>CM042144.1:114917875-114920375 GCA_023376005.1 Doryteuthis pealeii
TGAAGCATGAAAGAAGAAAGTTTCCTTGGCAAAGAAAATAGAAAAAAAAGAAAGAAAGAAAAAAGAAGAAAGAAAGAAAAGAAAGAAAGAAAGAAAGAAAGAAAGAACGAGAGAGAGAAAGAAAGGAAGAAAGAAAAAAGAACGAGAGAGAGAGAAGGAAAGGGCATTTACAAGTAGATAGTAGAAAGAGAAAATTGAAAGGAGAAAAATGATTAGAAAAAGAAAGAAAGAAAGAAAGAATGAAAGAAAGAAAGAACGAGAGAGAGAGAGAGAGAAAGAAAGAAAGAAAGAAAGAAAGAAAGAAAGAAAAGAACGAGAGAGAGAAGGAAAGGGCATTTACAAGTAGATAGTAGAAAAGAGAAAATTGAAAGGAGAAAATGATTAGAAAAAAGAAAGAAAGAAAGAAGAAAGAAAGAAAGAAAGAAAGAAAGACGCCGAGAAAAGAGAAAAGATAAATTAATGTCTGAAAATGAAAATGATGAAAGACAAAAAAAAAAAAAAGAGAAAGACAAAAGAAGAAAGAGAAAATAGGAAATAAAAACGGAATAAAAGAGAATATGATTTTCTGCCAGAAAGTGAAGACATTGTTAATAGATATGTCAAAAGATGGACAAAAAGATACGAAATAAGGAAGCGCCTCCAAGAAAAATGGCAAGTCTATGGAAACGGTAACGTTAAGAACGGAACGAAAGATACAAGAAAAACGAAATGGAAGAGAGACGGCGTTTGAGAAAAAGAGATCAAGAAACAATAAGCCAAATGGATTGGAAAAACAACTCCCCCCACACACACACACTTTTCTTTCTTTCGTCTCACCCCCCGGGCAACCAGCATCCCCTAGCCCCCGCCCCTCCGGCAAACTCTCGCTCTATTGCTTTGCAATGGGTGGACCAAATAGTAGATAGCACGGATGTGCTGTATTCGATAATGGAAGAAGGCACGCTAACTGCGCGGACGCCCACCGTTCGATGAACAGTCCTAATGGGTGAAGTAATGAACGAGCTCTCTGGCAAACGCCTGTCACAATGCGCCGTTCCAAGTGCCGTGTGCACAGGCATTTAGCCCGCTCGCGCGACTGTCCGTCCGTTCGTAATAGATTGCCCAGCCCGTCTGCCGCTCTAGAATTACGACAGAAATATCAAATGGGCTTATCGTGATTTCTATTTAAGTGAATGGGGCCCTCACGCAAACTCAGCCGAAAATGGTGGGTGTTGGTTTGATCCCTGGGTCCCGGGTCTTTCTCTCTCAAGGTAGCGACCGATACACGTGAAATTGAGCGTCGAAGAAGGTGGCCCGGGCGGTAGTGGGCGGTGGGGGGGGGCGATGATGACGATTTAGAAAAAGGGGGAAAAAGAATTAAGATAATTATGGTGGCGGGGTGAAGAAGAAGGAAGAAGAAGAAGAAGAAGAAGAAGAAGAAGAAGAAGAAGAAGGTAATCATGATAATGGTGGTGGTGGTGGTGGTGGTTGTGGCGACTATGAATATTTAGAAAAAGAGAAAATGAATTAAGATAATGATGGCGATGGTGAAGAAGAAAAAGAAGAAGGTAATGATGATAATGATGATGATGATGATGATGGTGGTGGTGGTGGTGGTGGGGGTGGGGTGTTGGTGAAGGAAGAGGAGCGGAGGCGACCCCGACGATTTTTTAAAAAAGGGGAAAACCAAAATAATAATAATAATAGTGGTGTTGGTGGTAAAGAAAAAGAAGAAGGAGGAGGAGAAGGGAAGGAGGAGGAGAGGCGAAGGAAGCGGGAGAAGGAGGAGGAGGAGAAGGAGGAGGAGTTTGGATATTTATGTTAATGATGATGAATGTCAAGAAAAATTGATCTAGATCAACATGATGGTGTTGATGATTGTTGTGATGATAAAGACAGTAACAAAAATAAAAATAAAATAAAATAAAATAGAATAGAATAGAAATAGAATAAAGGTGCTAATTATCATCATAATCGCCACGGGTGTCGTTATCATCAGTGTCATTACCGATTCTGAAGTCTTGATTTGAGCAGATGATTATGGAAAAACAATGACGCTGATGATTATGAAAAAAAAAAGCGTTGATTATTGTTAGAACTGCCTTTAGTTGATGATGATGATGATGATGATGATGATGAAGACGACGACGACGACGACGACGATGAAAGTGTTAATTATCGTCAGTACCACCTTTAGTACTATCGTTGATGATGATGATGATGATGATTTGTTAAAATAAAAGTAAAGTAGAAAGGAGAAACGGTAGAATGGCTTGACGATGGTGTTGTGTGGGTGAGTGGTTGGTGGGTGAAAAGGTTCCGGGGGGGGGAAGAGGACGAATCAGTGGCTTTGCAGGTGTGTGGCGGGGGGTGATAGACGCCATCACTGTCCGACACGAAAGTTCTGAGTATGAAGAACATGCTATACAATAAGACAACGGGTCTGTATAATTAGACGACAGCTCGCACGCATATCAGGGCAGATGAAAACTGAGGGGCGAGTGCTTGTTCTTTTCTCTTT
>CM042144.1:114925375-114930375 GCA_023376005.1 Doryteuthis pealeii
ATGTCCTGGGAATGACGTTAAACTCTATCTGATGGTAAGGTTCGAGTTTTGGAGGTTTGGGGAATGTGGAGCGCCCCTTCATCACCATTGCTCCCTGGTCCACTCTGACCCGGAGTGGTAGTACCTGTTAGGGTCCCATCTATGGGTTAAATAGAAAAACATGTATTTATAAAAAAATTATATTATCCATTGAGAATTGATTTATTTCAAAACTTTATCGGCATTAAATGACCCACTGAGGTTGATATGCCGTAAAACAAAACAAACCAAAAAAAAAGATAGATCTACCATTAGCAATTGTTTGTGTTTACATGCACCACACTTTGTCACACAGGTGACAGTTTTAAATGTGGGAGGTATTAATGTAGCAGAATGTTGTGTAATTACTACTGTATGCCTGCACCACTTGAACCCTAACGAAGCGCCTAGAAAATAAGCTAGATGGGAGTTATACAAGAATACTGCGATCGATCTTAAACAAATCGTGGAAACAACACCCTACAAGAAAACAACTGTACGGCCACCTGATACCTATCACACAAACCATTCGAGTGAGACACTGCTGGAGAATCGAGAAGGCACTCATAAGCGACGTCCGCCAATGGAAACCTGCACACGAGCACGCCAGGATGGGCCGCCCAGCAAATACCAGCATTGATAAGCTCTGTGCGAATACTTGATGAATGATAGGGATGGTTGTCGAGAGATTGTCATGGATATCCATGCTACTGGCGTGCTATGATGATGATATCATTAAGAATTAGATTGAAATTGTTACTTTCTTTGTTGTTTACGCCTGGTCGTATTTTGCCGACGTGGGTTGGAAATTTCACAACATTCTGCCGTTCACTGGTGAGACTTATTAAGGGAAGTGGACACTACGCCATCGTCTTTAGTAGATGGAAGGAAGCCAACGATACATCATTAAGATTTTTTTATTTTGCCAGGAGAATTTCAGAACATTCTGAAGTGCACTGAGAAACTTGTTAAAGGGAAGTTTTTGCTGACACTTTTTCGAAGAAAATTAATATAACTAGCAAATATATGCACCCTCCGGGTGCAAGTATTTAAGTTTTATATAATAAAATATCATATTAAATTAGAAAGGCTAATGAAATTGAATAAGAATTCAGATAAAACGTTTTGGAACAGAGGGGGTATGATTGAAAAATAGAACAACTTTGAAACTAACTCTTCCATCATTTTCCATTACTCCCGTCTTTCATTGGTAAATTTTCCTAATTTAACTATTTAGTTAAAATAGGAAGTAAATAATAAAATGATAGTTATTTTTTCTTGTTAATGGATTTCTTTTAAGATTTATTCCTGAGATTTTTGCTTATATTCAATAAGATAAAATCAAACAATTAGAAATCAATAATACTAAGCATATATTTATTAAAATCAAATTTTTAAGATCAATATGCAAATTAGCCTTCCCGTTCACACTGTAAACCGGTATTTTGTTGTATATATAAATACAATTACATATTATTAATATGTAGATATGGTCAACAGTGGCTTCGGCCTCTGGACCATTGACATAATTAATGGCGTCGATCCAGGGGGCCATCCCCAGGCAACACCTGCCTCGATTTAAAGGGGCAGGGCTGGGTTTATTGCCCAGTGCCTGAGGCGCCCCCTTGAGGGGGAATGCCGACGGATCGACGCAATTTTTTCACCTGCCACTCCATGAGCTTCGGCTTGTGGGTGGTCCACGTTAATAGGGACTTTGTGCCTGACCCGTACAAGTGGGGTACGTAGTAAATACAGTAGATATGGTCAACAGTATTAAGGATGTAAAACAATTTTATTAATATTTGAAGTTTAAATAAAAATAGAAATCATGGAGAATGTGATGTAAATAACTAAAGGGAATTGATAGAGTTTAACGTCATACCCAGGACATGAAAACCCTCAGCCACTACCCTCTAGTACATACATGATAAAAAGGGTTGGGGCTTGCCGTACGGACAATATGATTTGTACAATCATCTAGGTGCTAGGGCTTGACATGACCAGCTGATTGATCGGAGGGGGACCTCTCCGACCATCCGTCTAGTCTAAGTAAGGACCAAAGTGGAATGTGGCATGTCATTGACTGTTCAGCCACCAGGGTTCCATCCTTAACCCTCACGGGTCGCAACGCACGGTCAACAGGTGACTCCATTGGGGGAGTCTTACCCTTCTGCAGAGGTGTTGCCGGTGTATTCTAACGCCCCAATCGACAGGGCGGGGGGTGTATTAATGAAGATATATCTTACATACAATTAATATTGTATCTATTCTAGCATTAGTATGCTGTGTATTGGCGCGTTTATGTGTACGTGTGTGTGTGTGTGTTGCATGAACGCGCGTAATCTTATTAGAATCCGAGTTATATACCGTATGTGTATCCCACTTTATGGGACGCGCAAATGCACACATGTGCGTGTGTTTATGAGGTGCGTTAAAATACACATTGTTAGGGTAATTTGTGTACACGTGCGCCGATTAATTTTAACGAGTTCGTGTGTGTTTGTTATGGCTTTTCGGTCGTATGGCCTTAGGCGTGTGACGGTTGGGGGGGGGGGGGGGGGCAAATGCGTGTGTGCACCGGTTGTTTGAATGAATCATGTGCGACTCATTACGTGTGCATTGTGCCGATTTGCAATGTTACATGGCAGTGATGCGTGGGTGCGTGTACGGAGGGGGAGAGGGGAGGAGACAAGGGAGAATAGAGAGAGGCAGAAAGAGAGAGACAGATAGACAGACAGACAGACTGAGAGGGGTAGAGAGATAGAGGAGAAGAGATAGATTGAGAGATAGACAGAGACAGTGAGAAAGAGAGAGGGTGAGGCAGAGGCAGAGGCAGAGAGATGCCGAGAAAGAAATAGAGAGACAGAAAAGTGGCATGGAGAGGGAAAGAGATAAGAAAGAGAGGGGGGGAGAGAGGTCGAAGAGAGAGAGAGAAAGGAAGTGAGAGTGAGAGAGAGACAGAGAGAGAGGGGGGAAGTTGAAAGATACCGAGAGAGAAATAGAGGGAGATAGACAGGGGAAGAGTGGCAGGGAGAGAGAAAGAGAGAGGGAGAGAGAGGGACATTGGGAGAGAGAAAGAGATGAAGGGAGAGAGAGGGGGAGGCAGAAAGAAAAAGAGATAGAGAGAGAGAGAAAGAGAGAGAGATAAAGGAAGTGAGAGTGGAGAGAGAGAGAAAGAGAAAGGGGGAGAAAGGGAGATGGGGGGAGAGCGAGAGAAAGAAAGAGACAGACAGACAGAAAGAGAGCGAGAGAGGCAGGGATTGAATAAAACAATATGTTTACAAGCGCCAATATCGATAAGGATCTTCAAGTCACAACTTAATTATTAAACATCTGATTCTCATGCCCAACAATCCTTGACGCTAAATAATCTACCCGATACTCTTCCAGTTAAAAATAAATAAAAACAAAAACAACTTTAAAACAATTTTAAAAATAACAATAATAATAATAAATGGTTTCCAATTTTACATTTAGTAAGCGACGAGGGTCGTTCCGAAAGTAATGCCTCCGATTTATTTAATCAAAAACAACAGACATAGAGAAGTAATTTGGTTTGGTTTAGTTTGTTTTGTTTTACGGCATATCAACCTCAGTGGGTCATTTAATGCCGATAAAGTTTTGAAATAAATCAATTCTTAATGGATAATACAATTTTTTTATAAATACATTTTTCTATTTAACTCATAGATGGGACCCTAACAGGTACTAACACTCCGAGTCCGAGTGTACCAGGGAGCAATGGTGATGAAGGGGTGCTCCACATTCCCCAAACCTCCAAAACTGGAACCTCACCATCAGATAGAGTTTAACGTCATTCCCAGGACATGTAGACCCGCAGCCACCGCCTTCTAGCACCCATATGATAAAAAGGGTTGGGGCTTGCCATAAGGGCAATAGGGTTGGGAAAATTGTATATGTGCTAGGCCTTAACGTGACCAGCCGATTGATCGGAGGAGACCTCTCCGACCGCCCGTCTAGCCCAAGATAGGGCCAAGTACAATTAAGGAATACGAGTATTAATATATAGAAGTAAAGAAATAACAAAAGACTTAGAGATTTAGGTTTATAGTCTATTTCAGGGAGTTTAGCCAAAGTGTCTAACTCTCCCGACTCATCAGATGCGAATCAGATTCGCATCTGATGAGTCGGGAGAGTTAGACACTTTGTCTAAGCTCCCTGAAATAGACTATAAGACTAAATCTCTAAGTCTTTTGTTATTTCTTTAGTTATATATTTGCTCTGTGACTCTAACTTTAAGAGCACGCATTGAGCACTCAAACTGCGACTTGGTTTTTTAAATAAAACTCTTGTGTCGTAAGGAAGATTTCTTCTCTGGACTTTTGGATTATATTATATATAATATATATATATATATATATATATA
Source organism: Doryteuthis pealeii (assembly GCA_023376005.1). NCBI lineage: Eukaryota > Metazoa > Mollusca > Cephalopoda > Myopsida > Loliginidae > Doryteuthis > Doryteuthis pealeii. The sequence goes on from CM042144.1 coordinate 114,929,781, forward strand.
TATAATATATATATAACTAAAGCGTAAATGCAACGCTCTCCTATAAATAGGGATGTAGCACTATATGACGGCCTTTACATACATACGAATTTGTGTATTAAAACAGTTAAACTCCCCTTCGCATTCTGTGGGTGACGATAGCCGAGTGGTTAAGCTGTCCGACTGATGCTGAAATGATCGGATTTCTATCTCGGCTGTAGGTAGATCACAAATGTCTAAACACACTGACTTGATAAGTCAAAACGTGTCTGTGGATAACTATATATATAGATCTTAGCCCTGAAGAGCATTAAGCGAAACTAATAGTAGGTTCGTCTGACTCATTAGATTTATCTTTATTATTTGCTCTACTTAGGTATTGAGCACTTTTTACTTATTAGCTTATTCTCCTAGCGGTTATATGAATATAATATATATATATATATATATATATATATATATTATTATATATCTTATATACATATATATATACATATAAATTGTTTTTTCTTTTGGCCAAATACTTCTTCTCTGGACTTTTGGATATATATATATATATATATATATATATATATATATTATATATATATATATGTGTGTGTGTATGTATGTATGG
>CM042144.1:114935375-114945375 GCA_023376005.1 Doryteuthis pealeii
CGACTATATATATATATATATATGAACAAATTTTTAGTACAAGCAAACTTATAGAGTACCAAAAGTAGAGGAATCATATGTATGTTGGGAGATCATGTAAGTTGCGAGATGGTAGAATAAAACAATATTTTATTACGAAAATAAAATATTAAATATGGGGGGGGGGGTATGAAAATACGAAGGCCTTTTCGTCCGGTTCCTTTTCACGTATAATCACCGGTGACAATTAAAAGTCAGATTGTATAAGAAATATTCTTTTGGAACGAATGGGGGTGAGCCATAGGGGGACGAAAAAAATAGTATATATATATATATATATATATATATATATAATATATTAGACAAAACATAACCCGCTTGGTTACCCGGATAATTAAAAAAAAACATTAAAATCATTTTGTAAGATTTCTAAGAAAGGGAACATTTGATCTAATTTAAATTGAAATGGATGATAGAATTTATTAAGCTACGGGCTCGTCGCTGCTGTCGAATCTTAAGATACAAAGTGAGTAGTTAAATGTCTCTCCACAATAACTCTCCCATCTCTCTCTTACTCATACAGAGAAACTAACATATATAACGAGGAGGTAATAAAGATTTACACAGAGAGAGAGAGAGAGAGAGAGAGAGAGAGAGAGAAAGTGATAGACATAATGTGAAGTAAGAGACTTGTCAGTTTTTTTTTTACTTAATTGTTAATTAAGACTAACTAGAACAAATTAAAATGGATTTTTTCAAACATAACTCAATCCTAAAAGCAAGGAATATTTTAGTATGAATTTTTTTGTCATTAAACTAAATAGGAAACAAGCCTTTAAGAGACAAATATTGATTCTCTCAGCTATACAAGGTGTGTCATAAAAGTATCAAGATTGAAGCTGTATTTACCAAGTTAGAATGATAAAAACATTTTTTTTTTCAGAATACAAAGTGTGTCATAAAAGTACCGAGTTTGAAGCTGTATTCACCAGGATAAAAATGTACAATGAATGGAACGTTCATTTTTTGTCAGAATACAAGGTGTGTCAAATAGTAACGAAAATCTCGATACTTTTTTGACACAGCTGTGTGTGTGTGTGTGTGTGTGTGTCACTACGTGGGCTACAAAGAAAAATACATAGCATAAGCGGGTCAGAAAGGTGTTCACTATCCTCCGCACAATCATGACACCTTCGTACCTGTTACAAATCCATCTGATGCCTATCGACTTCGATAACGCAACAACTGCAATACGCTTTTGAGAGTGTTAAAATGATTTACTATGACATAGTATGTATTGTTATCGATAAACAAAATCAGCAACACAGGCAAGAAAGTTTCCCCGATGAGAAGGTTTCGGAGAGGACGACCGGGGGGGAGGGGGAGGGGGAGGAGTCGGACGAAGAAAGAAAGGATGAGAATGGGTAATGTTTCTTAAAAATGCCCGAACCTCATTGAAATTGCCGACATGTCTGTGTGTCGCCTCACTGTCGCCATGTTAGCCCCAGGAGCGCGCCTAAAGTTTCAACCATCCATCATCACCAAAGCACGCACACGTTGTATATCTAATACAGCATGGACACATATATATATATATATATATATATATATATATATATATATATATATATATATATATGCTTATTTAATCATACTTTGCACATTAAGAAAACAAAGTCTGCTTTATCAGATAGGAAGAAAACTTTAGTGCCGTACGGACTTTTGAAGGTGTCCGTTAGCGAGCATGCAGCTTTGTATTGGCTGGCGTGGGTGTCATTCTTTGAACTAGTTATATATATATATATATATATATATATATATATATATATATAAGTGCGTGCGCATATATATATATATATGGGTGTGTGTGCACATATATATATATATATGTTTTTGTGTGTAAGTGCGTGTGCGTGCGCCTGTGTGCATGCATATATGGGTGTATGTGTGTACATATATATATATATGTATGTGTATGTAAGTGTATGCATATGTGTGTATATGCATATATATTTATGTGTGTATACATATGTATCTGTGTGTATACATATGTGTATGCGTATATATATATATATATGTGTGTGTGTGTGTGTGTGTGTGTATACATATGTGTGTGCGTGTATATATATATATATATATATATATATATATATTGTTGCTCTATACTTTTTTAATATATTAGGGACTTTTGGATAATTTATTAATGCCACTGCAACGGAAAAAGAGGTAACTGGATACTATATATATATATATATATATATATATATATTATATAATATATATATATATATATACGGTGTGTGTGTGTGTGTGTTTCCAATTTCATTTTCACTTTGTGCTCCAATGGTACGGCAAAATTCTCTTAACGATAGGTCCTTTTCTTCTAATAGATTACAACTAAGCCAAGTCTTCTTGATTGGAGTCTCATTCGTATTATTTTATTATTTTATTTATTATTATATATATTATTATTATTATTATTATTATTATTATTATTTATCCTTTTGAGTTTTCACATCAGCATTAGCTGATGGTCTTTCACTGGAGTCTGAGTGACAGCAAGTCTCCTCAGGTCTCCAGGACTCTTCTGAGTATTCTGGCAGATTGCAGCAGTGCAGTTTTCTGAATGGTTTCAACCCTTCCTCTGATTTCCAAACATTCCAGACCTTTTTCCAATCCTTTTGGGACTGTTCCAAGTGCACCAATTACAATTGGTATCACCTTCACTTTCATATTCCATAACTTTTATAGTTCTCTGGCAAGGTCCAGATATTTGTCTTTTTTTTCATTTTCCTTTAGCTTCACCCTATGATCTGCTGGCACTGCAAAATCCACCAGTTGACAAGTTCTTTCTTTTTTTTTTATCAACACTAGGTCGGGTCTTCTTGCTGGGATAAGGTGATCCGTTTTTATTTCAAAGTCCCAGAGAATTTTATGCGTTTCGTTCTCAAGAACAGATTCTGGTTTATGCATATACCATTTTTTTGCATGGTCAAAATTTAATTTTTTGCATAATTCCCAGTGGATCACCTTCCCAACCCAGTCGTGTCTAGTTTTGTATTCTCGTTGTGCTAGTTTGCTACATTCGCAGAGTATATGGTTTACAGTCTCTAACACAATCATGTTCAACGGCTTTTTCAGCTCTTTGACCAAGTCCAAGTACAGGGTGATTGTAAAGTAATTCCCTATTTTAAAAATTTCATAATTTATTTCTGAATCATTATTTTTACAAAAAAATGAATATGAGAATAACGCACATGAAGTTTTATTTTAAATTCTATATGATCACCAGCATTTGCCTCCAGCTTCCCAAGCCGCTCGGGAATCGCATCAGCTAATCTCCACAGGAACTCTTGTGGAATGGCAGAAATAAATTCTCGTAATTGTCCTTCAAGTTATTCCAAAGAGTAGATTTGCTCCTTCAATCAAACCCAAAGAAAAAAGGCACAGGGTATTAAATCATGGCTTTTGGCCGGCTAATCATGCAGACCACGTCTACCCATTCATCTCACAGAAAAATGGTGATTTAGCCATTTACAAACAGCAATAATAAAATGTGGAGGAGCACCACCACCATCAACACAGATTTAATTGCCATATATTAAGGAACATACATTAAAGAATTGAGATAAATGTAACTGCATATAAAAAAAAATTAGAAATAGTTTAAAATAGGGAGTTATTTTCAATCACCCTGTATTTCGCTTTCTTTCATTATTATTATTATTATTATTATTATTATTATTGAATAGTGTTATCTTTCATCTTTTAATTTCACTTGCGTTTGAACACAACTTACTCACGTTGTTTACCCTGACGTTGTCTTCGTGAGGGAGCGGTTGAAATTTGCCGCTTGGGCTAGAGATGACACGACAGAAGAATGAGCGAAAGAATTCGACGATAAATGAGGTGATTACAAAGGAATGTACTATTCATCTGCACAATAAAATTTATGGAGTGAAATTAAAGAAGAAGGCATCGGAAGCCATTAAAGAAAATCAAGATGTTCGCTGAAAGAATGATGCGCACCAAAGTTGTACGTATTGATACAATATTAAATGGAGACGATTGAAGTGTAACGGTTATCGTCATCCGATTCCAATTCCGGGACGAGGCTGCTTGCAGTTCACATAGCCCTAATGTTTATTTTGGGAAAGGTATGCATACAAATACTCTCCCTCTAAACTGAGCTCTTTAACTTTGTTTGGCTACCGATATAGGAGAAGGAAAATACGTCGAAGGAAATAGACATGTCCAAACGAGTTCAAATCCTGGACGAGGCTGTTTGCATTTCACATAGCCCTAATGTTTATTTTTGGGAAAGGTATGCATACAAAACTCTCCCTCTAAACTGAGCTCTTTAACTTTGTTTGGCTACCGATATAGGAGAAGGAAAATACGTCGAAGGAAATAGACATGTCCAAACGAGTTCAAATCCTGGACGAGGCTGTTTACATTTCACATAGCGCTAATGCATACTTTTGGGAAAGATGTGTAAATATTCTCCCACCATACTTGACTCTTTAACCTTGGTATGGCAACCGATACAGGAGAAGACACGGTGAAACGAGTAAAAATCCGGATGAGGCTGTTTGCATTTCCTATAGCGCTAATGCATAATTTTTGGAAAGGTAAATATCCAAATATTTCCCTCTTTAACTTTGGTTTGACAACAAATATAGGAGAAGAAAAACTCATCGTAGGAAATGGACACGGCGAAAAAAAATTAAAATCTTGGACGAGGCTGTTTGCTTTTCACATAGCGCTAATGCATACTTTTGGGAAAGGTATGCATCCAAATATTCTCTCTCCAGACTCTTTACCCTTGGTATGGCAACCGATACAGGAGAAGAACTCTCGTCCTAGGATATGGACACGGCGAGACGAGTTCAAATCCTGAACGAAGCAGTTTGCATTTCACATAGCGCAAATACCCTCGGGAAAGGTATGAATCCAACTATTCTCCCTCCAGATATGGGTAAATAGTAGGACAGACTTGGCATGACAACCGGTCTTGGAGAAGGAAAACTTTGAATTCAAAGCTATAAAATTCCACATGAATATTGACTTTGCTCGATCGCAAGGGTTGGTAAATAATAATGGGAATTTTAGTATATATATATATATATATATATATATATATATATATATATATATATATATATATATATATATATATATTAGATAGATAGATAGATAGATATCTAAAAATATTCAGTGGATATAGACGTCACTAAATTATAATTCAGTTACAAATTGGACTGGGCAATTCTATATTCTCCAAGGTAGGACATTTTAAGTGTATTGCTCTAATAGAATCTCGCTATAAGGTGCAGTTTTTGCTGAGTTTTGTTGGCTGTATGATGATATTGGAAAATTATAGATAATCATGTTCGACGAGGCTTCGTCAGAAAATACGAACGGAAATAAACTCCGCGAGGAGACTGGAGATTTTGGGGAGACTTGTTGTCACTCGATCACCAACAATAACTACCAGACATCTGATATATAAACATGCAAATACATTTTTAAAAGTTGTTGTTGTTGTTGTTGTTGTTGATGATGATGATGATGATGATGATGATGATGATTTCGCTCCAGCCAGGAAGAAATATTTCAACGCAAATAATATGAGGAATGGATTACATTTTATCCTTCTTGAGAGAAATAAAAAAAATATATCGAAAATCAAAATCAGATATAAAATACACCTATGAAATACATCAACAAAAATAGACCTGTAAAGGAAACTTGAGTATCAACTTTTATCTTACACTCTAACAGTTTTGTGGCATTAAATAACCCAGATGGTTATTATACCATTAAACAAACCAATTCGAACCAAACCAAGAACTTGAAACATAAACTTTTTTATCTAAATGACTTATTTCGGCATTAAATGACCCGAAAAGGTTTGATATGCCGTAAAACAAACAAACCAGACCAAACCAAACAAAATTTAAAGAGAAATATGGAATCGGAAGATAAACAGTAAGAATGAAAAAAAGAAAGAATATTGAGAAGAATAAAGAAACATAGAAAAGAAAGAGGAGACAAAGAAGAAAAACAAAAGAAAAGAAAAAAAAAGAAAGAAAACGAAAAAACAAAAACAAAAGGAAATAAGGAATGGAGAGCTTTCTCCGTACAAAAAAAAGAAGAAATTTTAAAAAGAAAAGAAGGAAAAAAACCGAAGTTATAAAAAGGTACACAAAGAGAAAGAGGAGGAGGAGTAGAAAGAGAAGGAAGAGGAGAAGGAGGAGGAATGGAAAAGAAAGAGAAGGAGAGGAAGGTGAAAAGAAGGAGAAGGAGGAGGAAGAGGATGACGTGGAGACGTGGGAGGAGCAAGCTAAGAATAAAAGAGAGAAAGTGTTTGTATAAATACATACAAAAGGATTATGTTTCTTCTTCCCGGGTTACGTTAACAGACTCATACAGACTTCTGTTGGGTCTATCATTGAAAAACACTTTATGTACAATTATAGACACCGATTTAATGGTCAATATTACTGCCGTGAAGCTCCCACCTCCTTTTGTATCATTCCTCCCACCATCACCAACGCCACTACCCGGGCAGCCATTTCTGCGATGTACTATCATATTGCTCTAATAGAACCAATTGGATGACGTTAGAATTAATTATATGCCATCAAGCCGTGAAATTACATTATATCGCCAGAAATCGGTCGTGTGGGTTTTGAATTGAGTTATATATTTCTATTTGTGCCGAGCAAACCGCTTGTTAGGTGAATGGCCGTCTTCGGCTTCAACCGGGCGATGGCGAATTGTTTAAAAGCGGGAGGAAGGTGAAGGATGAAGAATGGACAAAGAAAAACGAATCGGGAGTCAGGGCTGTGGATGTAGATGGGTTGGGGTTCTGTTTTAGGGCGCGAAAAAGTGCCGAATGCTGGCTGCTCTTTTTCCGTGGTGGTGGTGGGGGGGGAAGAAGCTACGTGACAAAGCTGTCAGCTTCTAAAACGAATACGGAGCGGATACCTAATTATTGTCATTATTACTATTTCATTGTTGTTGTTGTTGTTTTTGAAGGCCTTTAAAACTCTCTTATTGTACGATTACTGTTTGCGGTCAGCGTGCGTCACCAATTAATGGAATAAAAAGTGCGCATTGCTTTCTCTAATAAAAATAAAAAGGAAAACAAAAAAAGAAAAAAGAAAAAGTCCCCTTAAATATAAAGAGAGCCATTTTTGATATTAGATCATTATTTAAGGGTTGCAATGTAAACAGGGAATCAAACGTAATTATCACCACCACCGACGCCACCGCCACCGCCGCTATAAATGAGTATCTCTTTGAGTTAATATTTGTCTAATGAAAAAAAAAAGATATCTGACCCCTATCATCATCATCATCATCAAACAACAACAACAACAACTTCTTAAAAACGCATTTGCCTGTTTATATTTTATATATGACATTTGTCTGATAAAAAAATTATATTTTGACCCCTATCATTATCATCATCATCATGGTCTGGTTTGGTTTGTTTGTTTTACGGCATATCAACCCTTTCCGGGTAATTTAATGCCGAAAAAAATCATTTTGATAAAAGTTTCTATGTTTCAAGTTCTTAATATCTTCAAATTGGTATAAATAATTTCATTAAATTCATTTGGTTTTGGTTTGGTTCGAAATGGTTTGTTTAATGGTATAATAATCTTGTGGGTTATTTAATGCCAAAAACTGACAGAGCGCAAAGACAAATTTTTTTAAAGATTTTTTTTCATTTTGTACTTTTTTATTTCTCTCGATATTTTTTTTTTTTTCTAATTTCTTTTTTCCTTTAGAATTATTTGATCTTTTTATAAGCGTCTCTCCAAATCTTTTTCGTTTAATTCTTTCTTTTTTCATTTTTTTTTTAAATTCAACTAATTTTTTTTTCAAAGATTTTGTTTGTTTGTTTGTTTGTTTGTTTTGTTTTACGGCACATCAACCTCGGTGGGTCATTTAATGCCGGCAAAGTTTTCAAAGATTCGTAGCAATAGTTTGGAAGAACATTTTTTAAACATTTTCTATCTAACGTGGGGTTAGATAGAAAATGTTTAAAAAAACCTAACAGGTACCATCACTCCGGGCAGAGTGGACCTGGGAGCAATGGTGATGAAGGGGTGCTCCATATTCCCCAGACCTCCAGAACTGGAACCTCACCATCAGAGTTTAACGTCATACCCAGGACATGGAGACCCTCAGCCACCGTCTTCTAGCACCCATATGATAAAAATGGATGCGGGTTGCCATAAGGTCAATAGGGTTGGGACAATCATATAGGTGCTAGGGCTTGACATGACCAGCCGATTAGTCATAGGGGACCTCTCCGACCGCCCGTCTAACCTAAGTAAGTGCTTAAGAGGAGTATTGCATGTCATCGACTGCTCAGCCACCAGGGTTCCATCCTTAAGCATCATGGGTCGCCACCCACGGCCAACAGGTCGCCGCATCGGGGAGAGGGGTCTTAGCCCTCTGCAGGGGTGCAGTCTGTGTATTCTAAAGCCCCACCGACAGGGCTTCAAAGATTTTGTCATTTTCTCCTTTCTTTTATGTTTTGTGACCGGTTTATCTCAGTCGGTAGAGCATCTGGTTCGATACCGGTACCCGCCAGCTCACTGCGGGAGTAGTACAGATTGAGTAATCCGATCTGTACGCTTAACTGACGGTAGGTGTGGTGCTCCATCTCAACAATCACCCAGGTCTTGCGCTAGCGAAAAGGGGATAGACCCCTTCTTTGCCCGGCTGACACCGAAAATTGACACACTTTACCAACTATACTTATGTATGTATTTATTCATTTTTTTTTATTTCAAACATTTTGTCCTTTTTCTTATTTGTCACGTTTTTTTCTTTCTTTCTTTCTTTCCTTCTTTTTCTTTTAATCTCTTTTTTCTTTCACAGCCTTCTTTTTCTTATTGTTTTTCTTCCGATCAGCATCTCTACAAATATTTCTTTATTTCTTTTTTTTTCTAAACTCTCTTTTCTTTCCTTAGTTCTTCCTTCTTCTTCTTCTTCTTCTTCTTCTTCTTCTTCTTCTTCTTCTTCTTGGCAGTCTCCTTTACATTCTTCTTCTTCCTCCTCTTCTTCTTCTTCTTCTTCTTCTTCTTTCTTCTTCTTCTTCTTCTTCTTCTTCTTCTTCTTCTTCTTTCTTCTTCTTTTTCTTCTTCTTCTTCTTCTTCTTCTTCTTCTTCTTCTCTTTGCAGTCTTCTTCTTCTTCTTCTTCTTCTTCTTCTTCTTCTTGCAGTCTTCTCCTCCTCCCTCCTCTTTAACTTTTCTTTATTTTCTTCTTCTTTTTCCACTTCTTTAATTCGTGTTTGTTCATTCAATTCTTTTCTTTTCCATTCTTTCTTTTTCAATGTTTTTTTTTCATTCATTCATTTTCTCTTCCCCTTTTGTTTCTTTCGATATTTTCTTCTCTTTCTTTTATTTACTTCTTTTTTGTCACAATCTATATATTAATACTCGTGTTCCTTAATTGTACGACCGTTAATATCTTGCAACACCTTCTGGTTAAAATGAAACCATCCACACCGTCCAAGATGAAATGAAAATATGTAAATCCTGATTATCTGGTGTTGCTTATCCACCAAATTCATTTCTTATGAGTGTCGTCACCTCAGTTAAATAATGGTCCATTCTGTTTTTTATTATAAAGAAAGGAAAAAAACGACATGCTACACAGAAAAAATATAAGAAAGAAAGAAAGTAGTTGAAAGATAGAGAGAGTGTGAGCGTGCGGAAGCGATAACGTTTCAATCAAACATAATGAAACGATGAAAAGAAGGAAAGAAAGAAAAAAGAATGAGAGAAACTTAAATCAAGATTATTATATTTTTTACACATTGAACTATTTGGCAATAGCTCTTAAGTAAGCATATCAAACGTTGTTTTTATTATAAAAAAATAAAGGGAAGAAAAAATATAATAAGAAAGAAAGAGATTAGGAGAAAGAGAGAGGAGCGGGTGAGTGCACGGAAGCGATAACGCTAATCTATTTCAATTGAACATAATGAAAAGA
>CM042144.1:114951807-114981807 GCA_023376005.1 Doryteuthis pealeii
GTGTGTGTGTCAGATGTCTCATTACTCTCATCTCTCTCATTATCCTTCTCTCTCTCTTCTCTTCTGAAGATATATAATATATAATATAAAAATATATTTGTCATTAATATCTGTATTATAAATGGATAGCATGTATTATATTTGTGGTATACTTTCATTATATATATATATATAATATATATTATATATATATAATGAAATATACATATATATGTATATACATATATATACATATATAATGAAATATATATATATACATATATATACATATATAATGAAATATATATATATTAGGGTCTGGCAAATGTGACGTCACGCATGTATTTTTCAAAATGAATTTACCCCCTCCCGTTTGAAAAAAATTACCAAAAATCTGGGAATTATCCGATTTTAATGAAATTTTCAGTGTTGATTTATCAATGAATGTCTTTTATAATACATTAGTTATTTTATTTCAAAACTTTCTGATTTTTTTTTCAGGTGACTTAACTTTTACCCCTCATATTTTTGGGGCGCAAAAAATTTCTGTTCAGTGAAATGTTTTTTGTTATTGATTTCTAAGAAGAAACTGTTATAAGCCTTAAAATCGTAAATAATGTGTTTATTTTAGTCCCTAAATACATCACAAAAAGCGTTTATGTTTACAAAATATTTGAGCGAAATTAATGGTTTAAAATCTATTAAAAATACATTACATATGTAATATTATTTTGCTTTTTTTTACTGATGCACATTAAGTTACTACTTTTCGACTTAGACAAAAATTTAACCTTAATTAATTTTAACTCATTTTAAAAATGAAAATGAGACATTTTGGCAGTGCCTTTTACACACACACACACACACACACACACACACACACACACACACACACACACACATTATATATATATATAATATATATATATATATATAATATATATATATATATTCTTCAACTGCTACTCCCACATTTTCGCTGTGGTAGCATTAGTAGTTAGCACAAAAGGTCCTCAATATATTTCGTAAACTATAGAGCATTTATAGTTGTAGAGAAAAGTTTTTTCTGTCTAACAAGGTTTCGGTGTTCAAGGTACACCTTCTTCAGGAGAACTAAATAGGCTAGGTTGCTACATTTATACATACTTGCCTGCATGGGAAGTAGTTTGGCTTAGGATTATTTTGATTAGTCCTCTTTCTGTCTTTTAATAATTTTGTAGGAACTTTAGTTTCTAAATCTAATTCATTTTTTCTTTGAAGTCAAGAGTTGTTGTCCGTCTGTGGATTTACACATCTAACTTCATTCAGGCTAAACTAATTTCGAATTCTATCTGTTCTCCTCTATTCCTAATTCCACTCCCCCTCCTCCTTTTTTCCTTATTCCCTTTGTTTCTGTTTTATTTTGTGTACCACTGTGATGATCTGTTTATTTAACCTTGGAATTAATGTATCTTTGTTCATGTATATATATAATAGTTAATCAGCACTAGGTCTGGTCGCCTGGCTGGGATAGAGTGATCCGTCTTTATCTCGAAGTCCCAGAGAATTTTATGCGTTTCATTCTCAAGAACAGATTCTGGTTTATGCATATACCATTTTGTTGTATGGTCAAAGTTTAATTTTTTGCATAATTCCCAGCCCCAGTCGTGTCTAGCTTTTATCATCATCATCAGCAGCAGCAGCAGCAGCATCAGCATCATCATCATCATCATTATTATTATTATTACTAGCAAATATATGCACCCTCCGGGTGCAAGTATTTAAGTTTTAATGTAATAAAATATTATATTAAATTAGAAAGGCTAATTAAACTAAATAAGAATGCAGATAAAGAGATTTGAAACAGAGGGAGTATAATCGAAAAATAGAACAACTGAAACTTACTCTTCCATCACTCTCGTCTTTCATTGTTATTTTTTCAAATTTAAGTATTTAGTTAAAATAGGAAGTAAAGAATAAAATGACAGTTATCTTTTCTTGTTAATGGATTTCATTTAAGATTCATTGAAGAGATTTTTACTTATATTCATTAAAATAAAACCAAACAGATAGAAATCAATAATATTAAGCACATATTTATTAAATTCGATTTTTTAATATCAATATGCAAATTAGCCTTCCCATTCACACTATAAACCGCTATTTTGTTGTATATATAAATATAATTGCACGTTGCTAGTATGTAGATATGGTTAACAGTATTAATAATGTAAAATAATTTTATTAATAATTGAGGTTAAAATAAAAATAAAATCATGGAGAATGTGATGTCAATAACTAAGGGAATTGTGACTTGAGTATTAATATAGTTTCGGTTACAGACAGAAAAACACACAATCTCCATTATAATAAGATTATTATTATTATTATTATTATTATTATTATCATTATTACTTCTCTTTGTCTACGTCTATTGATTTAAGTATCGTTTTGCTTGCTGTGTTCTTTGTAACTTTTCAACTACGACATATTTTCCCCCATGAATTTCATACAAATTGCAGTTTTAGTGGTAATTTCTCTCTACATATATATATAATTTAAGTTTTCGTGTATGCTTCCAAATTATTTAGTTAAAAATCAATGGCAAAATGAATGAATGGATGAAACAAGAATGAATGAAATGAGGGGGATAAATGAAAAATCCTTTCCAAGGGACCCCTCTCAAAAGTATTAAAACACTTTTTGAGAGTGGGGTCCCTGATAGAAAGTCTTTCTCATCTATTATTATAAAATAGTTGAAGAAATATAATAATAGATGAGAAAAACTTTCTATCAGGGACCCAACTCTCAAAAAGTGTTTTAATACTTTTGAGAGGGGTCCCTTGGAAAGGATTTTTCATTTATCCCCCTCCTTTCATTCATTCTTGTTTCATCCATTCATTCATTTTGCCATTGATTTTTAATTATATATATATATATATATATATATATATATATATATATATATATATATAAAATGCCACATTGCGATATTGATCTTGTTAGGCAAAAATCAGAAATCATCAATAACTTAAAATTTCAGACTTATTCGATAGCATTTTTGGATTCTAGAAATTTTGGATTGCTTTTAGATACCAATTTAGTAGGGAAGCTCTAGAACTCATTTTACAGACAAAAATAAATTACAAAAAGTGAACCCCCACAAATCGACATAACTCCGCCAATTGCTGGAATTGGAAGATCAAATTTTGGGGATTGTCTTACTTAAACATAATCCACACCTGTACACTGAAACATTGAAGCGGGTGGGTGACATGACCTGGGTGATTTGACATGGAATTACCCCTATGTATTTAATGATTTTGACTATAATATAAATGAAATACTAATTGATAATCTTATGCAATTCCTCAGGGTATTGTGACGTAAGCAGTGACGTAATTTCGGTTACAAACAGACAGCGAATCTCCATTATAATCAGATAAAAAAGAAACAAGTAACAAAGAATAATAAGCTGTTATGGAAACTACAGGGTGTCCACAAAGTCTTGAAACAGTTTTAAAATTGAACATTTAATAACTCACATTGTACAAATTATAAAATCTTTTCATAAAAAACATATAAAAGTTCAATGGCAATAGTCCAATTGGACACATGGCCTAGTGGATAAGGTAGTTAGGTTAAGACAGTTCTAAGTGACAGTTATCTCTGGATTCTGGGTTCAATCCTGAGTAGAGGAGGTGACATAGAAAAATAATTAACACAACTCCTACCCCAGCTATGGTTAGCGGAATGAGAACAGGATACCCCCGAGGACTGAATAAAGGGTTAGGTTCGAAGTTCCGTGATGGCTCCCGATTACGACAAGAAGGTTCCCGACTACAACAAGAAAGTTCCCGAGTTCGAAAAGAAGGTTCCCGAGTCCGAAAAGAAGGTTCCCGAGTCCGAAAAGAAATACCTGAAGAAGGCCGGAGGGCATATCGACCGAAACGTTGTACAAATAACAATAAAGATGGGGACAATAGTCAAGCCTCATCTCAAACATTCAGAGAAATAGTATAAAAGTTCAACTCTTAAAGGGTTTAATATTAATATGTTTTTTTAATTATTGCACTTCAACATGACCGCCATCTTTGTTGATACATTTTCAACCTGTAGCAGGACTTTATGGACACCCTGTATATATCCTGGGAATAAGCGACAATAGTGCTGTTGTTTTCTTATCCAAATTCGGATATTAACAACAGGGCCTAACTTATTCATTTCTCTTTTGGGGAAATTCCCTTACATAAATATTTTTACACTGACTAGACTTAATTCTTTTTTATTGATATCTCCTATTCTGATTTTTCTTGTCCAAGATTTCCCTATGGGAATTATCATAAAAAGAAATAAGAGCCAATACAAAAGATTTCTTTCTTTTTATTCCCTACTTTCGCGTCAAGGCGGCCCAGACCTTAAAAAATTAAAAAATAAATAAATAAAAGATTATTAAAAAATCATTTAATAATAAGGAGAATAGGTGTGCAGTCGTCAGTCTTTGGTCTGTCGAGGTATTTGCGGGGGTGTTTAGTGCAAGATGGAGTGTTGCCCGCCCACCCTGTGTTTGAGGTCAAAACAACTGGTTATAATGACAACAAAGGTGCGTGGTGCAATGGTTAGAGTTGTAGGAAATGGACTCGTCGACCTGAGTTCAAATCCTGGACGAGACTGTTTGCATTTCACATAGCGCTAATACCATTGGGAAATATATGCATCCAACAACTCTCCCTCCAGCTATGGGTAAATAGTAGGACAGCCTTAGCTCTTTGACATTAGCTAGATAACCAGTTTAGTAGAAGGGAAACTTTGAATTCAAAGCTGTTAAACTCCACTTAAGAAATTGACCTTCTGCCACACCCTGCTTGCGCGGAAGGGTTAATATATATATATATATATATATATATATATATATATATAAAGAGTTTAAAATATGAGAGCACGAGGTGTGCTTCAGGTATTAGATGATAGAGAAATAAATTGGGTTTATCGAATGATGAAAATAAAAATTTGTCTTCAATAGTCAATGGACAAATAGTAGGGCAGACTGGGCTCTTTTAAGAAAAATACGAATTTTTTGTTTTTGTTATTTGTTTTTTTTTTTAATTGTTCTCAACAAGGTTCAACTTAACTGACAAAAAATGTTTTAGAAAGCTTTTTTTAAAGTTTTCAAAGTATTTGATAAGCCACTGATAAGCCTATCCATTTCTTGAATGAGAACTATATATATGTATATATAGAGAGAGAGACAGGCAGACAGACAGACAGACTGAGAGAGACAGATACAGAGATACAGAGAGAGAAAGAGACTGGTACAGAGAGAAAGTTCTTATTCAACTTGATAAAATGATTAATTGGGTAGGCTTTCTGACAATACCATTTAACATATATATATATATATATATATATATATATATATATATATATATATATGTGTGTGTGTGTGTGTGTGTGTGTGTGTGTGTGTGTGTGTGTGTGTATATCCATTCATAAAATTTGTATACGTGCTAACCATTACCGCCAATTCTCCTGATCTGAGAAGGTGATTTCTTAAATTAAGGTGTTAAGGCGGCCATATTGTCTTTTTCCTTTCGAGCTCTTCGTTTATTTTGCATGCAAAACACGTTAGCGCTTGCTTTGAGCTCCGAGGTAAGTTATATCTCTCGGTATATTAAAGTTAATGAGAATATGTGTGTGTGTACGTGCGTACATGTATGTGTGTGTTTGTGTGCACCAATATATATATATATATATATATATATATATATATATATATATATATATATATATAAAGATTTTTTTATTTTTATAGTGTGTTAGAAGCATTAATTAAAATGTAATAATATATTTTTGAAGGCGAAATAATGCAAATTTATGTTTAAAAACATATTTTTTATTTTTTTTTTATTTTTTGTTTCCCTTAATATTTTCAGGCTATGCCCATCTTCAGAGTGTTGAAAAAATTTCATCTGTATTTGTTAAACTCAACTGTGATGTTAATCCGTTGAATGTTTTAATGTAAATGCAAACGTTCGGAGTTTTACGATCTTTGCCGAGCGGAACTTTACAATCTTTGCCGAACGTTTGCATTTACATTAAAACATTCAATGGATTAACATCACAGTTGAGTTTAACAAATACAGATGAAATTTTTTCAACTCTCTGAAGATGGGCATAGCCTGAAAATATTGAGGGGAAAAATTAAATAAATATGTTTTTAAACATAAATTTGCATTATTTCGCGTTCAAAAAAAAAAAAAATATATATATATATATATATATATATATATTCATCAAATAAATAAATAAAAAAAATATCAAGAATAAAATGAGCATAATAGAAAAAATTAATAAAAAAATCACAAAATTGATGCAATATAAACTAAATAAATCTTCCCATCATGCCCCCCAAATTTAACCACCCTTCCTATGATGCAGCACACAATAGTATATATGGGAAATACATACGTAAATCACTTGGTTTTAAAGTCGGTACAGCGGGAAAACAACAGTTACCATGCGCTGTTCACTTTAGGTCTACACAACCCTTACTTTTATACACACTCATATATATATATATATATATATATATATATATATATATATATATATGAATGAAAAAAATGAACGTGAAAATTAGAGCCCCGAGTAAGTAACAGAAGCTTTCGACTTGAGTTTCACTGAAAAGGGTCTTCAGGGAAAGTCTGCCATAGTTTCTAAAAAGATTATTTTCAGTGAAACTCATTTAGAAGGCTTCTGTTTCTTATAGGGTCCTCTCTCTCTCTCTCTCTCTCTCTCTCTCTCTCTCTCTCTCTCTCTCTCTCTCTCTCTCTCTCTCTCTGAATATATATATATATATATATGTGTGTGTGTGTGTGTGTGTGTGTGTGTGTGTTTGTGTGTGAGTGTGCGTGTGCGTGTGTGTATGATTCTGGCGTGAGCTGATAGTGACCTGAACGACTAAGTAAAATTCGTATACAATCTTAAATAAAATTATTATTTATATTTTCTGCTTGAAGGCAATTACAATGCGTATATCATATATTGTCATAATTATTTTCAATAATTATCGAATTTTATATGATATACGCATTGTAATTGCCTTCAAGCAAAAAATATAAATAATAATATACTTTACTCAAGAATGCTTCTAAAGCAAATTATCAAATCTCATCATTAAATAAAATTATATTTGTTTGGTTTGGTTTGGTTTGGTTTGGTCTTGTTTCTTTGTTTGATGGCATATCCATCTTCGTGGGTTATTTAATGCCAAAGTCATCCTTGTAGAAGAACAGTAGTAGTACTATATAATCTATAGAATGAAAGGGTTCATAACATTTCCAAGGGTATTAGACTGGAGTCCGAACTCGTTTACTACGATGTCGCCCTATCTGCTAAGGCCTTAGACATCCGACTGCACCTCTACAGAGGATTAAAATCCTTCAAATGGGACCACCTGTTGACCGTGATTCTTAAAGATAAAAACCTGGTGGCTGAGCAGTACATGACATGCAACACTCTACTTTGGCCTTTATTTATGCTAGACGGACGATCGGGGAGGCTCCCTCTGATCAATCGGCTGCTCACACGAAACCCTAGCACCTATATGATTGTCCCAACCATACTGCTCTTATGGCAAACCCCAACCCTTTTTATTATATATGTGCTAGACGGCGGTGGCTGAGGGTCTTGGTGTCCTAGGTGTGACTTTAAACAAGCGTATTATATAAATATATAGTTTTAAGCAATTATTTATAATAATAAAAAATAATAATCATTTGTTTGCATACAGTTATTCAAGTAACTAAAAATAATGATTCATTTAAGGCCACCTCGCTACTTGAGTTTCCTAGTGCTTTGGGACCTCGGGCACTGTTCTATTGGCTGGCCGCTCAGTTCGCCCCTGATATGATCAATGATAAAAATCCGTTCCACTCCTTGGAAATTTTGATCAATAAAAATGAACTCGGAAATTATATTGAAAGGAAATAGCTGACATTCTCGAAGTTACATAGAATCTCCCAGATTGTCAGGAAAAAAAAACAACAGTTAATGTTTGTTTTTTGTTTTTTTCATCTTTTTTTTTTTTCTTTTTTTTTTTCTAAAATGACAATGAATGGGAGCGAGCCAAGCTACTCGACTCCAATTCTCAGGCTATAACAATAACTTTTAGCCGACGACTAGAAAAAGCAAAATCGCAAAAAAAGAAATAAAAAAATAAAAATGGCAGAAAGAAATTGCACAAGAAATAACGCAGTCGTGCTGTCTATGAAAAATCTTCTTCTTCTTCTTCTTCTTCTTCTTCTTCTTCTTCTTCTTCTTCTTCTTCTTCTCTCAGTCTCTCTGTCTCTTTCTTTCTCCCTCTCTCTGTCTCTCTCTGTCTTTCTGTCTCTTTTCTACTTGCCTATTTCAGTCATCCCTATTTTCTTCTTCTTCTTCTTCTTCTTCTTCTTCTTCTTCTTCTTCTTCTTCTTCTTGGTCGCCATTTTCCTTCTTGTTGTCATTATTGTTTTGTTCGTGTTATTATTTTTCATTTTCATTGTCTTATCGCCCATGGCCGCATTTGAGGAACAAGTATAAACTCATAAAATACAAGCAAATAAAACAATCGGAATTCCTTCTCATGGCAGGATGAAACGAAATCAAATAATAAAAAACAAAAACGAAAAGAAACAGAAAAGAAAAAGAAAAGTGACACGAGAAGAAAGTTCTAGAATGGAATTTCATGGTTGGAGGACATTTATGAAAAATCCTTTCTTTCCATTTTCCTATCGGATTGGCTGATTTAAACTTCTCTTGTTATATTATTATTATTATTATTATTATTATTATTATTATTATTATTATTAGCAAATATATGCACCCTCCGGGTGCAAGTATTTAAGTTTTAATGTAATAAAATATTGTATCAAATTAGAAATGCTAATGAAACTAAATAAGAAAGCAGATAAAAAATATTTGAAACTGAGGAGGGTATAATAAAAAAAATAGAACAACTATAACTTACTCTTCCCTCACTCCCGTCTTTCATTGCTAAATTTTCCTAATTTAACTATTTAGTTAAAATAGGAAGTAAAGAATAAAATTACAGTTATTTTTTTCTTATTAATGGATTTTTAAAAGATTTATCCCTGGGATTTTAGATAATATTCATTAAGATAAAACCAAACAATTAGAAATCAGTAATACTAAGCACATATTTATTAAAATCAGATTTTTAATATCAATATGCAAATTAGCCTTCTCATTCACACTGTAAACTGCTATTTTGTTGTATATATAAATACAATTTCATGTTATTAGTATGTAGATATTACAAACAGTATTATTAATGTAAAACAATTTTATTAATAATTGAGGTTTAAATAAAAATAAAATCATGTAGAATGTGACGTAAATAACTAAGGGAATTGTTACCTGAATAGTAATATAGTTTCGGTTACAGACAGAAAAACGCACAATCTCCATTATAATAAGATATTCATGAAAATTGATTTGTCTGTTGAATACATACATTTAAACTTATAACGCTCTTTCTGCGCATGCTCAAAGCGCTGATTCAATTAGTTGATTTATTAAAAACTGTATTAACTGTGAATAGTCCCAATTCAAAGCCACGTGCCTCCATCTAAATATTAACACGCTTGTTCCTTAATCTTCCGACTGTTATCATCTTGCAATACCCTCTGGCTAAAAACGAGACCGTCCAAATCGTCCAAGATGAAATGCAAAAATGTAAATCCTGATTATCTGGTGTTGCTTATTCAACGAATTCTTATTTCTTATGAGTGTCGTCACCTCAGCTAAATAATGGATCATTCCGTTGTTTTTTTTTTTTTCATAAAGAAAGAAAGGGAAGAAAAAGAACTTGCTATTCAGAAAAATATAATAAGAAAGAAAGAAAGAAAGAAAGAAGACAGAAAGAAGGTAGGGAAAAATAGTGAGAGGGAGAACACGCGGAAGTGATAACGCTAATCTGTTTCAATCGAACATAATAAAAAGATGAAAATTAGGAAAGAAAGGAAAAAAAGACTGTGAGAGATTTAAATCAAGATTATTATACTTTTACATACTGAACTATTTAGCAATAGCTCTTAAGTAAGCATATAAAACGTTGTAATAATCAAATGATCATACTGCGGTATATCCACATGTCTCGCTAGTATATACAATATATATATATATATATAGAGAGAGAGAGAGAGAGAGAGAAGAGTAAACTACAGACACGTGTTTCAAGGTATCACCTCTCATCAGTGCAGTTATACCATTTTTAGCAGCTACCTCTGGCCGGGTTCGAGCCCCGAACGAACTTACGCTCGCCAAACCTCTTACCCATACGGCCACAATCAGCTGCCAAGTATAGTAGGCTATTTAATCGCTACATTTCTAAGCGGAAATGAACTTCACCTAGAGGTCTCAAACTTTGTAAACAAAGTGAGATTTAGTTGAACGCCGAATACGGTGAATTTGCAATTAAATCCCTCCTAAATAAAGTGCTCAACCGAAATTGGGAGCGTATAATAGGGTAAACTACAGACACGTGTTTCGAGGTATCACCTCTTATCAGTGTAGTTATACCATTTTTAGCAGCTACCTCTGGCCGGGTTCGAGATATATATATATATATATATATATATATATATATATATATATATATATATGTGAAAAAAGTTATTAATGGGATGATTTTATTGTAGTTAGAAGTATTAACCAACGTTAAAACATTTCGGTTTGTATATAAAAACCATCATCTGAGCATGTTGTAACTTCTGAATAATTTGCAATTATAAGTAAAGTAATTGAAGTTGGCGGACTGGCTTATTGTTGGCATCAGCCGGATAGCGAGGGAGTCTATTCACTAGTGCTAAACCAGTGAGATTTTTTTTGCAACATTTAATATTCAACGTACAATGCTTAATATCACTTTATCAATAAACATGCTACAGAATCCTTTGTTTTTCTAAAAAAAACGATCTAAATCATCTATACATATATGAAGGTCAGTTGTGTGTATGTATATATGTGTGTGTCCGGAGGAAACTACGAAAATACAATAATTAACAAAGTAAATATATATAGACATTAAATAACACCAGAGCTTGGTTTTTGTGCAAAAATAAGGAAGATTGTATTCATGTTTGGGAATATATTCAAAAATTAAAATTTATATAACAACAGAAGGAAAATTCATTAGTGCGTTATTTTTTTTTTTATCAATATATTTTTTTTTAATTTATTTCTTTTTTTTTTGCATGCTTTTTTTCATCATTATTTTTTAAATTTTATTTAATTTTTTTTTTTTTATCAATATTTTTTTTAATTTTTTTGCATGCTTTTTTTTTATCAATATTGATTGAATCAATCGCCTCTTTTATATCTTTTTTTTTTAATTTGTAAATTATTCAATTAAAATTTCTTACTATATTTTTATATGTGATGTCATTCCCTTTACCCAGGCGAGAGAAAAATCCTGACGTCACACCAGGTCTTTTTTTACGTGGAGATTTTTATAGGGCATGCAGTGAGGATCAAACTCTCGATAAGTAATAATGAATCTGCGAGACTAACTTGTTATCCCTCTAGCCAGGCGACGCCGGGCTGCCGCTTCTAGTGAATGAGTAATGCAAAATCATTTCTACTGGCAGTTTCACGGTTTATTATCGATAATGATACGCTTGAATAAAGGGTATTTTTCTTTATTTGTAAGCAAAGACTGTGACTACCACCATCCACCCTTAAGAAAGGGCCATAATAATAACACACACACACACACACAGACATGCACACAGACAGACATGCACACACATATATATATGTGTGAAGAGAGGAAGTAAATCCGACGGTATGTAATATATCAAGAAAATTGAAAAAACACAGGTTTAAATGGGTTAAGTGGTGAGTTTATTGGCCGACGCTGCAGTGTTTCGATCTATTAAATAGATCATCTTCAGGGCATAAGATAAGAAATTATATATCACAGAATGATGAGAAAAAGTGAGTGGTAATCCTTCTTATTCAGTCTGTTTAAAAAAATTTTCTGAAGTTTGAAAAAAGGAGACGGTTTTGAAATATGACATCAAATATTCTATTTTAAGGTGTGAGTATGTAGCGCTGTTAGTGTGTGTATTGAAGGAAACATTGGGCCATTTTTTAGGTATGTGGTAGTGTGTGTGTGTGTATAAATTTTTTCTGTAGCGATAAACGACAGCGGAAGTGAAAACTCAAGGTTGTGTGTGTGTGTGTGTGTGTGTGTGTGTGTGTGTGTGTGTTGTATGTGTGTGTGTGTGTGTGTTGTGTGTGTATATTGGTAAGAGGTAGGGGAGAGGTGTGTGTGTATATTGTAAGAGGTAAAGGGGAGATGTCATGAAAAGAAATTTTCATGTTTCATATTAAGAGAGGAGATGGAAGTTTGGGTGTGTGGGGGGATTAGGGATTTAAAAATGAAAAGATTTTATTTTATTTCATTTTATTTATTTATTTATTTATTTTTTTTTTTTAGAAAGAGTATTGTATTGTTGTTTATAGTTAGTACTGATTATATATATATATATATATATATATATATATGTATATATATATATAGTCATCATATATATATATATGTATATATATATATAGTCATCCACAAACACAGTATTTTGACGTACCACGTCTCCTCAGTGTGGCTAGACATAGCAGGCTACCTCTATCCGGCATCATAACCCGACCGATTTATCATCAGTCAGAGTTTCTAAGGGCCATGAGAAGATCTACAAATCGGAGCGAGAATTTAACTCATAAACATATATATATGTATATATGTAAAGACATGTAACATTTTCACAATAATCTCATAGAGCGAGAGGTACTGCTATCCAATAGTAGACAATATGAGATATAAAAAGTGTATACTTAAATGATACTGTTTCGGACAGAAACTCGATACTGTCATGGGCTGGAAAGTCTAGAGCAGCATCAAATGTTCCTACAATTTAAATTTCTTAAATTTCGATCCTCAGACAGGCAGTCAAATGAATGGATTTAGTATAATTTGGATTATTCGGACTATTATCCTCATCTTTATTGTTATATACACAATGTTTCGGCCGATGTGCCCTCTGGTCTTCTTCAGGTGTTTATTGTTGAATTCGGGAATACATGGGCACATGGCGCAACGGATATAAGGGTTGAGTTAATACAGTTCTACGTGACAATCATCTCTAGGTTGCAGGTTCAATCCTGGCCAAGGTCAATAACAAAATAGAATGATAATTAACATAGCTTATCACTTGTACCCGGTCATAGTTAATGGAATGGGTCTACCTAACCCTACCCCCATGGTTTGAATAAAGGGCTCGGTTCGAAGTTCCGTGAAGGCTCCCGATTACAACATGAAGGCTTCCAAGTTCGACAAGAAGGTTCCCGAGTTTGACAAGAAACACCTGAAGAAGGTCGGAGGGCCCATTGGCCGAAACTTTGTGTATTTAACCATAAAGACGAGGAAATTATAATTCAAATTATACAAATTATCAAGTCTCATCTAAAAAAATCAGAGAAATGAATGGAATTAATAAGGAAATATTTATTCTCCTGGCTTAAATATTTTACTGTTAAAAATATTTGCCATGTAACCTAAATTAGTTAGGTGACACACATATTTCACATTTCCCTTTAATTTTAAAATATTTCTCCCATGTTAAACTGCTTGTCTCATGACCGAAACCATTCACGCGATCAACAGTTTATTCTCCTCTTTAGTCTAAAAAAAATAACACATTTGTCACTAAATCTAAACTAGTCAGGCGGCAAATTTGAAAGGAGATATCTGGTTTCATGTCTGTATATCGATACCAACTCGATACCAAGTGTTTGTTTAGTAATTTATTTTGTATATTATGTACAACTTTTCTTCTAACCCAATCGACACGATTTTGACCTCTTATCATATGCGTACGCTCCTTTTAGAAATTTCCACTCGATTTCAGGTTTTATATTACTCACATTTTTTAATTACCATATATATTTTGACAGCGTAGTGCTATTTGCATAAGGCTTGTCCCGAAATGGTGATTTATGATTATAAAACCTTTGTTTTCGAGGCGTCTCAGTTGCTCCAGTGTAAACCATGTCTGATTTTTGTACAGTTTTTTTTAACCGTTGGTTGGTACAGCACGTTTTTAGTTAAGCATTTTTCTCCTAAAGGATATTCATTGTTACATCTACTGTTACAGACTGTTTCTCTGAGATCCTTGTTCATCGCTTTCAATTTTCCAGCAATTTTATGGTTTCAACTTACTAATCTTGTTATAATGGAGATTGTGTGTTTTTCTGTCTGTAACCGAAACTATATTACTACTCAAGTCACAATTCCCTTCGTTATTTACATCACATTCTCCATGATTTTATTTATATTTAATTTAAACCTCAATTATTAATAAAATTGCTTCACCTTTTTATTAGTGTTAACCATGTCTACATACTGACAACATGCAATTATATTTATATACAACAAAATAGCGGTTTACAGTGTGAACGGGAAGGCTAATTTGCATATTAATATTAAAAAATCGAATTTAATAAATATGCGCTTTGTATTATTGATTTCAAACTGTTTGGTTTTATTTTAATGAATATAATCAAAAATCTCTTCAATGAATCTTAAATGAAATCCATTAACAAGATAAAATAACTGTCATTTTATTCTTTACTTCCTATTTTAACTAAATACTTAAATTAGAAAAAATAACAATGAAAGACGAGAGTGATGGAAGAATAAGTTTCAGTTGTTCCATTTTTTATTATACTCCCTCTGTTTCAAATCTTTTATTATACTCCCTCTGTTTCAAATCTTTTTATCTGTATTCTTATTTAGTTTCATTAGCCTTTCTAATTTAATACAATATTTTATTACATTAAAATTTAAATACTTGCACCCGGAGGGTGCATATATTTGCTAGTATTAATAATATTTTGTAAAAAAAAAATATAGCTTCAAATAACTATTCCTAAATCAAATGATTTGTCCACATTTATATGGTTTCAAGTATTTCTATCTAAACTAATATTTAGGAAAGAATTATATGTTTTCAAGCTCAGTAGGTAGAGCGTTCGACTAGGAATCACAAGGTTCCGGGTTCGATACCAGCCAGCGCCAACTCAGCGTATGAGTAGCACAGGGATATGTGCAGTAAAGTGAGGAGCAAATGGTAAGTGTAACGCTCCACATCAGACGCCAAAACAATCTCCTTGGTCTAGCGCTAGTGAAAAGAGAATAGACTCCCTCACTGTTTGGCTGAACCGACTAAGGCCACTCCGAAGACTTTACTTACTTTTACTTATATCTATCTAATAATCATAATCCTTTTGGTGCGCAGTTATATAGTTTCAAGTATTCCTGTTTAATACTAATAATTTTCAAATAGACTTATTTGATCTATAGAAGAAACCTTAACAGCTACTAACACTCTGCATTAGAGTGGACCTGGGAGTAATTACAATGAAATTTATTTCAAAATAAACATTTGTTGTTGGACTTTACGTCAACCCGTGAGTTATTTTATGCCAAAGAACATTTTAATTTATTCATTCTTTGTTGAGTATGGTTGTTATCTGTGCGGATACAATTAGACCTATTTAACCCATAGATGGAACTATAACAGCTACTACCATTCCGGATCAGAGTGGACCTGGGAGTAATGGCAAGGAAACGATACCCCTGTAACGTAGGTTTAAAGTTCACATACTTTGGATACAAATAACTCCGACAAAGGTTAATAGACAAAACATTTAATACATACAGCACATGGATAACAGTAGAATACAACGTTCATAATAAAGAGTACATACAAAGAGGTACACAAATAAAGATAAGACACATTCATGAATGATACAGATATAACATAAAAGAGTACAGACATGAGACTAGCGATAGTCCATGCTGTAAAGAACTTACAGTAATGTAAGGGGGGCGGAGCCCCACGAGAGGGTTTAGATAGAATCTACCCCATGTGGCTCGTAGTTGCTGAAACTATAAAGAGAGCGAAAGTGTTTGAAACCGGCGCTTAAATACTGGTGCCCTAGCGGGCATCATCAAACTAAAAGGGGCAGACAACTCCACCAGGCGAATACAAACAAACGCTACACCCCAATGCTCCAGAATTGGAACCTCACTAGTAGATGCATTTTAGCCTCATACCCAGAACACTAAGACACTCAGCCATCGCCTTATATATGCGGCTGTCACAAGTCAAGTGGTGTATTGACTAACGTGCTGGATTGCGATAACGTAACAAGCAAGTTCGAACTCCAGTCGTGCTATTTACAGAATTTTATTTCCAGTCATACAAAGGAATTATATTCTTGAGGGATACAGCATAACTCTAATACGCCTGCCAATGGCTTTTGCGGGCAAGTTCTTCCTGAACTTAGCACGGACAGCTCCACTGTTTCCATGAGGACGAGTTACTTTGCCCCAGATAATTCGGATATGGCTGGTATCTTTTGTGCCAGGAATATTGGTCTTCCTTTTGGCTTTGTAGACGTAGGCACACTTCTTGCCAAGATAGAAATCTGTTTCCTTCTTTGTTAAGACACCATCAATTTTCAAAAGAGCAGTATGCTCATATTGGTTTCGGAGACCACGGTTGTATCCAGTGAATACAGCTTTAGCGTAGAGCCTGCCTGGAGTTCTCCTGGAGGCTTGTCGTGTTGGTGCCACCGCTTTCGTTACACCTTCAGACATGGTCGTAATTATCCTGCTTCGTATCTACAGCGGAAAAGTATTACGTCAACTATCAGACTAACACCCATGGGAAAAATATAAACCACTTTCATCCCCCGGCTATGAGTTAAATAGTACCACTATTTGATTTGTTTTGATTGTTTTGTTTTACGGCATATCAACCCTTTTCCGGTCATTTAATGCCGAATCAAGTCATATCTATTTGTCTGAATTTTTTATGAGGATTTCTCAAGCTTTTCCCCCATCTTTATTGTTATATACACAACATTTTGGCTGATGTGCCCCACCCCGCTCCGCCATCCTTCAGATGTTTCTTGTTTGGGATTTCGTCAGTCGAGAGCAGAGATCCTTGATACGAGGACAGATTAAAGACGAGGTGAATTGTGCTACTCATGCGCTGAGTTGGCGGGAGCTGGCATCGAAACTGAAATCTTGCAATTCCTAGGCGGGCTCAATCGACTGAAACTGCTAATTCACCTCGTCTTTAATCTGTCCTCATATCAAGGATCGCTGCTCTCAACTGACGAAATCCCAATGTTTTATGGCTCTCTCGCTAAGAACGCACGACGACCATTGACCAACATCTGGCCAGTACCATTCCTATGCAAATCAGTATAACGACTGCCACACAGGTTTAATTATAAATACCTGCTATATATTTATTCGTCTGAATTTTTTAGATGAGCCTTGATAATTATGTATTACTTAGATTGTTCAAGCTGTTGCTGTCATCTTTATTGTTACTAGCA
Organism: Doryteuthis pealeii; assembly: GCA_023376005.1. Taxonomy (NCBI): domain Eukaryota; kingdom Metazoa; phylum Mollusca; class Cephalopoda; order Myopsida; family Loliginidae; genus Doryteuthis; species Doryteuthis pealeii. The sequence continues at coordinate 114,969,238 of CM042144.1, forward strand.
AATATATGTACCCTCCGGGTGCAAGTAATAATGTCATAAAATATCATATTAAATTAGAAAGTCTAAAGAAACTAAATAAGAATGCAGATAAAAGGATTTGAAACATAGAGGGGTATAATCGAAAAATATAACAGCTGTAGCTTCCTCTTCCATCACCTCCGTCTTTCCTTGCTAATTTTTTCTAATTTAACTATTTAGTTAAAATAGGAAGTAAAGAATAAAATTACAGTTATTTCTTTTTGTTAATTGATTTCTTTTAAGATTTATCTCCGAGATTTTTGCTCATATTCATTAAGATAAAACCAAACAATTAGAAATCAATAATACCAAGCACATATTTATTAAAATCAAATTTTAAATATCAATATGCAAATTAGCCTTCCCGTTCACACGGTAAACCGCTATTTGTTGTACATATAAATACAATTGCATGTTATTAGTACGTAGATATGGCCAGCAGTATTAATAATGAAAAACAATTTTATTAATAATTGAGGCTTAAATAAAAATGATTCATGGAGAATGTGATGTATAATAACTAAGTGGATGGTGACGTGAGCAGTGATATAGTTTCGGTTACAAACAAACACATAATCTCCATTATAATAAGATATAAACCAAGTTTCGGCCGATGTGTACTCCAACCTTCTTCAGGTGTTTCTTGCCGAACTCGGAAACTTTCTGGTCGAACTCCGGAGCCTTCCTGCCAGAATCGAGAGCCTTCACGTAACTTCAAACTTAACCCTTTATTTAATCCACTGTGGTAGATTGTTCTCGTCCCGTTAGCCATGGCCGGGTACAAGTGTTAAGCTATGTTAAATATTCTATGGCATCTTATGTTCTATGTTGTCATGGACACGCGCATGACAACATACGCACACGTACAAACAAACAAAAAACGCATTCACGTAAACATGCAACACGAGAATACAGTTATATAAAAAATACCATCATTTTCAACAACAAAAAATATAAATTCATATATATATATATATATATATATATATATATATATATATATATATAATGAATTTAGGCGGGCATATATGTTAAAAAAATGTAAGGCTAATATTAAGAAAACAGAATGTTTAAGACTATGATTAAGTCTATGGCACTAGACACTAATCAAAAAAGAATATTCGCTCTAAATTTTTTTTTTTTAATTGACATTTAGCTTTTAATAAACAATTTATTTAAAAGAGAATTGACTTGTGACAATTCATTAGAAATATTTGGCGGGAAAACGAAGGTCGAGACGAAGATTCAAACAAAGAAGTACGCTGTTTTCATAATAAGACATAATTGATTAGTCGCGCGCCAAAAAATGACGAATCAAAAAAAAAAAAAAAAAAAAAAAAAAAAAAACAATATTCGAATGACTAAAGAATAAAATCTTAGTAAATGACTCCATAAAAACCCGAAATCAAAGGATTGCCTCTGAGAAATGTTTACGCGCGAAACAATGTAATATTTTACGAGCGGGATTACAAAACCGGATCTTTGAATGGTTCGAATGCCAAAGCACAGAGACAACAATATGGCTGACAAACAATTTCCAGACACACTTCCCTCGTCAGGGAAATGGGTGGGGGTGGGTAGTTTAGAGGTCGATGTGGTGACAGTGGTCCTGGGGCGCGGGGAGGGAGATTAAGGTGGGTGGGGATGATGAGATTATCATGTAGGCGTAAGGCGAAGGTACAAACAAAAGCGGAGAAAAAGACGGTGTAGAAAGTAGTTATTTACTTTGAACAATGGAAGTTATTTATTAGGAAGTTATAATATTGTTCGAAGAGAAGATAAGAAGCAGTTAAATATGAGTGTCACACAATATAAAGCAATAAAATATTCTTACAGAAAAAAGAATGAAAAGAGTTATCTCCCTTTAAAGTGATGAATCACATTAACAGAATACAATAAACAAAAGTGTGACACTGCCAGTTATTTTTCCAAAACTTATATATATATATATAATATATATATTAATATATAATATATATATATATGAAAAATATTAATAATGAAAAAGAAAACCGGTCTGGTGTTTACGGGTGTGAAATTTTGGGTGGAGAAGTTTGCTTTAATTTTGATGAAGAAAAACTATCCCCTCAAAAAAAAAAAAAGATTTTTTTAAGAATATCTGAATAAAGTATTTTCATTTTAATTTCCTTTATTTTGGACATTTTTTATTTCGTTTTTTATTTCATTCTTTTTTTATTTGTTTCATTTTTTCATTTTTTTTTTCGGTTTTTTTTTTTCATTTTTTTTATCTTTTTCATTTTTTTTCCTTTTATATTTTCATTTTATTTTTCATTTGTTTTTTTTTGGGGGGGGTTCATTTTCTTTTTTATTCTTTTTTTAATTTTATTTTCTCTTTCAAATGCAGATAGTCAAATGAAAAAAAGTTTTATGTGCTACACTAAAAAGGCCAAATTATGATTAAATAAAAAAAATGAAATAGTCAAATTACGAATATGATAAAAGAATAATAACAAAGACATCAATTTAAAAAAATATTTTAAATTTGCTTTCATTCTGTTTGCGTTTATTGTAATTAGATATACTAGCGACCAAAAAGCACCTTCCGGGCAGTGTAAAAATTAATTTTTGAAAGATATTGCCTTGAGGGGGGGTTAAAAATTCAATGTCAGAGGGTTTGTATAATGAATAAGCAAAATCATCAAATTCATTAAAAAGTTTTTTAAAAAATGAAATGGAAACTTACTCGTGTCCCCCTCAAACAAAATGTTTCGTGCGTCTATTAATCATTAATTAAACAATTATTTTGAATTTTTTGCACATAAATTTTACACAAAATCGTAGGTATTTTATTTATAAAGTTTTACACTAAATTACAGACATGAAAGTAACGTATATTCTATATTTCAATGGCCTATCATCGCAAATGTTCAGAATATTTTATAAAGACTAGCTAAAAAAATAAATAAATAAATAAATGAAAAATACCCTCCGGGTGGTGTAAAAGTTAATTTTTGAAAGATATTGTCTGAGGGAGGGAGTTAAAAATTTAATGTCAGAGGGTTTGTATCATGAATAAGTAAAATCATAAAATTTATTTAGGAGTAAAATAAATAAATAAATAAAAATAAATAAATGAAAATAAAACAATTTGAAATGTAATTTTAGTCCTACATTTTATTTGAGGGGGGGGGGGGCCTCAAATAAAATGTTGTGCACATCTATTAATTATTAAGTACATAATTATTTTGAATATTTTACATATAAGTTTTACACAAAATCATAGATATTTATTTATTGATAAACTTTTGAGTTAACTTCTTGTTACTGAAAAAAAGGGTGAGAATAAAAAACACTTTTTAAAATTGCTTACTCAAATTTTGAGAGTATATAATTGTTGTGAGGTTTTAAGGGGTCAAATAAGAACAAAACGACGGTAACAAAAGTAGAAAAATGTATTAACAGAAAGTAGACAAATACAATAGAGAGATGTGGAAATTAGGTCCGATGAACAGAGTTATTGGCATACTCGCATTGGCTTACTGCTAAGCCACAATTTTCCCTGTTACTTATAGTAACCTGTCGGCGCATCCCATTAGTCTTATAGGGTGTATCACCTATAACAATAACACAGGGTTATTTTTATTCCATGTATTAACGATTTTGATAATATTCATTAACAAACTTACGCAATCATCGAGAGTATTGTGACGTAAGCTGATGTAGTTTTGGTTACAATCCGTAATACACCCAATCTCAATTATTAATAGATTTAATAACCTAAAATATTTATAAAAACGTGATTTTAGTTATTATTCAGAAGGATGTAGAGAAAATACTAATTTGTTTACATATCTAAAATATTTATAAAAACGTGATTTTAGTTATTATTCAGAAGGATGTAGAGAAAATACTAATTTGTTTACATATCTAAAAAAAAAAAATGATTTTTTATTTTTGTTTGATAACTAAATAAATCTCCAATTATTATTCGAATATTACGAATAATTAGAATTATCTAAAATGGATTTTTTTTTCAAACATGACTCAGTCTTAAAAGCAAGGAATACTTTATCATATATATTAGCATTAAACTTAAACAGTAAAAAAGTGTTTTGGAGAAAAATATTGATTTGCTCAGATTTAGTGTAATAATAATAATAATAATAATAATAATAATAATAATAATATAGTAAATGTAGACTTTGCGGTAATAGAGATGAAACTGTTAACCATATACTCTGCGAATGTGGCAAACTAGCACAACGAGAATACAAAACTAGACACGACTGGGTTGGGAAGGTGATCCACTGGGAATTATGCAAAAAATTAAATTTTGACCACACAACAAAATGGTATATGCATAAACCAGAATCTGTTCTTGAAAACGAAATGCACAAAATTCTCTGGGACTTTGAGATAAAACCGGATCCCCTTATCCCAGCAAGAAGGCCTGACCTAGTGTTGATTAACAAAAGAGAAAGAACTTGTCAACTGGTGGATTTTGCAGTGCCAGCAGATCACAGGGTGAAGCTAAAGGAAAATGAAAAAATGGACAAATATCTGGACCTTGCCAGAGAACTGAAAAAGTTATGGAATATGAAAGTGAAAGAGATACCAATTGTGGTTGGTGCACTTGGAACAGCCCCAAAAGGATTAGAAAAGGGTCTGGAAAGTTTGGATATCAAAGGAAGGATTGAAACTATTCAGAACACTGCATTGTTGCAATCTGCCAGAATACTCAGAAGAGTCCTGGAGACCTGAGGAGACTTGCTGTCACTTAGACTCCAGTGAAAAACCATCAGCTAAAGCTAATGTGAAAACTCAAAAGGAATAAATAATAATAATAATAATAATAATAATAATAATAATAATAATAATAATGGACTTCGAGATAACGAAGGTTCGCTCTATCCCAGCCAGGAGACCAGATCTAGTGTTGATTAACAACAAAAAAATGTAAATAATCTATTACTACAAATAAATAGATAAATACATAAATACTGATAAAGTATTACTATAAAAGTAAAAAAAAGAAAGTATTACAATAAAAATCAATTGAGAAATTTATATTACTTAATACATGGCGCCCCACCTCAGACGCTAAAATAATCTCCTTGGTCTAGCGCTAGGCAAAAGGGGATAGACTCCCTCGCTGATTGGCTGATACCGACTTTAGGCCACCCCGACGACTTTACTTACTTTACTTAATATATATATGTGTGTGTGTGTGTGTATGTGTGTGTGTGTGTGTGTGTATAAAGTTAAACCTAATGAGTCAGATATACCTACTAAAAGTTTCGCTTAGTGCTCTTCAGGACAAAGATCTGACTTTTGACCAAATATTATAGTATCAACCGATTATTTTCGGTTGGTACGACTATCTTGGTATTTTCTTTTTTCCAAATTTTTTTACCCAGGTGATGTTTCGTAGTATATTTTTACAATCAAACTATTTGCCGGGTTTTTTCTTACCGCAAAGGTTTACCAACAAGTTTGGTATATTATATATTTATATATATATATATATATATGTGTGTGTGTGTGTGTGTATGTGTGTGTGTGTCAAATGTTGCAACAATGTTTTCATTGTAGTAGCATTATATATATATATATATATATATATATATATATATATATATATATATATATATATACAGGATGTTCAGGAGAAATTTGACAGTTTCACAAGGAAAAAGAAAAACTGCTTGCTAACAACAAAATTTAATGAATTGTAAAGAAATTCAACAGACACGGAAATTATACTACTGTCAACAGGTTTCACTCAAAATAACCACCATTAGCGTCGATCACAGCCTCAATCCTGCTCTGGAACCTGGAGCAAGCTGATGTAACAGTTTCCATGGGGAGTTCGGGGGCCAAACATTGAGACTGTTGTAGTCGTAAAAATTTTGACTTTTCCCAGAGATGTGGCAGGACGCCGAATCCGGCTGCCATACGTATGGCCTACCCTTGTTATCCAGGGCTTGACTACAATGTTTAGCAACTCCACATAGGCATCTGAGGGTCCTCCAACACATTTTCTACAGATGTTCGAGGAATTCTGCTGTACGAACGCAATCAGATCGTCTGTTATGTTGCTTTCTTCTAGCCACAGCGTCGTAGTCTCCATTGCAATTCTCCAGTTCATGCCTGATTGTTTTTACAGTGTTCAGGGAGCATTGGACAGCAACCATCTCCTTATTTTGATGGCTTTCGCAGATCATCAGGATACAAGTTATTCTCTTCCATGATTCTGGTAGGTTCCAGTCATCCATTCTATCTGTCATCACGTATATGAATGAAGAAGGGTCCAAGTTTTTAAGTGTGCGTCAATACCTCCAACCAGAGAGAAAAATAATGAATGAAGAAAGGTCCAAGCTTTTAGATTATGCGTAAGTAAAGTAAGTAAAGTCGTCAGGGGGCGGCCTAATGTCGGTATCAGCCATACAGCGAGGGAGTCTATCCCTTTTTCACTAGCGCTAGACCAAGGAGATTGTTTTGGCGTCTGAGGTGGAGCGCAACACACCTACCATCAGCTCCTTACTTTACCGCCTAGATTCCTGTGTTACTCATACGCTGAGTTGGCGAGGGCCGGTATCGAACTAGGAACCTTGTGGTTTAGTGTGCGTCAATAACTCCAACCTACGGAGAAAAATAACTAAATAGGAATATCAAATTTATCCCGAACACCCTGTATATATATAACATATCTATTTAGCAATTTTCGAACTTTCTATAAAATACATTTTAACTAAACTTAAAGTTCCATCAATAAAGCAATGATTTCTGTGATTGATATTTCGTCACACAATTTGAATGGGAACGCTATCGTTACTTAACGTTTTGATTTGTATTTTGACTTACATTGATTTATTGACAAAGATGGTTTGGTTTGTTTTGTTTTACGGCATATCAACCTCAGTGGGTCATTTAATGCCGATAAAGTTTTGAAATAAATCAATTCTTAATGGATAATACAATTTTTTTATAAATACATTTTTCTATTTAACCCATAGATGGGATCCTAACAGGTACTACCACTCCGGGTCAGAGTGGACCAGGGAGCAATGGTGATGAAGGGGTGCTCCACATTCCCCAAACCTCCAAAACTGGAACCTCACCATCAGATAGAGTTTAACGTCATTCCCAGGACATGTAGACCCGCAGCCACCGCCTTCTAGCACCCATATGATAAAAAGGGGTTGGGGTTTGCCATAAAGGCAATAGGGTTGGGAAAATCATATAGGTGCTAGGGCTTGACGTGACCAGCCGATTGATCGGAGGGGGCCTCTCCGACCGACCCTCTAGCCCAAAATAGGGCCAAAGTGGAGTATTGCATGTCATTAACTGCTCATCCACCTGGGATCTATCCTTAACCATCACGGGTCGCCACCCACGGCCAACAGATGGCCCTATTGGGGGAGTCTTACCCCTCTGCAGAGGTGCAGTCGGTGCATTCTAACGCCCCAGATGACAGGGCGGTATTGACAAAGAAATAAATAAATAAATAAAGATAGGTCGTACAAAGAAGAAATAACAAAAGAAAGAAAGAAAGAAAGATTATATAAAGAAGAAATAAATGAAAGAGAAAAGTAAGAAAGAAATAATGGTCATAGAAAGAAAGAAAGAAAGAAAGAAAGAAAGAAAGAAAGAAGATATGTGATGTATAGAAGAAAGAAACAATGGAAAGAAAAAAATAAGAAAAATGACATTTACACTATCGGAGTTATACCCATCCCTTATATTAATATATATATATATATATATATATATATATATATATATATATATATAATAAATACATAAAGGTATTACATATCTATTTACTTGATGGCAATAGAACAGTGACAACCTTAGGTTTCATACATGCAAAATCGCATGCATTCATCATGTGACGTTGATACCTATAATATAATACCTATATTATATAATAGCTCTATTCTTTATATCGAGCACTCTCTTAATACTACTGCAATTTGGCGCACCATTCCAGCGAAAGCTGAAGCGGTGGCTATCCCAGACCATAGTTATATATATATACATATATATATATATATTATGAAATAATAAAATTCGAAGGCAATACAATGCGTAAAAAATAAAGACAAAAAGATGTTTTATATGTCTAATCGATTTCAAGCAAGCTTTATCATCAGAGTTTATTTTTCCAGAATGACGTGCTTATGTTTTTTTTATTTGTGTGGTTATATTTCTCTTCTTATTTCCTTTTCCTCTCCTTTTTTTCCTCTCTTTCTTCTTCTCCTCCTTTATGAATGGGCGAATAACTGTAATTTCTTATTTCACTCTTTTTTTTTCTTTTTTTCTAAATATATATAATATATATATATACTTTGAAGGCAATTACAATGCGTATAATATGTATATATATATATAAGATATATATATTATAGTGTACAATACAATGCGTATAAATATATATATATATATACAAATATTATATATAGTATATATATATTATAGTGTACGAATACATTTATGGTGCAATTGTTTACCATTGGTTTCCAGGCAGCATGCTTGCTACACTTCATCACGACAAAGCGCCTGATTAAGAAATACGTAGAATGTACGTGACTACTTTTTACGGTCATCAAGAGTCACACACGGCCAAAATAAACTCAAGATTCTATGGAAGTCGCTTCCATAGAATCTTGACCACCGCAAACAGTAGTCACGTACATTCTACGTATTTCTTAACCAGGCGCTCTGTCGTGATGAAGGGTAGCAAGCATGCTGCCTAGAAACCAATGGTAACAATTGCACCTTAAATGTAGTGTACACTATAATATAGGGACTAGCAAACGGAGCCTAAAATTCCTTTTTTGACAAAATGACTTTAGCCCCCCTACAAAAAATAATTTACCAAAAATCAGGGAATTATCGGATTTTAATGAAATTTTCAGTGTTTATGTATCAATGAATGATCTTTATAATCCATTATTTATTTTATTTGAAACTTTCTAATTTTTTTCAGGTCACTTAATTTTGACCCCCCTTATTCTGGGGGCGTAAAATTGTTTTGAGTTGGTCCTTACCTGATACTAATTACAGTATAAATAAAGAGATAAAAGACCAAACTTATGAATAGAAACAAAACAAAAAATTTTTACCGTGGCTTTTCTATGAGAAAATAAGTACCGAAAATCTTAAAATAAAATGTAAAAAAATAATAAATAATTAATTTTTTAGAGATTTCTTTTTTACTCATTTCGATAATTATTTAATTGGCTATTATTTTATAAAAAAAAAAATTATACATCGATGTTTTTTCTACTTAAAAGGGGAGGGGGTACATTTTCAATCGAGTTTTTCTTCAACTTATTACTTTTGGCGCCTAAAATAAAGGTTTGCATTAAGTAGATATTTATTTTTAGAATCTAAAAATATAACATGTTAAACTTAACATCTTGATGTTCATATTTTAAATGAATTTTATATATTAATTTTTCATAGCAAAAATACTAAATTAAAGTTTTGAAATAAAATAACTGATGCATTATAAAATACATTAATTGTTAAATCAATACTGAACATTTCATTAAAATCGGATAATTACCTGATTTTTGGTAAATTATTTTGCAATTGCGAATGTTACAGTAAAATTGTAAACAAGCGCTTTAAAACCATCGAAAAAGAGGCTGAATAGTGGATATCGTCGAAATTGACCAAAACAAATAGTTTTAAATCTTTTTAAAATAAACTGCATATCTAATTATATTTTTCTTTTTTAATGTTGGTTATTATGCTACTACTTATCGATTTAGACAAAGTTTAACCTTAAATAATAGATTTTAATTATTCTTAATTCGCTTTTAAAACTCGTAGTATCCGATTTTTTTTTTGCTACTTCCCTACTATAATAAATAAATACAGCTCTTACAAAAGTAATCGAGCACTTTATTCTCATTTCTCCAATACTAACAATGGTCTAACAACTATATATAAAATTCACATACCTAGGTAGTAATATCTCATCTACAGAAAGCGATGTTAACACACGAATAGGAAAGGCGTGGTTGGCCACCAACAAATTGTCAGTCGTATGGAAATCCGACCTCCCTGACAAGCTAAAAAGACGATTCTTCCAGGCTGTGGTTATATCAGTACTGCTGTATGGCTGTACCAGCTGAACCCTAAAGAAGCACCTTGAGAATAAGCTAGATGGGATCTTCACAAGAATGCTGCGAGCGGTCCTGAATAAGTCGTGGAAACAGCACCCCACAAAGAAGCAACTGTATGGCCACCTGCCTCCCATCTCCCAAACCATAAGAGTAAGAAGGGCTAGGCATGCAGGACACTGCTGGAGAAGCAAGGATGAGCTCGTAAGCGACATACTACTGTGGAGGCCAACTCATGGACATGCTAATGTGGGACCGCCCAACCGGGACCTACATTGACCAACTATGTAAGGATGCTGGCTCCTGTGCAGAGAGGCTCCCAGAGTCGATGAACGATAGGGAAGGTTGGCGAGAGATCGTCATGGTTATCCGTGCAAATTGCGCGACATGATGATATATATATATATATATATATATATATATATATATATATATAATATATATATATATATAATGTTGCTCTGGTTCCAACGGGAGAAAATTCAATATTTTATAAAAAAAAGAAGGTCCGCAAAATTATGTTTTCAGAAAATTTATTATGTTTTCAGAAAAAAAATTATTCTGAAAAATTTTTCTGAAAACATAATACATTCTGCGGACCTTCTTTATTATATATATATATATATATATATATATATATATATATATATAATATATATATTGATATTGATATTGATATTGATATTGATAATATAATTTGCTCTATTTATAAATAAAGAGTTCTCAATATCCTTGATAAAAACATATATATCTAAGTTAGTGTAGCGAAGACATAATTTTAACGGCATTTAGTAACGGTTAGTTTCTCGCCTATGTGATTTTCAGATGAAGTGCATATGATCAACTTCTCGCAATCTTCTCCAGAAAGAAAGACACCAGTCGCGAGATATCTCGTCCGCTTCTCCATGAAAAAAAGAACATTTCTCACGAGATATCTCGTCATCTGGTTTGAAGAGGTTAACAAATTTTCGAGTGAATATCACACTCGGTACATAAAGGGGAAACACTTGATAGGATAGACGCTACGCTGTTATCTAGAATAAACAGTTTCTTTTGAGTTTCTACTCACTGACCCTTTCAAGTAGTTTGGATAGAAAAAATCAGTCGTTCTGGCTACGTAGGCCAACGTTTGTCTTGCACAGACATTTCAAACACATAATTGGTAATCATGACTTAATCGCGCCAGTTTACTAGACGATAAAAGTCGGTAAGATTAAACACACATGTACACAAATATTTACACACACACACACACACACACACACACACACACCTATCTATCTATCTATATATATATATATATATATATATATATATATATAGTATATATTTGTAGGCGTATGTGAGTGTGGGCGTGAAACATAGCTTAACAGCAAGAGTTTAGTTACTAAATAAAAGTTGAAACCATTATCTTATTATAATGGAGATTATGTGTCTATGTATAACCAAAACTACATCACCACCATCGTCACAATTCCCTTAATTATTTACGTTATATTCTCAATTGTTATTAAATTACCATTATCTAATCTTAATTATATATATATATATATTTGTGTGGGGAGTGTGAAACATAGCTTAATACCAAGAGTTTGAGTACTGAATAAAAGTTGAAACCATTATCTTCTTATTATAATGGAGATTGTGTTAGGATTGCGGATGTCGTCCGGAAGACCTACCAGAGGTGATCACCGACGGGGACAGTTTTCAAAAAAGCCTAATATATATATATATATATATATATATATATGCGAGGGGTGTAGAACATAGCTTAAAAGCGAGAGTTTGGTTACTAAATACAAGTTGAAACCATTATCTTATTATAATGGAGATTGTGAGTCTATCTACATCACCACCAACGTCACAATACCCTAGGTTATTTACGTTATATTCTCAATTGCTATTAAATGATAATCATCTAATCTTAATTAGCAACATATATTACTAATGTTTAAAATTATGCGATGTGTGTTATATATCATTAAAAAAAATAAATCATTACATAGTATACGGTGGGAATATTTTGCATACCAGTTTTAATAAGACCGTGTTTAATAAACAATTACTTGGTGTTATTAATTTCAAATATTATTGTTTTATTCTGAAACGTATTAAAAGCAATTCTATATGAAAATTTATATTGAAATCAATCAGAATAAAGTTAAAAAAGTGTAATCTTTTTTGTGTTCATATTCAATTTCATTCAATATATAATATTTGATTATGTTAAAACTTAAATACTTGCGAAGAATGAGTGTAGACATATGAATATCTGTTCATTCTTTCCAAATTTAGTCATTACGTAACTGATACAAATGAGCCATATATATATATATATATATATATATATATATATATATATATATATAAACAAAATATAAAAACAAAAATGATAATAACACTAATAATAATAATAACAACAATAATAAACACAACCTATATAAATGGAAAATGG
>CM042144.1:114986807-115011807 GCA_023376005.1 Doryteuthis pealeii
TTGGCCAAAGAAAAATCCACGTTCTGCCTTAATCAATTGCTTTCTCGCTTGGTGGTCATCCGAGTGATTCTGATACCTATTTATTCGTAGTTCAGAGAAGAAGAAGAAAGAGGAAAAAACTGGTCAATTGTATCTCCCATGCAACATTAGTTCAATCGCCATAAATCAACGGGTGGATGAACTGTATGGGTTTCGTCTTCTGAGAGGGGTGGGTGTGGGTGTGGGGGTCAGGGGGTGCGGCTGGGTTTGGGTTGGGTAGAGAGTAATAGCATGTCTGCTGTATGGTGGATCGGTGTGTGGGTGGGGGTTATGTCATGAAAAACCTGCAGCGCGGGCATATCGCTGTGTTTACGTGTACGGACAACTGCGGTCGTTACATCGCATCTCTTTACAAAATTTGTAGTCTAAGCGCTGAACAGATTTTGCATCCGGTGTGTGAAGTTCAGGAAAAGGAGATTGAAACGACGGGGGTGGAGAGAAGAAAAAAATAAACGGGTGGGGTGGTAAGAAAGAGAAATATGAAATAATAGAAATACAATAAGATGAGAGAGAGAGATAAGAGAGAGAGAGAGAGAGAGAGAGAGAGGGGGAGAGAGAATGTGTGTGTGTGTATGAGAAAGAGAGAGAGAGGGAGGGAGGGAGGAATGAGAGTGTTTGTGTATGAGAGAGAGAGAGGAGAGAGAAAGAGAGAGAGAGAGATGGAGAGAAGAGAGAAAGGAGGGGGAAGCCATTGAGAGCTTGAGAAAGAGAAAGGAAAGAGAAAGAACGAAGTGAGTGAGAGCGAAATAGTTAGAAAGTATATATAATATATATATATATATAGAAGGAGAAGAGAGAGAGAGAGAAAGAGAGAGAGGAGGAAAAGAGAGAAGAGAAAGAGAGAGAGAGAGATAGAGAGAGAGAGAGAAAGAGAAAGAGAAAGGGGGACTGCGTATCAGTGTGAGATAGTGACTATATGTATATATAGTGTGTGTGCATGTGAGAGAAAGAGAGAAGATAGAGAGAGAGAGGGTTGCTTGTTTGGGTGAGAGAGTACTGTGTGTGGTGTGTTTGTGTGTGTGTTTGGTGTGTGTGTTGTGTGTGTGTGTGTGAGAGAGAGAGAGAGAGAGAGGAGAGAGAGAGAGACGAGAGAGAGAGAGAGAGAGAGAGAGAGAGAGAAGATTGAAGTATAAGGTAGTGAACTGTGATGTTTAGTATCAGGTAAATACTTAATTGCCAAAGAAGACGAGAGGGTTGCCCAATATTCCGCAGTCACTCAGCCGGACGTGTCGTTTCGAAAATCGAGTTAACAGATATTTTAAGAGAGAGAGAGAGAGAGAGAGAGAGAGAAGAGAGAGAGAGAAGAGAGAGAGAGAGAGAGAAGAAGGGGGTGATAGGAAGATAGTAAATTGCCTCGCTATGAAAGAAGAAGGAACAATTGATAACAATAAAGTGAGAGAGGAACATAACAAAACACAAACAAACCAAAGATTAAATTAAAAAACCCGAAGAATAAAGTTAATGAACTGAAAGATAGATCTGAAATGAAAAGAGAAAGAAAGATTAAAAAGGAAAAGAAAAAAAGAAAGAGTTGAAAGAGAAAAAGAATGAAGATAAATAATTCGCAAAGGAAGAGTGACTAGAAAGAATTAAATTGGAAAAGAAGAAGAAGAAGAAGAAAGAAGAAGAAGAAGAAGAAGAGAAGAAGAAGAAGAAGAAGAAAGAAGAAGAAGAAGGAAAGGAAAAAGAATTAGGGAAAGAAGTCATGCCAAAGAAGAAGAGAATTAAGCAACAATCCCAAAGAAGAGTAAAGAAGAAGAAAATCTAACCAGAGAAAAGCCAAAAGAAGACGAAGAAATAAAAGAAGTAGAAACGAAGAAAAGACAGAAAACGAAGAAGAGAAGAAGAAGAAGAAGAAGAAGAAGATGAGAAGAGAAGAAAGGAAAAAGAATCAGGGAAGAAGTTCGCAAAGAAAAGAAGAATAAGCAACAAATTCCAAAGAAAGTAAAGAAAGAAGAAAAAATCTTAAACAGAAAAAAGCGGAGGGAGCTATATATATATATATATTTATATATATAATATAATATAATATATTATAAAGTGTTGTTATGTGTCTAACGGAAGAAATTAAATATTTTATAATTAAAAAAAAGAAGGTCCGCAAAATGGATTATGTTTTTTAAAAACAATTTTTTATTATTATTATCATTTTACATCAGCGACACGTGTTCAGATCTTCTGATATCTTCTTCAGAATATATATATAATATTATATATATATATATATATATATATATATATATATAATTAAAAGTTGAGGAACAAAAGTGGATAAAACACAATCAACTTCATTCAATTAATATTTCACTCTAGTGTATCAACGAAAAAGCTTCGTTAATACACCGAGGCGGAATATTAATTGAATTAAATTGTTTGTGTTTTATCCGCTTTTATTCCTCAACTATTAATTACTACACCTTGTTAGATTTTCGCTAATCTGTTGTTTCCTTATATACATACCACTAGGTCTGTCTAAGCTATAATGTAAAGAGTGCTCGATACCTAAGTAGAACGAAATCTTATTATAATGGAGATTGTGTGTTTTTCTGTCTGTAACCGAAACTATATTACTACTCAAGTCACAATTCCCTTATTATTTACGTCAAATTCTCCATGATTTCATTCTTTTAAACCTTCAGTTATTAATAAAAATTGTTTTACATTATTAAGACTATTGACCATATCTACGTACTAATAACATGCAATTGTATTTATATATACAACAAAATAGTGGTTTACAGTTTTATACAGTTTTTTGAACGAGAAGGCTAATTTGCATATTGATATTTAAAATTTTATTTTAATAAATATGTGCTTGGTATTATTGATTTCTAATTGTTTGGTTTATCTTAAGAAATATAAACAAAAATCTCGTGGATAAATCTTAAAAGAAATTTATTTACAAGAAGAAATAACTGTAATATTATCCTTTACTTCCTATTTTAACTAAATAGTTAAATTAGGAAAATTTCACCAATGAAAGAGGGGAGTAATGGAAAATGATGGAATAGTTAGTTTCAAAGTTGTTCTATTTTTCGATTATACCCCCTCTGTTGCAGATCTTTTTATCTGCATTCTTAGTCAGTTTCATTAGCCTTTCTAATTTAATATGATATTTTATTATATCAAAACTTAAATACTTGCACCCGGAGTGTGCATATATTTGCTAGTAGTAATAATAATTCTAGCCAGTCAGGTACTACCAACTAACAATTTAGCTTATTAACTTATCAGGGCAAGATTCTGAATTATATATATATATATATATATATATTGTGTGTGTGTGTGTGTGTGTGTGTGTGTGTGTGTGTGTGTGTGTGTGTGTGAGAGAGAGAGAGAGAGAGGGGAGTAGGGATTGAGTAAATACGACAAAATGTCTATTTTGCGAAGCTTTGTCAAATTTATTCAGTACACGACCACCATCTTCTACCCGACCCAAAATTACCTTTTCAGCATAAAAGTAGACTGCTGTGAAAATTTTCTTCTTCAGAATTAATTTGAGAAAGTTTCGCAAAATACCGAGGCGAAATATCATTTAAATTAATTATATATGCTCGTCTGTCCGCTGTTTAGGGTCTTGAGTTCTCTGGTGATAGTAAAAAAACATTCCGCGTACGGATGTATGAATTAATTGTTCACTTCTGAATGACAGCCACTGAGAGCCGCAAGGTTAAGGGACTTGACAGACGCAAATTCTGTCGGGTTTCGATCCCGGCTAGAGGTAGCTCTTAAAAAGTCGAGCCGCAATGATCAGAAGTAAACTTCGAAACACGTTTTTGTGGATGACTGATATTTGATTTAAATTCAAAGCTGTTTTGTCTGTAAAAGTTTATTTTTTTCTGAAGGCCTGTTTTTTTTGGGGGGGAGGGGGGCAAAAAAGGATTTTTTGTGCGGGACTGTGTTTATGTTGTTTACTTCCGTATTTGTTCCTAATTGATAGATTATTTTAATTCATTCATTGCAGTTAACCCTGATGATCCTTAGGTGAAACTTAAGCAGGTTTTCTGCCTCTACTTTTTTACTAGATCCGTTCTACTAATGTATTGAGCACTCTTATATTCTATATAAACTCATTCTAACTATAATTTTCCATAAAAAGCATTTACTCTGTACACACACACACACACACACACACACACACACATACATAATATATATATATATATATATATTATATATATATATTGTATATGCATATATAATAAATTATTAAATTATTAACAAAATTTTACGACAGACGATAATCAAAACCGGTCTTTTTCACCGTATGATACAAATAAAAATTAATAACATTATACTATAATTTTATTAATTAATTTTCTCGTAAAACTCTATCCGTTGAATAACTTTAAATGTGTATAAAAATAAAATAAACTATATATAAATCAATAATACTAGGCAATTATTTATTAAAACTAGTTTTAACAATGTGGACTGTTTAATGTTACAAATTTATTTTTTTTAGTATATAAAATACAGGGTTATTCTTTATTCTATGTATTAATAATTTTGACTATAAATTAGATTCTCAAATTGATAATACTTACGCAATTCTGGATGGTTTGTGAAGTAAGCAGCGGTGTAGTTTCGCTACAGACAGATACCAAATCACTATTATTATATACTAGCAAATATATGCACCCTCCGGGTGCAAGTATTTAAGTTTTAATGTATGAAATATCGTATTGAAATTAGAAACGCTAATGAAACTAAATATAGAATGCAGATAAAAAGATTTGAAACAGAGGGGGATATAATCGAAAAAATAAACTGAAATTTACTGCTTCCATCACTCTCGTCTTTCTTTGTTATTTTTTCTAATTTAAGTATTTAGTTTAAAAGAGGAAGTGAAGAATAAAATGACAGTTATCTTTTTCTTGTTAATGGATTTCATTTAAGATTCATTGAAGAGATTTTTGATTATATTCATTAAAATAAAGCCAAACAGTTAGAAAACCAATAATACTAAGCATATATTATTTAAAATTACATTTTTAATATCAATATGCAAATTAGCCTTTCCATTCACACTGTAAACGCTATTTTTGTTGTATATATAAATACAATTGCATTGTTATTAGTATGTAGATATGGTTAACAGTATAATAATGTTAAACAATTTTATTAATAATTGAGGTTAAAATAAGGATAAATTCATGGTGAATGTGACGTCAATTACTAAGGGAATTGTGACTTGAATAGTGATTTTAGTTTCGGTTACAGACAGAAAAACACACAATCTCCATTATAATAACTAGCAAATATATGCACCCTCCGGGTGCAAGTATTTAAGTTTTGATATAATAAAATATCATATTAAATTAGAAAGGCTAATGAAACTGACTAAGAATGCAGATAAAAAGATCTGCAACAGAGGGGGTATAATCGAAAAATAGAACAACTTTGAAACTAACTATTCCATCATTTTCCATTACTCCCCTCTTTCATTGGTTAAATTTTTCCTAATTTAACTATTTAGTTAAAATAGGAAGTAAGGATAATATTACAGTTATTTCTTCTTGTAAATAAATTTCTTTTAAGATTTATCCACGAGATTTTTTGTTTATATTTCTTAAGATAAAACCAAACAATTAGAAACATAAATACCAAGCACATATTTATTAAAATAAAATTTTAAATATCAATATGCAAATTAGCCTTCTCGTTCAAACTATAAAACCGCTATTTGTTGTTTATATATAAATACAATTGCATGTTTATTAGTACGTAGATATGGTCAACAGTATTAATAATGTAAAACAATTTTTATTAATAACTGAAGGTTTAAAAGAATGAAATCATGGAGAATTTGACGTAAATATTAAGGGAATTGTGACGAGTAGTAATATAGTTTCGGTTACAGACAGAAAAACACACAATCTCCATTATAATAAGATATATATATATATATATATATATATATATATATATAAAGGTAAAAGTATCGAATTGATTGGATGTTAGGGATAATTCTTTTTGGGATCCTTAATATTTCCTGTATATCCACAATGTATGCTCATGTTGATGCAAATATATACATTTATACAAGGATTTTTACAAAAGTTTTGCTATTTTGTTTTCTTGGTTATTATGTAGTTGGCTGTCTGATGAAACTATTTATTTATTGAGTTCTAGTCGAAATACACTTATAATAGCCAAATGACTGTTTATTAAGTTATTACTTTCTTAGTGAAAGTATATATATATAATATATATGTGTGTGTGTGTGTGTGTGTGTGTGTGTGTGTGTGTATTTGGGCAGCATTTTTTCATTTATACATGTAGAATTAAACAAAAGACACATCTCCTGTTTAACAATTTTATTTTTGATCTTTTCGAGTTTTCTGGCAAACTTTTTAATATTTGGGTGGAATTCGTGGATATGCCCCCCTCCCTCTAATTACCGAAATATTCTAACGGAAAATACACACATTCTGCACAAAGAAAAAAATAAACAAAAACTCCAAATACTAGAAGCTTTATACATAAAACAATACAAACCATCCTTAAACAAAATTAATTTCCAATGCAATACACACATTTTAAAATACATATAAGACCTTTTTCACCATTTCTTCTCCTTTCAGCCTCTACATTAACATCATTTTTTTTTAAACTGGAATACATCACCCCTGATGATGGCACTTCGAAGTGCCGAAAGTACTCGGGACTTGAACTTTGGTGGATTTATCCATGAATTCCACCCAAACATTAAAAAGTTGGCCAGAAAACTCGAAAAGATCAAAAATAAAATTGTTAAAACAGGAGATGTGTCTTTTGTTTAATTTTACGTATATATAGTATATATATATATATATATATATATATATGGTCTATATGGTATTGAGTACACTTTTTATCGCTACACCAAACTATATCATCAAGATAATATATATATATATATATATATATATATATATATATATAATATATATTATATATATATATATATATATATATATGTCTGAGTATAAGTATATAATGGTTTATATGTACATGAATATGAGAAAGTGTATGTCTGTGTGAGTCTCTATGTGAATCTGTCATTTTATTACTCTCGCTTTTTAGGCCCAGATAAATGCAGATTCGAAAAAGCTCAATAAACGAAAAATCCTTTCTTTTATTATTTACTGCTTCGTTTTTTTTTAATATACTGAGTTATCTCCCTTGTCTTAAATGTTTTTCATCGTGTTATTCTTTACATTTTTCATGGCTTCCTTTTGTTCTAAACGGCCATTTTTTTCTTCTCTTTTTTTTTTCCTCCAAACTTTTCATCTCTATTATCGTTCTTTTAAGTATTAGTTCCCTCTTTTATACTTGTTCATTCGCTTGTTTTTTCTTCCATTTTTCTTTTGTAAAAAAATGCAATTCTTTTAACTTCGTGTTCTTTTCCCTTCGCGTTCTAATAATCTCTCTCTCTATCTATCTATCTATCTCTCTCTCTCTCTCTTCTCTCTCTCTCTCTCTATATATATATATATATATATATATATATATATTATATATATTTATATATATATATATATATATATATATATATATATATATATATATATATTATTTTCAACTTTTTTCTTTTTTCTTCCAAGTTTTCTAACAATTCTTTTGATGTTACAATCTTGAAAAGCGGCAACCCTTTGTCCGACAGTCATTATTGGTAGACCAAGTACTTTCGGTTCTTTTCCAAACAAGTTAAATATTAAACACTTTTGAGAATGATATTTTAGACGGACATGCAGAACCTTGATAATGATAACTAATAATGATAGGAAACTTGAAAAACAATCTTTAAAATAATAAGGATTCTATTTTGTTTAATCAATTTATATATCTATTATATATCTATATATCTATATCTATATCTATATATATATATAATATAATATATATATATATATATATATTAGAAGGTGTGTCATAAAAGTATCGAGATTGAAGCTGTATTTCCAAGATGGAAATGAACAATGAATGGAACATTATTATTTTTTTTTTCAGAATACAAGTCGTGTCATAAAAGTGCGAGTTTGAAGCTGTATTTACTAAGATAGAAATTAACAATGAATGGAACATTAATTTTTCAGAATACAGTGTGCGTCAAAGAAAAAAAAACTTAACAAACCGTCATTTAACTATTTTTTCTTTCGTTGAACGTAAAATATTGCTGTGTATATAATTAAGTTATTAGTTATTATAGATTGAGCTCTCTTAGCGATTTATAAAAACCCTTGTATGAATCTATAATTTTGCACCTACAAGACCATACAGTATGGATGTACAATAGGATTTCGATGATCCCAAATAGAATCATCCCTTTCTTACCAGCCATTTGGATTATCTTACACACACACACACACACACACACACACACACATATATATTTATTTTTATATATATATATATATATACATATTCCTATATATATACACATATATATATACACGCACACCCCACCATATATATATATATATATATATATATATTATATATATATATATATATATATATATGGGAGTAAATATGGAAATAAATCCGACAATATTAAGAAATTTGAAAAAACAAATGTTCCAAAAATGAGATGAATTTATTTATCGACGCTTAAACGTTTCGGTTTCTTTAAACCTTCATCAGGATGTATTATGTGGTGAAGAAATTGATAGATGTTTTATAGATGACAAGAAATAAAAAAATCTTTATGTTTTTTCAAATTTCTTAATATATATATATATATTCGCATCTGATGAGCTGGGAGAATTAGACACAATTATAAAAAAGAAGGTCCGCAAAATAGATTAAGTTTTTAGAAAAATATTTTATTATTTTTATCTTATGTAAGATAAAAATAATAAAAAAAATTTTAATAACAAATTTTTCTAAAAACATAATCCATTTTCCGGACCTTCTTTTTTATAAAATATTTAATTTTCTCCCGTTGGAACCAGAACACACATTATATATATATATATATATATATATATATATATATATATATATATATATACTAGCAAATATATGCACCCTCCGGGTGCAAGTATTTTAGTTAAATTTTATAATAAAATATGATCTTAAATTAGAAAGGCTAATGAAACTGAATAATAATGCAGATAAAAAGATTAGTAACAGAGGGGGTATGATTGAAAAATAGAACAACCTTGAAACTAACTCTTCCATCATTTTCCGTTACTCCCGTCTTTCATTGGTAAATTTTCCTAATTCAACTATTTAGTTAAAATAGGAAGTAAAGAATAATATTACAGTTATTTCTTCTTGTTAAGGGATTTCTTTTAAGATTTATTGAAGAGATTTTTGCTTATATTCAATAAGATAAAACCAAACAATTAGAAATCAATAATACTAAGCATATATTTATCAAAATCAAATTTTTAATATCAATATGCAAATTAGCCTTCCCATTCACACTGTAAACCGCTATTTTGTTGTATATATAAATACAATTATATGTTATTAGTATGTAGATATTGACAACAGTCTTAATGATGTAAAACAATTTTATTAATAATTGAGGTTTAAATAAGAATAAAATCATGGAGAATGTGATGTAAATAATTAAGGGAAATGTGACTTGAGTAGTGATGTAGTTTCGGTTACAGACAGAAAAACACACAATCTCCATTATAATAAGATATATATATATATATATATATATATATATATAAAGTGTGTCAAAAAGTATCGATTGAAGCTGTATTTTGCAAGATAGGAATCAACAATAAATGTAACGTTAATTTTTTTCAGAATACATGGTGTGTCAACAACGACAGATTTTAAAACTGTATTTACCACGATAGAAATGAAGAATGAATGGAACGTTAATTTTTCAGAATACAAGGTGTGCCAATAGGTACCGAAAATCTCGATACTTTTTTGACACACCTATACTATATAAAAATATATACATTTTTATTTATTTTTTCTTCTTCGTCCAAAATAAAACTTCTTTATTTTACGTCTTTCTTAGAATTCCATTTGTTTTCTTTGTTTTTCTCTCTTCGTTCCTTCTTTCAATTACCACTTTTCTTTTCTTTTATTCTCAATGTTTCTAATCTCTGTCGATGGGGCGTAAAATATGCTGACTGTATCCCCTTTAGAAGAGTAACCCTCCCCCCCCTCCCAAAGACTGTCTCAACTGTAATGTATTCACATTCATACTGGATCTTATAGTGTCATTTACATTTAAAAGTCTAATAAGGCACGGCTTTGAGCATACTAAAAATATACCCTTATATATATATATATATATATATATATATATATATATATACACCAACACCAACGCATTAGTAGGATGTTACACGGTCAATTCCTTAAGTGGAGTTTAACAGTTTTGAATTCGGAGTTTTCCTTCTAAACTGTTTGCCTAACCAAGGTTAAAGATACCAGTCCGCCCTATTATTTACACATAAATGTAGGGGAAATGCTCGGATTCATAACTTAGCGCTAAGTGAAATGCAAATAGCCTCGTCTTGTATTTGAACTCGGGTTGTCGTGTCCATTTCCTACGATGATAACTATTAAAACCTGCACCACAATGTCGCCAGGGCTTAATTACAAATGATTTTCAAATTCTTTGTGATTTTAAAATTATTTGTACTCAATGAAACTATGGTTCTGAAATTTTCAACCTATAGCAGTATTGATTTTCTATCCGGAGCAGCATCATTCTGACATAACATAAAATGAGAAAAAAAGAAAGAGAAAGGAAGATGGGGTGAGTGTGCGGAAGCGATGATGCTAATCGGTTTTAATCGAACACAATGAAAAGATAAAAAGTAGGAAAGAAAGAAAAAAAGAGTGCGTGAGTGAGAGAGAGAGAGAGAGAGAGAGAGAGAGAGAGAGTTATATCATGATTATCATATTTTTTACATATTGAAGTATTGCAATAGTTCTTAAGTAAACGTTGTAATAATTGAATTATCATACTGTGGTATATCTACAGATCAGAATTTATATATAATACTCTATAGTTGGCGGAGTGACTTATTGCGGGTATCAGTCGGACAGTGAGGGAGTCTAGAATAGGAAGATTTTTTTTTGCTACGGTGGAACTCCACACCTTACGTCATCTCCCCACTTTACTGCACAGATCGGATAACCCAATATGTGCTATTCATGCGCTGAGTTGTGTGTGTGTGTGTGTGTGTGTGTGGTGTGTGTGTGTGCGTATCATGTATTCTTAAACACACATATACATTCCCATGAATGTGTTTTGATGTACGCATGTGTATTTTATTCCTTACTATGCTTTCCCGCCGAACTTTCCCGCCAACCACTGCGTGAATAATATCAAAACGGAAATTGTCCAATCATCTGCAAGGTATTTCGCCTGTCGCCATTGCAGTTGACCAGAACACTTTTTTCTCCTTTTTTTCACAGCAGCAGCAGCAGCAGCAGCAGCAGCACCCCTGCTTCAAACTGCAATTTTCACATGATAGAAAATATAATTTACCAGCCGAGCTACGTGTGCCCGAACGTAGCAACTATTAATTGCAACTGATTACCATTGTTTAAAAGAAATCACATGCCACATTAAATACGAAAATGGAAAAAAGAGGTGATCGATACCTGCTTCTCAATTACAAGGGGGGTTGAGGAAATTGCTGAGTTTAAAAAATACTTAGACCAAGTGAAGCGTTTGGTCCGAGTTCGGTCCCTAACTCCATGTTATGAACACTAACACCCGCTTTTTTTAATCATCATCATCATCATCATCATGTCGCACTAGTAAGTAAAAAGTAAAGTCGTCGGGGCGGCCTAAGTCGGTATCAGCCAAGCAGCGAGGAGTCTATCCCCTTTTCAATAGCGCTAGACCAAGGAGATTATTTTAGCATCTGAGGTGGAGCGCCACATCTACCATCAGCTCCTTACTTTTTCCGCACATATCCCTGTGCTACTCATACGCTGAGTTGGCGAGGGCGGGTATCGAACTTGCGGTTTCTAGCCGAACGCTCTACCAACTGAGCTAACCCGGTCCTTACTCTCGCCAACTACCTCGGAACAACAGGGTACCGGGTTCGATACCGGCCCTCGGCAACAGCGCAAGAGTAGCACAGCTTGGACCTATGCAGTAAAGTGGGGAAGTGCGGCACCCCACACCAGACGCAAAAATAATATACCTGGTCTAGCGCCAGCGAAAAGGGGATAGAATCCTTCGCTGTCTGGTTAATACCGACAATAGGCAACTCTGCCGACTATCATTCATTGCCCTGGAGAGATCCTCTGAGCAGCATCCAGTATCTGCACAGAGGTGGTCAATGTAGGCCTTTGCTGGACGGCCCGCACTGGTATGTCCATGTGCAAGTTTCCACAAGAGAACGTCGCTTATGAGTTAGTCCTTGCTTCTCCGGCAGTGTCCAGCATGTCTTATTTGTCTCACTCGGATGGTTTGTGTGATAGGTGGCAAGCGGTCGTACAGCTGCTTCCTTGTGGGATGTTGTTTCCATGATTTGTTTAAGATCACGCGTTGCATTCTTATGCAGTTCCCATTTGCTTATTCTCTAAGCGCTTCGTTATGGTCCAAGTGGTGCAGCCATACAGTAGCATTTGTAAACATAGGTTACTGAAATGGCAGAAAAGTATACCAAGGTCATCTGTTGACAAGTGACACTGAATAAAATAATTATATCTTAAAATTCTAAATAAGAATGTGAAACTTATGTGCGGTCATGTCAGACCAGTGGTGAAGACAGCTGAGAGATATGGACCAGCGGATCTGGTCAGAGAGGGAATTTATACCCAGATACAGCTTTGTCGGTGGGGCTAAGAATACATTGACTGGGAGGGGATAAGACCACCCAAAAAACGGTGTTCTGGGTATAAAACAAAACTACATCATGATGAGGCTCCAGTTCTGGGAAGTGAGAAGTGCCCTTCATTGGCATTACTCCCAGGTCCACTCTGAGTGGAGTAATTTTTATAGTCCTATCCATGGGTTGAATTTGTCTGTTTAAAAATTATTCGTACTAGATAGAAATACTTGAAACCATATAACTGTGTAATAAATAATTATAGGCAAATAAAAGCACATTTTTAATGCAACGGAACATTAGAAATATAGTCATGATTACAATTAGTAATTTTCAAATAAATCAAATTTTGGCATTAAATAACCCATGATAATTTGGGATGCCGTCAAATGAAATAAAATAAACCAACGCATCAAGTTATTGGTAACTTTCACATCGAATAATCCAGCGAGCAAAATCAAAGATTCCTCAATTCTTGGGTTTTGTGGCTTGCGGGTGTAGGACTACTCCAGTTCCTCTCCCCCACACCTTTTTTGAAACAATGTCACAGTTCAGTACGTTGGCTACTTCGTCGTAGATTATGATGATTTCAAAATCGCCACTACTCAAAAACTTTTCGAGGGGATAGTGTATCGAAAGACGTCATATTATACACACTGAATAACATACAGGAGTTGTTAGTAGTTTTTCTAAGTTTTTTTTTGTTTTGTTTTTGTTTTGTTTTTTTTTTGCATTAGTATTTTTTTGGTTGGTTGGTTGGTTGGTTGGTTGGTTGGTTGGTTGAATTGATTTTACGGCATGTCAACCCTTGGGTATATGTTTTATGCTAAAGACATTTTTGTTTTATTCATTTTTGCTGGGTATTCATTTTTTAAATATTTTTTAACTAAAAGTAATTGGTAATTTGCTTGAAGCATTGTTAAGTATGTTATAATATATTAATCATTTGAAGGCAATTACAATGTGTATGAAAAATAAAAACAAAATGATGTTATTTTTGTCTTATCGATTTCGAAGCATGAACTTCATCATTAGAGGTTCATATCAGAAATGGACGTGCTTACGTTTTTCTTTGTGTGGTTATAATTTCTCTTCTTATTTCTTTTTCCTCTCCTTTTTTTTTCTTTCTTCTCCTCCTCCTTTCTTTTTTCCTCGTGTTATGAATGAAATGAGCGAATAACTGTAATTTCTTTTTTTTAATGTCTGTTGAGAGCGAATGCTTGAACCCTGTATCCAATATTGTTTGTTTGTCATCCGGTCAATGTTGCAAGATTGTAGCCATGTCAAATTAACTCATTTTAATACGGATTGTACGAAAGTCTTATAATCCGACTTAGCTGGATAGTACTGCTGAGTTGGATAGTACGACAACCGTAATGTATTTAAAAAGTCTTTTTATTTGGAGTCCGAACTTGCTTACTACGATGCCGCTGTTTTGCACGTTTGCTACTACATCACGAGTACATCCCTTAAAAAACCTTAATAAAAGTACTTCGCAAAGGCGAATTAGTCATTTTTTTTTAGATATGTGAACAATGAGCGCCGTGTTTTTGTTTTGGGTTGTTGATGTGTTTTTTGTTGTTTTTCTTTAAGCACAATACAAATCACAAAAATTGATGTAGGTTTTGCTGGTTGGCTTACAATGGTACGTCCATGTGTAGGTTTCCAAAAGAGAACATCACTTATGAGTTCGTTCTTGCATCTTCAGCAATGTCTTGTTTGTCTTACTCGGATGGTTTATGTAAAAAGGGGCAAACTTTCTGGATTTGGAACCCGAACTTACTTACTACGATATCATAGTCTTGCACGTAAGCCACTACACCCCAAGTACATCCTTTAAGAATATTAACAAAATTTCATAACAAATGCGAATTAGAATAATAATAAAAACTACCATTCCTGTGGATATACATCAATATGATAATTTAATTATTACAACGATTTGATATTTTCACTAAAGAGCTATTGCAGATACTTCAATACGCAAAAAGTATAATAATTTTGATTTAACTCTCGCACGCTCATTTTTCCTTCTTTTCATCTTTTCATTATGTTCGATTGAAACAGAATAACGTTATCGCTTCCACACGCTAACCCCTCTCTCTATATTTCCACTACTCTCTTTCTTTGTTTCTTTCTTATATTTTTCTGTGTATAATATCCTTTTCCTTATCTTTCTTTCTTTATAATAAAAACGGAATGATCTATTATTTAGCTGAGGTGACGGCACTAATAAGAAATGAGATTTCAGCGGATAAGCAACAGCAGATAATCAGAATTTTCATTTTTGCATTTCATCTTGGACGATTTGGACGGTCTCATTTTTAACGTGAGGGTGTTGCAAGATCATAACGGTCGTACAATTAAGGAACACGAGTCATCATCATCATGTTGCGCTAGTAGCACGGATATCCATGACTATCTCTCACCAACCGTCCCTATCATTGTCCTTGGGAGGTAATGTGAGCAGCATCCAGTATCCGCACAGAACTGGTCTATGTAGGTTTTTTGCTGGGTGGCTAGCACTGGCATATCCATGTGCTAGTTTCCGTAGGAGTACGTTGCTTATGAGTTCATCCTTGCTTCTCCAACAGTGGCCAGCATGTCTTGTTCGCCTCACTCGGATGGTTTGTGAGATAGGGAGCAAGTGACCATACAGTTGCTTCATTGTGGGTGTTGTTTCCACGATTTGTTAAAGATCGCACGCAGCATTATTGTGCAGCTCCCATCTAGTTTATTTTCTAGGCGCTTCGTTAAGGTCCAAGTGGTGCAGCTAAATACTGATACTACTACTACGGCTTGGAAGAATTGTCGTTTTAATTTGTCAGTAAGATCTGATTTCCATATAACTGATAATCTGTTTATAGCTGACCATACATTTCCTGTAGGTGAATAAAAATTAAAGAAATATCATTTTACGGAAGAAGAAAATCGAGAAAATTCAATAGTTATTACCTTTACTAGCAAAATAAAAAAACACCCTCTGGGCGATGTAAAAATAAATTTTTGAAAGATATTACTTGAGGAGGTGGAATTTAAAAATTAAATGTCGGAGAGTTTGAACCATAAATCATGAAATCATCAAATTTATTAAAGGAGTAAAAAAAATAAAACAATTTGAAATTGAAACTAAGTTCTGTTAACTTTGAATATCTATTAAAATAAAACAAACTATATACAAATATATGATACTGGGGATATATCTATTAAAACTTGTTTTAAAAAACAATGAGTACTGTCTAATGTTGCATGCTCAAATTTTGAGTGTATTTATTCTATGTTACGACGATTTCAGACATAGTGACGTAAGCAGTGACGTAGTTTTTGTTACAGACAAAAACCGGAAGCAAATCTCCATTATTAATAGATTAATAGATGTGATTTAAATTAGCACCATTCTCTTTTTGGGTTTTAGGTTTATTGTTTTTGTTGCTTTCTTTAAGCTCAATTACACATCACATGCTGTATGTTACTAATTGACTTCTCTGTTTTTTCCCTACCGAATGTTCTGTGTTGGGTTACTCTCCTTTAAGTAACCCAATGCTTTATAAGAACGAGAGCTGATACCTGGTTCTTATACTACGATATCGCGGTCTTGCACGTTAGCCACTACGCTAAGAGTACACCCTATAAAATTCTTAATACTAGTACATAGCAAATGCGAATTAGAATAATGATGAAAATTAAAGACATTAAGCGAAGAAACATTTTTAATTTTACGGAAGAAGAAAATCGAGAAAATTCAATAGTTATTACCTTTATGAGATTTAAATGAGCGCCATTTTGTTTTTGACATTTTGGTTTATTGTTATTTTTTGTTGCTTTTTTTTTTCTTCTTTAAACTCCATTACAAATCACAAAGCATTTCATATACACTAGGCGATCATTGACAGTTAATTCGTTCCAGCATCTTTAAATCCATTAAATGTTTATGACAACTTTCAAGTTGTCTTTCTGTGTTTAATGAAAAATAGATTCGCCATGAATAATTGAATACAAAGCCTCACTGAATAGCAGTAACGACTCAGGACAAAGGAAACACACACCACGCATGCGTGCAGCGAACCTCTAATTCACAGCGAAAAATAAGAAGAAGAACGCATTAAAAGCAACACTCATATACACAGATGCATATATCCCACAGATATACTTTATTTGGGGGACAATATTTCATTAGTAATAATTAGTGTGGCCACAGTAATATTTATTATCCCATTTCCTTCATATAATTTTGTGAAAAGAAGACGCTAGCATTCAGTCATTGTTTCTCTCTTCGTAGCATGATACCCATTAATAAAGAATGTTCTGTTACTGAAACCGATTTCGGGCGCCGTAAAAAAGCAAAGCTGCGAGGGGTGGGGTTTATAAATCCCTCCTCCTTCGCATCGATGTCCCTTTATGTGACATATTAAACGTTAACACTATTTCTCACCACCACCACCCCCTCTCCGCACAGTGAGCTAGGGTAAGACATTGGCTAGTCTTGGAGATTGCTAGTCTAACAGGACATTTGTATATTCTTAATATTAAGTTTTGTTTTGTTTATTTGTTTATTTTCTGATTTTTGTCTTTATCATTTTCAGTAAAAAGTTACGGTGTTTTCAAATTGACAGTTTATGCGTGTAAACTTATATATATATATATATATATATATATATATAATAATGGAGATTGTTGTTTTCTGTCTGTAAAACTATATACTAATCGAGTCAATTAACATAGTTATTTACTTACATTCTTCATGATTTTATTTATATTTAAACCTCAATTATAATAAAATTGCTTCACCTTTTTATTAGTGTTGTCCATATCTATACTAATAACATGCTATTGTATTTATATATACAAAAAATAGCGGTTTGCAGTGTGAACGGGAAGGCTAATTTGCAATTTAATTAAAAATGTGATTTTATTAAATATGTGCTTAGTATTATTGATTTTCTAACTGTTTTTTTTATTTTAATGAATATAAGCAAAATCTCTCCAATGAATCTTAAATTAAATCCATTAACAAGAAAAAATAATTTTAATTTTATTCTTTATTTCCTAATTTACCTAAATAGTTAAATAAGTAAAATTCAGGAATGAAACGGCAGTGATGGAAGAGTAAGTTTCATTTCTATTTTTTCTATTATAACTCTTTTTGAAATCTTTTTATCTGCCTTCTTATTAGACTTCTAATTTAATACGATATTTTCATTAACATTAAAACTTAAATACTTTGCATATATATATTTGTATATATAATATACAAGCGTGTTGGTAGATCTTGCGGAGAGAAAAAACCCAGCAGAGAGTTTGATTGTAAAAATATACTACCAAACATCAACCAGGAAGAAAAAAAATTTTTGAAAAAAGAAAGGACCAAGATATTCGTACCAACAAAAAATAATCTATTGGTACAGTATTTGGCCAAAAGAAAAAACAATTTATATGTATATATATGTATATAAGATATATATATATTCATATAACCGCTAGGAGAAGCTAATATGTAAAAAGTGCTCGATACCTAAGTAGAGCCAAGTAATAAAGATAATCTAATGAGTCAGACGAACTACTATTAGTTTCGCATAAAGCTCTGACTCATTAGATTATCTTTATTATATATATATATATATATATATATATATATATATATATATATATATATATATAAATCTAATGAGTCAGACGAACCTACTATTAGTTTCGCTTAATGCTCTTCAGGGCTAAGATTTGACTCTTATTTAGTCAGATCTTAGCCCTGAAGAGCATTAAGCGAAACTAATAGTAGGTTCGTCTGACTCATTAGATTTATCTTTATTATTTGCTCTACTTAGATATTGAGCACTTTTTACTTATTAGCTATTCTCCTAGTGGTTATATGAATATATATATATATCTTATATACATATATATACATATAAATTGTTTTTTCTTTTGGCCAAATACTGTACCAATAGATTATTTTTTGTTGGTACGACTATCTTGGTCTTTTCTTTTTTTCAAAAAAATTTTTTCTTCCCGGTTGATGTTTGGTAGTATATTTTTACAATCAAACTATTTGCTGGGTTTTTTCTCACTGAAAGGATTTACCAACACTCTTGGTATATTATATATATATATATATATATATATATATATATATATATATAAGACAATATATATATATATATATATATATATATATATATATATATATATATATATATATATAGACAATATTCATATATATACAAGATGTGTCCTAAAAGTATAAAAATGTATGCTGTATTTACCAAGATAGAAATGAACAATGAATGGAACAATTTTTTTCAGAATATGTGGAAGTGTTGTCTACAAGGTGTGTCATAAAAGTGCCGAATTTAAAGCTGTATTTACCAAGATAGAAATGAACAATGAAACGTGAACAAGGTGTGTCATTTAAGCTGTATTTACCAAGATAGAAATGAACAATGAACGTTAATATTTTTCAGAATACAAGGTATGTCAAAAAGTACAAAAATCTCGATACTTTTTTGCCACAACTTATATATATATATATATATATATATATATATATATATATTATATATATATATATGATAAAGAAGATGACTTATCGGTAAATGGATTATCTAGTTAATCACAACTTCGATTGATATATGTATTAGTTTTAGTATATGGTTAATTGCATGGATGCTTATCTGCTACCATTTGGTTTCTTGCTCGTTTAAACAAAGCAATCATTAGGCAGTAAAAGAGAGATTTTGAAAAAATAGAAATAATATGGACTAAATGGATTGTTCGTTTAGTGATTTGGAATTGTGTAACTGTATGCACGGGCCATTTTGTCATTTTCATGTGTAAATATGTTAATGAGTTAGTCCGGATGCGTCTTCTGCACGTATACGCGTGCGTACGCTAACATCCACACACATATATACATACACATACACACACACACACACACACACACACACACACACACATGCCTATATATATATTTATAGGAACATGCCTATATGTATATATGTAGGAAGCGCGTGGTGTAATGGTTAAAGTCATGGGAAATGGACTCGTCGCCCCGAGTTCAAATCCTGGACGTGGTAATTGCATTTCACTTAGCGCTAATACCCTTGGGAAAGGTATGAATCCTACTCTCCCTCCAGCTATGGTAAATAGTAGGGCAGACTGGGCTCTTTAACCTTGGTTGAGCAACCGGTCTAGAGAAGGAAAGCTCTGAATTCAAACCTGCTGAACTCCGCTTAAGAAATTGACCTTGTGTCGCATCCTGCTCGTGCGGAGGGGTTGGTAAATATATAATATATATATATATATATAGAGAGAGAGAGAGAGAGAGAGAGAGAGGGGGGGGGGGGCAGGAGAGGAGAAAGTGATTTTAAATTGTAAGGGTTTTTCGTACACTTTACATATTTTAGCTCAGTCGGTAGAGTGTTCGGCTAGGAACCACAAGGTTCTTGGTTCGATACCGGCCCTCGCCAACTCAGCGAATGAGTAGCACAGGGATCTGTGTGGTAAAGTGAGGAGCTGGTTGTAGGTGTGGCACTCCATCTCAGATGCTAAAATAACATCCTTGGTCTAGCGCTAGTTAAAAGGGGATAGACTCCTTCGCTGACTGGTTGATACCGACATTAGGCCGTCCCGACGACTTTTTTACATATTTAATGACAAAAAATAAATTTACTGGGTTTTTTGAAGCATGAAAGAACAGTGAAACTAAGAATTCAAATGGTCTAATATTTAAGAAATACAGCTGACTCGGTTTCGTTCGGATTAATTTTGTGGCTGACACGAGTTTAAGGAGATATATATATTAACTCTCAGTAGTTGGCTTTTGGTTTTGAAAGTATGGTAGGTAATTTTAACTTGATGTAAAAAATTATTTTAAAGTTAATGGTTTTGATTACAAAATGATTTAGAAAATTATCATTAATAAGTGGTCTTGTAACATTTTAACTAAATGATATATACTAAATGTATATAGTAACTGTCCGTAGCCAGCTTCCGGTTTAGAAAGTTTGGCAGCTAATTTTTTACTTGATGTAAAAAATTTTTTAAAGTTAATGGATTTTGATTAGTAAGTGATTTAGAAAATTATTTATCACGGTCTTGTAATATTTTAACTAAATGAGGTTTAGTGGTATCTAAAGAAATTGTTGTAGCATTCTTGTAATGGATTGATAATTCTTAAATTCTAAAGATTTGTTGTTAATTGAATTCATATATTTTCTGCATATTGAGTGATGAGAGGGGGGTAGGTATTAGTGTAATATTACTTCTAGACGTTATTTTAGTGGTATTGGGTATGGTTAGTGTTTTTTTAGGGGGGGGTGATAGGATGATGGGGGATATCTTTTTTTTTCAATTGTGTCCACCTTGAACTTTTTAAACAATTGGAGATAGAGTGTGCTTACCTTCCCAATAGTGCTCATCTTGGACTTCGAAAACTGGAGAAAGGATAAGGTGTATGTAGGTGTTCAACAATTTCTTTAGATACCAGTTTATCTTTAGAGACCGGTAATTTTTACCACTACACCTAACCCTGCATTCATGTACTAGGGGACACCCGCCTAAAAAAATCATCTTGTGTCGCAACCTGGTTAAATTAAATACATTCCGACGATATCAATCCAGCTGCAAACTACAGCTTCAGCTCCTGACTAGGCATGCCTCAGAAATGGCTTCCTAAACCTTAATTAAAGCGCTGAGAAAGGGGTCCAATTCATAATGGAAAAAAACAAACTAATGTTTAATCTCGTTCATTTCAATATCATCAATTTTATGTTTTTCGTTTGATTAAAAGGTTGAAAATTATTTTAAAAAGATGAATAAATATTTTAAAGCTACCCCTCTCACACAAACACACACACACACAACATAACACACACATACACACACACACACACACATTCTCTTCTCACACACACACACATCACACACTCTCTCTCTCTCTTCTCTCTCTCTCTCTCTCTCTCTCTCTCTCTCTCTCTCTCTCTCTCTCCTTCTCTCTTCTCTCTCTCTCACTCCTCATTCTTAGTCTCTCACTTTTATCGATCTGTTTACCGCTGTATGACCCTCTCTTTTTCTTTATGCATTTATCACTTATCTCTTTTTACTCTCCCTCTCTCTCTCTCTCCTCTTTCTCTCTCTCTCTCTCTCTCTCTCTCTCTCTCTCTCTCTCTCTCTCTCTCTCTCTCTCTCTTCATCTCTCGATCTTTTTTACCCATCAATCTATCAGTCTATCTCGTTTACTATCCATCTTCGCCATTTTGATTCCTTTAATCACCCTTTATTTTTCACTTATCCTCACACGTCGCTTTTACCTATAATATTTCATATTTTATTTATCAGCTGTTCATCTCACAGATCTTCTCTCAATGTATTTCCTTCCATCTTTAAATCAATCATACTGTTATAGTAAATAACACAAACAAAAGACACAAACACATCAGCAGCAGCAGCAACAACAACACAACAACAACAACAAACAAACAAATGCAGCGACCATTATCAAAAAAGAATTTGCGTTTTCATTGATTCATACAAGAAATGACAGAATGTACTAAATACTGCTACACAAGAATGAATACGTTTTTTTTTATCTTATCACATTTTCTTTGGGTTTTTTGTTTGTTTGTTTGTTTGTTTTTTTGATTTTTTTTTTTGTTTTGTTTTTTTTACAAGATTTACCAGAACACTTTCTTTTTCCCCTAGTTTATTAGATCGTTTCTGTTAACCCTTTCTGTGCCAGTCCTGGTGCTTTAGAATACACTGACTGCACCACAGGAGAGGGGTAAAACGTACCTACCCCCAACTCCATTGGACTACCTGTTGGCCATGGGTAGCGACCCGTGATGCTTAAGACTAGAACCCTGAGGCCTGAGCAATCAATGACATGCAACACTTCACTTTGGCCCTTACTTGGGCTAGACAGGCTGTCGGAAAAGCTTCCTCCAATCAATCGGCTGGTCATGTCAAACCCTAGCACCTATATGATTGTCCCAACCCTATTGCTCTTATGGCAAGCCCCAGCCCTTTTTATCATATATATGCTAGAAATACTGTTTTATTGTCCTGATTATGACATTAAACTCTATCTGATGGTAAAGTTCCAATTCCGGAACTCTGGGGAATGTGGAGTACCTCTTCATCACCATTACTCTGACCCGGAGTGGTAGTACCTGTTGGGGACCCATCTATGAGTTATAGAACAAAATGGGTTCTAAAAAATGTGTTTAAAAAATTGAGTTTTAAAAAAATTGAGTACCCATCAAGAATAAATATAACATAAACGCCTTCGGCATAAAAATGACCCAACAAGGTTTGACATGCCGATAAATCCAGCAAACCAACCATATTTTCTGTGTGCTGTGCGATTAAATTCGATTTTCTAGCACCATTCTTTATCTTATCATATTTTCTTACTTTTTTTTATATTTCTAGATTTTCCAGAACACTTTCTTATTTTCCCCCTTAGTTTATTAGATTTCTTTCTCTTTACCCAATCGGTGTGCTGTGCAATTGAATTCGATTTTCTAGCACCATACCGTGCGTAATATACTCCAATTTAGTACTACTTTCCCTTTGCTAGTCCACCCGCTGGGAAAATTAACACACACACACACACACACACACATATATATATATATATATAGATAGATAGATAGATAGATAGATAGATTGGTAATTTTTCCGAGTTGAAATAAAGGAAAATAAAGTGCTCAATTACGAATGTAAGAGCTGTATTTATTAAAGATAACTGTTTATACAGAGGTTTTAGGGAACATTTACCTAAGGTTTCTGGCTAATGCCGTCCTCAGAATGCTGCACCTCTTGTGTTGGTAAACAAACGATCGTTTGTTTACCAACACAAGAGGTGCAGCTTTCTGAAGACGGCATTAGCCAGAAACCTTAGGTAAAAGTTCCCTAAAACCTCTGTATAAACAGTTATCTTTAATATATATATATATATATATATATATATATATATATATAGGGTTGTTTTCAAAAAAGTATCGAAGGTGTGTATTACCAAGATAGGAATGAACATAAAATGTAATGTTGTTTGTTTTTTTTTTTTCAGATTACAAGGTGTGTTAAAAAGTACAGATTTTAAAACTGTATTTACCAAGATATAAATGAAGAATGAATGGAACGTTAGTTTTTCAGAATACAAGCTGTATCAAAAAAGTACCGAAAATCTCGATACTTTTTTTGACACACCTATATATATAAATATATATATATATATATATATATATATTATATATACCAACGCTTTCCACACGAGTAGCATGCGACACAACGGAAATTTCTTAAGCGGAGTTTAACAGGTTTGAATTCAGTTTTCCTTCTCAAATACTGGTTGCCTAACCAAGGTTAAAGAAGCTTGTCTAGCCCGCTATTTACACATAGCTGGAGGGGGAGTAGGTGAATGCATACCTCTCCCAAGGGTATTAGCGCAACGCGAAATGCAAACAACTTCATCCAGGATTTCAACCTCGAGTCAACGAGTCCATTTCTTACGACTCTAGCCATTCCAACACGTGCCTCCATTATTCTTGGTATATGCCATAAACAGCTTCCAGTCTGAAATAAAGTGAATCATACGTCTCAAAATGATATTATAGTGATCAAATCATAGACCTCTACAATAAATGGAATCATAGACCTCTGCAAGGAACTGAATCATAGACCCATTAAAATAATCGAACTATAATAATCTGAAATATATGGAATCATAGAACTATTAAAGTAATTGAAGAGACTGTGCAATATATGGAATATAGACCTCTGCAAGAACTCATAGACCCATTAAATAATCGAACTATATAAATCTGAAATATTGGAATCATAGAAACTATTAAAAGTAATTGAACGAGACCTGTGCAATATATGGAATCATCGACCTCTGCAAGGAACTGAATCATAGACCCATTAAATAATCGAACTATAATAATCTGAAATATATGGAATCAATAGAACTATTAAAGTAATTGAACCAGAGACCTGTGCAATATATGGAATCATCGACCTCTGCAAGGAACTGAATCATAGACCATTAAAATAATCGAACTATAATAATCTGAAATATATGGAATCATAGAACTATTAAGTAATTGAACCAGAGACTGTGCAATATATGGAATCATAGACCTCTGCAAGGAACTGAATCATAGACCCATTAAAAATAATCGAACTATAATAATCTGAAA
>CM042144.1:115016807-115018648 GCA_023376005.1 Doryteuthis pealeii
GTACCGTTCTTCATTCCATTGTACAACAACTGTCTTTTTAAACTCTCGGCCCGGGCGCCCTGCGCTCCGCTAGGTCCATGTCTATCTCTTCGAGTCGTGTCATCCTCTCTCATTCCTCTATCTCTCTCTCCTCTCTCCTCTCTCGTTCTCATCTCTTCTTGCTGGAATTCCCTCTTTCTTTTTCTTTCCTGTCAACTCACCCCCCCATTTTTTTTCTATACTACTTTGATACACATGAACAAAGAAAGGACATTTAAGACGCGATCAGATGATAATAAATTTTCTTCACGCTGCGAAATCGGAAAAACCGATGCTGTTTTATTCTTTCATGCAGTTCGTTCACACACCTGGCTAGTAGTGTTGGTCTTGGACGCGTCACTATAGATTGGGTGGCTGTTGGTCACATTTTCACATTTTCTTCGTTTTGTTGAGTGAGTCTGATATCTTCGCCCTTCTCCCCTCGCCTCGCAGAAGATCTGTCTTTTTAAGGACCCATTACAAGTTTCCATGATTTTCTGCTCGAGTCATCTCCATCTTCTCTCGTCTCTCGCCTTTCTCTATCAGTCCTGCAAAGAGGGTGCTTATCATCGTGGGTCCATATCTATCTTCTTCTCGTCTCTGTCTCTTCTCTAGTAGGTCGTTCTCTTCCTTATAATTAATTATTCTGTAAGGTGAGGGAGTGCGTTGTTTTAGCGCAGCGTCAGTTATGTTTAGTATTCTAATTTTTATTCCTCCCTTCCTGGCTTTATTTGTTGTAACTGCCTTGCGACGCGCCCCCCTCTCTGCTTCTCGATGTCGGTCGTACATCGTCTCGTACGATGCGGTGTCGTTGTCCCTCCTCTCTTCTAAAAGTCATCTTCGTCTCTCTACATCACACACACACCTGACCTTTATCGTCGTTTTCTTTTCTTTTCCTTTCTTTCCTCTGTTCTTTCTTTCTTTCTTTCTTTTGTCTCATTTTTTGTCTTTTTTTCTCTGTCCCTTGTGTTTTAGCGTGTTCTTTCTTAATCTTTTTCGGCATGTCGTGGGTTTGTCGGGTTTCCCCTTCCTGTCGGTCCCGCCGCGACAGCCCCCCCCCGCTCACCTACTTGTCTTTCATTCTTCCTCCATTCTTTCTTTCCTTGCTTTGTGCATATTTTTCTTGTCCTCTGTCTTCCTTTCTTTTTCGTTTCTGTTTCTTTCTTCTTTTTTTCTTCTCCTTGATGTGTCTTTCTGTAGTCTTTCCGTTTCTCTTTCTTATTCCTTTCTTTCTTTGCATATTTTTTCCTTTTCTCTCTGTCCCGCTGATCTTATTTCTATTTTCCTTTTTTTCTTTGTCTTTTTTGCAAACTTTTTGTGTTCTCTTTTTTACGATTGGTCTTGATCTTATCCTATTCTTTCTTTCTTTATTGAGTCGTTGGTCTTTTCTTTGCATATTATTTGTTTCCCCTTCTCTGTCCTCAGTATCTTCCCTTTCTTTCTTTTTTGCATCGTTGTTCTTCTTGTCTTGTTCTTTCTTTCTTTCTGTGTTCTTTTCCTTTCTCTTTTGCATATGATTGTTTTCTTTTCTCTTGTCCTCCTTATTCTGTTTCTTTCCTGTCGTTGTTTCTTGTCGCTTTCTGTTCCTCTTTCCCCTTCTTCTTTCTTGTCGCTCTTTTGTCTTTTCATATTCTGTTCTTTCTTTCTTGCATATTTTCTCTTTTCTCTCTGTGCCTGTCTTGTTCCTGCTCCGCTTCTTTGGAGCTTTCTTTCTGGCTTGTCTTTTTCTTTTCCTGGGTTCTTGATCTTTTCCTTTTGTTGTTTCTTTCGTATCTGTTCGTCTTTCTTGCTTTTATTCTTATCTTGTTTTCTTCTTGCTGCTT
>CM042144.1:115018748-115028748 GCA_023376005.1 Doryteuthis pealeii
ACTTCTTTCTTTCTTTCTTTTTCTTTCATTTCTTTCTTTCTTTGCATAATTTTCTTTCTCTGTCCTCTTCTTTCTTCTTCTTCTTCTTTTTCTCTTTCTTTCCTTTCATTCTTTCTTTTTTTTGCATATTTTCTTTCTCTGTCCTCTTCTTTTTTCTTTCTTTCTTCTTTTCTTTCTTTCTTCTTCTTCATTTCTTTCTTTCTTTGCATATTTTTCTTTCTCTCCTCTTCTTTCTTTCTTTTCTTTCTTTCTTTTTTCTCTTTCTTTCTTTTCTTTCTTCATTTTCTTTCTTGCATATTTCTTTCTCTGTCCTCTTCTTCTTTCTTTCTTTTCTTTCTTTTTTCTCTTTCTTCTTCTTTCATTCTTCTTTTTTGCATATTTTTCTTTCTCTGTCCTCTTCTTTCTTTCTTCTTTCTTTTCTTTCCTTTCTTTCTTTCTTTCTTTCATTCTTCTTTCTTTGCATATTTTTTCTTTCTCTTGTCCTCTTCTTTCTTTCTTTCTTTCTTTCTTTTCTTTCTTTCTTTTCTTTCTTTCTTTCTTTTTTTCTTTCTTTCTTGCAAATCTCTTTCTTTCGTTCCCTGTCCACTTCTTTCTTCTTTCATTGCTTTCTTTCTTTTGCAAATCTATTTCTTCTTTCTCTGTCCTCTTCTTTCTTTCTTTCTTTCTTTCTTTCTTTCTTCTCTACTTTCTCTACGACAATGCGCTACTCGCGTTTTTAATTTTCCTCAATGAATAATTCCCAGTCCAAACTTTGTTCATCACTTCCGCCTGATAGTGGGCTGCAAATCTCCACCATCAAGAAATGCTTAGGAACGTGAAGAGGGGCGGATAGAACACAAGCATGGCGGCCGCCGCTGCACAGAGTGAATAATCTCCCAGAGTTATTTCTCGGCGCATGCCACAAACAGGGGAGAAGGGGAGGAGGGAGAAGGAGGAGGAGGAGAAGGAGGCAGGAGGAGCGAAGGTCGTGGTTGGGGGGTAGGTAATAAATATAGAGATGATGAAAATAGAAAAAAAATGTGAGACAGAAAGAAAGATGGTGGCACAAGAATTGGGTAATCTTATGGACTGTGGCGGGAAACTGAAATAAAGAAAAAACACTACCCGGGCGATGTAAAAACTTAATTTTTGAAAGATATTGCCTTAGGGGTGGGAGTTAAAATTCAATGTCAGATGGTTTGTATCCTAAGTAAGTAAAATCATCAAATTTATTAAAGGAGTAAAAAAAAATAATAATAAAACAATTTGAAATGGAAACTTAGTTTACTCCCTCTCAAATACGATGTTGCGTGCATCTATTAATTATTGATTAAATATGATATATTAATTATTGATTAAATAATTATTTTTAATATTTTACACACATAAATTTTACACAAAATCGTAGGTTTTATTTATTTGTAAACTTTTAGTTAACTTCTTGTTTCTGAAGAAAAGGGCGAGAGTAAAAAATAATTTTTTGAATTGATTACAAATTTCGCCATTGATTTTTTTTCCGATTTAAAGTAATAATACTTTTTAATTAATTTCATAGATTATTTATCTAAATTGTTATTATTACAATGGAAAGGATTGAAATGTTGAATTATAAGGAACAGCTTTTATTTATTTTATTCATTTTTAGTATTGAATATTCAAAAAAGATAAATAAAAGATATATAATTCAGGGCTGTTCTTTATTCTATGTAATAAAAATTTTGGGTATTGTGACGTAAGTAGAGACATAGTTTCGG
Source organism: Doryteuthis pealeii (assembly GCA_023376005.1). Classification (NCBI taxonomy): domain Eukaryota; kingdom Metazoa; phylum Mollusca; class Cephalopoda; order Myopsida; family Loliginidae; genus Doryteuthis; species Doryteuthis pealeii. The sequence continues at coordinate 115,020,482 of CM042144.1, forward strand.
TTACAGACAGATAGACACCGAAACTCCATTATTAATAGATTTCTTCTAATTGGGCCTCGCCTACACGTGAAAGATTTTTTCAAAACTAAAACTGATTAAAACATACTTACGTCCTCAATTTCCTGAGAGAGACTAAATAAATGGGCGATAAATTGTCTAGAAAAATGACATTACAAAAACCATTGATTTTGAAATGATTTTTCAGAGTCGCGGGCCCAATTACAAATTTACTAATTGGGCCCTTCACATCCTTTTTTGTGGGGTAGAGGGTCCCACTAATAATTTTCTAAATGGGCCCTGCATTTTCCTTTTTGTAGAGTAGGGAGACTCGTTAACAAATTTTCTAATCGGGCCCGGCATTTTCTTCTTTTTTTCAAATATTTTCCATTTAAATTAATAATACAACTTTTAGATTATTTTCATTGTTTATTTATTCAAATTGTCATTATTACAACGGAAAGGACTCAAATATTGAATTATAAGAAACGGCCTGTATTTATTTTATTGATATTAATATTTAATACTTAAAAAGATAAATAAAAAGATATATAATACAGGGTTGTTCTTTATTTTATGAATCAAAGACTCTGAGTATTGTGACTAAGCAGGGATGTAGATTCAGTTCCAGACACCGAATCTCCATTATATATATATATATATATATATATATATATATATATATATATATGTGTGTGTGTGGTGTGTGTGTGTGTGTGTGTGTGTGTGTGTGTAGAATTAAACAAAAGGCATGTCTCCTGTTTAACAATTTTATTAGCTTGAAAAGATCTTAATAATAATAATAATAATAATAATAATAATAAATATATATATATATATATATTATATAATATATATATATATATATATAAACTTTTGTTCCTTAATCTTCTGACCGTTATCATCTTGCAACACCCTCAGGTTAAAAATGAGACCGTATAAATCGTCCAAGATGAAATGCAAAAATGTATATCCTGATTATCTCGCGTTGCTTATCCGCCGAATTCGTATTTCTTAAGTGTGTCGTCATCTCAGCTAAAAATAGACCATTCTGTTTTTATTATAAAGAAAGAAATGAAAGAAAAGGGGTATGCTATACAGAAAAAATATCATACGAAAGAAATAAACAAATAAACAAACAAAGGGAGCAATGGAAAATACAGAGAGGGTGGGCGAGTGGAAGCGATAACTCTAATCTGTTCCAATCGAACATAATGAAAAGAAAAAGAAAAAAACAAAGAGTGAGAGGGAGTTAAATCAAGATTATTATACTTTTTACATATTGAACTATTTTTCAATAGTTTTTAAGTAAACATATCATAAGTTGTAATAATTAAATTATCATACTGTGGTATATCCACAGGTCCTGCTAGATGTTTCACTATTACTCTAGTGATCCACTGGATTTAAATATTTGTAACAAATAACACTGACGAGATTTCGAAACAGATAACGTGAACGAGGATTTCGAAACAAATAACGTTGACCGAGATTTCGAAACAAATAACGCTGACGAGATTTTCGAAACAGATAACGCTGACGAGATTTCGAAATAAATAACGCTGACGATATTTTCGAAAACAGATTTACGTTGACGAGATTTCGAAACAAATAACGTTGACGAGATTTCGAAAACAAATTAACGTTGATGAGATTTTAGCCCTTCAGCACTTGAACAGATGGCATGGCCATAGCCTTAAATAGTCTACGATTAACGACTTCAACGGTGGATTAGCAAGCTGATTATTTTTCGGACTGATCTTGCTGCGTTTGGCTATACCGCATTTGACCCTCCTCTATTTCTTGTAAGTTAATTGTTTGTTTGGGGGGGTTGTATGTATCCGTTAGCACCGGATAGTTGTGCTGAATAAATATATTAAGTACTCAATTTATTCTGTGTATCATTTACCTCGACGATACAACAGCAGGTTGGTCTTATTTTGGAGGAAACACTGTAGAAGCATCAGTATTATTATAGTCAGCTGTTAGAGTGGGAACCCGACGGTTTCGCGTGTCGTCTAGAATTCCAATAAGATCTACTGGATAAATACATGATTGGCAGGCAGACAGTGAGGCGGAAGAAGAATGTGGGGATCGATTAGTTGATCCAATATTCCTCTTGGCTAATTGATCGGAATTCTCTAGAATTCTGCATCGACCAATGAAATAATCAATGCAAAAGAATCGATCTTTGCTAACAATTTTCATACAAGTTTTCTCTTTCGGTAATTTTAGGTTTTTCTTCGTTTATGTGTGCATAGCATTTAAGCCAGTCTCTAATACGAGATTTTTCATTCATATATATATATATATATATATATATATATATATATATATATAATTTTAAATATACCAAGCGTGTTGGTAAATCCTTGCGGTGAGAAAAAAACAGCAAATAGTTTGATTGTAAAAATATACTACCAAACATCAACCGGGGAGAAAAAATAAATAAATAAAAATTTTAATATATAAATTAATTATTTATTAAACAATAGACTTATAGTGTTCTGTGTTTTTTTGTTCGTTTTTATTGGTCCGTCTGGTTCAGCTAATTTAAATGACTACTGTGGTTAGTACTATTTAATTCGTCTTGCCCCTTGTCTCTGTAGTCAGATATTAGCCCTGAAGAGCATTAAGCGAAACTAATAGTAGGTTCGTCTGACTCATTAGATTTATCTTTATATATATATATATATATATATATATATATATATATAAAAAGTCACCCACAGACACCGTGTTTCGACGTTTCACGTCTCTTCGGTGTGGCTAGACAAAACAACTACCTCTGACCAGGAGCGAATCCCTACTGACTTTTCATCCGCCCGATTTTTTAACCCATCGGCTGAAAAGGGGTGGTGTTTAAACTATTAAATACATACATTTGTTTATATATTTTACGATCACCAGAAAGATCCAGTCTGTAAACAGACGAACGTTGCTTTATGCTGGTAGTGAAAGTTAATTTAAGTCACCCCTAGAGAGCACTACCGGATTTTGGGAGCATATAATAAGTATATATATATATATATATATATATATATATATATATATATATATATAATTGTAGTTCCTGTTTGTTCACAAACTCCTCACAGGGTTTTGGAGGAAGCCCCCCTAACCATAGATATTCTGAAACTACATTACCCAGGGTACTTGAATGACTATAGTTCATTTCAAAATTTTCCCTTCGATTTAAATGAAATTTAAGCCATGGGTAAATGACCAGATATTATGCCTATTCACAAATTTCAGTTATATTAAGACTCCCTAATGGAGACGGGTAAAACTCCGTATGGTGAATTTTTTTAAGCTCATAACTTAAATATTGGAACATCTATTATCGTGGGATTTTTCTATTAATCAAATGCGAATCAGAAACAAAAAATAATTTTCTTTTATTGTAAAATTTGGCTAATTTAGGCATTTTATTTTATACCAAAACATAACTGGAATTATGACAATAAAAATTATCAATTAACTAGCTTTATATCTCTCTCTCTCTCTCTCTCTAATATATATATATATATATATATGTGTGTGTGTGTGTGTGTGTGTGTGTGTGAAGAAAAGGAAGTGAATCCGACGGTATGTAGTATATTAAGAAAATTGAAAAAAACACAGGTTTAAATAAGTTGAGTGGTAAGTTTATTGGCCGACGCTGCAGTGTTTCGATCTATTAATTAGATAATCTTCAGGGCATTTGTTGGTATAAGAAAGGTGATAAAAAATTTTTATAAAAGAATAACGAGAAAAGCAAGCGATAGTCCTTGTTTATCAGTCTGTTCAAAATTTGAAATCTGAAGAAAGGATGCTAAAAAAAGTGGACGGTTTGAAATATGACGTCAAATATTCTCTTTTACGGTGTGAGTATGAGAGTGTGTGAGTGTGTGTATCGAAAAAAGGCATTGTGCATTTTTAGGTGTTTTGTGTGTGTGGTTGCGCGTGTGTGTATAAATCTTTTGCGATAAACGACATTGAAACAAATATATATATAATATATATATATATATATATATATATGTGTGTGTGTGTGTGTGTGTGTGTGTTGTGTGTGTAGTCTAATTTTCTCTGTGTATACTATATATATATGATGTCTAATTTTCTCTGTATATATATATATATATATATTATATATATATGTGTGTGTGTGTGTGTGTGTGTGTGTGTGTGTTACATATATATATGTCTATAATATATATTGGGGGGTCTAATGCAATGCATGGGGGAAAGGTGTAAAATAAATTAAAAACTTAGTTGGATATTATATACTAAATTCCATTTATTATTCCAATATTTCGAAAGATTCCATCTTTCTTTTATAAGAGATAGATATACAGATAGACACGGAAAAAACTGAGATAGATAAATACATAGAGAAATAGATATGAACGGAATGCTATCGATAGATAGATAGATAGATAGATAGATAGATAAGATATGAACAAAACAAAAAACAAATTTATAAAATAACTTTCAAAAACAGCAATGTATTTAGACCGAATTACTTAGTTTTCAAATACATGAATTAACTAACCATTCGTGCTCTGGATGATTGTCTAGCGCCAATTTATGTTACCTCGCTGTGAATTCAGTTAGAAACCAGCCTTTAACTGTGTTTGAATTCTGGCTTAATTCTGTGCAACGTACCACGGTGCCTTTACATAGATGAATAGATAAGTAGTTTTGTAATTAAACAATTCCGAGAAAAATTATAATTCGGTTATAACTTTTACTTACCCCCCTCCCCAGTCAGTTAGAGAGTGGGAAATATATATATTTACCAACCCCTCCGCGCGAGCAGGATTTGACACAAGGTCAATTTCTTAAGCGGAGTTTAACAGGTTTGAATTCAGAGTTTTCCTTCTCCTAGACCGGTTGTCTAACCACGGTTAAAGAGCCCAGTCTGCCCTACTATTTACCCATAGCTGGAGGGAGAGTAGAATTCATACCTTTCCCAAGGGTATTAGCGCTAAGTGAAAAGCAATTACCACGTCCAAGATTTGAACTCGGGGCGACGAGTCCATTTCCTATGACTTTAACCATTACACCACGCGGGAAATATAAGCGCATATCTTTTGTATATATACTCTCACTCACTCCCTTAATTCACTCACTCACACACTCACTCACTCACTCATACGCATATATTAACACACTTCTTCATTCACTCACCCACTCACCCACTCTTACACTCACCCACGCACACATATACACGCACTCTTCATTCATGTATCCTCTCGCTCACTCACTCACACATTTACTTACACACACTTACTCATTCATACACTAACGCACGCACTCTGACAATCACACACTCACGCGCGTGCTTTTTTCCATGTATCCTCTCACTCACCCTCTAACACATAAACACACACATTCACGTACTCATTCATTCATTCACTCATTCGCCCATTCAATACCTCATTCACATACACTCACATACACTCACCCACTCACTCCCTTAATCACTCCCTTAATCACTCTCACTCACTTACTCGCGTGCCTTTTTCTATGTATCTTCACATTCACTCACTTACTGAAAAACACACGCACTCATTCATTCATTTACTCACCCGCCCATTCAATACTTCATACACACCCACTCCACTCACTCACCTTCACTCACTCATTACCACCCTTATTTCCTCCCCTTTCACTCATTCACTCACCCGCGCACCTTTTTCTATATATCTCCTCACTCACGCACTCACACACACACACACACACACACACACACACACACAGACACCTATTCCCTCAATCACCCATTCATTACTTCACTCACTCACGTATACTCACTCACTCACTTGCTCACTCATTACCTTACTCATTCCCAAACTCGCTCCCTAAATCACTCACTCAAACACTCACACGCGTATACTCACGCTCTTCCTCATTCTCCCACTAACACCGTCACTCACACACTCACTGGCACGAGCTTTTCTATGTATCTTTTCACTCACTCACTCACACACACACACACACACACACACACAATCGCCCATTCACTACCTCACTCACATACTCACTCACAATCTCACTCACTCACACACTCATTCCTTCACTAACTTACTCGCGTACCTTTTTCTAAGTATCCTCTTACTCCCTTATTCACTCACGCGCTCACTCACAATCTCACTCACTCACACACTCATTAACTCACTCACCCATTCCTTTATTCACTCAAACATTCAACTCACTCACACACTCACTCACTTACGCGCTCGCTTTTTTTCTGTCTATCCTCACACTCATGCACTCTTTCATTCACACACTCACACATACTCACACACTCATTTATTCATTCCCATACACAGATACGAACACAGCCAGCCACACGTATAATCACATAAATGGTTCATCATGGCATTCAATATTCAACTCACGCACTCACGTGCGGGATTTTTTCTATCTATTCTCGCACTTACACACTCACTCACGCATTCACTCACTCACGTATTCACTCACTCACTTACGCGTGCTTTTTCTACCTATCCTCCCACTCGCACAGTCATTCTCACACACTGACACTCACTCACACACCCATTCACTCACGCATTCACTCACTGGCACACACTCACAGATACGAGCACAGCCAGCCACACGTATAACTACATAAATGGTCCATCCTGGCAGTCAATATTCAACTCACGCATTCACGCGCGGGATATTTTTTCTACCTATCCTCTCACACGCACTCACTCATTCATCCCTTTACTCACTCACACATTCAACACAATCACACAGTCACTCACTCACACGCGCATTTTTATCTATTCTCCAGCTTACACACTCACACACTCACACATTCACTCAGTCACACGCTATATATAAAGAAAAATGAAAAAACACAGGTTTAAATGGGTTAAGTGGTGAGTTTATTGGCCGACGCTGCAGTGCTTCGATCTATTATTAGATCATCTTCAGGGCATAAGATAAGAAATTATTTATCACAGAATAATGAGAAAAGCGAGTGGTAATACTTGTCATTCAGTCTGTTTAAAAATGTTTTTGAAGTTTGAAAAAAAGGAGACGGTTTTGAAATATGACATCGGATTCACTTCCTTTCTTCACATATATCTTCACACACACACACACACACACACACACACACACACACACACACACTACACACACGCAGATACAAACACAGCCAGTCACACGTTTAATTCCATGAATGTCCATCATGATGTTCAATATTCAACTCACGCTTTCACGTACGCATTTTTTTCTATCTATCCTCTTACACTCTTAACTTACGCACTCATTTACACACTTACATATTCACTCACTCACACACCTACTCACTCACTTATGCGCGCGCTTTTTTCTATATATCCTCTCACTCACATACGCATGCACTCATTCACTCACATACTCATTCACTTATTCACTTACACAGATACGAACACAGCTAGCCACACGAATAATTACATAAATGGCCCATCAGAGTATTCAACATTCAACTCACGCATTCACGCGTACGCTTTTTTCTATTTACCCTATTACACTCACGCACTCACACACTCATTTACTCACTCACATATTCACTCACACATTTACTCACTCCCTCGCCCACTTGCGCGTACGCTTTTTTCTATATATCCACTCACTCACGAACATTTACTCAAACACTCACACAATCAAATCCCTCACACACTCACTCACTCATACATTCACTCACTCACTCACTCACTCATTCATCACTCACTCACTCACTTACTCACACACTTATGCGTGCTTTTTTCTATCTATAATCGTACTCACTCACTCACTCACACCAAATAGGAACACAGCCAACCATACATATGATTACACACACTTACGCGCGCTTTTTTTAAAATATCTATCCTCCTACACACACACTCGCTATCTCACACACTAACTCACTCATTCACACACATACACAAAAACGAACACAGCCAGCCACACGTATAATTACATAAATGGCCCATCAAGGCATTCAACTTCTCTCTATCATAAATAAATTATTAATTCTATATCCAAAACTTTACTGTGAAATTCTTGGCGTCGTATCAAATAACGAAGTGTTCGTAATTAATCCGTATCGGTGGCGTTTGGGTCATGATCAACAAAGACAATAATCGTGTTGAGTCCATCATGGAAAATCATTTCTCATCAATGGGAAAGAAATAAAGAGAGAGAGAGAGAAGAGAGAGAGAGAGAGAGAGGGGAGAGAGAGAGAGAGAGAATGAAACGTTCTCTGCCTTTCATTGTCATTTCTGTTGAGTTAACGGGCAGACAAA
>CM042144.1:115036248-115073748 GCA_023376005.1 Doryteuthis pealeii
ATTATATATACAGAGTAGAATGAGTGTAAAATGAGGAAATTAATCCGACAGTATTTGGAGAAATGTAGAACAATCACGGAATGTTACAATGGATGAAAATTTATTAGCCGTAGTGTTAATATTCGGACATTTCGGTTTATAAAGAAACCTTCTTCAGGACAACAGGAAACCAGTCAAGGAGAAAAAAATCACATTTTGATTTTCACATTTAGATTTTCGCTTTCGCGTGTACCAATCACGTCATTAACATTCAATTATGAACGCTAATCAACGAACGGATACGAACCTTTTCTACACATTTTCCAAACTCAATGCATTCAAAACATCCATCATCTTTTTTAACTACTTAAATCTTTTTTCTCCTTGACCAGTTTCTTATTGTCCTGAAGAAGGTTTCTTTATGAATCGAAACACCGACACTATGACTAATAAATTTCCATCCATTGTAACATCCTGTGCTTGTTGTTACATTTCTCCACAGAGTAGAATATAAATAAATGAAAAGCTTAAATTTATCAGATAACAATTTATTTCATCCTCTTGTTTGAAATCAGATTTGAAAAAGCCAAGATTTCTTAAATAAATTTGCATCTGATAAATTTAGGTTTTCATTTATATATATATATATATATATATATATATATATATATATATAATATAATATGTGTGTGTGTGTGTGTGTGTGTGTGTGTGTGTGTGTGTGTGTGATTATTTTGGTATATGTATCCGTTTGTGGGAGGTACATATATCAGGTTTGGGAATATGTATGAAGCATTAAAGGAATAAATATCAGAAACTCGGTTGTTTTTTAGTAGAGTTTCGTCTATTTAGTAGTAGTAAATTTTCAGGATTTTTATGCTCCCTTCTTCCGACTTCCTTTCACACTGTAAATTTCTATATTTCATACATCTTTCTCTGTGTCTCTTCGCATTTTTTTTTCGCTTTTCTTTACATTTTTCGGTTTCTTATACCCTCAAACATATTCCCTTCTCGGTTCCTATATTTTCTTCTTTTTTTTTCTTTCTTTTAAAGAGATTTCAGTCGACCTATGCTCCTACGATCTAAAGTCTAAACTCCGCAACTTATGCTACCGATTGTAATTCCAGGAAATGCAAAAGTGTCGACCAATTTATGAATAACCACATCATTTTTTACGGGCATGATGTTGGTGTACATACGAGGTATGTCTGAAAAGTAATGAGATTGTTGTCACAAACAATTCATTTAAAATCCAACAACAAACTAAATATTTTCTCCTCCAAAGTAGTCACCTTTTGAATCTAATGTACTTTCCCATCCTTATCTGTCACGCATCTCTGCTCTACTGGAAGGATTCTTCTGGTATGGCTCTTAGCTCCGTTGTTACGGACCTCTTGCTGGCCTCAACGCATTCAAAACGGGTCCCCTTGATGAGCCCCTTCAGCTTGGGAAGTGCACGGAAAGGGACGATAGTTATGGCTGGACAAATCGTGACTTTTTTCTTTTTCCCAAGCTGAAGGGGCTAATCAAGGGGACAAACCTCGTATAACACGTATGAATTTAAATAAATACAGACGGACAATAAAACTGGACATCAAGAAGGATTGTCCCCAGTTTTATCTAGTTATAGTAGATATTTTTCACAACCAGTTCACCGCGGGTTGGATGTGACACAAGGTCTGTGTGAGTAGCTTGTTAACCATTACACCACGATGGGATGCCATTGATCTAAGCATGCTTAGGTGGCGTAGTATCTATTCTGATAACATTTTCAGTGTTCGGTCTTCATGTGACGTAGTAACACTTATACCAGTGCAATATTTATTATACTTATATTTGTTATACTTAGTATACTTATACTACTGCAAGTGTTATTAGCATGACTAGCAAAAAAGAAGAACAAAAAACACCCTCCGGGCGGTGTAAAAATTAATTTTTGAAAGATTTTGCCTTATCTATGATAAGCATGCCTGAGTGGGTGGAACTTAAAAATTCAGTATCAGAAGGTTTTATCATAAGTAAAATCAACAAATTTATTAAAGTAAGAAACAAAAAAAAAATGAAATAGAAACTTAGTTCTTTCCCCCTCAAATAAAATGTTGTGTGCATCAATTTATTAATTAAATAATTATTTTGAATATTTCACACATGAATTATTGACAAAATCGTAGGCATTTATCTATGTAGATTAACCCTACACCTATCAGATTCCAGCTCCATTAATCAACATCTTAAAACACACTCATGCCCCCCTCTACCTACCGCAAAATTCTAACTGAAAATACACACACACTACATAGAGAAAAAAAACAAACAAAAACTTCAAATAATTGAAGCTTTATATATAAAACAAAAAAAAACCTACCCTAAACAAAATAAACTTTGAAGTAAGTCAACATATCCTAAAATGCTTATAATTTTCTTCCTACATTACTTCCATTATTCCCCTTCCCCTTATCACAACCTGTGCCTCTGCCTCCAAAAAAAAATCACCACTGCTTTGGTCAAACTACTACCATTCCAAAAACCTCCCACTACCAATTGATATTACCTCCCATTAATTCCTTGCTACTACTCGTTCTCGTTAAAAACGAGAAATGAAATCTATTCCATCGTTTCCCACCTGAGGATGGCAAAGTGTATTGCCGAAAGCGCTAGTGTTGAAACCTTCGGTGGACTGTTATACCAGTTCCACCCTGACACCAGAAGGATGGCCCGAAGATTGGAACGGATCAATGAAAGACTTGTCAGACAGGAATTGTCTGTTCAATTCAACAAAATTTGTATTTATCTATTTGTAAACTTTTTAGTTAACTTTTTGATACTGAAAAATAATGACTATTTCTTGTTTGTAAATAATTTCCCTGTAAAACTCTATAAGTATAAGTTTAAATATATATCAAAATAAAGTATATATAAATATATAATGTATTTATCAAAACTTGTTTTTAAAAAAAACGTCTAAGTTTACATGCTCATATTTTGTGTGTATGTAATATAAGATTGTTATTTATTCAATGTATTAACGATTTTGAGTAATGTGACGTAATCAATGACGTAGTGTCGGTTACAGACAAACTGAGACCGAATCTTATCGATTTATATCTCTCTCACTCTTTTTTTAAAATTTATTTCCTTCTTTTCATCTCGTTATGTTCGATTGAAACAGATTAGCGTTATTGCTTCCGTGCGTTCACCACCTCTTACTATCTTTCCCCTACTCTCTTTTTCTTTCTTTCTTTCTTTCTTTCTTATAATATTTAATCTGTGTAGCATGTCCCTTTTCTCCCTTTCTTTATAATAAAAACGGAATGGTCCATTATTTCGCTGAGGTGACGACACTCATAAGAATATATATGCTCTACCAATTCGGCGGATAAGCAAAACCAAATAATCTGGATTTACATTTTTTCATTTCATCTTGTACGATTTGGACGGTCTCAGAGGGCGTTGTAAGATGATAACGGTTGTACTCTTAAGGAACACGAGTATTAATATATAGATCTATATAGAGATCAAATCTTATTAAATAATTCACCCAAAAACGTGAACAAAAAGTAACATTGGTTGTAAATACCTAGGGGCCGGGTTAGCTCAGTCGGTAGAGCGTTCGGCTCGAAACCACAAGGTTCCTAGTTCGATACCAACTCAGCGTATGAGTAGCACAGGGATCTGTGCGGTAAAGTAAGGAGCTGATGGTAGGTGTGGCGCTCCACCTCAGACGCCAAAACAATCTCCTTGGTCTAGCGCAAGTGAAAAGGGGATAGACTCTCTTGTTGATTGGCTGATACCGACTTTAGGCCGCCCCGACGACTTTACTTACATAAAAAACAGTTTTATTGTCATCACTCCCTAAGATGTGTTCTATTAAATAAACTCGTATATTTTAATGGGAATCTTCTTACTTGCCTATATCAATTGGATTTCAGTATTACTGATTTTATAAGTACTAGCAAAATAAAAAAAACGCCTCTGGGCGACGTAAAATAATTATTGCCTGAGGGGATGGGAGTTGAAAATTTAATATCAGAGAGTTTGTATCATAAGTAAAGTAAAATCATCAAATTTATTAAAGGAATAAAAAATTTATTAAAGGAGTAAAAAATAAAAATTTTAAATGGAAACTTAGTTCTGATAACTTTAAATATATATTAAAATAAAAAACAAACTATATATAGATAGATAATTCTAGGTATGTATTTATTAAAACTTGTTTAAAAAACCAATGAGGATTGTTTAACATTGCATGCTCAAATTTTGAGTGTATTCTATTTATGACGATTTTAGGCAGTGTGACGTAAGCAGTGGCGTAGGTTTTGTAACAGACAAAAACCAGAAGCGAATCTCCATTATTAATAGATACGTAGTTGTAGGTGGAGTGGTCTATTGTCGGTATTATCCGAACAGCAAGGGAGTCTATTCCTTTTCACTAGTGCTAGACCAGAGAGATTTTTTTGCGTCTGGGATGGCAGGCCACGCCTACCATGACCTTCCTAATTTACTGCACATATCAAAGCTATGCTACAAATGCGCTGAGTTGGTAAGGGCTGATATCGAACCTGGAACCTTGTAATTCCGAGGTGGATGCTCTTCCAACTTAACAAAAAAAACCCTCATATTTGAATTTATTTTTGTTATTCGAATATTTCTAAACAGATAGTTCCCACCCAGCTTCTTCTTTGAGGGTTCATGAAAGTCCAGGTCGTGCAGCCACACGGTTGTTCTATTCCAATAAAACCTATATCGATGGAGGCAGTTGTAATGGTTACCCTCGTAAGAAATGGACACGGGAAACGACTTCAAATCCTGGAATTTTGCATTTTCATAGGGCTGATAGGTAAAATAGTAGGGCAGACTGGGATCTTTAAACATGGTTAGGTAATCAGCCTAGGAGAAGGAAAAGCCTGGAATTAAACCTGTGAAAACTCCGCTTAATAAATTGAACTTGTATCACATCTTGCTCGTGCGAAGGGATATTATATATATATATATATATATATATATATGTGTGTGTGTGTGTGTGTGTGTGTGTGTGTGTGAAAAAGGATTATGAAACTCGATTTCAATCTATTGTTCTGAAAATTCTGAGTTTAATATTCCTTTTTTGAGCTTATTAACATTTTTTTTTAAACTGACATCATGCGGGCATTAGAGTCTGAGAAATGCATAAAAATATCTAAAATTGATGGGTGTACAAATAATTTCGTCATTCACTGTATATATATATATATATATATATATATATATATATTTCATTACTTTAACTATATATATATATACACACACACATATATATATATATATATATATATATATACATATATATATATATATATATATATATATATATATATATATATATATATATATCACTCTAATTCCAGCTCGAGTGTGGAGGTTCTATCCTGGTTATTGAGGTATTATTGTTGTTGCTCCTAATGTTGTTGTTGATGTTGTTGTTGTTGTTGTTGCTGCTGCTGCTGCTGATGATGATGATGATGATGATGATGATCCTGTATCATTCGATTATTTACGCGACTTTCTCTCGCTAAATGAGTTGAAATTTAATTCCAGTTTCAATTATCAATTTATCGGCCATAATGCGGACTGAGAAAAATCTATATTAAAAAAAAAGAAAGAAGAAAAGATGAAGAATAAGAGCGCGAAAAGAGAAAGGGCGTTGGTGTTGGTGTTGGGTGAAGCAATCACAGTTTATCGATTCCTTTATGATTGGTTGATCGCCGAACATTAGGCGCGAGTTGATCCTATCAAAAAATAATTAAAATCATTTGACAACTAATTAAATGACTGTACACTAAGCGAAAAAAGAAAATAATAATAATAATAATAATAATAATAATAATAATAATAATAATAATAAATTGGGTGAGTTGGAAATCAAAGGAAGAATCGAGACCATCCAAACTACAGTACTGTTAAGATCTGACAGAATACTCAGAAGAGTCCTGGACACCTTAGAAGAATTGCTGTCACTCAGCCTCCAGTGAACCACCGGCTACGGCAGGTGTTTTTTGTTTTTTTGTTTTTAATTGAAATAGATCACTAAATAGGCCTGAGTCTATTCTAGTAGTGACCAGGTTTGAATTCAGAGTTTTCCTTCTTCTAGACTGGTTGCCTAACCAAGGTTAAAGAGCCCATTCTGCCCTACTATTTACCCATAGCTGGAGGGAGAATAGTTAGATCCATACCTTTCCCAAGGGTATTAGCTCTATGTGAACTGTGGCTTCGTCCAGGAATTGAACTCGGGGCGACCAGTCCATTTACTACGACTCTAACCAGTACACCACCGCGCTTCCGACTAAGTGAAAACCTAATAATAATAATAATAATAATAATAATTGCTTTGAGTCGCGTTATTTCTTGTTTGTTTTCCTTCGGATGTTTTCAGTTTCTTGGCTTTTCTTCTTTTTTTTTTCTTTCTTTCAATTAAAGATTGTCTTTAACTCATTAAAAGCAAATGAACGTGACAAATGATGAAACTAATTTAACGACATTACATCAGACGAAACTAATAAAAAGTCATTAACATCTGTGAAGAAAAATGAAAATACCACAAGTAATGATTTACAACTGAAGAGTTGCATTTTTAAAAACATGATTATATCATCGCTCTTGCTCATCTGGTAAACACGTTCATTGCCAATAATAATAATCATTTCTTTACACACAGTTATATAGTTTCAATCATTCTTATCGAATACTAATAACTACCAAACAAAACTATCTTACCGAGAGATAGGACATTAACACGTGATACTACTCCACTTCATTATGTAAGGGTCGGAGCACCATAAATTATCATATAGATAATTTATAGATTTTTTTTCACCTACACATAAATCACCAAATTTTTCATAGCCTCGACTTATTTATGAAAACTTGTTTAAAAGACCAATAAGGACCGTCTAAATTTGTAAACACAAATTTTGAGAGTTTATAACATAATGTTCTTTATTCTATGTATTGACGATTTTGGGTGATGTGACGTAAGCATATATCGTCTTTATTATAATGGAGATTATGTGTCTATCTGTAACCGAAACTACGTCGACACTGAAGTCACAATTCCCTTAGTTATTTACGTTATATTCTCAAATATTATTAAATAATCATTATGTAATATCAATCAGCATTTTATTCATTAACGGTGTCTCTATTAAAGTCGAGCTGAGTTAGTTTTTCCTCATAACAGCCCATGTTATCAATGCGTTTAAAACTCTGCAACGTGTTATATATATATATATATATATATATATATATATATATATATATATATATATATATATATATATATATATATATATATATATATATATATATATAGTGTAAAGTCATGGGGAATGGACTCGTCGCTCCGAGTTCAAATCCTGCATGTGGTAATTGCATTTCACTTAGTGCAAATACCCTTGGGAAAGGTATGAATCCTCTCTCCCTCCAGCTAGGGGTAAATAGTAGGGCAGACTGGGCTTTTTAACCTTGGTTAGGCAACCGGTCTAGGAGAAGGAAAACTCTGAATTCAAACTTGTTGAACTCCGCTTAAGAAATTGACATTGTGTCATATCCTGCTCGTGCGGAGGGGTTGGTAAATATATATATATATAATATATATATATATATATATATATATATATCAAGCCCATTCTCAACAGATATTACAAAGGTAAGAGACGGATTTTATCTTCTCTAATAACTTATTGAATAATTATATTAACTTGATGCTTCAAAGGAGTCTAATGATAGAAAAACTTTCTATCAGGGACCCCACTCTCAAAAAGTGTTCTAATACTTTTGAGAGGGGTCACTTGGAAATGATTTTTAATTTACCCCCTCATTTCATTCATTTTTATTTCATCCATTCATTCACTTTACCATTAATTTGTAACTATATATATATATATATATATATATATATATATATATATATATATATATATGAGAAAGGTGTTATAAGCATTTAAAAATGTGTGTACTGCATTGGAAATTAATTTTGTTTAAGGATGGTTTGTATTGTTTTATGTAAAATAAAATGAAAATACATACATTGGATTAACCTCAACCACATTGTCACGTCGTCTAACCCTCCATTTAACAGATAATAGCTCCATTTCACAACACCTAAAATTACATTCATGCCCCCACTCTAATTACCGAAATATTCTAACGGAAAATACACACATTCTGCACAAAGAAAAAAATAAACAAAAACTCCAAATACGAGAAGCTTTATACATAAAACAATACAAACCATCCTTAAACAAAATGAATTTCCAATGCAGTACACACATTTTAAAATTCCTAAACACCTTTCTCATCAATTCTTCTCCTTCCAGCCACCACATTAATATATATATATATATATATATATATATATATATATATATATATATATATATATATATATATATATATATATATATATATCACTAAAAAATAATGGTTTACATTGTATATGGTGTTGGTAATTTACATACTGGTTTTAACAAAACCGCGTTGAATAAATAATTGTGTTATTGATTTCGAATATCATTGTTTTAAACAATATAAACATGCTAAAAAATAGGATTTACCTTTATCATTATGGGAGATTCGAATTACCATAAAATGTTATTTACGTACATAATCAAATATAAATTAATCTGAGAATCCTTGAATGGATTAACCGTTCTTCTAACGTTTTCCAAGCCCTAGCACCTATATGATTTTCCCAACCCTATTGCCCTTATGGCAAGCCCCAATCCCTTTTTATCATATGGGTGCTAGAAGGCGGTGGCTGCGGGTCTACATGTCCTGGGAATGACGTTAAACTCTATCTGATGGTGAGGTTCCAGTTTTGGAGGTTTGGGGAATGTGGAGCACCCCTTCATCACCATTGCTCTCTGATCCACTCTGACCCGGTGTGGTAGTACCTGTTAGGGTCCATCTATTGGTTAAATAGAAAACTGTATTTATAAAAAAATTGTATTATCCATTAAGAATTGATTTATTTCAAAACTTTATCGGCATTAAATGACCCACTGAGGTTGATATGCCGTAAAACAAAACAAAACAAACTAACGTTTTCTTCTGGTGGCTGAGTAGTCCATGACATGCAACACTCCACTTCATCCCTTACTTAGGCTAGATGGGCGGTCGAAAAGGTTAACTTCTATCAATCGGCTGGTCACATCAAGCCTATATGATTGTCCCAACCCTATTGCCCTTATGGCAACCCCCCCAGCCCTTTTTATCATATATTTGCTACAATGCAGTGGCTGAGGATCTTAATGTCCTGGGTATGACGTTAAACTCTATCTGATAGTGAGATTCGAATTCTGTAGCTCTAGGGAATGTGAAGTACCCCTTCATCACCATTACTCCCAGGTCCACTCTGACCCGGAGTGGTAGTACCCGTTAGAGTCTCATTCATAGTTTGAATAGAAAAAAATGAGTTTAAAAATGTGTTTTAAAAAATTGAGTTATAAAATAATTGAGTACCCATGAAGATTAAAACAAACGTCTTCGGCATAAAATAACCCAATGATTTGACCTGCCGTAAAACCCAACCAATCAATCTAACGTCTTCTTTTTATATTCGCTGCTTCTCTTTCATTGGGTGTCTTGGTGTTCTTGGCATCATACATATACACTTCCTCAAAGAGTATGGAGTTTTTGCTCCAATCAGAAAGAAATATTTCAACTTAAATAATATGAGGGATCTGTTTGAGAATACTAACATGGATGACATTTTATCCTTCTTAAGAGAAATAAAAATATATCCACGTAAAAATATATCCACGAAATACATCTATAAAAATTACACCAGTAAAGGAAACTTGAATATTAATTTCTATCTCACACTTTAAAAATGTTTGGCATTAAATAACCCACATGGTTATTATACCATTAAGCAAACCAATTCAAACCAAATGAAGTTAATGACAATTATTTATACCAATTTGAAGATATTAAGAACTTGATACATAGAAACTTTGATCAAATGGGCCTGTTTCGGCATTAAATGACCAGAAATGGTTGATATGCCGTAAAACAGACAAACCAAACCAAACCAAACCAAACATCGGTGTTCTGTTTCTCGTAATCGTATCGGGTTGGGCAATTACTTCATCAGGGGTTGTCTGCTTATCTGCGTTCCATCTTTATCGATTTTTTTAAAATCAAGAAACCACACAGAGACATTTTTTGATGTACATATATTCATTATTCCGATTTCCCGATACATTCTTGATCTGCAACTAACTAAATTCTACTTTGCCAAAAGTCGCCTGGTCACGTGACTTTCTAAGCTAATAAAGTCTCCGTTCAGATTAACCTGGGGTTAAGATCTGTTCATCAAACTTTATGAACTTCGAACTATAATTTTCCAATTTACGGTTAATTTTAAAAATTAAACTACACTTCTTTACAAAAATGATAGGACATGTCTATTCATTGTGACTGCGAGTAGATACGAGGATTTATTGAGAAGTAATACGTCTGCGTTGTTAAGAGTGGAAATAAAAACATATTTGAACATGTATTCGTTTGTATATAAAGACCTGATTAAACTTGCATAGTCTCAGTTCACTGTGTTGCAGCGTCAAGATAAAGCCATGATTACTACGCCTGTGTTACGTACAAAGCAGCAATTTTTTGGTTGCAGACCAATCATTCACAGGCGTATGAAAACAATTTATAGTGGCTGATTCTTTTGGAAAAAAAATCTTTGAAGAAGAAATTTATTAAGAGAATGTAAGACTCCATTGCAGTTAAATTTGGTAAACTTTGGAATTCAGATTTGATGCATAGCTTCCGGTCAGCCTCGATTTGGCACCATTTAACGTTTCGTCCAGGATGCGACAGAAATACCTACCACATTTAAGACTATCACATATGTTGTGCAAGTGAATTTAGACAAATGATGATGGTAGCTTCTTCTAGTCAATGTCTTACTATTCTTTATTTTAGATACTATTAGTTACGATCATGGCTTAAATTTTCACATGGTTTGCACTTCTCAGTCATCAAAGATTTAATGACAGACCTCTGTTCAAGCCTGGAGTTTTGTTTGATTTGAATGAATAGTTTTGCGTGAATAAAATAATGTTTGCAATAAACCAATTCCAAACAATGCAGAGTTTACGGAAAAAAAGTATTTATTGAATAAATTTATTAATTTATTTATTATTGAATTTATCGAACCAGAAACCATGCGATTCTTAGGCGGGTGCTGAAGTTACTCCGTCGGTCACCATCTTGTTCTTCTCAGCATCCCGTCACTTCTCATCACGTTTCGTACTGTCCACACTGGTAAGATCAATAATATTACACCACATTTTTTATGTGCACATAATTTTTTTCATTTCTTCGATGACACTTTCGTATTACGCATGTCGGGAGTCAGTGGTGATATTTCCCAACAGATCTTGTAGCGATTATCTAACTGGCTAATGTTGTCTTCTTTCTAAACATCTACAGTCGTTTGATCATGTGACTTTCGTCCAATGAAAATGATCTTTAGGGTCATCACCAATCAATCAAACCGAATGTCCCCAACGGTTTTTTGACACTACACAACATGCCAAACAATAGATTACACCAATCTATTATTCAACAACCTCATCATCATCATCATTGAGTCCCGCTGATAGCACGAATTTCCATAACTATCTCTCACCAAGCATTCCTACCGTTAGTCTACGTCACGGCATCCAGTGTCCGTACTAATGAATGTAAGTTGTTGGTGTTCGGCTAACACTGGTGTATCCATGTGTAAGTGTCCACGGTTAAATGTCACTTATGAGTTCGTTTTTACTTCTCCGGTATTGTCCAGACTGTTTTGTTCGTCTTACTTGGATGTTTTTTGTGATAGGAGGTAAGCTACTTTTTGTGGGGTGCTGCTTCCAGAATTTGTTCAAAACAGCACCCCTGAGTAGTTCACATCTAGCCTTTTGAACTAGCTTTTCACTAAAGCCCAAGTGGCGCCGCCATACAGTAGAACTGACACGGCTACAGCTTGGAAGAATTCTTCTGTATCTTAGAGGTAAACTTCTTTTAATAGAAATGCAAAAGGTTACAAGTAGATTTTGGTCACTTGGTTGGATATCATGGCATGTCAACACGTGCTGGGTTATTTTATGCCAAATACATTTTGTGTAGTTCATTCTTCATGGGTACTCAATTTTTTGAAACTCAATTTTTGAAACACATTTTTAATACTTATTTTTTACTATTTAACCCATAGATGGGACACTAACAGGTACTGCCATTCCGGGTTAGAGTGGACCTGGGAGCAATGGTGATGAAGGGGTTACTACACATTCCTCAGAGCTCCAGAATTGAAACTTCACCATCAGATAAAAGTTTAACGTCATACACAGGACACTAAGATCCTTAGCCACCGCTTTCTAGCATATATATGATAAAAAGGGTTAGGGGTTTACCATAAGAGCAATAGGTTTGGGCAATCATATCAGTGCTAGAGTTTGACATGACCAGCCGATTGATCAGCCCGTCTAGCCAAGATGGAGTGTTGCATGTCATGGACTACTAAGCTATCAGCACCACTCATGGCCAAAAGATGTCCCTATTGGACAGGGAGCTTACTCCCGGCAGAGGTGCGGCTGGTGTATTCCCACTGACAGGGATGTTACAAGTAGAGATACAAGGACAGAAAATTCGCTGAAAAGAAAGTGGCTAAAGTACTAAACAAAGTAAAAAAGTAAAGTCGTCGGGATGACCTAAAGTCAGTATCAGCCAGACAGCGAGGGAGTCTATCCCCTTTTCACTAGCATTTAGACTAAGGAGATTGTGTTTAGCATCTGAGGTGGAGCACCACACCTACCGCCAGCTCCTCACTTTACTGCCCAGATCCCTGTGCTACTCATACGCTGAGTTAGCGAGGGTCGGTGTCGAACCAGGAACCTTGTGATTCTTTAGCTGAGGCTCAACCGAATGTGATTGAAAGGCTATGTGTTGAGTTGCTTGAGATGGGCTAATCAGAGGATGGTCGGTGAAAAGAAAAACAAATAATTTCGTTTTGAATACGATCCAAGATAACGAGGTCAAGAAAATGAAGAACAAAAAATAAAATCGAGGGGAAATAAAAGTGAGAATCGATTGACTAAGGCATTTTTATTGATTTATTGATTAGAATCATTGCCCTGACCCCAAACAAGGGCCCTCGAAAAAAATATAGAAGCATTCAAATCGCTTCTCATTTACCGCTTTAGAGCCGCCATTATTTTTATCAAAATCGAAAAGCAACCATTATTGAATTTAACCCTTTAACCCTGAAACTCAATTTTTTTTCTTTGGATATAAAAGAAAATAATGATAATAAAATGGAACGGTGTCTTTGAGTCTTTGAGTGTTTGGTGATGGAATGGTCTAAGTGATTCTTTTTCGAATAATTTTTCTTTCTTTTTCTTTCTTTGTTTTTTTTGTTTTTTTTGGGCTTTTTTTCAAATTACCCATTAGTCTTGTGAATTAGTGGAACCTATAAACAGTCTCCAAAATAACTAACGGCTTGTTCATGAGCTTTTTTTGGGGGGGGTGCGATATTGTTGCATTCTAAGCGTTATCATTACGCTTAATGAAGAGATTATTTGATTAAAAAGGTTTTGCAATTTAATCCACAAGCTTTTATTTTTATTTTATTTTCATTTTTTTAATTTTTTTTTTTTTTTAGTTCTTTTCGGTCTGACCAAATGAAAATAAAAAGGTTCAATTCCCACTATATAAAACACCAATTCTACTAGATGCTCTAGGTTTTGGGGTTGGTTGGTTGGTTGGTTGGTTGGTTGATCGGATTTTAAGGCATGTCAACACTTGTTGGGTTATTTTATGCAGAAGACATGGTATTATTAATTCTTCATGAGTACACTACTTTTTCCAAACTATATTTTTAAACACATTTTTGATACTCATTTTTTCTATTTTACCCCATAGATAGGACACTAATAGGTAATACCACTCCGGGTCAGAGGGCCAGAAAGAAATGGTGATGAAAGGGTACTCCACACTCCACAGAGCTCCAGAATTGAAACTTCACCATCAGATAGAGTTTACCGTCATACATGACATTAGGACCCTCAGCCACAGCCTTCTAGCACATATATGATAAAAAGGGTAGGGCTTTGCCATAAGAGCAACACGGTTGGAACAATCATATAGGCGCTAGGGGACTGATCTACGCAAAGATTCCGAGGGTACATTCAAGAAGTAGTAGTCCCAAGAATTTTCGAGCCTTGTTTTTATTTTCCCACAAAATAATTTTTAATCACCATAACAACGATGAAGTAAATTTATTGATTGATTTTAACGTCATTTCAACCCGTCTAGGGTTATTTTATGCCAAGACGTTAGATAATTGTGATCATTGTATTTTTATATTAATATTTTTGTGCAGTTATTTCTTAAAATGTTTTTCTTTCGAATATGTCGAATATGAATAATTTTCAAACAGATATATTTTATACATAGATGGAAACCTAACAAGCACTGCTACTAGCCGAGTTGACCTGGGAGTAATGGTAATGAAGGGATACTCCGCACTCAAAGCTCCCAAAGTGTAGTTTCACAATCTAATATAGTTCAGTTGCATACCAAGGATACTACTTTTTGGAAGTGTTTTACCCCCATTCAGGGGATACATTGAGCCTATCCTTAGGTCTGCTGGCTGAGAGGAAAGGAGAACGGGAGAAGGCTGAAGTATATAATGCTATAGAAAAGGAAGATTTTAAAAAAAGTGAAATATATATTGTTGTGATGTTAGTTCAACAGTAAAAAAAGAAGTCAAGTCGAGGTAGGATAAAAAGAGACAAGTGTATTTACAATAAGGTACAAGAACGGCTAGCTTGCCGCTAAACAGTAACAGTACGGTAACAGTACAACCTTTTCACTCGGTGTCTCACTATTTATAGTGAGAACCGGTGTATATTCTCCACTGTAGGAACGGCCGGTATAACATATATATATATATATATATAATTGAAAAAGCCCTTAACATAAAATTATTAATCGAAAAACAGGTGAATAGCTTCAAAATAAAGGTTTTTGAAAGATTAAAATATGTTTTGCAATAAATCATTTCTAGACAATGCGGAGTTTACATTTATGGGGAAAATTCCGAAAAAAATGTTCGTATATATATTAGGTAGGTATGCCCAATTCGTAGACTTGCGGAAATTGTTTAAAAATATTTTAAAACGTCAATAAAAAATAGAAAATTAACTTTTTAATGTTTTCTTTGACGTTTTATATGAAGAACAATTCCAAGTTTATGTGTTAAAAAAAAGAAAAAAACAAATTCCTGTTACATATAACGTAAGTTTTTGCATTTTAAATAAATTTGCGATAAATTCTTGATCTTTGTTGACATAGTCCATCTTGACGCGAACAATTAGCCAACGTAATTTTCTATGGAGGATAATACATGTAATAATTGTTAGTCTTGAACAAAAATAAATTACTAATTTAGTATTTCCTTGATGTCTTACGATTTAACTCTTAATATTATTGAAAGAAAAAAGCTGGAAAAATCAAAATTAGAATGTTAAAAATTATTTACAATAAAATTCTATCTGAAATATTATAAAAGCGAAACATTTTTCGATACATTTCTAATAAAGTATATAAAACACTAAATACCTCAAAGGTGAAGGATTCTTTAGTTAATTTTGTAGTTTGTAAATTCACATATTTAAAAAATAAATCAAAATTTGAAAATAGGGCGTTGAATTGAAAATTACTATTATTCCACAATATAAAAATCCTTATTCATATAGTCTGCCCCTATTTCATATTTTGTAAATAAACAATTTTCCTCGTCAGAACTTTCTGTATAATATACTATTTCATAATTGTAATTTCTGTAGCCAATCACGGTACCATCAAATTTTAAATTTTTATTATTGATTTCAAAAATAATTAATTTCTTTAAACAAACACTGTTTGAGCTCTACAGGTGTCATGGATTTGAACATTTGAAATTATTCACAGCAGCAGCAGCAACAACAACAGTTTAAAAAAAAAAAGAATAGAATATTATGTCTCCTACATACTTCCATTAATAAAAATGACAACAATTTTTAATTCAAATATTATTTTCAATATTTTTTATAAAGACTGTACAATATTATGTCATTATTTTTAGATGAATATTTTTATACAATATTTTCTTTAATTGAATAAATACGATTTTGCTTACATTAAACAAAAGTATTTATTTTACATTTTATAAATTTTTAAAAATCCC
This sequence comes from Doryteuthis pealeii, assembly GCA_023376005.1. Lineage (NCBI taxonomy): Eukaryota > Metazoa > Mollusca > Cephalopoda > Myopsida > Loliginidae > Doryteuthis > Doryteuthis pealeii. Next base: position 115,052,483 of record CM042144.1, read on the forward strand.
TTTAAAAAAAATTTAAAAAGTAGACAACATGAACTTTTAATATAAAATTCCTTAGAAAATAAGCTACCGATTTAGAAAAAAAAAGATACATATTTTTTTCTTATTTACGAGACTTAAGTTTCAAGTCTTAAGACGCCCTACTACCAAACCTGTTATAGTATCGATTTATTTTTTTTACATATTTTTTTACGTCATTGAATTATCTTTCCAAAAATGTAAAACTTATTTTTATAAATTCAGAAATTTGTACGGGAGATCAATGCGCGAAACAAAAACTAACGAAACAAATTATTATCTTTTTCAATTTAGTAAACATTTATTTACAATAAAAGTTCGTCTTTTATTACTTCATATACCGACATTTTTATTAAAATCGGATAGTTTCTTTACTTTATTTTATTTTTAGAATTTCCTGTAATTCCCCCTATCCGCAGGCGCGTGAAAAGGAGTATACCTAATATACGTATGTTCAAATTGTTACATATTTGTATTTCATAGCTTATCTTGAATAATTAAATACTAGTTTAAAAGCCACCCTATTGGCGGCAATTGTGCTAGTTCCTGCTATAGACAACAATAAACTACAGAATAACTCAAAATTGATCGCTGCATTTAAGTATTACATTAATATTTATCTTTTAAAAGTTCAACGATAATTCTTCTATTGCATCTAAGACAATTTGATGTAGACAGTTCCAAACTTTCCGTACAAACAATTTCATGGAGGACTCTCTCTCTCTCTCTCTCTCTCTCTCTCTCTCTCTCTCTCTCTCTCTCTCTCTCTCTCTCTCTCTCTCTTCTCTCTCTCTTCTCTCTCTCTCTCTCTTTCTTTCTCTTCTCTCTCTCTCTCTCTCTCTTTCTCTTCTCTCTCTTTCTCTCTCTCTCTTTCTTTCTCTCTCTCTCTCTCTCTTCTCTTTCTCTCTCTCTTCTCTCTCTCTTCTCTCTCTCTCTTCTTTCTTTCCCTCTCTCTTCTTTCTCTCTTTCTTTTTCTCTCTCTTTCTCTCTCTCTTTTTCTCTCTTCTTTCTCTTTCTCTCTTTCTTTCTCTCTCTCTCTTTTCTCTCTTTCTCTCTCTCTTTTCTCTCTCTCTCTCCCTTTCTTTCTCTCTCTTTTCTCTCTCTTTTCCTCTTCTTTCTTTCTCTCCTCTTTCTCTCTTTTCTCTCTTTTTCTCTTCTTTCTCTTTTCTCTCTTTCTCTCTCTCTCTTTCTCTCTTCTCTCTCCCTTCTTTCTCTTCTTTCTCTCTCTTTTTCTTTCTTCTCTCTTTTTTTCTCTCTCTCTCTTTCTCTTTCTTTCTCTCTTTCTCTCTTTCTCTTCTCTTCTCTTTCTCTCTCTCTCTTTCTCTCTCTTTCTCTTTTCTCTTCTTTCTTTTCGTTCTCGTTCTCTCTCTCTCTCTCTCTCTCTCTCTCTCTCTCTCTCTCTCTCTTACTTCGCAATTAATTTCGATCATTCCCAAATTTATTTTCAAGTTACCAAAAATTGTTATCGTACAAAAGAATTCGTAGCATAAAATGACTTAGACACTCGCAGAAATCAATCGCCAGTGATTAAAACTAAGGAATCCAACATTTGAGGATGTTTTTCAATTTGCTCACAGGTTCGGCCTGATTCCGGAATGGTATGATATATTGGGTAATGGCTTCTAGGAATAAATCTAAAAAATGTATCACACTAACATTTGCGTTTATTATTTGAGATGGTTACAGTATGAAACCAACTGTAACACTATTGTGTTATGGGTTGATTGGCGACCTATTAATTAAGTACTAATTAATTAAAACTACCCTAATTATTAATTATGGTAGTTTGTTAAAATCAAAAGTAAAAATAAGAAAAACAATAATAATAATAATAAATTGTTTATATTAAAAATATAAATTCATCTAAGCAAAGAATTTTCATGTAGACAAAGAGATTCCTTAAATTATGGAATTTGATATACATCATCGGAATTTTAAATTTCACAAAATGAAATAATAAATTTAATAAATAAGATTCCAGTTTTTGAAAAGTTCGTCAACAATTTCAAAAACTTAGATAAATAAAACAATGGTTGGCCTTGACTCCAAATGGAAAGATACAGGCTAGGCTGGCACAAGACCATTTAGACACGTAGGCAATGTTATCGAGTGGCTAGCCAATCAGAGACATATGTTAGGGGTGGGGAGGTCTGGATCCCATAAATAACAGACCAGATAGAGACCGACGAGGAGACAGCGTGAGAAGAGACAGCGGGAGAGACCGGGACAGAACGAAGCCCGGAGAAGAGAGCTTGCCATGGCTCTAGGCCCTTGATACCAACTTTACCGATACACTCTGATGCCTTGCCACTCGGTACAGAATTGATAACTTAGCCAAAAACTAGCTGTAGATCGCCAATCAGCTGACAAGAAATCTCCTTGCTCCTTTGTAAAATAAATGTATATATTTTGTACATAAGCATAAAAAAGGCGTTGTGTTCAATTGTTTTGTTGATCCGTTGACAGCTTTTGGTTATTTAATCTTATTTCAGCCGAGTTGGTAAAAGGAACGAAACCAGCTGTTTTTCAGCCTTCCTGTAAATCAACAGACAACATAAGAACGGGAGGTTGGAACGGGCGGTTTCGACGACTGTAATACTGTGCCGGAGCATCGTTCTCTATAACATACATACATCGCATACATACATAACATAATTCGAACCCTGTGCCCCAACTTATGTTATTATATTATTGAGAACGTGCCCGACTTCATAGTATTATACAACTCATCAGTTAACTACAAACAAGGACGATAACAAAGAAATGCGAATAGATTGTTGTAGGGGAAGATATTTCCCCAACAAGAAAGTTGAACTCGTCCAACGAAACCCATAAATAATACGGACTACAGGAGTCGAGAATTCGAGTAATAGCTAGTCTTGCTACAGAGATTTAATCACTGTTGTTAAAAAGCTACACGTTGGACTTATTTACATCTTTTGTACCAAAAGGGTAATAAACCTATGTTAACCTTTCTTCCGGATTTCAATGTCAGACGCATCAATTTCCATTTGAGTTTAACGAATTATGAACTGTGTGTAAGAAAAGGAAACAAATAGGAACACACTGTTATTTACTAAACTTTGCTTTGTCTGGAACACAAACGTTTACCTATATCTTCTTATTATAATGGAGATTATGTGTTTGTTTGTGTGTAACCGAAACTATATCACTACTCAAGTCACTATCCATTTAGTTATTATACATCACATTCTCCATGAATCATTTTTATTTAAGCCTCAATTATTAATAAAATTGTTTTTCATTATTAATACTGCTGGCCATATCTACGTACTAATAACATGCAATTGTATTTATATGTACAACAAATAGCGGTTTACAGTGTGAACGGCAAACCTAATTTGCATATTGATATTTAAAATTTGATTTTAATAAATATGTGCTTAGTATTATTTTCTAATGATTTGATTTATCTTAATGAATATGAGCAAAAATCTCGGGGATAAATCTTAAAAGAAATCAATTAATAAAAAGAAATAACTGTAATTTTATTCTTTACTTCCTAACTTAACTAAATAGTTAAATTAGAAAAGTTTAGCAAGGAAAGACGGGGGTGATGGAAGAGGAACTACAGCTGTTATATTTTTTCGATTATACCCCTCTCTGTTTCAAATCATTTTATCTGCATTCTTATTTAGTTTCTTTAGACTTTCTAATTTAATATATTTTATGACATTAATATTTTCACCCGGAGCGTGCATATATTTGCTAGTATTAATAATCGCGTTCCTTAATTGTACGACCATTATCATCTTGCAACACACTCTGGTTAAAAGTGAGACCGTCCAAATCGTCCAAGATGAAATGCAAAAATGTAAATACTGATTATCTGGTGTCCCTTATCCACCGAATTCTTATTTCTTGTGAATGTCGTCACATCAGCTAAATAATGAACTATTCCGTTTTAATTATAAAGAACGAAAGGGAAGAAAAAGGACATGCTACCCAGAAAGAAAGAAAGAAAGAAAAAAGAAAGAAAGAAAGAAAGAGTTAAGGAAATATATATAGAGAGAGGGTGAGTGCACGTAAGCGATAACGCTAATCTGTTTCAATCGAACATAATGAAAAAATGAAAAGAAGGAAAGAAAGAAAAAAAGAATGAGAGAGAGTTAAATCAAGATTATTATACTTTTTACATATTATATATATTTTTCGCAATAGCTCTTAAGTAAACATATAAAACTTGTAATAATTAGATTATCATACTGTGGTATATCCACAGGTCCTGTTAGTAATGATAAATACTGCATTTTAAGATCCTGCTCAAGTTAGTTCTTTCTTTCTTTCTTTCTTTTTTCTTTTTTTTTTTTTTTTTTTTTGAAAACCAGAACAACGCCAGCGAGTTCAACAAGTGCGTGGGGATATATTGTTTCGTCTAGCACACAGACGTTTAAGTTACATATATAATACCGGCTATTACAAAAAGGTCACTCATTTAAGTAGTGAACACGCTCATTGTTGCTTTAACTTGGGTGATCTAACAAGACCCATAGCTTGCAGCATTACCTGACCGTAACTCAAGAACATACTGAACATACTGTTGCTAATATTAAGAACAATTGTTTTGACAATTAGTGTGGACATGTGTCACTTGTAAGAGTAATTGTACTGTCTTATACGAGATGACGTCTATTCATTCAGACTTAAATGTTTCATTTATGTCTTTTGTCAAATCACTTATAGAATAATTTCATCATTATCAAATTATTGGACAATAAATAATAAATCAACTCATTCTATTTTAGTGTCTACATTTCAATTTCGCTTCTCTTATCGGAAGGTCATTGTTTGTTGTTGTTATTGTTGTTGTTGTTGATGATTTTTTTTTTTTGGGGGGGGTATTTTTTTGGGGGGGGTATTTTTTTTTTTGTTTTTTGGGGTTTTTTGGGGGGTTTTTTTAAGCATGACATTTATCTGTAGATACAGAGTTATATCTGAAAATATCATGGAAGATGCGTGGTGTAATGGTTGAGTCGTGTTCAGATCCTGGATGAGGCTGTTTGCATTTCACATTGCGCTAATATTATTGGGCAATAAATAATAAATCAACTCATTCTATTTTAATGTCTACATTTCAATTTTTCTCGTTTAACAGTTTGTTGTTGTTGTTGTTGTTGTTGTTGTTGATGATGATGATGATGATGATGATGATGATGATGATGATGTTTTTTGTTGTTGTTGTTGTTGTTGTTGTTGATGATGATGATGATGATGATGATGATGATGATGTTTTTTTGTTGGTTTGTCATGTTTGTTTTTTGTTTTTTTAAGCATTAAATCTCAATCGGTGGAGCAGCCGCCTTAGAGTCGCAAGGTTCTGGGTTCGATACCGGTCCCCACCAACTTAGCGTATGAGTAGCACATTTCGGGTAATCGGAACTGTGCGGTAAAGTGGGAAGCTGACGGTAGGTGTGACGCTCCACTTCAGCAAAACAATCTCCCTAGTCTAACACTAGCAAAAAGGGGACAGATTCCTTCACTGTCCGACTGATACTACTACTACTACTACTACAACTTTTTCACATACGCCAATAATTGTTTCTTTGTGGAGGGGGGGGCGATATTAGTCAAAACCAACACAAATCTTAACATTTTCCCCACTTAAATGAATGTGATTTCAGTTAACTTGCTCTTGGTCCGCACGATGAAAAACTATAATAATTCACCAAATATCCGTCCGTCCGTACAACAAAGGCTCCACTATTTGTTGCCTGATTCCAACATCCAAAAGAGGGGTGTGATGGAAGAGTAAGTTACAGTGGTTCTATTTTTCGATTATACCCCGCCCTGTTTCAAATCTTTTTATCTGTATTCTTATTTAGTTTCATTAGTCTTTATTATTTAATATAATGTTTTATTGCATTATAACCTAAACACTTGCACACAGAGATTGCATATATTTGCTAGTATTATTAGATAAATATTTAGAAAAATATTCTTTTAGAGTAATTTAAAATTCAAATATGGTTTGGTTTGGTTTGTTTTACGGCATATCAACCTCGGTGGGTCATTTAATGCCGACAAAGTTTTGAAATAAATTCATTCTTAATGGATAATTAAATTTGTTCTATTTAACCCATAGATGAGACCCTAAAAGGTACTACCTCTCGAGGTCAGAGTGGACCAGGGAGCAATGGTGATGAAGGGTGCTCCACATTCCCCAAACTCCAAAATTGGAACCTCACCATCAGATAGAGTTTAACGTCATTCCCAGGACATGTAGACCCTCAGTCACCGCCTTCTAGCACCCATATGATAAAAAGGGGTTGGGGCTTACCATAAGGGCAGTTGGGTTGGGAAAATCATATAGGTGCTAGGGCTTGATGTGACCAGCCGATTGATCGGAGGGGGCCTCTCCGACCGCCCGTCTAGCCCAAGAAATGGCCAAAGTGGAGTATTGCAAGTCATGAACTGCTCATCCACCTGGAATGTTAGAGTTAGATCTTAAAAGATTACAAAGGTGCATTGAGTAATGGTTAGAGTCATAGGAAATGGGCACGGTGAGACGAGTTGAAATCATGGACGAGGTTGTTTGCATTTCACCTAACGCTTATACCCTTGGAAAAGATACCCATTCAACTATTCTCCCTCATGCTATGGATAAATAGTGAGGCAAACTGAGTATCACAGCTTGCTTACAGGTGGTCCCATGGGGCGGGGGTTCTTACCCCTTTGCAGAGATACTGTCGGTGTCGTCTAAAGCCCCAACCGACAGGGCTTTCAAATAAATCATGAACATTAAATAAATAAAAAAGCGAACCCGTGTGTTGGAAAAAAAAAAAAAAGATTTTATTTAACGCAAGTTAAAGAAATACTTCTACCCCAAAATAGTTACTTAAAGTCTCAACTTGTTTGCGACTAAAATATAATATATAGTCCAATCATTATGCCATGGCAGAATTTCATTTCCGGTCTGGGACTCCCACAATGCACCAGTCAAGGGATGTAACTCTGCCTTATTCCTCAAGGGGAGTAACGCTAAATATTTCGTTAGGATTGGTCCTAACAAAATCCAATTGATTTTTTTTTCAGTCAAGTTAATACTATCGTTTCATTTCTAAAAACTCATAACAATTTATTTATTCTAGAAAGATTATGCGCCCTCTGAGCGTAAGTATTTACGTTTTAATGTAATGACATGTATCAAATTAGAAGACATACGAATTAAATAAAAACGCATATAAAAGATTATTTTAATTATATTTTAATTGTTTCTATATGAAATAATTCATAGGATTGATTTTAATACGTTGGAGAATAAAACAATAATGTTAGAGATCAATAACATGAAATAATTATTTATCTAGTTTTATTAAAACCATGATGCTAATTAATCACACCATATATTATGTAAACCTTTATTTCTTAGTGATATATAAGACACATTGCAGGATTTTAAACCACTAATAACGTGGGCTATTTTTAGGCAAATCTAACTCAGATTTTCATTGAGACATCGTTAATGAATAAGATTTATTCTATGAATTAATGATTTTGACTATAAATTAAATGTTCATTGACAAACTTACGCAATTCCTGAGGGTATTTTGACGTAAGCAGTGACGTAGTTCCGATTATAGACAGACACCGAATCTCCATTATAATAGGATTTAATGGTATCTGTGATCTGCAAACAAATGCAAAAACTATCATCCGTACACCATGCATATTGTAAACAAGTCAGTGAAAAAAATAAACGACACAAACAAATAAAACCTCATTTAAATACGAAAAATAATAATAACTAGCCGGACCAGTGGATATACCACAGTATGATAATTTAATTATTACAACGTCTGATATTCTATTGCTTCAATATGTAAAAAGTATAATAATCTTAATAATAAAAACGGAAAGGTCCATTATTTAGCTGAGGTGACGACACTCATAAGAAATAAGAATTTAGCGGTTAAGCAATTCCAGATAATCAGGATTTACATTTTTGCATTTTATCTTGAATGATTTGAACGATCTTATTTTTAATCAGAGGGTGTTGCAAGATGAATAACGGTCGTACAATTAAGGAACACGAATATTAATATATAGACGATCATCTTACGACACGCAAAAGTGAAAGTAAAGTAGGCGGGGTGGCCTATTGTCGATATCAGCCTGATAGTGAGGGAGTCTATCCCATCTTCGCTAGCGCTAGACCAGGGAGATTGTTTTTGCGTCTGAGGTGGGGCGCCAAACCTACAATGAGCTTTACCGCACAGAAGACGTGCTACTTATGCGCTTAGTTGGCGAGGGCCGGTATTTAACCCTGCGATTCTTTGGCAGATACTCTACCAACTGAACTAAGAAAGTAAAGTCGTCGGGGCGGCCTAATGTCGGTATCAGCCAATCAGCGAGGGAGTCTATCCCCTTTTCACTAGCGCTAGATCCTGTGTTACTCATAACGCTGAGTTGGCCAGGAGCGGTATCGAACTAGGAACCTTGTGATTTCTAGCCGAACGCTCTACCGACTGAGCTAACCCGACCCATTATAATTTTCCGAGGTTAATTTTATCTGCAAATTCTTTGAGGTTGTGAATTAATTCATTTTGTGATTTACGCTTGTACTATTTGAATATTTTAAAAAGATTATCAATTTGTGATAGCAAATTATCGGCTCTTACAACCACACGACACCCTTTATTCTTGATAATGACCCCCGTACAACCTGTATGCCATATGGTTAAGTACTGCTAGGTCGACTCCTTGAGAGGTGTTGCATTTTCTTAAGCTATAAGATGTACGAGAAATTGCCACTTATATTTATGGACTTTACCAACATCAGGAGCAGGCATTGACCAATGAAAAACGACATAGAATACATTTAAGGTCGTTTGTAATCAGTTGCTAAATGAACTTAATACCAGAAGGACTAATATTAGATTCTCTGCTACAACGAGTACACTCTTGTTCTACCAAGGATTTCAAGGACTACTATTGGATTCTCTGCTACTGAGACTACAACCTTTTCTAACATTGGATTTACGAATACGAGACCTAAACGCCTAAAATGGCGACTAGAATCGTGAGTGTTTTCAGAAGAGGAAACAACATGGTTGATGGTGACACGCCAAGCGTAACGGTTATTAACTAGAGTGGACTATCTACGATGATCAATGTGGCAGACACCAAGGTATTTAATCTAAACATAAAGTTATACTTCCTCTATAGCCAATTGGACAGATTTCCCGAGAAGTAAAAGAAGTTCTTTGGGGATATGAAGATGATGAAGGAAAGGAAACAAGAGAGTGAGGATGACAGACAAATGATGACAGACTACTGCTCGTGTCCCCAACGTGATTCACTTCCTGAAGAATATATCAAATAGAATGACCTAATATCTCTTTTGACATCTTTGCAACTCTAGAGACCAAACGTCTTGAGGCTGTCATAAAAAAAAACACGACTACGTGACTGAGTTTCAAACAAGATGGTTGGCTGGTTAGTCGGTTTGTTTTACGGCATATCAACCCTTTTCGGGTCATTTAATGCCGGATCAAGTCATCATGATATCAGATTGCTTACAATAACTTATTGTCACCCATCTAAGTATTTAACAGTCTCATTGCTGCTTAACTTCGGTGATCTAGCGAAAACCGGTGCTTTCAATGTGACTTGACCGTAAGCACTATATCTTATAAGTAAATAGTGCTCAATATCATTGATAGAGAATGTATATCTAAGTTGGGGTAGCGAAGACAAATTACATTCCCAGATATGAAAAACCTTCTTAACAACAAAAATGAAATTCTAGAGAAATGTAAACACAAAGGCGATAAATCCCCCAAACAAGGCGATGGTTATTGTGACCTCCCCAAATAAGGTCATTGTTATTATGAACCCCCAAACAAGGTCATTGTTATTATGAACCCCCACAAACAAGGTCATTGTTATTATGAATCCCCACAAACAAGGTCATTGTTATCATTGTTATTCCCAAACAAGGTCATTGTTATTGTGACCCCCCCCAAACAAGGTCATTGTTATTATGAAACCCCACAAACAAGGTCATTGTTATTGTGATCCCCCAAGGTCATTGTTATTGTGACCCCCAAACAAGGTCATTGTTATTGTGAATCCCTACAAACAAGGTCATTGTTATTGTGACCCCCAAACAAGGTCATTGTTATTATGAACCCCTACAAACAAGGTCATTGTTATTATGAACCCCTATTGTGACCCCCCAAACAAGGTCATTGTTATTGTGAACAAATTTGAAATGATCCTATCAAATGTGTATCCAAACATCAATTTGTAAAGACTTTCCAAATATTGAACCGCCCTGTCACCGGGTTTGTAGAATATTCTGACTGTACTTCTGCAGAGAGGTAGAATCCCCTCAATGGGGCTACCTGCTGGCTGTGAAAGGCGACCTGTGATGCTTAAGGACGGAATCCTGGTAGCTAAACAGTCCATGGCATGCAACACTCCACTTTGACCCTTACTTAGGCAAGACGGGTGTACTTCTTTATCATTATTACTCCCAGGTCTTCACTGAACCGGTGTGAAATGGGTTAAGTAGATTTAAAAAATGTGTTTTTAAAAATTTAGTTTGAAAAAAATTCAGTACGCAACAGGAATGAATAAAACAAATCTTGGTCATAAAATAACCCAACAAGGGTTGACATGCCGTACAATCCAACCAACCAAATAATGAACACCCAAAGAAAACGATGTATTTAAATTATTTATTTAAAATGTGTGATTTATTTCTCCCAAACTGAAAATCTGAAATGTGTAAAAATTTTGTGAACCCCCTTCCCTATTGGTAAAGTGAGTCGTCGTCATCGTCGGGGCGGCTTAATGTCGGTATCAGCCAGACAGCGAGGGAGTCTATCCCCTTTTTACTTGCGCTAGAAGTGAAGTCGGTAATAAATTCTGCTGAAACATATTTGGGCGCTTAATTATTCTATTTAAGCTGACTAATCAAATGAAACACCCTTAGTGAGTTGGTTAGGCAACACAGATTAAAAGAAAGATTAAAAGTAGTTAAACTACTATAAGGCCTCACAGATCAACAATGCCGAAAGGAAAGGGGATATGTGAGGATATCAGGAAGAAGACACTGACTTTTCCCCAGTCTGGGCAAAACTATAAGACCATCTCACAAATATCGCAGTTCGATCCATCTTTATGGTTATCAGTACAACGTTTTGAATGACCATAAAGATGACGACAATAGTCTTGATAATCCAAATCTTATTATAATGGAGATTGTGTGTTTTTCTGTCTGTAACCGAAACTATATTACTAATCGAGTCACAATTAACATAGTTATTTACATAACATTCTTCATGATTTTATTTATATTTAAACCTCAATTATTAATAAAATTTCTTCACCTTTTCATTAGTATTGTCCATATCTACTTGCAAATAACATGTAATTATATTTATATATACAAAAAATAGCGGTTTACAGTGTGAATGGGAAGGCTAATTTGCATATTGATATTAAAAATGTGATTTTATTAAATATGTGCTTAGTATTATTGATTTCTAACTGTTTGGTTTTATTTTAATGAATATAAGCAAAAATCTCTCCAATGAATCTTAAATGAAATCCATTAACAAGAAAAAATAACTGTCATTTTATTCTTTATTTTCTAATTTAACTAAATAGTTAAATAAGTAAAATTCAGCAATGAAAGACGGCAGTGATGGAAGAGTAAGTTTCATTTCTATTTTTCTATTATACCCCCACTCTGTTACATATCTTTTTGTCTGCCTCTAATTTAATACGATATTTCATTACATTAAAACTTAAATACTTGCACCCGGAGGGTGCATATATTTGCTAGTAATACTAATTATCAAACCTCATCTCAAAAATTCAGAGAAATAAGATAAAAAGTATTCAATAAATGGAGAGTATTCAACAAAACCGCAACACTTCCTAGGGGTGGATGTTCATCAAAACTATCACCAGGAAACAATAGAAAAATCATCATCATCATCATCATCATCATCATCATGTTGCGCTAGTAGCATGGATATTCATGAAAATCTCCCGACAACCGTAGATATCATTTATCTCACTTGGGTGGTCCTCTGCGCAGCATCCAGTATCTGCATAGAGCTGGTCAATGTATGTCTTTGCTGGGCGGCCTACATTGGCGTGCCCAACTGCTGGTTTCCACAGGAGAACATCGCTTATGAGTTCGTCCACGCTTCTCCAACAGTGTCCAGCATGTCTTGTTTATCTCACTCCGATGGTCTGTGTGATAGGAGGCAAGTGGCCATACAAATGCTTTCTTGAAGGGTGTTGTTACCACGATTTGTTTAATATTGCGCTCAGCATTCTTGTGCACCTCCTATCAAGCTTATTCTCTAGGCGCTTCGTTAGGGTCCAGGTAGTGCAGCCATACAGTAGCACTGATACAACTATGGCTTGGGAGAAAATAGGTAAAAGTCAATCCACATATCAACTCGAGGGAGTTGCAGACCTCTCTAGTCACCTCTGGAGTAAGTGTACGTGTCTACAATAAGATAAAAAAAATAGTATTATTTGGATTATTCGGACTATTGTCCTCATCTTTATGGTTATTTGTACAACGTTTCGGATAACCATAAAGATGACGACAATAGTCTAAATAATACTAATTATCAAGCTTCATCTAAAAAGATTCAGAGAAATTAGATAAAAATTGAATGGACATGACATTCATTGAAGGGTTGTTAGAAGAAAACATCTATTCTCAACGTAAGTAAACAAATCTGTCCGTTTAAACTTTGCCAGAGAATACTTTGGACAAACCAGAGGTCTTCTGTGAAGTCCATTCTCTGAATAGATGAATCAAAGATAGAATTGTTGGCCACAATCAAAACTATCATGTTTGGAGAAAAGTCAACACTGCCTACCAAGCAAAGCACGGTGAAGCATGGTTGTGGAAATGTTAAAATATGGGACTGTTTTTCTGCCCCTAAATCTGGACGATTACATATTATCCAGGACAATATGAATTATTTGTCCTATCCGTTGGATTACTCAGTGGTATAGTTATTTACTAAGCTTAACTTAAATGTGGCACGAGGCCAGAAGGATGGGGTGCCCAGTGAGAACCGACCTCACTAACAGTGGTCTGTGAATCTAGCTTGCTAACCATTACACCACGTGAGGTATCCTGGTTCTTTATTAAGTTTAGCTTAGATTCGGCACATGGTCAGAAGTATGGGGCGCCAATTGAGGATCGAACTCATTAACAATGGTCGGCAAATCTAGCTTGCTAACCATTACACCACGCTAGGTACCCAATTACCTAGCGGAATAGTCATTTACTAAGCTTAGCTTAGATGTGGCACAAGGCCAGAAGTGTCGGATGCCCAATAAGAATCGAACTCTCAAACAATGGTCTGCAAATCTTGCTTGTTAACCATTACACCACGTGAGGTGCCCGATTACATAGTGGTATAAGATGTACGCAAAATCGTCACTCATATTTATGGACTTTCATAAATAGCAGCAGCAGGCATTTCCGATAAAAATTAGCCAATCAGAAACGATATAGAATGTATTTATGGATGTTCGAATTTGTCCTGAAATCAATTGCAAATTGGACCTTCTGAAATCAAGCCTTACAGAGAAAGATTACAAGGAATACAGCATACTTTCTACTACAAATAGTATCTACTGAGACTAGACTCTTTTCAGTCTTGGATTCCAAGGAATACAAGTGACTTTTTGCCACAAATGACCTGACCTAGGGATTTACAAACAGGAGAACAAAACACTTAGAATGGTAACCAGAATTGTAACAACAAATTATGGATTAGAATCTCCGACCGTATGTCAAGGAGTTGAAGCTTAAATGTGGCACGAGGCCAGAAGGATGGGTGCCCAGTTTGAATCGACCTCACTAATAGTGGTCTGTGAATCTAGCTTGCTAACCATTACACCACGTGAGGTATCCAGATTACAATTGGGTCGTCAACAAACCACACCACGTGGGGTACGCAATTACAATTGGTGCAACATTACCTTAAGCATACCATCAAAACTACAAAGATTGGCTTAAAATGAAGAGTGTTTCATACTCTTGAGTGGCCAAATCAAAGTCTGGATTTCAATCCAATAGAAATGTTGTGGTTAGACCTGAAGTCGACGTTTCATGCTAGACGTCCTTCCAACTCCTCTCAGCTGGCGAAGTTTTATCAAGGATAAGGGGTCAAAAATCCCCAACAGCATACGCGAGAGATTGGTCTGTGGATACAGATTATATTTGGTTGAAGTAATCACAGCAAAGGAGGATCTACAAGGCACTAAATAAAAGGGTTCATATACTTTTGAATCTGTGAAATTTTCAATCTTGTGGAGTTATCCCTTTCTTTAATGAATAATTAAAACACATTCTCTTTTTTGTTGTTTTTGTGATTCCATAACTCTCTCTCTCTCTCTCTCTCTCTCTCTCTCTCTCTCTCTCCTCTCTCTCTCTCTCTCTCTCTCTCTCTCTTATTCCACCAAACCTAGATCTTTATAGTATCTACTTCTTTAGTTTCATAACATACATTACGCCCCTCTCTCTCTCTCTCTCTCTCTCTCTCTCATTCGCACACAAACCTCGATCTTTATATTATCTACTTCTTTGGTGACATAACATATATCCTCCCCTCTCTCCCTAACATTCTCTCTCTCTTCCTCTTTCTCTTTCTCTATCTTTCTCTTTCTTTCTATCTTCCCTTCTCCCTCCCCTCTCTCTCTCTCTCTCTCTCCTCTCTCTCTCTCATTCTATATCCTTATATTATCTATTTCTTTAGTTTCATAACTCCTCTCTCTCTCTCTCTCTCTCTCTCTCTCTCTCTCTCTCTCTCTCTCTCTCTCATGTTCGTACGCATGCGCGTTGGTTTATCTCTAGAAAGCATTTGTATGGCCACTAGCTAGGACACTCCGTCCATATGTGTGCGGCCGAATAGACGACTCGCCTTCAAATACCTCAATGTTACCTTATTATCACAACGCACCGATTCCGTTCCCGAAAATTTTCTAGCGCACCCAACTTCCAAGAAGAAACATCCCCGGGAAAATGATGGATCTTTCTTGTCATTCAGTAATTGCCTCCCCTGATGCTCTCCGTCAACGAAGGATTATTTCTCCTCCCTACCTACCTTATAACCACCCGTCCCCACCCCCGCCGCCGCCGCCGCCGTCGCCGTTGTCCACTCCTTCGGCATTGGGTGTGACGCGAGAGAGAGCACCCCTGCCGTTCGACGTTAGTCGTTTTCGGAGAGAGACGGCGAAACAATATAAAACAAAATTAGGCTTGTTAATAATTTGTAGGGAATTAAATGATCCTACTGACGAAGGTGATCGTTTTACTACTGCATTGATGAACAGCCCGTGTCGGTAATTGGCCGTAATGGGAAATCAATGAACACGAGGTTTGTTAATTCTTTATGAATAGCTGGGAAAAACGGCCGTACGCGACGATGGTGACGGCGGTGGCAGGTAAAGGAGTAGCGGGAAGAGGAGAGTGAACGAGAGAGTAAAAAAGGGTATTGGTGGTGGTAAGAGGAGGAACAAGCTGACAACTGGCCGAGAATACAATACACAGCGTCACGGCAGGGAAGTAGCCAATCAGAAGTCCCATCATCCTCCAACTCCCGCTATCCTTTACCTCTTCCTTCTCCTGCCTCTTTACCACCCATTGATGATGCACGGCCAATTTTTCTCAACTGCTTTCTGAAGGCGCCATTTTTGCATATAGAATATAACGCATTGTGTTTGCATGTGCGTAGGCGTACACACAAGCGTTGGTGTTTGTGTATTTTGTGTGTGCACGTTTGGGGAGGGGTGATATTCTGTATGCATGTATGCGTGTATGTACGTGTGTATGTGTGTATGTGTGTGGTAATGAATCGGGACCGACGTCTTATGTATGTGCGTAGGCGTACACACAAGCATAGATGTGTGTGTTGTGTGTGTGTGTATGTATGTGTGTGTGTGTTTGTGTGCGTGTGTGTTCTGTGTGTGTTGTGCGTGTGTGTCTGCGGGTATGTGTGTGTGTGTGTGTGTGCGCTGTGTGTGCGCGCGTGTGTGTGTTTTTGCGCGTGCGCGCGAGTGTGTGTGTGCGAATGTGTGTGCGTGTGCGCGGGTTTGTGGTGTGCTGTGTGTGTGTTGTATGTGTGTGTGTGTGCGCGTGTGTGTGTGGCGCGCTGCTTGTGTGTGTGTGGCGCGCGTGTGTGTATGTGTGTGTGTGTGCACGCGCGTGTGCACGTTCGTTGTGCACGTTCGTTGTGCGCATGCATGCGTGTGTGAGTGTGTGTGTGTGTGTGTGCGGATGGGTGTGTGTTGTGTGCGTGTGTGTTCTGTGTCTGTTGTGCGTGTGTGTGTGTGTTTGTGCACGCGCGCGTGTGTATGTGTGCGCTGTGTGTGTGATGTGTGTGTGTGTGTGTGTGTAATGAATCGCTCCTCGGTGACTGGCCCGACGTCTTTGGGGTTGGTCAACGTTACGTGGCATCGTCGGTTTTGGAAGATTTAAGAGTCGAGTCGATTGAGAGATACCGGGGGGGGTGAGTCGGATCGGTGGGGGCGGGAAAATTGAAAGTTGATTAAGAGAGTGGGTTTGGATGTTAAAGAGAAACGGAGCCTCCATTTTGCTGCTGTGATATTGGTTATTATTGCCGCTCTATTTACTCAAGAACGTTTCTAATATTTCCTCTTTCGGAGTGACAAGACAGGAAAGCGTTTAATATAGACAACCGTTTGGGCATTTAGCAGAGCGATGCCTCGTTTCGAAATGTTTTATGCGATATTTTACAGACAGAATAATGAAAAGGCGGTGCAATGAATAGAGAACGTCCGCGTCTTTTTATTCATCTTTATGTGATTTTTAGTTCGCAATGACTAAGTCACCAGTTAAAAAGGAAAGCATTATTTACGCTGGTTAGAAGTTGGGTTATTGGTAATACAATATATTTAAAATTGCTAAGGTAGGTGTCTAGATAAAAACTCAGTGTGTGAGATAATGAGAGAGAGAGAGAGAGAGAGAGAGAGAGAGAGAGAGAGAGAGAGAGAGAAGACAGAGAAAGTAAGGTTTTGATATACAGGCTGATTGTAAAGTAACTCCCTTCCCATCTTAAAAATTCTATAATATATTTCTAAATCATTACTTTTACACACACACACACACACACACACACCACACATATATATATATATATAGCTCAGTCGATAGAGCGTTCGGCTAGAAACCAAAAGGTTCCTAGTTCGATACCGGTCCCCGCCAACTCAGCGTATGAGTAGCACAGGGATATGTGCGGTAAAGTAAGGATCTGATGGTAGGAGTGGCGCACCACCTCAGATGCTAAAACAATCTCCTTGGTCTAGCGCTATTGAAAAGGGGATAGACTCCCTCGCTGACTGGCTGATACCGACTTTAGGCCGCCCCGTCGACTTTACTTACTTTTTTACTTTTATATATATAATATATATATATATATATATATATATACTCACATGCATATCTATACACACACACACATAGTTGAGAATTTATTAAAAAAATTCTCAAAAAATTATTTTGAAGGAAAAAAAAATTTTAAGAGAAATCTTTTTTTAGAAAAAATTCTTTTACTGGACTCTTTCGAAACATGAAATTAATATATGTAAAAATATTAGGAAATTGAAAATTGAAAAATCAAAACAAACTAAGATTAACGGATATCTTACCTTTGTAAAATTCTGTTGAGAAATTATTAGAACAACTGTTGTAAACAATTCTGTCAGTTTCATTTCCGGTTTAGATGTAATTTAGGTTATATTTAAATTAGAGATAATTAAAAACAAATATTGCATATACACACATACATATTTATGAATACAAATTTTCCTTTTCAAACTTTCCTCCTTAACTGCATTTTCACTTTTGATAAATTAATTCACTACCTCCAACCTCGCATTCTATTGCATTTCATTATTTTGCTGCATGCCATATAAAAATAGTTTGCAGGCCACACATCTTCAATATTCCAACGTTTAAAAAACATCCAGCGAAAGATAGTGACTTTAAAACATCTCCATTCATCTACAGGGTGATTGTAAAGTAACCCCCTTCCCTATTTTAGAAATCTTATAATTTATTTCTGAATAATTATTTTTACAAAAAATGAATATGTGAAGAATACACACAATATGGAGTTTTATATAAAATTTTATATTAGCACCAGCATTCGCCTTCAACCTTTCAAGCCGCTCGGGAATCGCATCAAATGATCTTCCCTGGAACTCTTGTGGAATGGCAGGAATACATTTTCGTGTTTCGTCCTTCAAGTTCTTCCAACAATCAAATTATTGTCACTATTATTTTATTTATTCTTTAGTGTTCTTCTGTGCTTTTGTTTTCCTTATTCGTCTCCCTGAAAACCCTGGTTCACTATGACAGGCTGACAACTGGCATTTCTTCTCATTTCAAATTCCTTTTCAAAACTAGTGCATTGAATCTCTTACGGCATCTTATCTATTTCTTTCTTTTCTTTTTTTTTTTTTTTAATAATTATTTATTTCCTTCAAGCCTTAACCAAAACCAAAAAGGGGGAACAAATCCTTGGAGAGTATATTTTTTCCGTTTTCTATGCCCGTGTTTACAGTCCTCCCTAATATGGAAATTCATGTGAATAAACTTCGAACAATCATATGACTATATTTTTTATTTATCTATTTGCTATTGTTTCATAGAGTAAACTTGCTCTTTCAACCAACATTAAAGAAAAAAGTTGCAGGGTGTTAAATCAGGGCTTCTGGCAGGCCACGCGTGTGGACCACGTCTGCCCATCCATCTCCTAGGAAAATAATAATTCAGCCATTCAATAGCAAAATGTGGAGAAGCACCAACAACAACAACACAGATTTAATTGCCATATATTAAGGAACATACATTAAAGAATTGAGAAAAATTTAACTGGATTGTTTTTAAAATCATAAATAGTTTAAAATAGGAAGTTACTTTTAAATTCCTCTGTATATTAAGGAACATACATTAAAGAATTGAAGTTCAGTAATCGGTCGCTGTTCAAAAACTCCCGACAAGCTCCTTTGTATGTGCGAAAAATAAGAATATAGTATTTATATATATATATATATATAATATATATATATATATATATAATTAATATACCAAGTGTGTTGGTAGATCCTTGCAGAGAGAAAAAAAACCAGCAGAAAGTTTGATTGTAAAAATATACTACCAAACATCAACCAGGAAGAAAAAAATTTTTGAAAAAAAGAAAGGACCAAGATATTCGTACCAACAAAAAATAATCTATTGGTACAGTATTTGGCCAAAAGAAAAAACAATTTATATGTATATATATGTATATAAGATATAGATATATATTCATATTACCGCTAGGAGAAGCTAATATGTAAAAAGTGCTCGATACCTAAGTAGAGCCAAGTAATAAAGATAATCTAATGAGTCAGACGAACCTACTATTAAATATGACTCTGTCAGATTTTAGCCCTGAAGAGCTTTATGCGAAACTAATAGTAGGTTCGTCTAACTCATTAGATTATCTTTATATATATATATATATATATATATATATATATATATATATATATAAGGGTATCAAAAAAAAACACACTTTGTTGTTAAAATGAATATATCTTTACATCCTTTTTCATTGCTGATATTGACAATATTTCGATTTATTAAAAATCATCATCAGAGCATAATGGTAATTAGGTCCGTTTTTAGATGTAAATCCGGATTCATCATGAGAGAAATAATTTGAATTCAAACTGGAAGTATTGTTTTTTCCCAAAAAGCATGTATCCCGTGCGTTCATTCACTGCGTCCCGCTCTTTCGCTACGTCACGTTCTTTCATTACGTCCTGTTCCTTCGGTGTAACAGGTTTTAAAAAGAAAAAGAAATACTTCAAATTCAAAAATAGAAAAATTCTCTTTTTCAAAAAAGGAGTTTTAACCCATTCATGGTCGATTAGTAACGGATTTATATATATATATATATATATATATATATATATATATATATATATATTATTATATATATATTGTGTGTGTGTTGTGTGTGTGTGTGTGTGTGTGTGTGTGTGTGTGTGTGTGTTTCCACGTTGTTTGTCAATGTCCTGCGGCAATATACAAACACTTATCCATTGAATGATCCTCGTATGTTTAATGTTTAAACTCCTTTTCTTTTCCAGTTAATTGTATTTTGTACGTGAAAAAAAAAAAACATTAATCATATGATTTTAAGTTGTTTCTACATATGCTGTTGAAATTTGAGATAATACGAACGAGAATTGGTTATTAGCATACGAAATTATATCAATTTTTCTGAGAAAAAATATCGTATATCTTATTAGTGTATAATTTCTATTTTTAATATGTCTAGACTACGTACTACGGACATCATTAGATCTAATGAAGGAAGATGGTTTCAAACTAAATAAAAATAAAAGAAACTATTACAGATATGGACTACGCAGATGATCTAGTACTTCTCACAAACACATTTGCACAAGGCGCATCACAGTAGATACAATTTAACCCATAGCTGAGGGATGAGGGGATTTCATATCTTTTTTGATAGTATGTTATCTAATGCCAAAGCCATCCTTGTAGAAGAACAGTAGTGGTACTATTTAACCCATAGCTGAGGGATGAGGGAGTCCATATCTTTTTTGATAGTATGTTATCTAATGCCAAAGCCATCCTTGTAGAAGAACAGTAGTGGTACTATTTAACCCATAGCTGAGGGATGAGGGAGTTCATATCTTTTTGATAGTATGTTATCTAATGCCAAAGCCATCCTTGTAGAAGAACAGTAGCGGTACTATTTAACCCATAGCTGAGGGATGAGGGTTTCATATCTTTTTTGATAGTATGTTATCTAATGCCAAAGCCATCCTTGTAGAAGAACAGTAGTGGTACTATTTAACCCATAGCTGAGGGATGAGGGAGTTTCATATCTTTTTTTGATAGTATGTTATCTAATGCCAAAGCCATCCTTGTAGAAGAACAGTAGTGGTACTATTTAACCCATAGCTGAGGGATGAGGGAGTTCATATCTTTTTGATAGTATGTTATCTAATGCCAAAGCCATCCTTGTAGAAGAACAGTAGTGGTACTATTTAACCCATAGCTGAGGGATGAGGGAGTTTCATATCTTTTTTGATAGTATGTTATCTAATGCCAAAGCCATCCTTGTAGAAGAACAGTAGTGGTACTATTTAACCCATAGCTGAGGGATGAGGGAGTTTCATATCTTTTTTGATAGTAT
>CM042144.1:115081248-115116248 GCA_023376005.1 Doryteuthis pealeii
ATCGTAGTAGTATTAGTATTAGTATTTACACTATTATACGTTCCAGCATTCAGCGTGAATACAAGTTCCTCGACCTCAAAAAAATCCAGGATCTTATATATTATTGGGGGAGTTAATCTGTATAGTTTAGTACTTCCTGTATAAGCCTCTATTACTTAATGTGATAGTTCAATTCTACTCTGCACATAGAATATCTGGGTGACGCTTCAAACGTTTTGAACGACCCTCGTTTATAAATATAGACATACGAAACATTATACACTTTGCAAGAAATAGCATAGGAGAGTTTTGTTTTTGTTTTGTTTTTTTGCAACACGTTTTTTCTTTAGTTTTTTGCTCATTTTTTTCTTTGTTTTTTTTTTTTTTTTTTTTTTCTTTTTGTTTGTTTTTTCTTTAATTTTCGTGAAAGTGAAATGATGAAAAATTCCCTTAAAGATTGGTAGCCATTTTTTTTCTTTGTCTATATTAACAATTTCATTTTCCGTATTCTGGTGGGGGGGGGGATTGTTTTTTTTTTTCTAATTTTTTATCGATGTGTTTTGTTATTATTATGATTTTACCTCTATTTTCTATCTTTTTTGTTTTTACTTTGATTTTTTTCCCGTTGCTTTCGTCAAGACAGGCTTCACCTCGCCTAGTATTAGAGATTGCGTGTGTCACGCTATCTACTGTGAATAATTTATCTTACATCGCCCTTGTTATTCATAGGTTTTGCAGTCGAAAAACAGTATTGCATATTATTTACTGATAATTATGCAAGAAAGCGAGAAAGGATCGAAGAGTTGGGGTACCTAAGCGAACACACAAAGCCAAAAAGAAAAAAACCCACTTCATTTTCAATCATATAAAAGCGTTGCATCAAACTAAATATTTGATTTATAGATACAGATGGAATAATCAAAAATGGCCGTCATGAATTGGTACGTGTGTCACCGAATGTGATCGAGGCGTAATTATTTCAGAAATTCGGCAATTGAAAGCTGTATGCATAATGAGGGGTGAATTAGTTGGGAGAAGAAGGAGGTGGGGGGTGGCAAACAAAAAGATATCCGGGATATTTGCGGAGATTTGACGGGTAAAAAAATAAAGATGATAATAATAATAAAAAAATACAGATGTGATTTTGTTCCGATTATATTTGATAGTCATGCGTGTGAATTGATCGGTCCCGGTTTTAACAGGCAACAGACGTGAGTAAAAGCGGTTGTAAGTAAATATTTATACATCAATCTATCATATTTAGTATTCAATACTTTCAATAGTCTGGGTTTATATATGTGCACGCACGCATATGCATACATGCGTAACCAAAGAAATGTGTGTACACGTTGCACACGGATATTTCCCCATATACACACGTGTAAATAAACATATTCATGTGTACATGGATATTAAAGAGCATTGTGCGGTGGTTGAGAGTGTTGCGCGTTTTCCACTGGAATGGGTAGTCGTTACTTGAAGCGAGCTAAAAATTACGATTTTAAAAAGCAAGCAAACGTAAATGTCCAGCCACCCAA
Organism: Doryteuthis pealeii; assembly: GCA_023376005.1. Lineage (NCBI taxonomy): Eukaryota > Metazoa > Mollusca > Cephalopoda > Myopsida > Loliginidae > Doryteuthis > Doryteuthis pealeii. The sequence goes on from CM042144.1 coordinate 115,082,766, forward strand.
AATATTCTAGTTATTGCTGGTGCTTTTATTATATCTTAATAGAGGTGGTTATTCTTAATAATGTATTAGTGATGTATCGCCTTTGTGTTTACATTTATCTAGAATTTCATTTCTGCTGTTAAGAAGGTTTTTCATATCTGGGAACGTAATTTGTCTTCGCTACCCTAACTTAGATATACATTCTCTATCAATGATATTGAGCACTATTTACTTATAAGATATAGTGCTTACGTTCAAATCACATTGAAATCACCGGTTTTCGCTAGATCACCGAATTTAAGCAGCAATGAGACTGTTAAATACTTAGATGGGTGACAATAAGTTATTGTAAGCAATCTGATATCATGATAACAATCACCTTGTTTGGGGGGGGGGTCATAATAACAATCACCTTGTTTGGGGAGGTCACAATAACCATCACCTTGTTTGGGAGATTTATCGCCTTTGTGTTTACATTTCTCTAGAATTTCATTTCGGCTGTTAAGAAGGTTTTTCATATCTGGGAATGTAATTTGTCTTCGCTACCCTAATTTAGATATACATGCTCTATCAATGATACTGAGCACTCTTTACTTATAGATATAGCAAACTATAGCTCAGTCGGTAGAGTGTTCGGCTAGGAATCTCAAGGTTCTTGGTTCGATACTGGCCCCCGCCAACTCAGCGTATGAGTAGCACATGGATCTGTAAAGTAAGGAGCTGATGGTAGGTGTGGCGCTCCACCTCAGATGCCCAAATAATCTCCTTGGTCTAGCGCTAGTGAAAAGGGGATAGACTCCCTCACTGTCTGGCCGATACCGACTTAGGCCCCCGACGACTTTAGTTACTTACTTACTTATATTATCAATTATATTATATATATATATATATATATATATATATAATAAGAGAGAGAGAAAAAACAGAAGGAGGGGTTGTGCCAAACTACGTTCAACTTGCTAAATGACTATTCAGACTAGCACGTCATCACCAACGTCACAATACCCTTAGTTATTTAAGTTATATTCTCAATGGTTATTAAATAATGATTATTTAATATTAACTAGCATCTTATTTATTAACAATGTCTCTATTAAGGTCTAGCTGATATATTTGCTTAAAAACAGCTCATATTATTAATGCCTTTAAAATCCTGCGATGTGTGTTATTAAGAAATAAAGATTTACATAGTATATGGTGTGAATAATTTGCATACTGTCTAATTGACTTTTAATATCATTGTTTTTATTCTCAAACGTATTAAAAGTAAACCTGTGTATAATTTTAAATGGACCATATGACCTTTAGGCACCCCTTTTTGATCTCGATTAAGAAAGGACATGTTTTTCATTTACACCGTCAATATCCGGTTGTTTGTTTTAGGGTTAGGGGTTCGTTTTATCATTTTTTTAATTTAAAAATCGTCTATTAAACAACCGGATAGTGACGGGGTAAATGAAAAACATGTCCTTTCTTAATCGAGATCAAAAATGGGTGCCTAAAGGTCATATGGTCCTTTTAAATTGAAATTAATCAGAATAAATTAAAAATAAGTGTAATCTTTTGTGTGTTCTTATTTGATTTTATTGGTCTTTCTAATTCAATATAATATCCAATTATATTAAAACTTAAATACTTGTGCCCATAGTTTTGCTGATATATTTAATGAAAGAAAATCTTTATACTAAAAACCTTTTAAGTTAATTCGTACTGTTCAGGCATTGTTTGATTTTTTTTTCTTTCTTAAAAAGATAGGGAAGATGCGCATGCGCGTGGATGTGTGTGTATGTGTAAAAATAGCGATCAAATGAAATAGTAAAGAGTTACTTCCCTTTTCTTTAAAGGCCTTGCAGCAGTGAGAACAGTCAATCTGTTATCATTGATGATTAATTACCAGAAGAAGCGCCAAATACAGAGGTGTGGGTGGGGGTTGGTGGACGGGAAAACATTAACAACCGTTTGCTCTTTCACTACCGTCCACTTAAATTTCCCCTCGGGCTGTTAAATGTCCTTAAAACAACACAAAGAAAAGAAAAGAAAAAAAAAACGCAGAAAAAAAAAACCTGTCTTGAAAAACCACTTAACTAGAAATCAACGTTTTCTTCAGTCACCATTTGCAGTTTTCTAGCTACTAATATTACGAGGGTATTTCAGATTTTTTTTTTCTGGGGGTGGGGGGGGCGTGTTGGTGTAGAAATGCTAAATTTCTATTTAGTACTGGAGCCTCAAGGGCTGGTTTAGCTCGGTCGATAAAGCGCCCACCTAGAAACCACAAGGTTCCTGTTTCGATGCCGGTCCTCGCCAACTCAGCGCATGAGAATCACAGGGACCTGTGCGGTAAAAGTAAGGAGCTGATTGTAGGTGTGGCGCTCCACCTCAGATGCTAAAACAATCTCCTTGGTCTGGCGCAAGTGGAAAGGGATAGACTCCCTCGCTGATTGGCTGATACCGACTTTAGGCCGCCCCAACGACTTTACTTACTTATATATATATATATATATATATATATATATATATATATATATGAGGGGCTGATAGTAGGTGTGACGCTCCGTGTCAGACGCCAAAACAATCTCCTGGGTCTAGCGCTAGTGAAAATGGGATAGACTCCCTCGCTCAGTCGGTAGATCATCCGCCTAGGAATCACAAGGTTCTTGGTTCTATACCGGCCCTCGCCAACAGCGCATGAGAATCACAGGGATCTGTGTGGTAAAGTGGAGAGCTGATGGTAGGTATGGTGTTCTGTCCCAGACGCCAAAACAATCTCCTGTGTCTAGTGCTAGTGAAAGGGGGATAGACTCCCTCGCTGACTGGCTGATACCGACTTAAGCCACCCCGAAGACTTTACTTACTTACTGGAACCTCAAGGTTGGGTTTAGCTCAGTCTGGAGAGCGACCAACGTAGGAATCACAAGGTTCCTGGTTTGATACCGGCCCTCGCTAACTCGGCGCATGAGTAGCACAGGGATCTGTACGGTAAAGTGAGCAGCTAATGGTAGGTGTGGCGCTCCATCTCAGACGCTAAAATAATCTCCTTGGTCTAGCGCTAATGAAAAGGGGATAGGCACCCTCGCTGCATGGCTGATATCGACATTAGGCCGCCCCACCGACTTTACTTACTTTTCACAATCATATGCAGTTTACTGTACTCCTTATGAAAGTACAGTCGGCATATTCTAAGCCCCACCGACAGGGTGAAATTATCACACACGTATACACACAAACACACATATGCATATGTATACTTGCAATCTACCGTATCGTTGCTTACACCTCCCCCTACCCTTTCCCCTGCCTCTGCTTGTGGTTCATCCTCCATCTCTTGTCCACCTTTTCACTATATATACACAGCAGTTCTGTTTTCAAAATAACAATTTCTGATGAAGCTTCATAAATTCACAGAGGCGAAATATCAATCGATTGAAATTGTTTGTGTTTTATCCACTTTTATTCCCCAACTTTTAATCCCATTTTGTCGGATTCTACCCAATCTGTTATTTCCTCATTGTAGCTCAGTCGGTAGAGCGTTCGGCTAGAAACCACAAGGTTCCTAGTTCGATACCGGTCCTTGCCAACTCAGCGTATGAGTAGCACAGGGATCTGTGCGGTAAAGTAAGGAGCTGGTGGTAGGTGTGGCGCTACACCTCAGATGCCAAAAAACAATCTCCTTGGTCTAGCGCTATTGAAAAGGGGATAGACTCCCTCGCTGACTGGCTGATACCGACTTTAGGCCGCCCCGACGACTTATATATATATATATACAAGGTGTGCCATAAAGGTATCGAGTTTGAAGATGTATTACCAAGATAGGAATAAACAATGAATGAAACGTTAAATTTTTTTCTTCCGAATACAAGATGTCTCATATAAGTGCCGAGTTTGAAGCTGTATTTACAGAGATAAAAATTAACAATGAATAGAACATTAATTTTTTCAGAATACAAGGTGTGTCAAAAACTACAAAAAATCTCGATACTTTTTTAACACACCTTGTATATATTATATGTATATTGTATATCATGTATATTCTTGGTGGTATTCAAAAATTCCGAAAATTTGAACAGTGCATGCGAGAACCGGAATTTTCTCCCCAGCAGTCTTTGTAAACAGTACTCTTCATGAAATCACTGTTTATATAATAATAATAATAATAATAATAATAATAATAATAATATCTTTTCAGCTAGTATATTAGGTCTGAGACCTGTCAGCTGTTCCTTATAAATATTCATTTTAATTCCACAGAATATTTATAATCATTCCACAGATTATCCAACTTTGCCTTGAAGGAGTTTAGAGATGGGGCATTCACTACTGATGAAGGTAGTTTATTCCATGTATTCACCACTCTGTAGTTAAAACAAGTTTGTCTTGCGTTTGCTTTACAAGATTTTTTAAGGAGTTTTAATTTATGTCCCCTTGTATAGATATTTTGAGCAATGTTTAGTAGGTCAGAGTTCGTTGAATAAAAACCATGTGTGTATTTGTAGGCTTCAATCATATCCCCTCTTATACGTCGAAAACAGACTTGGTAAGTCAATGTTCCTAAGTCTTTCTTCATACGAAAGGGATTTTAAATTATTCACTAATTTAGTAGCTCTCCTCTGAATCCCTCAATGAGTTTTGTGTCCTTGATGAGTCTCGGGCTCCAAACCACATTAGCAAACTCCAAATGAGGTCTTACCAATGCAATGAACAAATTTTCAGCATTTCTTCATCCATGTATTCATATGACCTCCGTATTAATCCTAATATCTTGTTTGCTTTATTTACTTGTATTTCTATGTGTTTGGAAAATTTTAATTCAGGGTCCACATTCACACCAAGGTTTACATTTTCAAAAGCCTGACACCCAGGGAACGAGGAAAACTGGGTGATAAGATAAGTAATTCTGATTAAAGTAAATATATATTTATATTTGGTAACTATTATTTTATCAGTGAGAGCTCAGTAGGCTGGGGCTTTAGAATACACCGACAGCATCTCTGTAGAGGAGTAAGACCTCCCCAATGGAGCCACCGGTTGGATGGTGACACGTGATGCTTAAGAGCGGAATCCTGGGGACTGAGCGGTCCATGACATGCAACACTCCGCTTTGTCCCTTACTTAGGCTAGACGGGCGGTCGGAGAGACCCCCTCCGATCAATCGGCTGGCCATGTCAATCTCTAGCACCTATATGATTGTCACAATCCTATTGCCCTAATGGCAATCCCTAACCCTATTTATCATATATGTGCTAGAAGGCGATAGCTGGGGATTTTCATGTGAGCTTCATAGTGAGATTCCAGTTCTGGAGCACCCTTTCATCACCATTGCTCCCAGGTCCACTCTGATCCGGAGTAGTAGTACCTGTTAGGGTCCCATCTATGGGTTAAATAGAAAAAAAATTGTTTATAAAAAGAAATTGAGATTTTTTTTAATTCTACCAAACTGTCACTACGAATCTTTCAAAACTTTGCCGGCAATAAATGACCACCGAGGTTGATGTGCCGTAAAACAAAACCAACCAACAAACAAACAAACATTCAGTGAGAATGCCTATTTTATCTCGCCAACTATATATATATATATATATATGTATTTGCGCCGTTTAAAAATATATGTCATAAATATACAGCAGCAAGATAGATATTACCTAAGAAGGACAGAAAAACAGATAGGTATAGCACTGACCATAGTACACCCTAAAATTTCATTTAAATTTGATATTTTTCTTAACTAAAGATGCCAGGATTTGTATTATGGCTAGACAAAATATCATTCATCATCATCATCATCAACATGTCGTGCTAGTAGCACAGATATCCATGACAATCTCAAATAATCCAGGCCATGTGACCCACCCCCTTCAATATTTCTGAAATTTTTTACAGTTGTGGATTAAAGTTAGACAATCCCCAAAATTTGAGTTTCCAATCCCAAAAATTGGCGGAGTTATACCGATTTTTAGCTCTCCAAATTTGGCGGGGTTGGCGAAAAATGGCTACTTTTTGTAATCTATTTTCGTCTCTAAAATGACTTCTAGAGTTTCCCTACTTCTAAAAATTGGTTTATAAAAGCAGTTTTGCCCATGAATCCAAAAGTTTTATCAAAAAGTCTTAAAGTCAACCAATTTTAAGTTAATGATGATTTCAGATTTTTTCATAGCAAGATCAATATCCCGATGTGGCACTGCATCTACGGACAAAATTAAAGGGCGTGGGTGACATGGCCTGGAGGATTTGACATGGAATTATCCTATTACCTAAGAAGGACAGATAGACAGATAGATACAGCACCGACCATAGTAAACCCTAAAAATATATTTAAATTTTATTTTTTTCTAAACTAAAGATACCAGGATTTGTATTATGGCTAGACAAAATGTCATCATCATCATCATCATCATCATGTCGTGCTAGTAGAACAGATATCCATGACAATCTCTTGCCAATCGTCCCAATCATTCATTGCCCCCGGCAGGTCCTCTACGCAGCATCCAGTATCCACACAAAACTGGTTAATGCAAGTATTTGCTGGACGGGTCCATGTGCTGGTTTCCACATAAGAACATCACTCATGAGTTCGTTCTAGCTTCTCTGGAATGTCTTGTTCGTCTCACTTGAATGATTTGTGCGATAGGGAGCAAGTGGCTATACAACTACTTTCTTGTGGGTGTTGTTTTCATGATTTGTTTAAGATCGCACGCAGCATTCTTGTGCAGCTCCCATCAAGCATATTCTCTTGGTTTTTTTTTTTTGTTTTGTTTTTGTTTTGTTTTGTTTTTTGGGTTTTTTTTCAAGTGCTAGTGTTTGAAATGTAAAATTTCTACACATCAGGTGGAAGCAAAATGTAATTTGATAAATGTTTTTAGGAGATAAAAATATAACCGGAAATATTCATGTATAATGCGCATTCTTTCAATCAACAAATAGTAACATTTTTTTGGTTATTTCCTAGTTGAGTAACATGAGTGACCCAGAAAAAACAGAACCCAAATTATATATTTATTTTCCCATTAAACTAACCCTAAACCCCAACCCTAACCCTAACCCTAATCCCTAACCCTAACCCTTGTTGGACTTAAACTTTAAAAAAATTAATATTAAAATTAATAGTTTTATTACAAAATTCGTGGGTTCTGTTTTTTCTGGGTCAACCTGTAATATTATGTTACTCAACTGGGGGGTTAGGGTTAGGGTTAGGGTTTAGGGTTAGTTTAATGGGAAAATAAATAATGTGGGTTCTGATTTTTCTGGGTCACCCTGTATATCATGTTACTCAACTAGGGAATAACCCTTTTTATTATAACTAGCAAGAATATACGCCCACCGGGTGTAAGTATTTAATTTTTAATGTAATGAAATATATTAAATCAGAATTATTAACAAAATAAAATAAGAATATATAAAAAAAAGATTACACTTATTTTAATTATATTTACTTGGTTTCTAAATAAAATTATTCATAGAATTGATTTTAATGCATAGGAGAATAAAACAATAATATCAGAGGTCAATAACACCAAGTAATTATTTATTAAACCCGGTTTTGTTAAAACCAGTATGCAAATTACCCACACCATATATTATGTAAATCTTTATCTCTTAGTGGTATATAAGACAAATTGCAAGATTTTAAACACACTAATAACATGGGCTGTTTTGAGGCAAATCTAACTCAGATTTTCATAGAGACATCGTTAGTAAATAATATCTATTCTATGTATTAATGATTTTAACTAAAAAAATAAAATACTCATTGATAAACATACGCTATTTCTCAGGGTATTGGGACGTATGCAGTGGCGTAGTTTCGGTTACAGACAAACAGACGCCGTATCTTCGTTATATAGTAATAGGAATAAAACTGAGTTCTTATATTTTGTACAGAAGTATGGAATACCGTTGTCGGGAAAGAATATCTAATTATCTCCCCTGAATAATTTGCATGTCCAGTAGGAATTCGTAGAGGGTCACGTGACATCTAAAAACCATTGAAGTAAGACTAGCAAGACATAATGGGCATTAATGGAGAAATAAGGACGAATTCCTAAAAGATGTTCTCCTATGGACTCTTGCAGATGGACATAGAAGTGTTGATATACAAAAGCTAATATATATTCATTCATGAGACAAATCTTCGAAGCCAGTGCTATAAGTAACATAGATAATATTGATTATAGACCTGGTTTCTTTAACATATCCCCACACATAGCTATAAAATTACAAACACCGCCCATAACAATAACAACACAACATAATATGTCTATGCATGCGTATGTATATGTATATATGTGTAAATATGTATATATATATGTATATGTGTGTGTATATGTATGTGTCTATGCAGATATATTGTTTGTCTATATATATATATATATGTGTGTGTGTGTGTGTGTGTGTGTGGTTATATGTATGTTAAACATTTTATCAATTAACATTTTTCTCTTTTCTACACATTAATATTCATATGTAATACGTCATAACCTTTTTTTAACATTTACACGTGGACAATTCACGTTCAACATTCGACGTTTCTGATCATTAATCTTCGCTTTTACATGCAATGGTCGTGTCATCGGCTTTCGTCTACAAACGCCACGTAAATAACGGTAAATAACCTTTTATCGCACATTCAACGTACACTGAACATCTTTCATTTTTACCCATACAAATTTTCAATGTCCTGAAGAAGGTTTTATTTTCTTAAAAAAACGAAATACTTAAGTATCGACATAAAGAGTTTCTTTAAAAATGTTCTCCGCATATTCATTCATCTATCACATATATATATAAATATAATATATAATATATATATATATATATATTTATATATATATATATATATATATAAAAGTTTATTTTACAGTACAGAATTTAATAAGGACGCGTAAAAGCAAATGCATTTTGTAAAATAAATTGTTTTTTTTTTTTTTTTCTTAAAAAGAAAGGAAAGGGTACCCTAGTTCGATTTAAAATCAGAAATGATTTTCTTTTTTTCGATCAATGCTCCTCAGAGAAAAAATTTTCATTGAAAGATGGTGATATAGTTTAGTTTTTTTTTTTTTTGTTGTAGACAACGAAAATTTTTTCTCTGACTTTTACGCGTCCTTAATATATATATATATATATATATATATATATATATATATATATATATATAAGAGAGAGAGGGGGAGAGAGAGATGTTCGTCTTACTGTGATGGTTTGCATGATAGCGGTCAAGTGACTGTACAGATGCTTCCAAGATTCGTTTATAACGCAGCATCCTTAATAGTTCCTTTTTAGCTTTTTTCTTTAAGCGCTTCGCTAGAGTCCAAGTGGTGCAGCCATACAGTAGCACTGACACGGCTACAGCCTAGAAGAAATTCCACTTTATCTTATCAGTGAGATCAGATTTCCATATGACCGATAATATGTGTTGTGATGTTAGTCCAACAGTAAAAAGAAGTCAAGTCGAGATAGGGTAAAATAAGACAAATGTATTTACAATCATGGTACATGTACGACTAGCTTGTCGTTAACGGGAACAGTACGACCTTTACACTCGGTGTCTCACTATTTATAGTGAGAACCGGTGCATGTTCTCCACTGTAGGAACGGCCGGTACAACAATATGTCAATAGCAGTCCATCCTTTTTCTATTAATCTCGCTTTCCGTAGATGATATATAACTACAGAGGTATGGGAATTGATCAGTAAATCAGTACAATCTGAAATGTTTAATTTTCAATTTTCCATCTTTAGTTTCTCTAATATCGGACGATACTGTTTGTGTTACATAATCTATGCGGTTGCATAAGATTATTGTCAATCCCCTGTAATTCTGAGGGGATGACCCCTTTCATACCATGGCCGGGTCCTTCTATGGAAAATTACAGAAGCCCGCCAAATATGTGAAGTCACGTGGGACCTTTTTCAGAGCCCAGTTTGCAGTTGGACGTCAGGCAGAGCAGTCGGCCATTTTGTGCTCTGCTAAGGCGGGAACTCGCGCGCGCTATGTTAGTCAGATATTTAGTTACGTGAAATGTATAGTTAAGGAAATAAAAGTTTATATAAGTAAAATGTTCTTGTGGTTGATGAATGTCTTGGTAACAAGACTAAGAAATGAATCCAGGACGACCAGCCAGCAGGAACATAGCAACAGAAGACCTTAGAAGATATACCAAGTCAACACCAGACGCTAGACCAGACCAAGATGATAGACGATCAGAATAGCAAAGCCGACCAGAAGAATAGATGACCAAGATATAGAAGAAGTAAAGAAGTAAAGAAAGGTATATAACATTATATCGATTTGGTACGGTGAAAGCCCCAGTATGCAACATTTGTACATTTATATAGGGCAGGTAATAAGTTATAGGCTATACAATACCGATTTAATATCATGGACTACTGTTTGTACATTCATATAGGGCAGGTAATAAGTTATAGGCTATACAATACCGATTTAATATCATGGACTACCCTGTCATTTCTGCCCAATCTGTATCTCTGTGATTTGTATGTATTTACCTAACTCATATGCCACGACCAGGATCAAATTTTTCAAGCGGAGTACAACTGGTTTGAATTCAGAGTTTTCCCTCTCCTAGACTGGTTACCTTACCTGAGCTAAAGAATCCAGCCTACAGTCACGCTGAAAGCACCGGTTCCCATGAGATCACCAAAGTTATGCAGAAGAAAGTTTTCCTTCTCCTAGACCGGTTGCCATACCAATGTTAAAGAGCCCACTCTGTCCTACATTTTACCCATAGCTGGAGGGAGTATAGTTGAGTGCGTACCTTTCCCTCGGGTATAAGCGCTATGTGAAATGCCAAAAGCCACGTCCAAGAATGGAACTTGTCATGCCGGGCCCATTTTCAGCAACAACATCACGCGCCTCCGACAAAACATCAAAACTACCCGAACCCAGTCTGCTCTATTATTTACTCACACGTGGAGAGAGAAGAGACGGATTCACGCCTTTTCCCGAGGGAATTGGCACGAAGTGAATGACAAACAGCCTCGCCTAGGATTTGAACTCGGGTCAGCGATTCAGATTTTCGATGAAGATAACCGTTACGCTAAATGCTTCTCCAAATATTTGTGATTTGTAATAGCAACAGAAACTTGGCCACGAAAACATTCCTAAAAAAAGAAAAACGTTAATTGTTCTTAGGATTTTATTAAAGCGGCATTAATGTAATTTTAACGTCTGACATTCCCGCTCTTTTTTTACGGTATAAACTGTCTTGCTGACACGTAGAAAATGGCTTCCTTTCACAGTGTCAATCTTGTTGATGTTGTTGTTGTTGTTGTTGTATAGCGTTTAATCAGAATCGAGAAGATGGCCTATTTGTCTGGCAATGGCCTATCCCGAACGAGATCAACTGAAATATCACCTCTCTGTCTATTAACCGCTATTTAGTGAATAAGATAAGGAAAATTCCACGGGGAACCATTTAAACATGATTTGCACGTTCATTTCCAGATGTTCTTAATGGTCTAGTGTCAAGATCTCTTTCTTTCTTTTTTTCTTTTCTCTCTCATTCAACTTACGAGTCTATTACGTTATCTCATTCAGCTCTTCACTTCCTCCGTTGTGTCGGTGTATTCCTCGGCCGCGTCGACTGCGCCAATTACAAACGGGTAAAGATCCTCACCCCACAATAACTTAGGGTGTTCTAAATATGACACTAAGTTGCATCCGGTGGTCAGGTTCCAGTTCTGAAAGTCCTGTGGGCTGGGGCTTTAGAATACACTGACTGCACCTCTGCAGAGGGGTAAGATCCCTCCTCCAATGAGGCCACCTGTTGACCGTGGGTGGCGACCCGTGATGTTTAAAGATAGAACCCTGGTGGCTGAGCATGCAACACTTCACTTTGGACCTTACTTAGGCTAGACTGGCGGCCGAAGGGGCTCCTCCGATCAATCGGCTGGTTACGTCAAGCCCTAGAACCAATATGATTGTCTCAACCCTAATGCCTTCATGGCATGCCCCAACCCTTTTTATTATATATGTGCTAGAAGGCGGTGACTGAGGGTCTTATTGTCCTACTTATGACAAACTATCTGATGGTGAATTTCCAATTCTGGAGATATGGGGAATGTGGAGTACCCATTCATCACCATTACTCACAGGTCTACTTTAAGTTGTGGTACCTGTTAGACCCTAACAGGTACCACAACTTCGAGTCCAAGTAGACCTGAGTCAAATGGTACCCTGTTAGGGTACCATCTATGAGATAAATAGAAAAAAGAATTAGTTTTAATAATGTGTTTAAAAAATTGAGTTTAAAAATGATTGAGTACCCACGAATAATGAATAAGTCAAACGGTCTTCGACTTAAAATAACCCAACAAGGGTTGAGGGTTTTTTAAGGATCAAAAATAAGCCAAACGACTGGTAACAATGGATACAATGTATTGAATAAAAAGGAGTAGAAAGTAGAAATTGCATCCGACCATACAGTTACGAGCTGACTCGCATTTGTTTCGTGTCAAGCCACAATTGTTCCTGCTACTTATAGTAGTCGTCGGCGCATTCCATTTATGTCCATAGGTTATATCACCTATAACAGTTAACATGCCGTAAAACCCAACCAACCAGCTAACCGATGGGTAAGACTACCAACCACTTAAACACAGAGTGTCCTGAGTATGATACTACCTGCATCTGTTATATACCTCTTTTATTCTTCTGGCCGGATCTGCTTCTTCTATCTTCTAATGGTCGGGTATATCTTCTACAGGTCTCGTCTGGTCTTTCTTATCTGGGGATTCCGTGTCTGGTTCTGCTGGGGACCGTTTCTTATCAGAAGCCTTGTGTCATTGTTAGCTTTTAGTAATAACAACAAGACTTCGATTTACCTTTGATGTTATTTTATTCCGGATCCCCAGAACCAGACAAAATGCGCGTGGAGAGTCACATCTTGCTAGCTTCAGTCCTAACTCTCAACTAACTTACTGAGTTGCCCACCTTAAACCGGAAGGGGTGCTTTCTATCGGGGTTCCGTTCTCACGATTCTATCCCCAGAAAGCAAGGTGAGAGTGAGGTCAAGCATTGTCACTCACTCTCAAGGCCATCAGCTGTACTGATCGCCATAAGGATTTCTATACTACCTTAAAAAGTAATAGGGATCCAATTAATATGTAACACTTTGGGCTAGAGTGGACCTGGGAGTAATGGTGATGAAGGGGTAATCCTATTTTTATTATAAAGAAAGAAAGGGAAAAATGACATGCTGCAAAGATATAGACAGGGGTGAGCGAGTGGAAGCAAAAACGCCAATCTTTTCCAGTCGAACATATAAAAAGATGAAAAGGAGAGAAAGAAAAGAAATAACAGAGAGAGAGAGAGAGAGAGAGAGAGAGAGAGAGAGAGAGAGAGAGAGAGAGAGATTTAAACACTATTATTATACTGTTTAAATATTGAACTAATTAGAAATAGCTCTGAAATAAAAAATATCAAACCTTGTAACAATTAAATTATCATAATGTATTATATCTACAGGTCTTGTTAGTAGGGTTCCAAGATGGAAGGCAAAGATGTAAATCCTGATTATCTGGTGTTGCTTATACGTGGAATTCTTATTTCTAATGACTGTTTGTTACCACAGTCATTCCGTTTGTATTTTAAAGAAAGAAAAGAAAGGGAAGAAAAAGGACATGATACACAGAAGAATACAATAAGAAAGAAAGAAAGAAAGAAAAGAAAGAGAGTATGGGTAAGATAGAGAGAGTGGGTGAGCGCGCGGAAGCATTACCGCTAATCTGTTCCAGACGAACTAATGAAAAGATGAATAGAAGGAAAAAAGAAAAAAGTAAGACTACCACCCACTAAAACACAGAGTGTCCTGAGTATGATACTACGCTGCGTCCAGTGGTCAGTTCCCTGTTCTGAAGATTTGAAGGGTCACCTTTTTGCTGTATTACGGTCAAGTCACTTTCACGCTGAAAGTGCCGTTTTTCACTAGATCACCGAAGTTAAGGAGTGATGAGCCTATGTTTTTTTAGAGCGTCTCGTCGTGGTGTACTGGTTAGCAAACTAGTCTTGAATTACAACTGAATAGCTAGTTCGATCTTCGCTGGATGCCCCATACTTGTGACCCTGTATCACTTCCTACGTGCGGTGAACGGGTTGAGTAAATACCAACTCGTAAACAGCACTTTTTAACGAGTAATGTTCTTAAAGATTATAGAAAATACTTCTCATAAGTATTTAAACAAAGACAAAATTTGTTTTGATTGACAAGGGACTCTAAGGGTTTTTCAGCAATTTTTTTTTAAAAAACACCACTCTAAAAACAACAACAACAACAAAACAAAAACAATTTTGACTGTCGAGAAAAAAAGAAGTAACCGGAATTATAAGATTTAAATGTGGTTTTAACTTTAGTAGCTAACACCAATTTCTTATAAGCCTCACGTATATATATATATATATATATATATAATATATATATATATATATATATTTATTTACCAACCCCTCCGCTCGAGCAGGATGTGACACAAGGTCAATTTCTTAAGCGGTGTTCAACAGATTTGATTTCAGAGTTTTCCTTCTCCTAGACCGGTTGCCTAACCAAGGTTAAAGAGCCCAGTCTTCCCTACCATTTATCCATAGCTGGAGGGAGAGTAGGATTCATACCTTTCCCAAGGGTATTAACGCTAAGTGAAATGCAATTACCACACCCAGGATTTGAACTCGGGGCGACGAGTCCATTTCCCATTACATCACGCGCTTCCATGACGTACGTATAAGCCTAATGGACAAAGACAACTTGTCTAGTGCATATCTGAAGATTCTAATGAAAAAGAGAGTGAGTTTACCCGTGAAATAGGGAAGGTTGCAACGCCCCCTAGTGGCAAACTCAATCTCTACACCATCCAAACAAGGGAAGATAACCAATACTGAATAATGAATGATTATCTTTAAAAAAAAACGGGCTCAATACATACGTAGAGCTGATTTAGAAAACCGATAATTTGCAGAAAATATCTATCCAGGTTTCACCGAAAAGGATCTTTAGGATAATTCTGAATGAAACTAATTGTTAAAATCGGATGTAAACAAACAAAAAAGAAACATCAGAGAAGGAATACCACACGAGTTTGAATTTTTAATGGTCGAGACGCCATTCACCATTGTCGCTACATCTGTTCAAAATTTCGGATCGTTGATTTAATAATTATTAAGAACTACGATAAGATGCAATAGTTTATTTTTCTTCCATACAGAGAAGGCAGAATCTATCACCCGTTTATATTTTACGGGTTCTTAAGAAAATTTATTAAGATAAATAAATTTATTAAGAAATATATATTTCTTAATTAAATAATTAATTAATTAAATTTATTAAATAATTAATTTAATAAAATAATTTAATAATTTAATAATTTAAATTAATAATTTATTAATAATTTAATAATTTAATAATTTAATATTAATATTAATATTAATTATTTAACATGTCAATATTAATTATATTAACATGTCAATATTAATTATTTAACATTAATTATTAAATATTTAATATTAATATTAATATTAATATATAATATAATATTAATATTAATATATTTAATATTAATATTAATTTAAAATTTAATAATTTAAATTAATAATTTAATAATTTAAATTAATAATTTGTTAATAATTTAATAATTTAATAATTTAATAATTCAATAAATTTAATAATTTAATAAAATAATTTATTAAATAATTAATTAAATAATTAATTAATTAAATTTATTAAGAAATATATATTTACGGGTTCTTAAGAAATTTATATTTACGGGTTCTTAAGAAAATGAAAATAAACCCGGCGGTATGTAAGGTTAATATATCTAATATCTTATTATAATGGAGATTGTGGGTTTGTCTGTCTGTAACCGAAACTATCTTACTATACAAGCCACAATTCCCTTTGTTATTTACATTACATTTACCATGATTTTATTTTTATTTATACCTCAATTATTAATAAAACTGTTTTACATTACTTATACTGTTGACCATATCTAATAACATGCAATTGTATTTATATATACAACACAATAGAGGTTTACAGTATGAATGGGAAGGCTAATTTGCATATTGATCTTAAAAATTTGATTTTAATAAATATATGCTTTGTATTATTGATTTCTAATTATTTGCTTTCATCTTAATGAATATGAGCAAAAATCTCTTCAATAAATCTTAAAATAAATCCCTTAACAAGAAGAAATAACTAATATTATTCTTTACTTCCTATTTTAACTAAACTGTTAAATTAGGAAAATTTACCAATGAAAGACGGGAGTAACGGAAAATGATGGAAGAGTTAGTTTCAAAGTTGTTCTATTTTTCAATCATACCCCCTCTGTTCCAAATCATTTTATCTACATTCTTATTCAGTTTCATTAGCCTTTCTAATTTAATATGATATTTTATTATATTAAAAAAACTTAAATACTTGCACCCGGAGGGTGCATATATTTGCTAGTGTATTTAAAAAATCTTTTTACTCTATGTCAAAATTGTGACCCAGTCGATTTTTTGTCTTTGCCGTTAAGTCACATTCTCTTCAATATATATATATATATATATATATATATAAGAGAAAGAGAGAGGAAGAGAGATGGTTTAGAAAACCAATAATATATATATATATATATATATATATATATATATAATATATATATATATATATATATCAGTCATCCACAGACACGTGTTTCGACGTTTACGTCTCATCAGTGCTGCTCGACTTTTTAACAGCTGAAGGGATCGAAACCCGGCAGAATTTTCGTCTGCCAAGTTCTTACCCTTGCGGCTGTCAGTCTGGGGTGAAAAATTAGTTGATACATACTTATGGGATATGTTTTTACAATCACCAGAGAATTCAAGTCTGTAAACATCACACACACACACACACACACACATATATATATATATATATATATATATATATATATATATATATTATTGGTTTTCCAAACCATCTCTACAAGCATTTTATATTCATTCATAACTCTGGCTTATTCGGTTACTTCCTTTTATCGATGGTCAAATTTGCGACTCACTCGAGTTTTTGTTTTCTCCATTAAGTTATCTCTTCATAATTTTTATATATATATATATATATATATAATGGAGAAATGTGTTTTTCTGTTTGTAACCGAAACTATATTCCTACTCAAGTCACAATTCTCTTAGTTATTGACATCACATTCTCCATGATTTTATTTTTATTTAACCTCAATTATTAATAAAATTGTCTTACATTATTAATACTGTTAACTATGTCTACATACTGACAACATGCAATTATATTTATATATACAACAAAATAGCTGTTTACAGTGTGAACGGGAAGGCTAATTTGCATATTAATATTAAAAAATTGAATTTAATAAATATGTGCTTAGTATTATCAATTTCTAACTGTTTGGTTTTATTTTAATGAATATAAGCAAAAATCTCTTCAATGAATCTTAAATGAAATTCATTAACAAGATAAAATAACTGTCATTTTATTCTTTACTTCCTCTTATAACTAAATACTTAAATTAGAAAAAATAACAATGAAAGACGAGAGTGATGGAAGAGTAAGTTTCAGTTGTTCCATTTTTTATTATACTCCCTCTGTTTCAAATCTTTTATTATACCCACCTCCGTTTCAAATCTTTTTATCTGTATTCTTATTTAATTTCATTAACTTTTCTAATTTAATACAATATTTTATTACATTAAAACTTCAATACTTGCACCCGGAGGGTGCATATATTTGCTAGTATATATAAAGGTTGTAATAGTATTGGAGGTGTTGTGATTGTTTAATGTTTCCCACGTTCGTTAATTGTTTGTGATTGTCTGACCGTATTTCAGTGAAGCAATAGATTACGGTCAATTTATTCGGTGTCATCTTTATTATTTCAAAGACGATTCTAAATGCCTTGTAAACACTTTGCAATGAACGGCTTTTTTTTTCAGGATTAATTATTCACTTCAAATAAAGAAATTTACATAATTCCCTTTTATATCAATGGTTTCCTCAAAGAGCTTAATGGTTTCTGTGTTTCAAATGTACGAATCGCGTCTTTATCGTAGGCTTGCCATTGAAGTAAGTCAATGGTACTTTCTTTTCTTTTCTCTCTACTATGACGTCTTCAGTCAATGCCTATTGTTGTAGTCACTAAGCTAGTTGAGTTTAGTACAGTTTAGTACGACACTCACGACACGAGCAATGGTTTTTATGAGATTCCTCGCCCATCGTACTATGGCAGACGACCGATTTATTTGTTAAGTTTGGCTTTATCTGACGTATTGTCACAATACTCTGCTAACGAGCTAGACACACCAGTTTTCTTCAGATATGCACTTTTGTCTCTATCCATTTTGAGAAACAAAGGACTCAGGTTGCTTACAGTATCTCCTGTTGCTTAAGTGATCACCCAATTATGTATTGAACAGACTCATCACTGCTTAACTTTGGTGATCTAGCTGCGTTTGGTTTTGTTTAAAGCATATCAACCCCGGTGGGTCATTTAATGCCGACAAAGATTTGAAATAAATTCATTCTTAATGGATACTCAATTTTTTTTTAAACACATGTTTTTTCTATCACTCCAGGTCAGGGTGGACCTGGGAGCAATGGTGATGAAGGGGTGCTCCACATTCCCTAGACCTCCAGAACTGAAACCTCACCATCAAATAGAGCTTAACGTCATACCCAGGACATGAAGACCCTCAGCCACCCCTTCTAGCACCCACATGATAAAAAAGACTGGATCTTGCCATAGAGGCATTAGTGTTGGGACAATCATATATGTGCTAAGGCTTGACATAGCCAGCTGATTGATCTAGCGGGAAATGGTGCTTTCAACATGACTTGACAGTAATCATCAAATATGGAGAAATAATTGATGCTTAGCACTTTTGTCTCTATCCATTTGGACTTGGGGGGGGGCAGGCCAAAACTATAGGCTTATATGAGCTTAGATGTTTAGAGGTTTTAATGTTCACCAATAAACGATGCAAAGTGTTTCTCTGTTTTTTAATAAATAATGCGCATGGTCAAATCCACATTCCACATTCTAACATATATATATTTACCAACCCCTCCGCACGAGTAGGATGTGACACAAGGTCAATTTCTTAAGCGGAGTTTAACAGGTTTGAATTCAGAGTTTTTCTTCTCCTAGACCGGTTGTCTAACCAAGGTTAAAAAGCCCAGTCTGTCCTACTATTTACCCATAGCTGGAGGAAGAGTAGGATTCATACTTTTCCCAAGGGTATTAGCGCTAAGTGAAATGAAGTTACCATATCCAGGATTTGAACTCGGGGCGACGAGTCCATTTCCCATGACTTTAACCATTACACCACGCGCCATTACACCACATTCTAACGTATGTGAACAGTAAAATGGGCTCAGCTGATGCACAACATGTTTTCATTCTTTTCTCTTTCTTTTTCTCTTTTTCTCTTTCTCTTTCTTTTTTTCATTTTTTTTCTTTTTCTTTTATCCTGTAATCTCTTATAATGAAATAGAAGCGGCTACCCGGCGTCGCCTGGGTAGTTGAGAAAAAGGGGGAAAAAAGAGAAGAGAAAAAAACATGAAACGCCGAAAATGGTCGAGTAGAATTTTAACGTTATTTTATAATGCTATTTAATTTTTTAATGCATTCGATAATATAAATCGATTCTTCATTATTTTTGCTCAAAAGCCAAGCCCTGGTGATATTTACTGTGTATATATATTCACTTTGTCGTTAATTGTTTTTATTTTCGAAGTTTCCACCGGACATACAGATTCACACAACTGCCCTTTATATATGTGTAGATGAGTGTCACATATTTTCATGGAACTGGTATATTCGTCAAATTGCAATATCTGACTAACTTTTCCTGACCTCCCACCAAGCCGGATTAACATAAAGTTTTGTTTTTTTTTTGCGTGGGAAGCCATGCACAAACCGAAGCTCATACAATGACCGGTGAAAAAAATGCGTGGTCCCGTCGGCATTTCCCTTGAGGTCAGCCTCAGGCATTAGGCAATAAACCCGTCCATTATCCCTTTATGGGGACAGGTGCTAAATATGGTGGGGGCGGTCCCCTGTGACCACGCGATTTATTTTAACTCACTCGCCCATCCTGAAGCAGTTAAGTATCAAAAACGTTTTTCTTTTATGCAGATCACGTACAGATCACGAATCCATTCTCGAGATAAGTGGTTTTATTTTACTTCGCCACAATTTTTTCATACATTCTATCTTTGATATCACCTCCCCCACCCTGACCTGATTAGCATAAAGCCATTTTTACGTAGGAAGCCACCCACAAACTGAAGCTCATGCGATAGTCGGTGCAAAATATGCGTAGTTCAGTCAGCGTTCCCCTTTTGGGGCACATCAGGCACCGGCCAATAAACCTTGCCCAACCCTTTTTAGACAATGGGATAGATGCTGCCTGGGGAACGGCCCACTATGACAACACGATTGAAGGGGACTGGGCCAAGATCCAGTCTGTCGTCTGAAGCCATTTACCTGGGTTGGTTTAATAAATATCTCAAGGAAAAACAGCAGCAAGTCTTGTGTTCGTTATTAAAAACTACCAACGGACACAAAGAAGAAAAGAGATCCGAGATGAAAATGTCATGTGACCCCCAGACCAAAAGAAGAACAGAAAGTTGGACTTTACGGCATGTCAACCCTTGTTAGGTTATTTTATGCCGAAGATATTTCGTTTTATTCTTTCTTGGTGGGTATTCAAACATTTTGGTTTGTTTGTTTCGTTGGTTGGTTGTTTGGTTGGATTTTATGACATGTCAACCCTTGATGGGTTATTTTACGCCAAAGACATTTTGTTTTATTCATTCTTTGTGGGTATTCCAATTATATTTTTATCTAAAATCACTTTTTAAAAATAATTTTTAAACTCAAATTTTATCTATTTAACCCGCAGATGGGACTCTAACATGTACTACTACAACTCCACCAAACAATTAAACTTTAAAACATATAACTACATAATGCATCGTTAAATTGAGTTACAGTTATAAAACTAATGTTGCCAGAAATATTAGCACACTTAAAGTGACTAACCCCAAAAAGCAAAGATATACTATACAACTGCAATTAAAAAATGGCTTGTCCTCTTGATGGTAAATGCCGAATAAAATGTATTGCATACAAGGCTAATAATCAAATTGTCGGGCCAAATTTAAAAAAAGGATTTTCTATCCTAAACCCAGATGTTCACCTATGAAGTAAGCGAATAGCACCACAATTTCTAAGTATTTCTGGTACATTAAAAACAAATATGGCGTCGACCATATCTTGAAGTGGGAGAAAGCTAAAAGAACTCGTATTTACAAGGCGAGTGATAAATTCTGGCTTCTATGTGTAGATGAAATGCAGACTATTGCATCTTATACTAATTCTAAATATATTGAACATATGTGGGCACATGAATAAATGGCTCCTCAACCGTTAACATTCCAACTGCATGTTTCTATTTATCTCCTCGTTTTATGCAAATTTCTCCAATGCTTTTGCGTATATGTATCTGTTTGTACCAATCTGTTCCTTTCGGTGTTTCCTGAAGATCAATCTCGCTAAAACGTCGGTAGTTAATTTCTGTTTACTGATTCGGTTGTCTTAACCGACTCTACGTAGGTATTGAGCACTTTTATATCCTTTTCTGAGATAGCAAATGAACTGGTCCAAGACTACTTGTGTACTGCTATTTAGAGCAGTCCGCAGATCATTACAAGAACCGTCTACTTACAACCTCAATTCTTAGCACTTGGTGGCAAATTACTTAATTGTTAGCGTGAATCTTTATTTGGATATACTAGTATACTGAAACATTCAATGTTCCAGTATACAACACCATTTTTTCTTTTTTTTCAAAAATGTAACCCTAAACTCGGGAATTTTATTTTTCTTAAAACTTTTTTCTGCACACGGAACAAATTTAGATTTAGTTTTTAATTGCCTTTTCTATTAAAATGATAAAAATGCATTCGCTTTATTTGTTTCGTATTTACCTCTAAAAGGTAACAATGAAAAAAAGCAAAGAATTAAACATCTGTCCTTATTCGTTGATTAACCATTTTGCGTATTAATTAAAATGAAAATATTCGTTTATTCTATGAATAGTTTATTTCTTTTTGTACTTACTCGAAGAACTGTGAAGAATACATTGAACCGAATCTTTTTTAATTATAAAATATATCATTTAATCAGAAAAATCAAAACTAAATTCATAAATTTTACATATTATAAACATATATATGATGAAGGGTCCCAGTTACTGAGACTTAGCTTAGTTTGGCATAAGGACAAAAGTATAAAATTGTTTCTAACAACAGTCCAGATCCAAGATACATAGACAACAGAATAGCAGAGAAGATTGCTACCCTAACCTCTATGTTAGGGTTTTTACCCCCTACATACCAGCTACTAGTAAGTAGTACGCATATTTCCTTTTATAGAACAGTACCACGCTGGGAGGTTACTTTAAGCCTTCCAACGGCCATATAACACCCACATGTTATAAAAACTTAATTATTATAATATTTTATATGTTTACTTAAGAGCTATTGTAATGGATCTGTGAGACCAGCCTGCTAACCATTACACAATGATAGGACACACAAGACATCCTATCCGTGGCGAACGGGTTGAGTACAAATGTACACCCTTTTTTTTACACAGCCCGTTCACCACTGGTCGGATGTGACACAATTCGCTGTTCAATAGTAATGGATCTGTGATACTAGCTTGCTAACCATTACATGATGGTACACCCTTTTTACTCAACCCGTTAGCCACGGGTAGGATGTGATACAAGGTCACAAGTATGGGGTGTCCAGCGAAGATCGAAGTCTAGAAATAGAAACGAGATTAATCCGATCTCATTGATCTCAAGTTAAAGCAACAATTCCTCCAAGCCGTAACTGTATCAGCACTACTGTATGGCGACACCACTTGGACCCTAACGAAGTGCATATAGAATAAGCTAGATAGAATCTGCACAAGAATGCTGCGTGCGATATTAGTAAATCGTGGAAAAAAACACATTATAAGAAAGCATTTGTATGGCCACTTGCCCCCTATCCGAATGAGACGAACAAGACATGCTGGGCACTGCTGAAGAAGAGGGGATAAACTCATAAGTGACGTTCTCCTGTGCAAAAACCTACATTGACCAGCTCTGTGCGGATACTGGATGCTCCGCAGAGAACTTATCAAAGGGGATGAATGATAGGGATGATTGGCGAGAGATTGTCATGTATATCCATGCTACTAGGGCGACATTATGATGATGATGATGATGTGAAATATGTTGAAATATTTGTGTATATAAGGCGTGCTGTAATCCACCACTTAAATTTATAGACTAAATTCCAGCCAATCAACAGCCCGATTACGTGGTTGGTTAACTATTTATTCGCTGATATTGACATCCGTTCATTTGCACTTTATTCGACGAACGGGCCTGCAACATTAAGCAACCCCAAGGAACAACCAAAGGATCATACCCAACATTAAGGAACACAAAGGAACAACCAAAGGATCATACCCAACATTAAGGAACACCAAGGAACAACCAAAGGATCATACCCAACATTAAGGAACACAAAGGAACAACCAAAGGATCATACCCAACATTAAGGAACACAAAGGAACAACCAAAGAATCATACCCAACATTAAGGAACACCAAGGAACAACCAAAGGATCATGCCCAACATTAAGGAACACAAAGGAACAACCAAAGGGAACACCAAAGGAACAACCAAAGGATCATACCCAACATTAAGGACACCAAGGAACAACCAAAGGAACATACCCAACATTAAGGAACACCAAGGAACAACCAAAGGATCATACCACATTAAGGAACACCAAGGAACAACAAAGGATCATACCCAACATTAAGAACAACCAAAGGATCATACCCAACATTAAGGAACACAAAGGAACAACCAACATACCCAACATTAAGGAACACAAAGGAACAACCAAAGGGAACACCAAGGAACAACCAAAGGATCATACCCAACATTAAGGAACACAAAGGAACAACCAAAGGATCATACCCAACATTAAGGAACACCAAGGAACAACCAAAGGATCATGCCCAACTTTAAGGAACACCAGGGAACAACCAAAGAATCATATCCAATATTAAGGGACACCAAGGAACAACCAAAGGTTTCTTCACTAAGGATCGCACTCTGCTTAACACAAGGGATCTCCGATGGACAGTGCTCTTGCTTGAAGCTAAGGATGGCCACAAAAATCATAACAAGATAAGTATGCCTATGTCTATATAGCACTTAGATAGCAATTAGATGAACAATAAAAACGAATTGATATCTAAATGTAGACACTTTCCTTGTGGTGATTCATTTAATTCTTTCTAACCAAATGAATATTTTTAAGATAGGAACAGAAATATGCGATAAATAAGATTTGATTTTACGTTAAAATTTACTATGAACAAAATCATACAATGAATTCTAAGCTGCCCGAAGCAAAATATTATTTTTAACTCGCTATAAAAAAAAACAATTCAATGGATAAAAACACATACAAATTACATATTTAGAAAGGTTATTTTATTTTCTTTCTAACCATATAAATATTTTAAAGATTAAATCGTAAATAGATGAGAAAAAAGAATTTATTTTTCGTTAAAATTTAGTCTGAAAAAAAATCATACTTATCAGCTGTCTGAAGTAAAAAAAATTTAAAAAATTAAAATAAATAAATAATAAAAATCTAACTCGCTGTAAAAAATAATTAAAGGGATAAAAACGCATACAAATTAGATATTTAAAAGATTATTTTCTTTTCTTTCCAACCATATAAATATTTTAAAGATTGGGCCATAAATAGGCGATATATTCCGAGCTGAACGGCTTAGACTGCGAAAGTTATTCACTAAAATTATACTTCACTGCTGGTATCGCTGTAAATCGCTGTAACAAAAAGCAGGCAGCGAACAATATTTCATTATCAGCAGGAGCTGGTATACGGACAGTTCCGCAAATTGGCTGATTTTGGCTTAATTAATTATTTATACCCCTTAGTAAAAATCAATAACCAAATTTGGCGTGTTTCTTAGTTAGACGGTTATTAATGTGTATGCAAGATTTCGAATCTGAGTGACCTCCCGTTTTGGAGTTATGCGTCGACACGTACATACCAAACTTCCTTTTATGTGTGTGTGTGTGTGTGTGCGTATATATATATATATTTATATATATATATATATATATATATATATATATATATATAGAGAGAGAGAGAGAGAGAGAGAGAGAGAGAGAGAAAGAGAAAGAGAAAGAGAAAAGAGAGAGAGAGAGAGAACGTGAGCATGATGAAACCAGGTATGTGTATGTATGGTATTAATTCTCTTGTTCAAGTTCAAAGTGGCCGCTCACAGGAAATTAGTCCACCGTTTTAAAGATATAAGTAAAAATTCCTGTCACCTAAGATATATTAGATTTATAATATACACGGTAAATCTGCCGCAAATAAAAACGCCGCTGTAAACAAAGGAAGCGTGTTAGAAACATTATTGAGTCATTCTTTATTATTAAATATAGAATTTATAAGCATTTAATGAACTTGTATTTGACGCAAGATATTCTAATTCCAAGGTTGAATGAGTTCATGGTTAACAGATAACGTATCCTGTGTAACAAGTGTAGATACGCTAAATGTATGTTTAATCTTATTATAATGGAGATTATGTGTTTGTCTAAGCAAAACTGTATCACTACTCGTCACAATTCCCATAGTAATTTACGCCGGTGATCCTTAACTATTTCCTCGTAAATTCCTACCATAAAATAAACTGAACTTTCATTTTATGTCCGTGTTTTTGCAATAAATGTTTTATTTTTCTTGCACCCGTTATTTTACAATACTGAATATATTTTCTTTATCTAAAAACATTTATTGCAAACATATTTAAAACATTTATTGCAAAAACACGGACATAAAATGAGGGTTCAGTTTATTTTATAGTAGGAATTTACGAGGAACAAGTTGAAGATTACCTTTACGCCACATTCTCCATGACTTTTTATTTAAACCTCAATTATTAATAAAATTGTTTTACATTATTAATAATGTTGACCTTATCTACATAATATTTACCACATACCCCACGTGTACGGGTTAGGCACAAGGCCCTATTAATGTGGTACGACCAACAAGGTGTGACTCATGGGTGGTGGGTGCAAAAAATGCATTGATCCCATCGGGATTCCCTCAATATGGCGCCTCAAGTACTGGGTAATAAACTCAGCCATACCCCTTTAAATCAAGGGGACAGGTGTTGCCTGGGATCAACGATGTTAGTTTATAAGGTCCATGACCGAAGCTACTGGACCCCCGGCGTTGGTTGGGTCTACATACTAATACAATTGTATTTATATATACAACAAAATAACGATTTACAGTATGAACGGGAAGGTTAATTTGCATATTGATATTAAAAATTTGATTCTAATAAATATGTGCTTGGTATTATTGATTTCTAATTGTTTGATTTTATCTTAATGAATATGAGCAAAAATCTCGGAGACAAATTTTAAAAGAAAACGATTAAAAAGAAATAACTGTCATTTTATTCTTTATTCCTATTTTAACTAAATAGTTAAATTTGGAAAATTTAGCAATGAAAGACGGGAGTGATGGAATAATGAGTTTCAGTTGTTCTATTTTTCGATTATACCCCCCCCTCTGTTTAAATCTTTTTATCTGCATTCTTATTTAGTTTCATTAGCCTTTCTAATTTAATATAATATTTTATTACATTAAAACTTAATTACTTGCACTCTGTTTCAAATCTTTTTATCTGTGTTCTTATTTAGTTTCATTAGCCTTTCTAATTTAATATAATATTTTATTACATTAAAGCTTAAATACTTGCACCCGGCGGGTGCATATATTTGCTAGTAATGATAATGATTTAATATTTTATATTTTATATCAGTGAACTATTAAAATAAGGTACGCGAATTCACGTACCTAGGTAGTAATATCTCATCCACAGAAAGCGATTTTAGTGCACGTATAGGGAAGTTGTAAGAAATGTGCTCGTCGACCCGAGTTCAAATCTTGGGCGAGGCTGTTTGATAGGTTATTTCATGCCGAAAATATTTTGTTTTATTCATTCTTAATGGGTTTTCAAGTCTTTTCTTTTTTCTAAATCATTTTTTCTATTAAACCCATAAATGAGACCCTAAATGATACTAGCACTCCGTATAGATAGATAGATAGATAGATAGATAGGAACAATCTGAGATTGATAAATAGATAGATAGATTGATAGAAGAAACAGACAGACAGACAGACAGATAGATAGATAGATAGATAGATAGATAGATAGATAGATAGATAGATAGATAGATAGATAGATAGATAGATAGGAACAATCTAAGATAGATAGATATAGATAGATAGATGGATGGATAGGAACGATCTGAGATAGATAGATAGATAGATAGATAGATTAACTGTTTCAAATGATAACTTATGTTTGCCTTTTTAATATCAATGATTGATTGTGAACACGAGAAATAGAATAGAAACAAATTGTTTTGTTTATTTAGGGGTGAGGGTAAGGATTTTTTTCTAACGATTCAGTTCTCATTTCTTTAAATAAATAAAAAAAATCAGGTATTTATCATTCAAAACCAGAAAAAACAAACATGATTAAAGGCAGGCCTTGTTTTTAATTCTCAAAACTCACCCATTGAAAAACTTATTTGTTTAACTACTTATTAAAAAAACTACTGTACATGTACGTAAGAGAGGAACAAGAGAATAAGGTACTATTTGAGGTGAGCACATTCGTGCACTCACTCCAATTTTTTTATTTATTCGGAAGTGACGTACAACGCATGTGCACACGACTCGGCATGTAGTCGGGAACAAGAGAGTAAGGTTACATTATATGTAACTAGAATCACCTGGGTAAAATGGGTGAAAAAAAAAGTTAGTCTCACAGATCTATTATTACTGAATCGCGAGTTGGATCCTCGCAGGATGCCCCATTGAAATCCCTACGTAAAAAAAGACCTTGCGCTGATCCGGCCAGGTGGGGCGTCAGAAAAAAGTGCACAGGCACCCTGAAAAGAAAAATTAATGTCTCTTATTTAAAATATTACTGTTACTATTCAAATTTTATTTTTTTTTATCATCTTTACTAATATAAAATCAAATCTTCATTATTGTAGCTCAAAAAGCAAGATCTGGTTATAGTGAACGTGTATCTATATATATATATATATATATATATATATATATATATATATATATATATATATATATATATACTGGCAAATATATGCACCCTCCGGGTGCAAGTATCTAAATTTTAATGTAATAAAATATTGTATTAAATTAGAAAGGCTAATGAAACTAAATAAGAATACAGATAAAAAGATTTGAAACAGAGGGAGTATAATAAAAGATTTGAAACAGAGGGAGTATAATAAAAAATGGAACAACTGAAACTTACTCTTCCATCACTTTCGTCTTTCATTGTTATTTTTTCGAATTTAAGTATTTAGTTAAAAGAGGAAGTGAAGAATAAAATGACAGTTATTTTATCTTGTTAATGGATTTCATTTAAGATTCATTGAAGAGATTTTTGCTTATATTCATTAAAATAAAACCAAACAGTTATAAATCAATAATACTAAGCACATATTTATTAAATTCGATTTTTTAATATTAATATGCAAATTAGCCTTCCCGTTCACATTGTAAAGCGCTATTTTGTTGTATATATAAATATAATTGCATGTTGTCAGTATGTAGACATAGTTAACAGTATTAATAATGTAAGACAATTTTATTAATAATTAAGGTTTAGATAAAAATAAAATCATGGAGAATGTGATGTCAATAACTAAGAGAATTGTGACTTGAGTAGGAATATAGTTTCGGTTACAGACGGAAAAGCACACAATCTCCATTATAATAAGATATATATATTTACTTTGTCGTTAGTTGTCTTATTTTCGTACTTTCCTCCATACATACATACATACATACACATCAACTGCCCTGTATATATGTACTAGAAGCGGCTACCTAGCATCACCTGGGTAGAGGTGGATAATAAGAAGTTAGTCTCGCATATCCATTGATTGTTTTGGTCTTCCATAATTGATTTGTTTATGTTTTAATCCCAAACGCCATCAATGACTTTCCCTTCTCTTATTATTCAAATTCTAATTTTTATATATCTTCACGAATATAAACCAAATTTTTATTATATTTGTTCAAAAAGCAAGATCTGGTGATAGTGAATGTGTATATATATATTTACTTTGGCGTTAATTGTTTTATTTTCGTAGATTCATCCGGACATACACCCATACATACATACATACATACATACACACAATTGCCCTTTATATATGTACTAGAAGCGGCTACCCAGCGTTGCCTGGGTAAAGATAAAGACAGAAAAGTTAGTTTGGTTTCGTTTGTTTTGTTTTACGGCATATCAACCTCAGTGGGTCATTTAATGCCGATAAAGTTTTGAAATAAATCAATTCTTAATGGATAATACAATTTTTTGATAAATACATTCTTCTATTTAACCCATAGATGGGACCCTAACAGGTACTACCACTCCGGGTCAGAGTGGACCAGGGAGCAATGGTGATGAAGGGGTGCTCCACATTCCCCAAACCTCCAGAACTGGAACCTCACCATCAGATAGAGTTTAACGTCATTCCCAGGACATGTAGACCCGCAGCCACCGCCTTCTAGCACCCATATGATAAAAAGTGTTGGGGCTTGCCATAAGGGCAGTAGGGTTGGGAAAATCATATAGGTGCTAGGGCTTGACGTGACCAGCCGATTGATCGGAGGGGGCCTCTCCAACCGCCCGTCTAGCCCAAGATAGGGCCAAATTGGAGTATTGCATGTCAGGAATTGCTCATCCACCTGGGTTCTATCCTTAAGCATCACGGGTCGCCACCCACGGCCAACAGGTGGCCCCATAGGGGGAGTCTTACCCATCTGCAGAGGTGCAGTCGGTGCATTCTAACGCCCCAGTCGACAGGGTGGGAAAAGTTAGTCTCGCAGATCCATTATTACTGAATTACGAGTTAGATCAAATTAAAATCCCGATGTAAAAGAAGCCTTGTGTTGATGCAGTCTGGTAGGGCATCAGAAAAATAGTGACCCTGAAAAGAAAAATAGTGACCCTGAAAAGAAAAATCAATGTCTTCTATTTAAAATATTAAGTGAAAAAGAAATCCATGCGGTTACTATTTAAATTTCATTTTTTTAATTATCTTCACAAGTATAAATCAAATCTTCATTATATTTGTTCAAAAAGCAAGATATGGTGATAGTGAATGTGTATATATATATTTACTTAGTCGTTAATTGTTTTATTTTTGTAGTTTCCTCCGGACATTAACACACTAACTGTCTCTCTGAATGTTTGAGATGAGGCTTGATGATTAGTATTATATGCGTTATTCGGACTACTGTCCCCATCCCCATCAACGTTTCGGCCGATATGCCCTCCGGCCTTCTTCAGGTATTTCTTGTCGGACTCGGGAACCTTCTTGGACTCGGGAACCTTCTTTTCGAACTCGGGAACCTTCTTGTCGTAATCGGGAGCCATCGCGGAACTTTGAACCTAACCCTTTATTCAGCCCACGGGGGTATCCTGTTCTCATTCCGCTAACCATAGCTGGGGTAGGAGTTGTATTCATTATTTTTCTATGTTACTGCCGCTGCTCATGATTGAACCCGGAATCCAGAGATAACTGTCACTTAGAACTGTTTTAACCTAACTACCTTATCCACTAGGTCATGTGTCCAATTATCTTCACGAGTATAAATCAAATCTTCATTATATTTGTTCAAAAAGCAAGATATGGTGATAGTGAATGTGTATATATATATATTTACTTAATCGTTAATTGTTTTATTTTTGTAGTTTCCTCCGGACATACATACACACTAACTGTCCTTTATTATATATATATGTATAGATATAGATGGACGATTGCAAACCTGTGTCTTTAGTTTAATTTCTCGGTAGTATCAAGAATGTACAAATTTAAAATAGAAACAAAACTACTGTCGTCATTTTAATTTAATTAATTGAAGTGTGTCTCGCCACCCACAAACTTGCACTGTACTCACCGCTCATTTCGCGCGCAAATTGATAATAAATCTTATTAGCGGCGCGAAACACACTTTTCTTATCCTCTCATTTTTTTCTTTTTGTTTTAATGCTTGTTTTTTGTTGGGTTTTTTTTATTTTTGATGCTGGTTTTTGTTGTTGGTTTTTAGTTTTTGTCTACCATTCCTCCCACACACAACAAAAGCATTAAACCTGTAGCATAATTTTCTTTTGATCTCGCCTGTAGCCTATTTAAAAAGCGTACGTCTGTTTGAATTATTTCAATGAGTAAAGACCTGAACTAGTTAGGAAGCAATGAATAAGACCATCCGGCATTGTCTCCTGGTTTAATTCTTCTTTGTAGGCCGACATTTTTTTTCCTTTTTCCTTTTTTTTTTTTTTTTTTTTTTTTCTGTTTTGTTCATTGATGTAGACAGACGAAAGGCCGAACCTTCAAAGTTAGACTCACACTGGAGCCTGAGAATATCTCGACTTTCTCTATGCTCTCTATTCAAATGCAATACATCACCAGTGTTGAAAAGAAAACAAAATACCTTACTGTTATTATTGCTTTCTTTGAATTGGTTGGTTGGTTGGTTGGTTGGTTGGTTAGATTCTACGGCATGTCAACGCTTGGTGGGTTATTTTATGCCGAAGACGTTTTGTTTTAATCATTCTTGATCGGTACTCAATTTTTTCTAAAAAGTCAATGTTTAAACACATTTTTAAACTGATTTCTTTTCTATTTAACCCATATATGTGTTGGTTAGTTGGTTGGGTTTTACGGCATGTCAACACTTTTTGGGTTATTTTATGTCAAAGCAGTGGGAGGAAAAATTGTGATATTGTAAAAAGAATCTCGTACCTCTAAATTGGGGGAATTCCCAAAATGAGGTAAAAATGTCACAATTTTTCCTTAAGGGGGCCTTGCTTTTCGGCATACATGTCCGGTATCAAAACCAAAGTGTTGAAAAGAAAACAAAATACTGTTATTATTGCTTTCTTTTGCTTGCTTGCTTGGTTTTTACGGCATGTCAACCCTTGTTAGGTTATTTCATGTCGAAGCAGTTGAGGGTCAAAGTTTAGGTACCGGACATGTATGCCGAAAAAGAGAGGATCCCCTTAAGGAAAAATTGTGGGCAAAAACTTGCAAATTGATCGGAAAATTAAAACGGAAAGTTTTTTAGTGGTGCCCCATGACAGTTTAACTCCAGTCTATGAATGAACTTTTTGCAAATTGGGTTACGGTTTAGGGGTTTGGGGATTAAGGTTGTTTTTAATTACGTATTGCTTAAAAAACAACAAAAAAAACAAAATTACTATACATTTAATTAACCATTGAAATTAATTATTGAACCCAACGGTAGACACATTAGTCTCAGTTGTTTGTGTTATTGCAATGTATAATTTCAATTAAACTTGGTTTAAAAAAATATTTTTCAACATTAAATGTATAGTAATTTGGGGTTTTTTGTTGTTTTTTTTAAGCAATACGTAATAAAAAAAAACCTTAATCCCCAAACCCCTAAATCGTAACCCAATTCGCAAAAAGTTCATTCATAGACTGTAGTTAGACTGTTATGGGGGACCACCAAAATCTTTCCGTTTTAATTTGAATCGCAAAGTTCTTGATTTGATACTGGCCCCCGCCAACTCAGCGTATGAGTAGCACAGAGATATGTGCGGTAAAGTAAGGAGCTGATGGTAGGTGAGGCGCTCCACCTCAGATGCTCATATAATCTCCTTGGTCTAGCGCTAGTGAAAAGGGGATAGACTCCCTCGCTGATTGGCTGATACCGACATTAGGCCGTCCCGACGACTTTTTTATATCTACATCCAGATAATAAATATTCTGCTTAATAGGTACCAGGTACTTTTTACAATATCACATTTTTTTCCTTAAGAGACCGGGCCCCCTTTTCGACATACATGTCCGGTGCTTGAACTTTGTCCCCCACCCCCTGGCCGAAGACGTTTTGTTTTAATCATTCTTGATAGGTACTCAATATTTTAAACTCAAATTTAAAAAAAAAAACCGGTTTCGATTTCTGTCGGAGGGAAATCGTAAGTATACATCACTAATGAGACTTAATAAAGTTGAAACAGCTGTGCGATGTTCTACGTGGTGCACGTTATTTGCCGAGTTCGCTTGTCATGATTATTTTCAATAATCATCGAATTTTATACGATATACGCATTGTAATTGCCTTCAAGCCAAAAATATTAATAATAATATACTTTACTCAACAATGCTTTTGAAGCCAATTATCAAATCTCATCATTGTTTACGCCGGAGCATAGGCCTAATTTGCGATCTTCTCAACGTCTACTGTACTTTGTATAGTAATGGCGTGTTTATCA
>CM042144.1:115118748-115126248 GCA_023376005.1 Doryteuthis pealeii
ACATGTCTCATGATTTACGCACCAAACTAAACAGTTTTGTTTTTGTTTGTTTTTTTTTTTTTATTTTCTGTCCCTAGGGAAGTGGATGACGAGTAATAGTCTTGCAAGATTCCGTTAATTATAAATTAAAATGATTGGAAGAACAAATAATAATACAGAACAGTTAAATGTGTCTATGTAACTAAACATTATCTAAATATATTAATAAGAAAGAAAGAATGAAAGAAAGTAGGGGGAATAGAGAGAGAGGGTGAGCGTGCGGAAGTGATAACACTAATCTCTTTCAATCGAACATAAGGAAAAGATAAAAAGAAGGAAAGAAAGAAAAATGAGTGTTAAATCAAGATTATTATACTTTTTACATATTGAACTATCTAACAATATCTCTTAAGTAAACATATCAAATGTTGTAATAATTAAACTAATACTATGGTATATCCACAGGTCATGTTTGTCTGTTTATATTTCTCAACGACCGTGGTACAGGAGGATTGATATACTTAAGACATTAACGGTCCACATGTGCGTCTTCATGCAGCCACCTTGTTTTTCTTTCTTGTACTTCCTGCTGTGTATTGATGTTACTTTTTAAACAAATGACACTCAAAACGCCCCCTTCACACACAAGATGGATTTTGATCTTACATTCATCTTCAACCACGCATCACTCCTTAAACCTGCACACTGTAAGAATTTATGACGCCTATACGAATAGATAGAAAGACACACACACACACACATATATATATGTGTGTATATATATAGTAATAGCATAATCTTTACAGACCACTGCCGTCCCTCACAATCCTATAACCCCACCACCAGAACCTTTCCTCTCATGAGCCCTCAAATGACTCATCAAACCCGTTGCAGATCCACAAAGTTTGATGAAAATATGACATAGAATGGACGTCCTTCCCGTTGAATCAGATGATAAAATTTGATGCTTATGCACCACCATATGTCTCTTAAGACCAGAAGCTGACTTACATACTTTGTTACAGATTGCACACGACACATTTTTTTGTTCCTGGAATTTGCATGAATTGACCCTGATGAGATTTCCAATGAAATACATACATACATACATACATACATACACTTTTTATACGCTCCCTATCTAGAGAAAAGGAAAATTCACAACCCACCACCGAACACCCCTCCCCTTACTCACGACCTCCTGTTTCACCAGTGTGAAAATGTTCACCATTGAAGCAAGAACTATATTCAAGTCCTGAAGGTCTAACAGACCGAATCGTTATAACGTCGACATCACTACCTACAATAAACATCCATTTTCTACAACATCCCGTGTTTTTCTACCTTTCTCCACATACATACATACATACATACATATATATATATATATATATATATATATGTATGTGTGTGTGTGTGTGTGTGTGTGTGTGTGTGTGTTGACCGACAAAACAGTTATACACATCGGCATGACCGACAAAAATACTTTCGTTCTTTTTTGCAAAATTAAGGTTTTTTGTTTGTGAACTGATTTGACATTCTTCTCCGACCCAAACAACTACGGAGTGAATGAGCTCTGATGATGATTTTTGTAAAATCGAAATATTGATCAATATCAGCTATGATTATATTATAAATTGTTTCTCTTTAACAGCATTGTGTGATGTTTTCATTCCACCTTTTCATACTCATATATATATATATATATATATATATATATATATATAATATGTATGTATATATATATATATATATATATATATATATATATATATATAGAGAGAGAGAAGGGGGGGAAGGGAGGGAAACAGAGATGAATAGGAACAGACTGAGATAGATAGATAGATAGATGGATAGATAGGAAACAATGATTACATACATCGAAAGAATATTGTGAAATCATTTTGTCAGTCTTAAAACAAGTGATACATTTAAATAGACATTTTACAATAGAAAGAAATAATGAACCAATATCAATAAAAATGACACACACACACACACACACACACACTGGTTTAATGTCGCAGGTCACGGCGGTGACACACTTGCCTTAGTTTATAAAAATAACACAAAGCGGCGCACGTGCTCATACATATGTTAATGCACTTGTCTCACGAACCAATGGGAGTGACGATGAAAATGACTCCGGAAAAAAAGTTTTAGTGTTAATCAATAATTTGTTAACAAATAACTGTTGCTTTTTTTTTAACGTTTCAGTTTGTTTGATTTTTTTTTTTTCTTTTCTTTTCTTTTTTTCTTTTTTTTTGTTTTTTTTTTACAAGAATAATAAATCAGTTCTGAGGATAAGGAATGCTCTCATGGATTTTTTTACAAAATGCATCGCAATCAAATAATAAATTCGGTGATATCTACTAAGTACAATTCCAAAAGAAATTTGTGAATACGGAAACAGATAGATAGATAGATAGATAGATAGGGACAGACTGAGATAGATAGATAGATAGATAGATAGATAGGGAAAGACTGAGATAGATAGATAGATAGATAGATAGATAGATAGATAGATAGATAGATAGATAGGGAAAGACTGGGATAGATAGATAGATAGATAGATAGATAGATAGATAGATAGATAGGCGAATATGGAAACAGATAGATAGATATATAGATAGATAGATAGATAGATAGGGAAATGATGAAACAGACAGATAGATAGATAGATAGATAGATAGATAGATAGGGACAGACTGGGATATATAGGTAGATAGTTAGATAGGAGAACATGGAAACGGATAGATAGACAGATAGATAGATAGATAGATAGATAAGGGAATAATGAAACAGATAGATAGATAGAGATAGATAGATAGATAGATAGATGAGATAGATAGATAGATAGATAGATAGATATGGAATATGGAAACAGATAGATGGATAGATAGATAGGGGAATAATGAAACGGATAGATAGATAGATAGATAGATAGATAGATAGATAGGGACAGACTGAGATAGATAGATAGATAGATAGATAGATAGATAGATAAGGACAGACTGGGATAGATAGATAGATAGATAGATAGATAGATAGATAGATAGATAGAACATTTTGGAAAGGAATTAAGGTTTTAAAAATGATTAATGGGGCTCATTCAAATAATTACGTATTAACATTCAAGCAACGCATCTTAAAAATTAAAATCTACTTGCTGAACTCGTAGAAATTCCACTGAAGAGAAAAAAAATCTAGAGGATCTATTTTAGCTATTTAAGCAAGAAAGGGGGATTTGCAAATTTATTACATATAAATCCTTTTGTTTACAATCAATACAAAAATATAGAATAACGATCACTATAATACTTAATAGACATATCGTTTGTTAGTATTTATTTCTACTGAAACAGCAAAAAGAAAGCTCTAAGCGCATCAGCGTGGATATGGCAGTCCTACATTGTGACATCAAATCGACAAAGTCTGGTTGTATTGTGAGATACTGCTGGGGCGCTCTGTGTTAGTGGTAATGATGCTTCGGTCCCGAAACCATGCCTGAACCCAGAATCATCATCTGATGAAGGCTTTGTTGGTTGCAATGCTACTGTGTAAATAGCAGTCATTGCATGAAGATTATCGTTTGTTAGTATTTATTTCTACTGAAACAGCAAAATCAATATATAGTTGCATATTCTATTTTGTGGATAACGGTATTGTTGGTACCGGGGAATCTTTGGAGCCTTTTTCGTTTTCAGCGTTCAATAGCACGTTGTTAGAGATTATCAGAACTTGAGAGCTCATCAGATCTTCAGTAAACCGATATACAATAATTGGTTATTTCCTATAAGTCTAACATGATCAAAGGGGAATAACTCTTGACTGATAAATTATTTATTTATTTCCCCATTAAACTAACCCTAACCCTAACCCTACCCCTAAATCTAAACCCTAACCCTAACCCTAACCCCGTCTTCTTTTTTCCTAGTAGATCAATAAATAAATAAATAATTTATCAGTCAAGAGTGGTTCCCCTTTGATCATGTTAGACTTATAGGAATTAACCTAATAATGTATGCTTGGGTATGTCTGGCATTTAACACGGTTTCGTTTATCATCTTTTGAGGATATAAAATACATTATCATTTATTCAAATCTTAATTACAAATTATTCAGCATTAAATAACGCACATACACACACACACACACACACACACACATATATATATATATATATATATATATATATATATATATATATATATATATATATCACTACTGCATTGTTCGTTCGAACTACTACCAATTTCCACAACCTCCCCCTACCAATTGTTACTACCTCCCACTTCCAATTCCTTGCTACTACTCGTTCTCCTTAAAAACGAGACACGGAACATACCATCAGTTTCCTACCTGATGATGGCAAACTGTATTGCCGAAAGCGCTCGTAATGAAACCTTTGGTGGATTGTTACACCAGTTCCACCCTGACACCAAAAAGATGGCCAGAAAATTAGAAAGGATCGAACAAAAACTCGTCCGACAAGAATTGTCTGTACAGTTTAACACATGTTTAAAAGAAAAAATGCTGCCAAAATACACTTATATATATATATATATATATATATATATATATATATATATATATATATAGAATAAGATTCATGGATAAAAATTAATGACTCAGAATTTGTTAGTATTTAATCCTACCGAAACTACAAGATCAATATATAGTTGCATATTCTATTTGGTGGATAACGTTATTGCTGGTACCGAGGA
This sequence comes from Doryteuthis pealeii, assembly GCA_023376005.1. Classification (NCBI taxonomy): domain Eukaryota; kingdom Metazoa; phylum Mollusca; class Cephalopoda; order Myopsida; family Loliginidae; genus Doryteuthis; species Doryteuthis pealeii. The sequence continues at coordinate 115,123,455 of CM042144.1, forward strand.
ATCTTTGGAGCTTTTTTCTATTTTTTTTTTTTTTTTCAGCGTTCAACAGCATATTGTTGGGGCTCATCAGAACTTCAGAGCTCATCAGATCTTCAGCAAAACAATATACAATAATTTATGCTTATAATGCTACTTAGTGAGAATATATGATATTAGCACAGAGCAATTCCATCGGAGTTGAAAACAGTGTTTGATCTGAAGAAGCAATTGATTATGGGGAAGAATATCTCACTTGGCTGAAGGGAGGATAAGTAGGAGAATGTCTTACTTGGTCGAGGGTTAGGGTGGAAGAATATCTCACTTGGCTGCAGTGTGTGTGGTGGGGATGTGCGTAAAGTGCGAACGAACAAGGAGAATTATACATTTTATCGAACATGTTGGTAAGCGTTCGCGTGACCGCTGGTATCTGGTAGTGACCTATCACGCCATCTGGGCGGTTTCGAACCACATCAGTTCTAAATCGATGCTTTTATATAAATCCATTTGAATCAGTGTGACACATACGGACAAAAATACAAAAAGTAAAAACGGTGTGTATACATATATAGGTAATTTTATTTTTATGAAGAGAAATTTTTATTTATATAATTCGATTAATCATGACAAGCAAATTCGGCGAATACCATGTGCGACGTGAGGAACACTGTACAGCTGTTTCGACCTAATTTGGTCTCATCAGCAGAGTATACCTACGATCTTCCCCCGGCAGAGATCGAACCGGAGAACCCAGAATGCAGAGTCAGAGACTCTACCCCTAGGCCAACCGGACACGCCACACACGAAACTCGCCAAATGAACTTGTCAATCATAAGTGCGCGACTATTATAACATGATGTGACGTTTTTGCAGCATCGTTTCGTTACCTCTCGGAGTCACGTCTTCCCGGCATGACAGCACGCATCCACGTACTCATACCCATGCTGGGCACAGAAAATATATATGTTTGTGTGTGTGTGTGTGCGTGTATTGTCATTCACATACAGTCCTGTTTCGCCGTTTCAAGGCTCGTCAGTGTGACTAAAAAAAGGCAGGCTGCTTCACGCCGGGATCGAAATCCGACCGATTTGTTATAAATCAGAGATCTTACCGCCGTTCCATCTAAATGGAATTTAACTGTTATAAACATATTAGGCCACAGGGAGTGCTTTATCCGTTTTAAGGAGGGCTATGCATTTTTTGCGTAATTAGCGACTACGAGAAAACTCCATTTCCAGAGAGCTTAATCCACTAGGGATATATATATATATATATATATATATATATATATATATATATATGTGTGTGTGTGTGTGTGTGTGTGTGTGTGTGTGGTGAAAAGTATACAAACACGCCTATGTTAAACTGGATGGAAGTTTATTAATGGTCGTAGTGTCGATGTTTGAATATTTCGGTTTCAAAAAAAAAATACCTTCTTCAGGGCAATATGAGACAAGTAAACAACAAACAAATTTTTCCTTTATTTGTTTCATATCATCCCGAAGAAGGTTTCTTTGTGAACCGAAATGTTCGAACATCGACACAATAACGACCTTTAATAAACTTCTATCCAGTTTAACATCCTGTGTTTGTATATTTTTCTCCACATACTGTCGGATTGATTTCCTCATTTTACTTTCATTCTCTCACTCATATATATATATATATATATATATATATATATAAGTTAAGAGAAAGGAAATGAATCCGACGGTATGAGTATATATAAAAGGATATGAAAACAACACAATATGCTGTTAAAGTGAAAAGATTTTATATTTTCGAATATGATATAAAATCTTTTCACTTTAACAGCATATTGTGTTGTTTTCATATCCTTTTATATATACTAGCAAATATATGCACCCTCCGGGTGCAAGTATTTAAATTTTAATGTAATAAAATATGTTAACTTAAAAAGGCTAATGAAACTAAATAAGATGCTGATAAAAAGATTTGAAACAGAGAGGGAACAACTAAAACTTGCTTTTTCTTCACTCCCGTCTTTCATTGCTAAATTTTCATAATTTGACTATTTAGTTAAATTAGGATAAAGAGTAAAGAATAGAATTAGTAATAAAGTAAAGAATAGAATTACAGTTAATATTGTTAATGGATTTCTTTTAAGATTTATTCCCGAGACTTTTTATAATATTCATTAAGATAAAACCAAACAATTAAAAATCAATAATACTAAGCATATATTTATTAAAATCAAATTTTTAATATTAATATGTAAATTAGCCTTCCCATTCACACTGCAAACCGCCATTTTGTTGTATATATAAATACAATTGCATGTTATTAGTATGTAGATATGGTCAACAGTATTAATAATGTAACATAATTTTATTAATAATTGAGGTTTAAATCAAATCATGGAGAATGTGATGTAAATAACTATGTGAATTGTGACTCGATTAGTAATATAGTTTCGGTTACAGACAGACAAACACACAATCTCCATTATAATAAGAAGATTATATATATATATATGTGTGTGCGTGTGTGTTGGTCTGTGTATGTGTTTTGTGGGTATATATATATATATATATATATATATATATATATATATATATATATATATATCACCTACGTCATGTATTAATATACGTCTGTATGATAAATTTCCCAATACTGGCATATTAGTCTACATCAGACACACATACACACACAAACGCACATATATATTTTTTTCTTATTTCTTTTTCTTTTTATAAATATTCAATAGTTCATACACATAAAATCAAAAATTTCTTATTAATCTATAACTGTTCAATCTATTGTTTAATTTAAATTTTAAACATATTGACTTTAG
>CM042144.1:115128748-115158748 GCA_023376005.1 Doryteuthis pealeii
TCAAAAAGTATTAGGGATCCAATAATTATGTAACAAATATCTGCCCCGATGGAGGTTTACCCACTTTTTTTTTCCACATAAACTATAGCGTCTCTATTGTCAGAAAAATGCTATTCACGTAGCCCATCCTTTCTTCGACCCCATTCACACGGATGATCTGATCGGGGTTGTCTTCATTTTTACCGATTGAATGTGATTCTTACATTGTTGTCGTAATTGCTCAAATTGTATTACCCACCACTTGACTATACTCATATACACTGTTTGGTCTCTGTAGATGTTCAGCAAGCATCGATGAATGTCAGAGGTTGCAATTTTTTTTTTCTTCGTAAGGGGAATCCAATGATACACCTCTGCTTTTCCTTTTTCCAGACTGTCATTCAGTTGATATCTATAATAAAGTAATCTGAATAACTAGCAGGACCTGTGGGTATACCACAGTATGATAATTTAATTATCACATCATTTGATATGTTTACTTAAGAGCTATTGCGAAATATTTCAATATTTCAATATGTAAAAAGTATAATAATCTTGATTCAACTCTCTTACACTCTTTTTTTTTTTCTTCCTTTTTTCATCTTTTCATTATGTTCGACTGAAGCAGATTAGCGTTATCGCTTCCGCGGGCTCACCCACTCTCTCTATCTTTCCCCTTCTTTCTTTTTTTCTTTCTTTCTTTCTTCCCTTTCTTTCTTTATAATAAAAACGAAATGGTTCATTATTTAGCTGAGGTGACGATACTCATAAGAAATAAGAATTCGACGGATAAGCAACACCAGATAATCAGGATTTACATTTGTTTTTTGCATTTCGATTTGGACTGTCTCATTTTTAACCAGAGGGTGTAGCAAGATGATAAGGGACACGAATATTGATATTATAGATGTGTCATTGGAAAGAAAGTTCAACCTCTACAACAACACCACCTCGGTGGGGCAACGTAAGACCTTACTTTCAAAGTGGCCCTATTACGGGTTAACAACTCGTCATGGGTTATGTTGTGCCTAGACATTAGATAAATACATTCATTGTACGTGTGTTTCTACATTTTTAGTGAAGTTGTTTCAAAATAGGGTTTTTTTTTTCACGTGGTCATACCTAATATGCATATTGTTTAGCAGATCTATTTGACTCATACACCCTAACAAGTAATCCGATCCTGGTCAGAGTGGAGCTGAGAGTATTTATTTTAATAGTCAGTAACTACGCTTGGCTTAGTCTGGTACAAGTTTGGTTGGTTTGGTTGGATTTTACGGCATGTCAACCCATGTTGGGTTATTTTATGCCAAAGACGTTTGATTTATTCATTCTTGATGTGTATTCAACATTTTTTTTTTATACTTCAGTTTAGGTTGGTTGGTTGGATTTTACGGCATGTCAACCCTAGTTAGGTTATTCTATGCCAAAGACGTTTGGTTTTATTCATTCTGGATGGGTATTGAACATCTCAAACTCAAACCCAATTTTTTTTAAATCACTATTTCTATTTAACCCATAGATGGGACCCTAACTGGTACTACCACTCCAGGTCAGAGTGGACCTGGGAGTAATGGTGATGAAGCAGTACTGCACATTCCCTAGAGCTTCAGAATTGGAACTTCCCTATTAGCTGTAGTTTACCGTCATACACTAAGACGCTCAGGACACTAAGACTTTCAGCCACCGCCTTTTAGGATATATATGATTGAAAGGGAAGGGATTTGCCATAAGGGCAATAGGGTCGGAACAATCATATAGGTATTACGGCCTGACGTGACCAGTCGATTGATCGGAGAGGGACTCTCCGACCGCCTATCTAGCCTATGGTCATAAGTGGACTGTTGCATGTCGTGGACTGATGAGCTACAAGGATTCCGTCCTTAAGCATCACGATTCGCCACCAATGACTAACAGGTGGCCATATTGTGGGAATTTCACCTCTCTGCAAAGGTGCATTCGGTGAATTCTAAAGTTACAGCCGACAGGGCTGGGGGCTGGGCTGGGCTGGTACAAGGCTATAAGTATGGAGCACCCAACGAGATGGTAATAAAATAAAATAGTATAAAAACCGTGATTGAAAAAATTATAAGATTGTAAAATCAGATTTAAAGAGAACGACTTCGGTGAGATTTGAACTTGCACCAGGAAGTCTCCCGAGGACAAAGGATACAAGTTCAATTCTTGTCGAAATCTTACTCTTCCTTTCCAGTTGGCGTTCCTTACTTAACGATCGTAGAATAACGATCTGGGAGTTGCGATAAAAAAGTCATAAAAATTTACATGAAAGAAATCCAAGTCGAAAGTTGATAATAAAACTTGATTATTGCTCTTAAAGAAAACGAAATGCGACGAGAGTTTGCAAAATGGCGAGAGTTTGTCTGGCATTTAACACGGTTTCGTTTATCGCCTTTTGAGGATATAAAATGCAATATTATATTACCCTTTATTTAAATCTTAATTACAAATTATTCAACTTTAAATAACACACACACACACACACACACACACACACATACACACACACACACACACACACACATATATATATATATATATATATATATATATATATATATATATGAAGATGGAAGGGTTGGAGTAAAATCCGACAGTATGAGGTAAGGTAAAAGGAAAAGTGGACAAAAAATGATAACTCAAACAAGTAGAAGTAGGAGAGAAATATTTCGTTCCGCTTTAAGTGAGGAACTTCATCAGTCTGTTTATTCAAAATATGGTACATACATGTGTATTAAGAGAAGAGAAAGTGAGTTTGGTGATGGAATTCAGAGGAGAGGAAAGTTTGTGAAGATTTGTTTGATCAGAGATATCTATCATTGAGAGGGGAGGGAGAAAGATCAGAGGATATACATATATATATATATATATATATATATATTATATATTATATTCGATATAGTCACAGGAAACAAAAAAAAAAGATTTTGGCTTTTATTTTATTTTTATATTAGGAGAACGGTATTACAACCAGCGGTTTCTTGCTGAAAGCATTCATCAGGTAAGACGAAACGGTTCCTTTGAAAATGACAGAAATTGTGTAAATATATATATATATATATTAAGGCAAGAAGCAGGCGATAGCCCGCACAGACAATTACGGATGTGGACAACGCAGATGATCTGGCACTTCTTGCAAATATAACTGCCCCAGCCGATTCCTTGCTGCATGACCTGGAGAAGGCGGCGCGGAACATCAGCCTCTGTTGCAAACTCCGATAAAACTGAGTGTATGTGTTTTACTCGACAGTAAGCCTCTAAATCGGTGGAACAATTCACGTGCCTAGGTAGTAATATCTCATCCACAGAAAGCGTTGCTAATGCACTTATAGGGAAGGCATGGTCTGCCATTAACAGACTATCAGTTATATGGAAATCAGATCTCGCAGACAAGTTAAAGCGACAATTCTTCCGAGCGGTAGTTGTATCAGTGCCACTGTATGGCTGCACCATTTGAAACCAAACGAAACGCATAGAGAATAAGCTAGATTTATTATTATTATATACTTATTCCTTTTGGGTTTTCACATCAGTGTTAGCTGATGGTCTTTCACTGGAGTCTGAGTGACAGAAAGTCTCCTCAGGTCTCCAGGACTCTTCTGAGTATTCTGGCAGATTGCAGCAGTGCAGTGTTCTGAATGGTTTCAATCCTTCCTCTGATATCCAAACTTTCCAAGCCCTTTTCTAATCCTTTTGGGACTGTTCCAAGTGCACCAACTACAATTGGTATAACTTTTACTTTCTTATTCCATAACTTTTTCAGTTCTCTGGCAAGGTCCAGATATTTGTCTATTTTTTTTTTATATACTGAAGCTGAGTGAATCAATGATTGTTTGCTAAAGGCTTTTTTCCTATTTAATTTAATGACACAAAATACATCCCAAAAGATTCCTTAGTTTTGGGATTAAGTTGTGTTCTTTTTTAAATCCATTTTATTTGGTTCTAATTAGTCGTAATTTGCAATTAAGTCAAAAACTCACCTGTCTTTTATTTTACATACGGCCTGTCACTTTCCCCCCTCTCTATATATATATTGATTAAGTTCTCCTTATATATGTGAGCGTAAAGAGAGAGATTGGAGAACTTGAGCGGTAGATGGAACTTCCCACTTCCCGGTCGTATTTATTTTTTTAAATTTCAATGCAAACTAACTTTCTTTCTTATCACAATTATCTACCCAAAGCTCAATAGGTAACTCAACGGGTCACGTTTTTTCCATTATATATATATACATATTCATTATCTATACTAGCAAATATATGCACCCTCCGGGTGCAAGTATTTAAGTTTTAATGTAATAAAATATTGTATTAAATTAGAAAGGCTAATGAAACTAAATAAGAATACAATAACAAGATTTGAAACAGAGGTAGTATAATAAAAGATTTGAAACAGAGGGAGTATAATAAAAGATTTGAAACAGAGGGAGTATAATAAAAAATGGAACAACTGAAACTTACTCTTCCATCACTCTCGTCTTTCATTGTTATTTTTTCTAATTTAAGTATTTAGTTAAAAGAGGAAGTAAAGAATAAAATGACAGTTATTTTTTCTTGTTAATGGATTTCAATTAAGATTCATTGAAGAGATTTTTGCTTATATTCATTAAAATAAAACCAAACAGTTAGAAATCAATAATACTAAGCACATATTTATTAAATTCGATTTTTTAATATTTATATGCAAATTAGCCTTCCCGTTCACACTGTAAACCGCTATTTTGTTGTATATATAAATATAATTGCATGTTATCAGTACGTAGACATAGTTAACAGTATTAATAATGTAAGACAATTTTATTAATAATTGAGATTTAGATAAAAATAAAATCATGGAGAATGTGATGTAAATAACTAAGGGAATTGTGACTTGAGTAGGAATATAGTTTCGGTTAGACAGAAAAACACACAATCTCCATTATAATAAGATATATATATATATATATATATATATATATATATATATATGGTAAATAAAAAAGTTTAAATATCGGTCAAATTAGCAGTTATAGATCTATTTCCACCCATATTGTATGGGATTCTTCAGTGTTAAACTCTATTGAAATGGAATTAGAAATACTGTGGATTTTTTATATATTTCTTTGGGGACTCCAGAATAAGAAGAAGCCTATATGATATGGGATGAAATAGATCTATAACTGCTAATATTACCGATATTTAAGCTTTTTTCTTTAGCAAATATATTACTTTCTGTATAATTCCTGAATTATGTTACATTGAGCTCTCTTTCCTAACATCAATTGACCGGGTGATTTACTTATTGATATATATATATATATATATATATATATATATATATATATATATATACTAAACAAAATGTGACCCGTTGGGTCACCATTAAGCTCTCGCTAGATGATTGGGATTAGGGAATAGAGTAGGATCTGCCAAAATATCATCTGCTTTTCATTTTAAAAACGAAATAAAATTAAATTGATTATTAAAAAGTCTAAGTCGAAAAGTAGTAACATAATGAGCATCAGTAAAAAAGCAAAATAATATTACACATATAATTTATTTTTGATATACAGGGTGACTCAGAAAAAACAGAACCCAAATTAATTATTTATTTTCCATTAAACTAAACCTAAACCCCAACCCCAATCCCAAATTCTAAACCCTAAACCCTAGTTGTTTTTGTGTTTTTTTACGCCGCTTCCGCTACGGACTTCAATCGTAGCTGGTGTTTTTTTTTTTTTGTTGTTTTTTTTTTTTTTTTTTTTTTCAGCAGTCACCGGCAAGCAGCTTTTGAGGCAAGAGGCCAGGACGGAACTCCGCAAAGATTACAATTATTTGTATTATTCAGACTGTGATATTGGTGTGGTATATATTTGATTGATACTATTTTCTGCATAAATAAAAAGACTAAAGACAGAGTTTATTTTTTAAAGCCATACGTAATTAAAAACAACCTTAATCCCCATAAACCGTAACCCAATTCGCAAAATGTTAATTCATAGACTGTAGTTAAACTGTCATTGGGTACCACCAAAAAACCTTCCGTTTTAATTTTCCAACCTAAATCAGAAGTCAGTCCTACATTCTATGAATTAACATTTTGCGAATTGGGTTACGGTTTTAGGGGATTAAGGTTGTTTTTAATTACGTATTGCTTTAAAAATAAAAAATAAAAAAACAAATTACTATACATTTAATTAACCATTGAAATTAATTATTGAATCTATTATTGAGACAGTTGTTTGTGTTAGTATTGCAATGTATAATTTCAATTAAACTTAGTTTAGAAAAATATTTTTCAACATTAAACGTATAGTAATTTGTGTTTTTTGTTGTTTATTTTTTTAAGCAATACGTAATTAAAAACAACCTTAATCCCCTAAAACCGTAACTAAATTCGCAAAATGTTAATTCATAGACTGCAGTTAAACTGTCATTTGGTACCAGCAAAAAACTTTCCGTTTTAATTTTCCGACATAAATCAGAAGTCAGTCTAGTTTGTTTTAGTTAAAAGCCTGAAGAAAACTTTCACTAAAACGGTGGGGGTAGTCAATGTTTGCTCATTTGAATTCCATAATATTTAAATATGTAACTATTTTTTTTACCCAATATGAAATATTTTTAAAGTAAGTTTAATAATCATATTAAATCAGACATGTATTCCGAATTTGACTATAAATCAATAATTAAAGTAATTTAAAAAATCTATTTTAAAGCATGATTTCAATTTTAGTTGAGCGTAAAAAGAACTTTTGTTTTGTTTTATTAAAACAAAACAAAAGTTATTCTCTGTGGTCTGGAGAAAGGGAAGGGGCGAATCTTCCGAGAGTTAGGGGGTATTAGGAGGAGGTGTGTGTGCTGATTTTTTAGTAATAAAACTATTACATGCTGTGAGCTCTTCCACTCCCCTTAACTGGCATGTAGAGGGGAATAAGAGAGTTATGTATAATGTTAGATAGCGATTGGTCGGTTGTTTGATTTAATTGCTAATTACGACTAATTAAAACCAATTAAACTGATTTTTTTTTCAAACACTGAGTAGTCCTGAAACCAAGGAATATCTAAGTATAGATATTGTGTCCATAACATAAATAGAAAAAATCCTTTAGGAAATGAAAGTTGATAATCTCAGCTTTAGTATAATATATATATACCAATTGTTACTACCTCCCACTACCAATTCCTACGCTACTGCTCGTTTTCTTTAAAAACGAGACACCACGAAACATACCATCGGTTTCCAACCTGAAGATGGCAGATCGACATGCCGAAAGTGCTCGTAGAGACACCTTTGGTGGATTACTATATATATATATTATATATATATATATATATATAGTCATCCACAGTTAAAATAAAGTCGTCGGGGTGGCCTAATGTCGGTATCAGCCAGACAACAAGGGAGTCTATCCCCTTTTCACTAGCGCTAGACCAAGGAGATTATTTTTAGCTACACCTACCATCAGCTCCTTATTTTACCGCACAGATCCCTGTGCTACTCATACGCTGAGTTGGCGCGGGCCGGTATCAAACCAGGAACCTTGTGATTCCTAGCCGAACGCTCTACCGACTGAGCTAAGAAAGTGTTATATTTATAAGTCAACACTGCTCAATATCGTAGATAGAACACGTCTAAGCTAGAGTAGCGTGGACATGAGGCCAATGGCGCTTGGTTGCAGACAGTTTCTCACCTATTTGATTCTCAAACCAAGACTTTTGTGTGTGAGAGGGGGGAGAGAGAGAGGGGGGGATAACCAAATATAAAGTATGTCAAATTTACCCCGAACAACCTATATATATATATATATATATATATATATATATATATATATATATATATATTGTACAACATAAATGCAAAAGATGAACAAGATATTAAAACTATTTCCTCAATTTCCTATTCTTAGTTGATTCCAACTTGCACCATTCATAGGTTGATTCATTTTAACGGTATGACAACCTCTCTAGGGTTATTTTATGTAAAGGGGTTTGGGAATTGCGTTCATTGTACATTTATATTTACACTTTTAGTGTAGAAGTTTCTTAAAAACATTTTGTTGCCGCTGGACAAATTAACCGCCCCCAGGCAACATATACACCCTTGATTCAAAGGGGAGAGATAGGTTTATTACCAGGTGCCTGAGGTGCCCTAAAAAGGGATCCACGCATTTTTTTTTTTTTTTGACTATCCATCGCATGAGTTTTTGATTGTGCGAGGCTTTACACTTAAAAAAAAAAAAGACCTTGTGTCACATCCTGACTTGGTGGGACGTTACGGTAAATAGCGAATCACTGGTGGCAGCCAGCCCCTGGACAAATTTAGAGTAGCGTGGACATGAGGCCAATGGCGCTTGGTTGCAGACAGTTTCTCACCTATTTGATTCTCAAACCAAGACTTTTGTGTGTGAGAGGGAGATAGAGAGAGAGACAGAGGGACGGGGGAAGAAAGACATAGAGTTTGTTTGGTGGTTAGTGTGTATTTGTTGAGTGAGTGTGTGGCCATTCCCAACCTCTCCGCTATGATCAGGATGCGACACAAAGTGGAGTAAAGCTTGTTTGAATTGATATATTTCCTTCTCCTAGATTGGTTGCCTTAGAATGACTAAAGAACCAGTCTACCCAACCATTTACTCATCGCTCATTATGGTTGGGAGAAATAAATGGATTCATGTCGTTCCCAAAGCTATTTGTGATAAAAGTGAAACGCCAACAGCCTCGTCCAGGTTTGAATTCAGAGTTTTCCTTCCCCTAGACTAGTTGACTAACTACGGTTAAAGATCCCAGTCGGCACTACTTTTATCCATAGCTGGAGAGAGAATAGTTGGATCCATACCTTTCCCAAGTGTATTAGCACTATGTGAAATGTAAACAGCCTCGTCCGGGATTTGAACTCGCCTTGCCGTGTCTACTTCCTACGTCGGTAAGCATTACACCACGTGCATCCTTTGGTTTTCTTTCTTCTAGATTGGTTATCTTACCAAGGTTAAAGACCCAGTCTACCCTACTATTTATCCCTAGCTGGTAGGAGAATAATTGGATTCATACCTTTTCTAAGAGTATTAGTATTGCGTGAAATATAAACAGCCTCGTCCAGGATTTGAACTTGCCCCACCGTGTCCATTTCCTACGTCGGTAACCATTACACCTCGCGCTTCCCTGGGTATCTGTACATGCGCATGTATGCATGTGCGTGTTCTTGAATAAAAATGCGAATTTTTGCAACTGTAATCAAAATTTCTTTAGACGTAAAGATATAGACAGAATTGGTCAGGACGATTATGTATCCGTTCTTAACACAAACAAATAAATGAGCTGTTGGGGATGGGGCGTATTTTTGTTTGTATTTTTTCTTCGTTTTTAAGATAAGAAAATGCAAAAAGATTTCATATCTAAAATTGTATGCAGTGGACGGGGAGGTTATGCAGTACCACGGACGCAAGCGTTTACAATTGAATAATATATTTGGCCAAGGTAAACTAAAGAACCGTTATATTCAAGTCAAAAAGAGTCCTTGGTGACGTTAAAAACGGCATTTATTTCTAGTGGGAAAAAAAAAATGGGTTGTGTTGGATGTGTATCGATCAGCCCTACCACAAGGGAACTGGAGATTCAATTAAAAAATAATCAATTGGAAGTCTCGAACGTCTTAAAAGCACACAGCCACCGGAAAAGTCTCTTATCAGCAAAGAGTTGTGAATGATTCTCCACATAATCGTGTTGTAGGAGCAATTCATAAAGTATGTTAATCGCCATCCCCACTGTCGACTAGTCGATTCTCTTTCCCGGGCAGAATCATCTTCATTACAGGCAGCGAAAGATGAAGGACCCGATAAGGGTATGCACGAAAAAGTCACCATTTAAATGCAATTGGAAAAAGAGCGCTATCTGAACTTGTCCGGATTTCGCGCGGGCGGGAAACGGCGGGTTGTGTGTAAATGGCCGCCATCAGAAAATTTTGCGAAGACAAGAAAGTGTTTTTCACCAAAAGTAATGGCGGCTAAGAGCGATCAATCTTCGAAGAGGTAAACTGGTGTTGATGGTTGGCGCATTGTGTAGAAGGGGAAAGGATAGATAAAAGAGAGACAGACTGAGAGAGAGAGAGAGAGAGAGAGAGAGAGAGGAGGGAGAGAGAGAGAGGTGGTGGTGCGGGGATGGTGAGTTGGAGGTGTCAATTAAAAGTCGAGCATTCAATTTCTGTTGGCTGGTCGTTCGGTCGGCCAAGCCACAGATGATCGATAAAGGGGTAATCCAATAGATCGCCGGTAACTGATAATAAAAAGCGGCAGAGGCGGTGGAGAGGGTGGGGTGGGGGTCGGAGGACACTGAATGGCAGGAAAAAAGGGCCTATACAAACCATTTCTGTACAAATAGCAATTATCATTTCTCGACGAATTAAATTCCGATCAGTTCCTCAAAATGAATGATAGCGTGGGGAAACGATCGAGAATAAATGTCTTTGAAAAAAAGGAGAGAAAAAAAAGAGAAAAGAAAAGAAAATAGAATGAAGTAAAAAGTTTTTCTTCTTTTCTTTTCTTGAAGCAAGTAATAAACCTAAAGAAGAAAAGGTTTCGGTTATTGTGTAAAGAAGAAGAAGAAGAAGAAGAAGAAGAAGAAGAAGAAGAAGAAGAAGAAGAAGAAGAAGAAGAAGAAGAAGAAGAAGAAGAAGAAGAAGAAGAAGAAAAGAAGAAGAAGAAGAAGAAGGTACTACCATTCTGAGATTAAGAGGAGAAGTAGAGGAGGAGAAAGAAGGAGGAGAAAAACAAACGATTAGAAACCTAATAAAGAAGGAGGAGGAAAGGAGAAAGAGGGGGAGGATGGAAGCAAAGAATAAAGAGTAAAAATGATTAAGAAAGAGGAGGCAAAGGGAATGAGAAAAGCAATGAGGAAGGGGAAGAGGAGAAGTACTAAATTTCCCATTCAACTGCCCCCCCCCGCCATTGCAAAAGGATCAAGTACCCGTCTGAGGGTTGATTCACAGACAACAACAAAACAAAACAAAATGGTAGGGGGTGGTCCACGTGGTGATTTTTCAGTCTAAAACAAGTGATGATGATGATGATGATGATGATGGAATAAGAAATTAGTGAAAGTAATGAATCTTTTTCTTTCGCTATCATCATCATCATCACCAACATCATCATTGATATCATCATCATTTTTAAGTGGCCATAATGATAATGATTGAAAGGGAAAGGAAAGTATCTTTTCTTTCGTCATCATCATCGGCATCATCATCGTCATTGTCTTCGTTCTCGTTGTCATCATCATCATCATCATCATCATCATCACCATAGTCGTTGTCATCATCAGAATTTCTAAATGGTCATGATGATGATGATGAGGATGATGATGATGATGAATAAACTAGTGAAAGGAAAGAACAGTGCAGGTTAATTTTTGAGACCGATTTTAGAGAGCTTCAGAACTAGAACCTCACCATCAGATCCCATGTCATATCCTAGATAGCATTTTTTTTGGGGGGGTGGGGGGTTAGTGTTCATTGCTCCTCTGCAAAGGGATGCAATCGGTGTATTTATTCTAACCCCCGCCGACAGGGTTAGGTTCATTTTAGAGAGCGAGATAGCAATGCCAAGAGAATTGATGATGATGATGATGATGATGTCATCGAGAGGGAAAATCATAACGAGTTGGAAAGGGGGAGATTATTTAATGAAACGAATCTTCGGGGGGGGAAGAGTAAACAAGAGACAATGATGGAAACGAAATAAACGCATCTAGAAGAAAAGAAAAGAAAGATAATAGAATGCAACGAGAAATCAAGAGAAAACAAAAAAGAAAAAAAAAGAAAAGAAAGAAATAGAAAGGAGAGAAAAAAACAGCTTTCGAGATAAGGACGGAATAAAATTGAAATTAAAAAAAAAAAAAAAACAACATCAACAAAATAAACCAAAAAAATATAATAATGACGATTACGCCCGATGTTTTCCAAAGCGTAATCACGGAGTTTGCCGAACGAACGAACAAGGTTTGTATTGCATAATGCTAATCTGATCAGATATGAACGAGTTAATTTTAGCGTCAAGCTAAAAAAAAACTGAATTATATTTGCGCGGGTGATTTATAACATGTCACGAATGGTGGATTTTACAAGAATTCTATGAACCAAGTTTGAAGGTGAGGGTCTAATAACATTCCGTCGTCCCTGATTCCAGCACTTATTTACGCTATGTTTTTCATTGACGGGGTCAGGCGTAAACATAGATATTTACCGTGTTGTGTTTCTCGCTTTTTATTGACAAATTAATGTAGATATTTTACAATGCTTTCCTCGCTTTTTATCGACAGATGAATGTAGATATTTTACAATGCTTTCCTCGCTTTTTATCGACAGATTAATGTAGATATTTTACAATGCTCTCCTCGCTTTTTATCGACAGATTAATGTAGATATTTTACAATGCTTTCCTCGCTTTTTATCGACAAATTAATTGAGTAATTTGCCGATAAATAGCGAGGGGGCATTAGAAAATATCTACAGTAATTTTCCGATGAAAATGCCTGTGTCATTTCTCGGGTGTTTTCTAATCATTATTTCTCTTTGTGAGTTTTTTTTACACCAGCGTTGGCCTGCAGTCTTTCACTTGGCGTCTGGGTGACAACAAGTCTCTTCATGTCTCCTCGACTATTTCTGAGTATTCCAGTCGATCTTACCAATGCTGTTGTTTGAATTATTTCGATTCTTCCACTAAATTCCAATTCTTCCAGTTTTTTGGGTTTTTTTTCAAAATCTTTGGATACCATTCCAGGGGCACCAAATACAATTGGTACCACCTTCATCCCCATGTTCCACAGTTTTTTGGGGGTTTTTTTTCAATTCTCGGGCAAGGTCTAAGTATTTGTCTATTTTTTCGTTTTCTATCGTTTTCGTTCTTTGGTCGCCGGGACGGTAAAATCTACGAGATGACAAATTATCTTCTTGTTAATTAACACTAGGTTTGGTCTTCTGACCGGGATTAGGTGATCCGTCTGTATCTCAAAGTCCCAGAGAATTTTATACGTCTCATTCTCAAGGATAGATTCTGGTGTGTGCATATATCATTTCGTATTATAGTCAAAATTTAATCTCTCGCGCAATATCCGGTGGATCACCTTTCCCGCCCAGTCGTGCTCACTATTCTTGTACTCACTTTGCACTAGTTTATCGCATTCGTTTATTATATGATTAATCGTTTCTTAACCACATACATTACTATATGAAATGCCACCAGCCTCGCCCAGGATTTGAACTTGTATCACCGTGTCCATTTTCTACGACGAATACAGTTACACCACAGTCGCCTGGTTTGTAGCTGAAAACCTGCTCTACCAAACGGCGTTATTGTTCGCCCTGTATGTGGTGTAATTTCCGTGACAATAAAGAGGTTAGTTGATTGGTTGGATTTTACGGCATGTCAACCCTTGTCGGGTTATTTTATGCCGAAGACGTTTTGTTTTATTAATTCTTGATAGGTATTCAAACATTTTAAACGCATTTTTAACTTATTTTTTAAATATTTCTTTCTATGTAACATCTATATGGGACCCTAAAAGATACTATCACCCCGGGTCAGAGTGGACTGGGAGTAATGGTGATGAAGAGTATTCTTCCCCAGAACTGGAACCATAACATCAGATAGAGTTTAACGTCATACCCAGGACATTAAGACCCTCAACCACCGCCTTCTAGCACATTTATGATAAAAAGGGTCGGGACAATCATATAGGTGCTAGGCGATTGGATGGGATCCCTCCAACCGCCCGTCTAGCCTAAGTAAGGGCCAAAGTGGATTGTTGCATGTCGTGGAATGTTCGGCCCCCAGAATTCCGTCCTTAAGCCTCACGGGTCGGTACGGGTTGGACCCTTCTTCATTCATATACGTGATGACAGATAGAATGGATAACTGGAACCCACCTGAATCATGGAAGAGAATAACTTTTATTATGATTCTGCGCCGGCCATAAAAATAAGAAGATTATGGTTGCTGCCCAATGCTCCCTGAACACTGTAAAAACAATCAGGCATAAACTGGAGAATTGCAATGGAGACTACGAGTCTGTGGCTAGAAGAAAGCAACATAATATACGATCTGATTGCGTTCGTACAGCAGAATTCCTCGAAAAACTGCAGAAAAAGGGTGGTCCCTTTAGAGGGGGGAGGGTGTCTTACTCCTCTGCAGAGGCGCAGTCGGTTTATTCTAAAGCCCCAGCTGACAGGGCTGACAATAAAGAGGAGGCTTTATTTTCGTAGCAATATATTCATAGCAAAAAGAAAAGAAAAAAACAGTGTTGCGTGTGTCACATATTGACAACTAAACGTCCGTGATGAAAACGATTGAATAATGTTCGATCAAAACATCAGGACATAACAATAACATAAGACAGTTTTTTGGAATGATAAATAAAATTGCAATTCAGGAGAGAGAAAAAGAACACTAAATGTCATGTTCTTTGGTTGGTTTCGTTTCGTTTCGTTTGCATTGATTTTACGGCTTGTCGTAGCGAAGTTTTGCCCATACCTAATTAAGTAGCCGAAAATAAATTATAATTTTAACTTCAGATTGCATTACTAGTGTTAATTTTTAACTTAATTCAAAACGATCGAACGATCACCTATAAATAAGTACATCCCTAACATATATATATATATTTTATGTATATATATATATATATATAATATATATATATATATATATATGTGTGTGTGTGTGTGTGTGTGTGTGTGTGTGTGTGTGTGTGTGTGTGTGTAAATGATGTTTACAAAAGCTTGGGATCATCAGGAGAGAATGTGTGCACATTCTCTCCTGATGATCCCAAGCTTTTGTAAACATCATTTACATATATATATATATATATATATATATATATATATATATATATATATATTAGATATATATAAAAATTCAAGCCCATTCTCAACAGATATTACAAAGGTAAGAGACGGATTTTATCTTCTCTAATAACTTATAGAATAATTATATTAACTTGATGCTTCAAAGGAGTCTAATAATAGATGAGAAAAACTTTCTATCAGGGACCCCACTCTCAAAAAGTGTTTTAATACTTTTGAGAGGGGTCCCTTGCAAAGGATTTTTCATTTATCCCCCTCATTTCATTCATTTTTATTTCATCCATTCATCCATTTTACCATTAATTGTTAACTATATAATATATATATATATATATATATATATATGTGTGTGTGTGTGTGTGTGTGTGTGTGTGTGTGTGTGTGTGTGTATTTGGGCAGCATTCTTTCATTTATACATGTAGAATTAAACAAAAGACACATTTCCTGTTTAACAATTTTATTTTTGATCTTTTCGAGTTTTCTGGCCAACTTTTTAATTTTTGGATGGAATTCGTAGATAAGTCCACCAAAGTTCAACGTTGGAGCACTTCACCCTTGATGATGGCACTTCGAAGTGCCAAAAGTACTCGGGACCTGAACTTTGGTGGACTTATCCACGAATTCCACCCAAATATCAAAAAGTTGGCCAGAAAACTCGAAAATATCAAAAATAAATTGTTAAACAGGAGATGTGTCTTTTGCTTAATTCTACATATATATATATATATATATATATATATATATATATATATATATATATGGTGATTGCCACTTCTTCACAGAAGAATGGCATTTCTACAAGTATTTTGGTTGTGAGCACTCAGGTGGCCCACGGATCTGACTGTTTTTACGTACCCTGTCACACATGAGCCCCTTCC
This sequence comes from Doryteuthis pealeii, assembly GCA_023376005.1. Lineage (NCBI taxonomy): Eukaryota > Metazoa > Mollusca > Cephalopoda > Myopsida > Loliginidae > Doryteuthis > Doryteuthis pealeii. Next base: position 115,144,450 of record CM042144.1, read on the forward strand.
CCGGTTTCCTCTCGTATGCGATTGCACGTGACTTGAGAATCCCAGCCCTCGAAAGGCAGGCCCTGCCACACAGATCACGTATATGGTCAGTCTGAAGTGTAAGAAATGTGTCCATGGCGTCCGTTATGTGCCGCCTGTGTAGAGACCGCTTCTGGATGGAGTGCTCGGGCCTCCTTACCTCAAACGACTTACAGCTACCATCGACCTGCCCTTCCAAAAGAATGTGTACCCAGCCCCCACTTCTGTCAGTTGGTCCTCATCGCTGAAGCGGACTTTCACAAGGGCCTTGATGTCTACCCCATATCGAGAGTTCCTTTGACACGATACCTGTTCGTCGTTCGGGGGGGGGGGGGTCCCGGTCCCTCAAGATCGATAAGTGTCCGAACATTCCAGGTGACTATTGTTAGACTAGGTTTTTTGTTGTGACATTTTCTTGTTTTCACCCTGCTAATGTGAACAGCTGGCATACCACAGGTTGCTGGCCAGGTGAACAGGCATTTGTTTCATACAGGGTGTTCGGGATGAATTTGACAGTTTCATAAGGAAAAAGAAAAAGTGCTTGGTAACTACAAAATTTAATGGATTGTAAAGAAATTCAACAGGCACGGAAATTACACTACTGTTAAAAAAGTTTCAGTCAAAATAACCACCATTAGCGTCGATCACAACCTCAATCTTGATCCGGTACCTGGAACAAGCTGATGTTACAGTTTCCCTGGGAAGGGTCTCAAAAACTAACTTAATTCTGTTGATTAACTGGCCGTTTGTAGTACTGACACGGCGATTGGTGTCTTTCTCAACAGTACCCAGCATCCCATACATAATAATCCATGGGGTTAAGATCTGGGGAGTTCGGAGGCCAAACATTGGGACTGGTTTAGTCGTAACAATACGCCGACAACCATTTTTTAGTTTTCCCAGAGGTGTGACGGGGAGCTGAATCTTGCTGCCATACATATGGTCTACCATTGGCTACCCTTGTTATCCATGGCTTGACCACAGTGTTTAGCAACTTCACGTAGGCATCTGGGGGTCCTCCAACACTTTTTTCTGCAGTTTTTCGAGGAATTCTGCTGTACGAACGCAATCAGATTGTATATTATGTTGCTTTCTTCTAGCCACAGCCTCGTAGTCTCAATTACAATCCTCCAGTTCATACCTGATTGTTTTTACAGTGTTCAGGTAGCATTGGGCAGCAACCATAATCTCCTTATTTTTATGGCCGGCGCAGATCATGATGATAAAAGTTATTCTCTTCCATGATTCAGGTGGGTTCCAGTCATCCATTCTATCTGTCATCACGTATATGAATGAAGAAGGGTCCAAGTTTTTAAATGATGCGTAGTGTGCGTCAATACCTCCAACCAGAGAGAAAAATAACCAAATATAAATATGTCAAATTTATCCCGAACACCCTGTATATATATATATATATATATATATATATATATATATATATATATATATATAATATAAAGTGCTATATTTATAAGTCAACACTGCTCAATATCGTAGATAGAGCACGTCTATCGAATTTAGAGTAGCGTGGATATGAGGTCAATGCCTCTTGTTTGCAGACAGTTTCTCACCTATTTGATTCTCAAACCAAGACTTTTGTGTGTGAGAGGGGGGGCAGAGAGAGAGAGAGGGGGGATAACCAAATATAAAGTATGTCAAATTTACCCCGAATATATATATATATATATATATATATATATATATATATATATATATATATATTGTACAACATAAAGATGAACAAGATATTAAAACTGTTTCCTTAAATTCACATTCTTAGTTGATTCCAACTTGCACCATTCATAGGTTGATTCATTTTAACGGTATGACAACCTGTCTAGGGTTATTTTATGTAAAGGGGTTTGGGAATCGCGTTCATTGTACATTTATATTTACATTTTTAGTGTAGAAGTTTCTTAAAAACATTTTGTTGGCCGCTGGACAAATTAACCGCCCCCAGACAACATATACACCCTTGATTCAAAGGGGAAGAGATAGGTTTATTACCAGGTGCCTGAGGTGCCCTAAAAGGGATCCACGCATTTTTTTTGACTATCCATCGCATGAGTTTTTTATTGTGCGTGGCTTTACACTTGAAAAAAAAAATCTTGTGTCACATCCTGACTTGGTGGGAGGTTACGGTAAATAGCGAATCACTGGTGGCAGCCAGCCCCTGGACAAATTAACCGCGTGATCCCAGGGGGCCTGTCCTCCCAGGCAACATGTCCCCTCAATTTAAAGAAGCATGGCTGGTAAACACCGAATCATTGGTCTTAGCTGGGGGTAAACGTTTGTTCGTGGCAGTCTTTGAAACAACGCTCGAGTGAGAAGACCAGAATAATTTTATTTTTTTAAAGAATTGTACACAATATTTTGATCGATCGTAATCGTATGTCGATTGTTTGCATCTTGAAGAGGTTCACATTGATTAGTGAAAGCATCTGCGCATGCGTGCACGTTTGCGTATATGCGCAAGTGTACGTCAATGATTTTGTCCCAAATCATAGAAAGAAAGTAATTGAAAACTCAATGCTTAAAATAATTTTTTTAGATTACTTTTTTATCTCTTTTTTTTTTTTAAATAATAAAAATAAAGATGTAAAAAAATAAATACGATACAAATAAACATTACTTTCCTTCGGATAAAATTGAAAAATACGGTCTTAAAATTGTTGGAAAACATCATAAATATTTTATTATTCCAGTAAGCAAGTTTTAATGAATTACTATTAGATACATGCAGTTGAAATTCAACGGCGTAAAAACTTAATATTTTTCATTTAATATGAAAAAATAAATAAAATAAAATAAGAATTATTTTTTTTTTATTGCCGTTCAATGTATTGTCTGCTGTTAAATGCGCTCCAAAAAGAGGCTTGCATTTTATATGAGTATATTTCGATGAAATGTTCAAAATTAAAATATACTTGACGTTTCATATTAAATATTTATGACTGTAAGTAAAAGTGGCGTGTTTAAGTAAATATATTATTCCAATTACTTCATACTTTTGTTTTATTATACTGTTATTATAATTATTTTATTTTATCTTATATATTTTACATTAACTTAACTCAAATATATATATATATATATATATATATATCATACATACATACATAGAGATAGAGATAGATATATTTACATATATGTAATCATATGTATAGAATTATATCAATATGAATATATAATGAAATATAAATCATAATATCATATATATGATATATATATATATAATAATCTTATTATAATGGAGATTGTGTGTTTGTCTGTCTGTAACCGAAACTATATTACTACTCATTTCACAGTTCCCTTAGTTATTTACATCATATTCTCCATGATTTTATTTTTATTTAAACCTCAATGAATAATAAAATTATTTTACATTATTAAGACTGTTGACCATATCTACATACTAATAATACGCAATTGTATTTATATATACAACAAAATAGTGGTTTACAGTGTGAATGAGAAGGCTAATTTGCATATTGATCTTAAAAAATTGATTTTAATAAATATATGCTAAGTATTATTGATTTCTAATTGTTTGGTTTTATCTTATTGAATATGAGCAAAAATCTCTGGGATAAATATTAAAAGAAATTCATTAAGAAGAAGAAATAACTGTAATATTATCCTTTACTTCCTATTTTATGTAAAGAGTTAAATTAGGAAAATTTACCAATGAAAGACGGGAGTAATGGAAAGTGATGGAAGAGATAGTTTCAAAGCTGTTCTATTTTTCGATAATACCCCCTCTGTTCCAAATCTTTTTATCTGCATTCTTATTTAGTTTTATTAGCCTTTCTAATTTAACATGATATTTTATTATATTAAAACTTAAAAACTTGCACCCGGAGGGTGCATAAATTTGCTAGTATATATAATATATATAATGTAATATATATATATATGATAAAATGATAATATAATATACATTATAATATATTATATTATATTAATATATTATAATAATATAATATATTAATGTATAATATATTATAATGATACTATATATAATAATCTAATATAATATATATATATATATATATATATATATATATATATATATATAAGATAATACTAATGATATTATATAGATATATGATATGATATAGATATATATATATATATATATATTACATATTTATTATATCATATATTTATTATCATTTTTATTATTATTATTATTACCATTTTTATTATTATATTTTATTATTATTTCATTTTTATTGTTATTATTTTTATTGTTATTATTTCTATTATTATTATTATTATTATTATCATTATTATTATTATTTTTATTGTTATTATTATTATCGAGTTTTCACATCTGCCATAGCCGGTGGTCCACTGGAGACTGAGTGACAGCAACTCTCCTCGGGTCTCCAGGACTCTTCTGAGTATTCTAGCCGATCTCAACAATGCTGTAGTTTGGATGGTCTCAATTCTTCCTTTGATTTCCAAATTCACCCAAATTATTTTCCAGGGCATTGGGGACCGTTCCAAGGGCACCAATTACAATTGGCACAACGATCACCTTCATGTTCCACAGTTTTCTCAGTTCTCCGGCAAGGTCAAGTATTTGTGTATCTTTTCGCTTTCTTTTACTTTCACAAGATGACAGTTTCTCTTCTTCTTGTTAATCAATACTAGGTCTGGTCTCCTGGTCGGGATTAGGTGATCCATCTGTACCTCGAAGTCCCAGACTTCGTACGTTTATATTGTTTTACATATTTTTTAATTTCTTTTTTAGTTTCATTATTATTCATTCCCTGTCGCCTACAATCACCGTCACCGATTATCATATTATACTGGATGAGTTTTGAACACAAGTTGTATTTATCTAATAAACCTGACAGGAGAACAAGTGACACCAAGTGTCCTAGGTTTTCTTCTGAAAAGCAAAATAAGCCCACTGAGTTTAAACTCCAGCTGACGTAGTGCGTGTTCGTATGGTAAAAGCACATTATCTTGGCAAAGGTCTTATCACTGACATGTCAGGGTGAGCGAGGGAAAAAATGAGGTTAAATCAAGGATTCTTCTTTGCTCCAGATGCATCTGTGGGGATTAAAATAAAATAGAATTTTTAAAAAATTAAAAAATAACAATCACCCAGGAGCCCTCAGATATGAAGAACCCTCTCGTCAAGTGCAGAGAAAAAGACCCCCTTCCTACCGCCAAGAAAATCTCTGGGTCATTCCAACCTAGGCCTCGACTGGAAATACATGTTGTGGCTCGGGATAAAATCTCCCCTGCAAGAAATAACTATGAACCTAAGAGTAAAGTCTGAAACCTTAAAGTATTTTTTGTCTTTATCTCTTGTTTTTCCTTCCTTTAATTCCTTTTCAGTCTGACAACCCACAAGAAGGAAGAACTAAGTATATAATGGGGTTTAAAATGCTAATAACCTGTCCTTCGTGGCGGGGTCCGGTGGCTTCGGCCACTTGACCAGTGTTGTTAATTAACGGCGTGATCCCAGGGGGCCATCCCCCAGGCAATACCTGCCCCCTTGATTTAAAGGGGCAGGACTGGGTTTATTGCCCAGTGTCTGAGGTACCCCCTTGTGGAGGAATGCCGACGCATTTTTTGCACCCGCCATCCCATGAGCTTCGGCTCGTAGGTGGTCCCACATTAAACGACCTTGTGTCATACCCGCATTCGTGGGATGTAAATATGCTAATGGATTTTAAAAGAAACAACCTGCGAACACACACCAAAAACGACAGGGACCTGAAACCCTCATAAAACAACAACCAACCTTACCCCATACAACCCATGGTATTTGGAAAAGAGATGAGTAGGACTGTCACTAGGGTTTCATGCACCTCCCCTAATGATACACCTCCTGAAACTATGATAACGATTTGGTTTGATTTGATTTCTCTGTTTAATGGCATATCAACCTTCATGGGTTATTCAATGTCAAATCCATGCTCACAGAAGAACACTTCTTTTTCTTCTTCTTCTTTTTTTTAGATCACTAATTAGGACTGAGCATATTCTAGTAGTGACCACCCCAACCGGAGTTTAACAGCTTTGATTTCAGAATTTTCCTTCTCCTAGACTGGTTGTCTAACCAAGGTTAAAAAGCCCAGTCTGTCCTACTATTTACCCATATCTGAGGGGAGAGTAGTTGATTTAACCCATAGCTGGGGTCGAGGGGGTTCATAACTTTTTCAATTATATTAGTCCGAAAATGAACGTAATAGCGCGATTGAAATCCGAATTGAGTCTAAAAACATCTTATCATCCCGGAGTCCTGCCCTTATTTACGCTATGTTTTTCCTTGACGGTGACAGGCGTAAAAACAGCCAAACTTAGATATTTACAGTGAGCTCTTTTTATTGGTAAATTAATTTAGATATTCTACAATGAACATCCACCCACCCCGTATTCAAAAAATAGAGACACAACTTGTGTGTTAACTCTGACGGCTGGAGAGTCTAAGAGAAAGATAATTTGATTTTGGTGGCACAACCATTATATACTACCGCCACCTAATGGAAACCCGTCGCGAGGTAAGGGGAAATAATACCTACATAGTTCTGCTTCTCCTAAATTGGTTGCCTTTACCAAGGACTAAAAAAAACAATCTTCTCTACTATTACCCACAGCTAAGAATGGGGGAGGATTGATGGATTCATGCTTTTTGGCAACCCATGATGCTTAAGGACGGAATCCTGGTGTATAAGCAGTCCCTGATATGCAACACTCCACTTTGGCCCTTACTTAGACGGGTGTTCGGAGAGACCCCCTCCAATGGGCTGGTCATATCAAGCCCTAACACTTATGATTGTCACAACCCTATAGCTCTTATGGCAAGCCCCCCAACCCTTTTTACCATATATGTGCTAGAAGGCGTTGGCTTATACATTTATTATATATTCTTTCTGTGTAGCATTTCCTTTTTCACCCCTTATAATAATAATAATAATAATAATAATAATAATACTTTGCGAATGTAGCAAACTAGCACAACAAGAATACAAAACTAGACACGACTGGGTTGGGAAGGTGATCCACTGGGAATTATGCAAAAAATTAAATTTTGACCACGCAACAAAATGGTATATGCATAAACCAGAATCTGTTCTTGAGAACGAAACGCATAAAATTCTCTGAGACTTTGAAATAAAAACGGATCACCTTATCCCAGCAAGAAGACCAGACCTAGTGTTGATAAACAAAAAAGAAAGAACTTGTCAACTGGTGGATTTTGCAGTGCCAGCAGATCACAGGGTGAAGCTAAAGGAAAATGAAAAAATGGACAAATATATGGACCTTGCCAGAGAACTGAAAAAGTTATGGAACATGAAAGTGAAAGTGATACCAATTGTGGTTGGTGCACATGGAACAGTCCCAAAAGGATTAGAAAAGGGTTTGGAAAGTTTGGATATCAAAGGAAGGATTGAAACCATTCAGAACACTGCTCTGCTGCAATCTGCCACAATACTCAGAAGAGTCCTGGAGACCTGAGGAGACTTGCTGTCACTCAGACTCCAGTGAAATACCATCAGCTAACACTGGTGTGAAAACTCAAAAGATAATCTTATTATAATGGAGATTGTGTGTTTTTCTGTCTGTAACCGAAACTATATTACTAATCGAGTCACAATTAACATAGTTATTTACATCACATTCTCCATGATTTTATTTATATTCAAACCTCAATTATTAATAAAATTTCTTCACCTTTTTATTAGTGTTGTCCATATCTACATGATATTTACCGCGTACCCAACTTGTACGGGTCAGGCACAAAGTCCCTATTAAGGTGGGACCACCCACAAGCCGAAGCTCATGGAGTGGCAGGTGAAAAAATTGCGTCGATCCCGTCGGCATTCCCCCTCAAGGGGGGCGCCTCAGGCACTGGGCAATAAACCCAGCCCTGCCCCTTTAAATCGAGGGGGCAGGTGTTGCCTGGGGGGATGGCCCCCTGGGATCGACGCCGTTAATTATATCAATGGTCCAGAGGCCGAAGCCACTGTTGACCATATCTACTGTATTTACCGCGTACCCCACTTGTACGGGTCAGGCACAAAGTCCCTATTAACGTGGGACCACCCACAACCGAAGCTCATGGAGTGGCAGGTGAAAAATTGCGTCGATCCCGTCGGCATTCCCCCTCAAGGGGGGCGCCTCAGGCACTGGGCAATAAACCCAGCCCTGCCCCTTTAAATCAAGGGGGCAGGTGTTGCCTGGGGGATGGCCCCTGGGATCGACGCTATTAACTAGTAAAGATCCAGGGCCGAAGCCACTGGACCCCCGGCGTTGGCCAGATCTACTGTATTTACCGCGTACCCCACTTGTACGGGTCAGGCACAAAGTCCCTATTAACGTGGGACCACCCACGGCCGAAGCTCGTGGAGTGGCAGGTGAAAAATTGCGTCGATCCCGTCGGCATTCCCCCTCAAGGGGGGCGCCTCAGGCACTGGGCAATAAACCCAGCCCTGCCCCTTTAAATCGAGGGGGCAGGTGTTGCCTGGGGGGATGGCCCCCTGGGATCGACGCTATTAACTAGTAAAGATCCAGGGCCGAAGCCACTGGACCCCCGGCGTTGGCCAGGTCTACATACAAATAACATGCAATTGTATTTATATATACAAAAATAGCGGTTTGCAGTGTGAACGGGAAGTCTAATTTGCATATTGATATTAAAAATGTGATTTTATTAAATATGTGCTTAGTATTATTGATTTCTAACTGTTTGGTTTTATTTTAATGAATATAAGCAAAAATCTCTTCAATGAATCTTAAATGAAATCCATTAACAAGAAAAAATAGCTGTCATTTTATTCTTTATTTCATAATTTAACTGAATTGTTAAATAAGTAAAATTCAGCAATGAAAGACGGCAGTGATGGAAGAGTAAGTTTCATTTCTATTTTTCTATTATACCCCCACTCTGTTACATATCTTTTTGTCTGCTTCTAATTTAATACGATATTTCATTACATTAAAACTTAAATACTTGCACCCGGAGGGTGCATATATTTGCTAGTAATAATAATGATTGAGTCATTTTAATTCCCTTGCTTAGTTTATAATAAAACGGAATAGCCCATTATTTAGCTGAGGTGACGACACTCATAAGAAATAAGAAATCGGCGGATAAGCAACAGCAGATAATCAGGATTTACATTTTTGCATTTCATCTTGGACGAATCGGACGGTCTCATTTCTAACCAGAGGGTGTTTCAAGATGATAACTGACGGAAAATTAAGGAACATGAGTATTAATATATAAATGACTGTTCGGGTGTCCGTTTTGTCCATTTCAAGATTTCGCCGATTTGGACGGTCTTATTTTTAAACAGAGGGTGTTGCAAGATGATAACGGTCGTACAAATAAGGAACATGATTATTAATATATCCACAATTATAATTAGATTTGCATTCTTTTTTTTCTTTTTTTCTTTTTTTTTTAAGATGTTCACTGTTTAAGTTATAATCTAATTGTCTTATGCTAACAAATCGTTTCATTTCTTTCTAATGGGAGAAATTAACATCGAATGCTTAAAAGATACAAAGAAATGAATAAATAATCCATTTAAAAAAAAATGCCACGCTACGCCTCCGCATAGAAAGAGGCAGCATGAGGAGGAATGAAGATCTGCACGAGTACAGTCAAAGGGAAGTAACTCTTTATCGTGCTAAAAATAAAAGATCACAATTGTTAGGTACTGGAATTTGGAAGTTAGCTTAGAAATTATTCTAGGTAAATTCATCGTATGGTAAATTCATTGCAAAAATAAATAGAAATCTAAGGATGTTCATAAGTTCACAAAAAGAGGTAATAACATTTTTTCAAAAGTTTATTAAATTTTAAAACAATTTTCCAAAAATTAAAGAATTGTCCGATTTTAATGAAATTTTCACCAACTTATTTATTAATCTTATAATGAATAGCTCATTTTATTTTTAAAAGAAACTTGAAAATGTATGTTTTTTATCCATTCAGATTACAGGGGAGTTCAACATTTGGTCATTCCAAAGTAAAACTCATTCCAAAAATAAGTGTGTGTGTGTAATATATATATATATATTATATATATATATATATATATATATATGATAAGTATGTAAACACGCTGTGTTTGGATATGACTTTTTGCCGTCTAAGAAGTCCGTTTGGTATAGGGGTTATGGTACTGGCCTGTCAGCTTAACAGTCCGGTTTCGAATCACGCACAGGGCGGTCTTCCTATCTATAGCTCTGCTGATGAGGCCTGATAGGCCGAAATGTACATACAGAGATTGATTTTTTCTCGATTTGTTTAACCTTACATTTAAATAGGCATTACCGCCTAATTAATTAATTATTAATCAATTAATTTTCAAAATTAGGTACGACTTCAATTAAGCACATATTCTCTCTCCCCCCCCCCCCAAAAAAAAAAAAATATATATATATATATATATATATATATATATATATATATATGAGTATTAAAAAGATGGAATGAAAACACCACACAATGCTGTTAAAGAGAAAACAATTTATAATATAATCATAGCTGATATTGATCAATATTTCGATTTTACAGAAATCATCTTCAGAGCCCTTTTATGATTATGTTATAAATTGTTTTCTCTTTAACAGCATTGTGTGATGTTTTCATTCCATCTTTTTCATACCCATACTGTCGGATTCATTTCCTTTCTTTTAACTTATATATACATATATATAACTTATATATATATAACTTATATATATTTAACTTATATATATATATATATATATATATATATATATATATAAATTTACCGTATAGACTACCTTAGATTTTTACTTATTTACACGCAAAAAAATCAGCTCAATTTGTATCTGATTTATACACGTTTCTCCTTTAAATGTCCGTCTGTAACCGAAACTACGTCACTAAGTTTATCAATGAGTATTCGATTTATAGTCAAAATCGTTGATTCATAGTAGAAATCTTTATTAACCATGTCTACTTCGCGTTAATGCCTTTAGAAAATACATTAATCCTTCTCTTCTTCGCCCCAACAATGGGTAAATAGTAGGGCAGACTGGATTATTTAGTTTTGGTATGGCAACCACTCTAGAAGGAAAACTCTGACTTCAAACAAACTGAACTCCGTTTTGTAAGGTTGAAATTTAAACATATGGGAAGGACTAGGAAAAAACCTTGAATTAAAAAATTAATTCTATGAATTAATGATTTCTTAACCATAAATCAAGGGTCGACCTATACACGAGTAATTGTTAAAATCCTGGTCGCCGTTGTAGGGGTTCTGTTGTTCACAGAATCCAGTTGGTAAATCCTAGTCTGTAGGTTTTGTAAATATATAAGTCCATGTCTGCATTGAGTTGGGGTTCAGTTTTTCTGTTGTTTCCTTGCAAAAAGTTCAACTTAGCAATTGATTTGAGGATAGTTGCAAACGATCTTAAATGCTTTCTATCCTCGTCACTCATTGGCCAATTGTTACCGGAAATGGCTGCTACTGCTGGAAAAGTTCATAAATACAAGTGACGATTTTGTGTACATCTTATACGACTGTGGTGTAATGGTTAGCAAGCTAGATTCGCAGACCATTGTTAGTGAGTTCGATTCTCACTGGGTGCCCCATACTTCTGGCCTTTGTGCCGCATCTAAGCTATGATTAGTAAATAACTATACGACAATAATCCGGGCACCTCATGTGGTGTAATGGTTAACAAGCTAGATTAGCAGACCATTGTAAGTGAGGTCGATTCTCACTGAATAGCCTCAAAACAAATACTTTTGAGAGATTAGAATAATGTTTGTTATAAATCAACTCATTTTACATGTAGTTTACATTTAGGGGAAAAAATAGTTCTTTCTTCTTTTATTTTCAAAAAAAAATTGATTATATTTATTGAATTACCCTCGTACCTATCTGGGTAGTTTCGTGGCGTAATTTGTAATGTGCTGGACTGCGATATCGTAGTAAGCGAGTTTAAACTAGTTGCGATATTACGTTCACTAATACTCTTGGGAAAGGTAAACCCCTTCATCCCTTCAACTATGGGTTAGATAGTACCACTACTTTTCTTCTACTAGGACGGATTTGGCATTGAATAACCCACGAAGGTTGATATGTCATTAAAGAAAGAAAGAAAGAAAGAAATAATCATATCTATCACAGTCTGTGCCTTTCTTTCTACCTACCTACCTACCTACCTACCTACTATCTAATGGTAAAGTTCCAGTTCTGGAGCTCTGGGGAATGTGGGGTACCCCTTCATCACAATTACTCCTAGATCCACCCTGACCCGGAGTGGTAGTACCTGTTAGGGTCCCATCTATGGGTTAAATAGAAAAAATAAGTTTAAAAAGTGTCTAAAAAGTTGAGTTCTAAAAGATATGTCAATTTCCACCATGAATATATAAAGCAAAATGCCTTCGGCATAAAATAACCCAACCAGGGTTGACATGCCGTAAAAATCAACCAACCAGTCAATCAACCTGTCAACCTACCTACCTATATATATATATTATATATATATATAATATATATATATATATATATATATCACCCGGAATGATAGTACCTGTTATGGCCCCATCTATGGGTTAGAAAGAAATAAAAAGTTGTTTTTTTGTTTTTTTAATAGTTTTTTTTTAATTCAATACCCATCATGAATGAATAAAACAAAATATCTTCGACATAAAATAACCCAACAAGGGTTGACACCCGTAAAAAAAACAACCAGCCAGCCAATCGACCTATCTATCTATCTATCTATCTATCTATCTATCTCTGTTCATATCTATCTATCTATCTATATATCTATCTATCTCTGTTCATATCTATCTATCTCTATCTATCTCTGTTCATATCTATCTATCTATCTCTATCTATCTGTTCATATCTGTCTATCTCTCTATCTATCTCTGTTCATATCTATCTATCTATCTATCTATCTATATGTCTGTCTGTCTGTCTGTCTATCTGTCTATCTATCAATCTCTGTTCATATCTATCTATCTATCTGTGTTCATATCTATCTATCTATCTATCTATATGTCTGTCTGTCTATCTATCTATCTATATGTCTGTCTGTCTATCTATCAATCTATCTATCTCTGTTCATATCTATCTATCTATCTATCTATCTATATGCCTGTCTGTCTATCTATCTATCTATCTCTGTTCATATCTATCTATCTATCTATCTTTCTATCTATATGTCTGTCTGTCTATCTATCTATCTATCTACGTGTTTGATATACATCTGAGTATTAAGAATGTCATTAAAAATTAATAAGATTGGATAAAGAAACTATTGACAATTTCTGATAAGTTCATTTTTTCATAATTACTTCGTCACGGCGAAACTCATTTGAAGGAGGTAGCTCGTCACCGACATTTTTTTCCTTTGATATTTCGCCGTCGGTAGCCATTTGCAATAACACATCAAACAAAATGGCGGCAATTAAAGCTGACATGGTAATTTTATCATTATGACCTCCAACTTAGAATCACAAGGTTCTGAGTTCAATACCGGTCTTCGCCAATTGGGTAATCTGATCTGTGCGGTAAAGTGGGAAGCTGATGGTAGGTTTGGCGCGCCCCACCTCAGCAAAAATAATCTCTCTGGTCTAGCGCAAGCGAAAAGGGGATAGACTCACTCGTTATCTGTCTGGCTGATACCGACAATAGGCCACTCTGCCAACTTTACTCTTTCACTTTACGTTATACAACTAAAAATGGGATAATTTTGATGTTTCGGACTGTTGTCCTCATCTTTATTATGGTATATATAAACTCGACGTTTCGGCCGTTGTATCCTTCGGCCTTCCTCGGGTGTTTCCAGTGTATTGAAGGCCGGAGGATACATCGGCTGAAACGTTGGGTTTATACATACCGCAATAAAGATGAGGACAACAGTCCGAAAAATCAAAATGATGCATCTTCTTTATCTTGATATTCGGTTTCTTGGGTTAGCTCAGTGAGTAGAGCGTTCGGCTAGAAGCCACAAGGTTCCTAGTTCGATACCGGCCCTCGCCAACTCAGCGTATGAGTAGCACAGGGACCTGTTCGATAAAGCAAGGAGCTGATGGTAGGTGTGGCACTCCACCTCAGATGCAAAAAAACAATCTCCTTGGTATAGCGTTAGTGAAAAGGGGATAGACTCCCTCGCTGATTGGCTAATACCGACATTAGGCCGCCCCGACGACTTTTCTTTCTTACAGTACTTGTTGTTGCTTAAAAGGTCAAAATATTATACCCTTTTTTATTTTTTTTATTTGACTGTATTTTTTAGATAAGGCTTGATGTGAATG
>CM042144.1:115163748-115267977 GCA_023376005.1 Doryteuthis pealeii
CACACACACTCACACTCATAAACACACACACACACACACACACACATATATATATATATATATATATATATATATATATTGGTGTGGTGTTTGTGGTGGTGATTCTGTGGGTAAAAGTAGTTTGTTGTAAGTTCAGGTTCCGTATGAGAGCTAATGTTTAATTATTGTAAAAGAGCAAAGTATTTGGAATAAAAATTAAATACCATGGTATCGTGGTTATGGACCATTTCCACTCGAGTATGCTCACAAGCTTTTGACCACTGATTAATTGGCACATGAAACTCATTTATATTCATACATTAAATGTATGAATATAAAATGAGTTTCCATGTGCCCTAAATTATATCTTCATACTCATTTCCATATACATTATTTTTTTTATAATATATATATATATATATATATATTATATATATATATATATATATATAATTTGATAAGAAATAAAAACTTAACAAACCGTTATTTGGCTATTATAGGATTGGAACGAAAGTCTTGTCCGATACAAAAAGTGTTTTATTAAATACTTTGTTTAAATGTTTAATGTTATCTTTATTGGTTAAATAAATTCCTTTTGTATCGGAAAATACTTTTGTTCCAATCCTATATAAATTTATTTCGACCAGAACGTAGTATGAGCCTAGTCTCATCAGACAGCCTATTGCATAATGACTGAGAAAACAAACTTGAATAGAGAAAATGTGTTTTTATTTTCTTTCTCTTTTATAAAAGAAGTGAAATCTCTTCTCTTCGAATTCACTCACATAAAACCTTATATATGATGACAATAATAACAAGAGAAAAGCAATCAAATACATTTTTTTTTTTGCTCTGCGTATAATCATTTTGATCTGTATATAATTAATTTACTAGTTATTATACATTGAGCTCTCTTAGGGATTTGTAAAAATCCTTGTATAAATCTATAAGTTTGCATCAACATGAGCATGTATTGTTGATGTACAGGACTTATTGATGATTCCAAATAGAATTATCCCATACATACCAATCAGTTGGATATTTTACTTTATATATATATATATATATATATATATATATATTAGGAAAATTTTGGCTGCAATTCTTAATTAATCATCTTTTTTCATATAAAAAAAATAGAATCCTGACATATGAGGAAAAATGAGTAAAGAAAAAAATAAAATAAAAATTTAATCGATCACTTACACAGTTACTTAGTTAACGAATTTTTTATAAAAATAAAAGTTTCACTCTGATGAAGGTCGATTCAGTGTGCGAAAATTTTCCAACAAAACTGACCGAAAACATGAAGTATCGATTAAATTCATTTTATCCATTCTTCTTTTCTTTACTATATATATATATATATATATATATATATATATATATATATATACCTTGTGTCTAGTTGGCTATGAACTCGACGAAATCCTAAAAACAATTCAAAGTAGAAAAGCCGCAGGCCGCAACGGAGTACCCTCCGAAGTATGGAAGACAAGAAAATCTGTTGACATATTTCTTGGACACATGGCGCAACGGATATAGGGTTTGAGTTATACAGTTCTAAGTGACAATCATCTGTAGGTTGCAGGTTCAATCCTAACCATGGGCGATAATGACATAGAATACTTAACATAGCTTTACATTTGTACTCGGTCAGGGTTAGTGGAATTAGAACCGTCTAACCCGATGGATTGAATAAAGGGTTTAGTTTGAGATGAGGCCTAATAATTTGTATTATTTGGATTTTTCGGACTGTTGTTCTTAGAGAAACTCATGACGACATGAAGATTCCCGAGTTCCACAAGAAACACCTGAAGAAGGCCGGGGGCCACATCGACCGAAACGTTGAGTAAGTAACAATAAAGATAAGAACAACAGTCCGAAAAATCCAAACAATACAAATTATAAAGCCTCATCTCTAAAATTCAGACAAATAAAAATTCAAACAAATACTTCTTAGACTATGCAATGTGGTGTATAAACAAAATACACTTGAGAAATTGATGAAAGGTTGCATCCTCCCATTCACTCGAAAAGTGACCTCGGTATCACAAAGAACTACAGATGTATAACTCTTACTGCCATAGCTGCCAAGGTTTATAATGTCCTTTTTCTCACTCACATCTGACTTGAAGTAGAGGAAATCCTGAGGAAAAATCAAAACAAGTCTTGTAGAAATCGATCGACAACTTCTCAAAAGTGACGTTCTACTGTTCGGGGAATTGTCCGTCCAGTCAAATGTCTGTCGGTCAGATAGTAGTTCGGTAAAATGTCCATTCGGTAAAATGTTCTTTGGTGAAATGTCCATTTGGTGATTTGTCCATCGGCCAAATTTCTGTTAGACAAATATCAGTTCTGCCAAATGTTCGTTCGACCTAATGACCATTCAGCCTTATATTGGTAAGTTAGTTTGGTGAAATGTACGTTCGATGAAATGTCCGTTGGTGATTTGTCGTCGGTCAAATCTCTGTTAGCCAAATGTCCGTTTGTACTGATGATCATTCAGCCGGATATTGGTTTGTGCATTTGGGGAAATGTCCGTTTGTGATTTGTCCGTCGGACAATTGGTCTTTCGGCCTGATGACCTTTCGGCCTGATGACCTTTCGGCCTGATATTGGTTTGTTCGTTCGATGAAATGTCCGTTGGCCTAATGTTTATCAATTCGAGGAAATATCCATTTGGTGAAATGTCCGTTGGTGATTATGTCCGTCGGTCAATTGGTCTGTTAACCAAATATTACTTCGGACAAATGTCTGTTCGGCCTGATGATCATTCGGCTTGATATTGGCTTGTCCATTCGATGAAATGTCCGTTAGCCTAATGTTTATCAATTCGAGGAAATGTCCATTTGGTCAAATATCTGTCAACCATATATTAGTTCGATCAAATGTCCGTTCTGTCAAATGTCTTCCGGACAGACATTAGTTCGGTCAAATGTCAGTTCGGTCAAATGTCTGTCGGCCAAACGTCCGTTCGGTAAAATGAGCGTTTGGTGAATGTCCCTTGACCAAATGTCTGTCGCCTATTCGTCCGGCAACGAAATCGTCATTTTCAAATGCCTTCCAGATGAAGAATATTCTGTTTTTTAATTGACGCTCCAAAAATAATACCTCCTATATGTTTCAACGGAAACTCCAATCGATACAGAGAGCACAATGATAACGTTGGATAATTGTAATAGCAACGAAGGGGGCCTCCACACGTCTCTGATCTCCACTTTGATCTCAAGCAGAACACACACGTATCATACTGATCTTAGGCCAGGTAGAGGCACTTTGATCCGAGGTAGACTGAGAAGATAGACTGATCCTCGGCTGAAGCGCAGACACATGCATAATTCCATTCGACGTGGGCAGGATGAAACAAAAAATCATTTTGTTTTCTTTCTCCTAGATGAGTTGCCCTACAAAGGTTAAAAAGCCTAGTTTGTCCTATTATTTACCGATAGCTGGCTGGAGAAGATATGCTGTGTGTTTCCCAAGGCTATTAGTGAAACGCAAATGATCACGTCCGGGATTTGAACTCTGGTTGCTGACCCATTTCCTTAGAGGATAACTGTTACGCCAAGCACGCCTCATTTTTTGACAAGTAACGTAAAAGTAAAGTTGGCGATGCGGTCTATTGTCGATATCAGCTGGAGAGCGATGGAGTCTATCCCCTTTTCGCTAGCGCTAGACCAGGGAGTTTTCTGTTTTTGCTTTTTCTTTTGTTGAGATGCAGCGCCACACCTACAGACAGCTTCCCTTTTTATCGCACAGATCAGATTACTCAATATGTGCTACTCATGTGCTGGGTTGGCGGGGACCGGTATCGAACCAGGAACCTTGCGAATACCCGTCAAAATATATTTAGCAAAAAAGTACAAGCGAGATCAAGCATGGGCATTTGGCAACCTTTTTCGAGAAGCGGGCCGCAGGAGACATGGCTCCTCATCAGGCTGGTCACACTACTAACAACATTCAACCATTTTCCGTAGAGAAGACCATATGCGTAAGCATCTGCCTTAGAAATAAGGGTAAAAAAATGATTTTTTTTCTCTCTCTTCGGTAAAAAGATCTATGGATAATTCCATGTCAAATCATCCGGAAAAAAATAAAATTGTCACCCACCCACTTCAATTTTTCTGAAATTTGTGTGGACTATGGTAAAGCTAGACAATCCGCAAAATTTGAGCTTCTAATTCCAAAAAGATGGAGTCTATCCGTTTATTGTGTGAAATAATAATAGAAAAATGTTTTGTCATAGATGCAGTGCCACATCGGGATATTGATTTTGCTAGGAAAAAATCAGAAATCATCAATGACTTAAAATTGGTTGAGGTTAAGACTTTTTGATAGCTTTTTTGGATTCCTTCGGCAAAAATGCTTTTATAAATCAATTTTTAGGAGTCGGGAAGCTCTAGAACTCATTTTACAGGCAAAAATAGGTTACAAAAAGTCGTAGTGACATTAATTATTTAAGCTGTTATAGTGGGTTCATTAAGGAACTAGTAACTTCGTGGTTAGGCTTGGCCAGTCACATTGCTCAAACCAATTGTTGACTGTCTAACTGACTTACTTCAATAGCCTGGAGGAGGCAGCAACGAATATCGGCTTCTATGTGAACTCCAATAAAACGGAGTTCATGTGCTTCCAAAAGAAAGGAGAAAGCCAGTGGAACAGTTCACATACCTAGGTAGTAATATCTCATCCACAGAAAGCGGTGTTAATACACGTATAGGAAAGGCATGGGCGGCCACAAACAAATTATCAGTAATATGGAAATCCGATCTCACTGACAAGCTAAAGCGACAATCCTTCCAGGCTGTGGTTATGTCAGTACTGCTGTATGGCTGCACCACCTGGACCCTAACAAAGCGCATTGAGAATAAGCTAGATGGGACCTACACAAGAATGTTGCCTGCAGTCCTTAACAAGTCGTGAAAGCAAAACCCCACAAAGAAACAATTATATGGTCACCTGCCCCCATCTCACAAACCATCCGGGTGAGACGGACTAAACATGCAGGACACTGCTGGAGAAGCAGGGACGAGCTCATAATCGACGTTCTCCTGTGGAAGCCAACACATTGACTAACTATGCGAGGATTCAGGATGCTGCGCAGAGGAGCTCCCAGGGACAATGAGTGATAGGGAAAGCTGGCGAGAGATTGCCATGGATATCCGTGCTGCTTGCGCAACATGATGATGATGATGACTGTCGTGATACATTCCGGAATAATCAAAAAGAAAAAAATGAATACTTGAAAAATCAAATCGAAAAAGAATCAAATATTTTCATAATCCATTGACCAAAATTTTATTAAAACTACAGAAATACCTCACCCAACGTCGTTAATTGGTTCCAGTCGAAAAACGACTTACGAGGTGTGTCTGAAAAGTAATGAGACTGTTGTCACAAACAATTTGGGAAGTGTGCGGGGAGGGACGATAATTGTGGCAGGACAAATCGTGACTTTTTTTCTTTTTCCCAATCTGAAGGGGTTCATCAAGGGAACCCGTTTTGAATGCGTTGAGGTCATCAAGAGGCCCGTAACGACGGAGCTGAGGGACATACCAGAAGAATCCTTCAGAAGGACAGAGAAGTGTGACAGCGAAGGATAGGAAAGTGCGTTAGATTCAAGAGGGGGGGACAACTTTGGAGGGGAAAACATTTAGTTTGTTGTTTGGATTTTAAATGAATTGTTTGTGACAATTACTTTTTAGACACACCTCGTAAGTCGAAATAGCAATTATTTAGATGCAATTTTCCGGCCTAGGCCTAGCATAGCCTAGTTTGTTTTTATGTTAGCCTACGTAATCGGTACATTTTACACACAACGTAAAGATTATAATCTATGCATATATAAAGGACAGTTTGTATGTATTTATGGGTGAGTGTATGTATGTTCGGAGGAAACTACAAAAATAAAACAATTAACGACAAAGTATATATGGTTATTCCCTATAACTCCAACATAAACAAAGGGAACCACTCTTGGCTGATAAATTATTCATTTATTTATTGATCTACTAGGAAAAAAGACGGGGTTATGGTTAGGTTAGGGTTTATGGTTAGTTTGATGGGAAAATAAATAATTTATCAGTCAAGAGTGGTTCCTCTTTGTTTATGTTGGAGCTATAGAAAATAACTATATACGTATATATATACATACATATATATATATATATATACATTCACTATCACCAGATCTTGCTTTTTGAGAAAAAAACAATAAAGAATTGATTTATATTCGTGCATATAATTGAAAAATAAAATTCAAATGATAACAACATGGAATTTTTTTTTTCATTTAGCATTTTAGATAAGCGACATGATTTTTTTTTTTTCTTTCAAGTGGCTTCTTTTTTTACATAGGGATTTTAATGGGACATCCTGCGAGGATCTAACTCGCGATTCAACAATAATGGATCTGTGAGACTACGTTTTTTACCACCAAATATTGAAATATTAAAATCTTATAAGCTATATAAAATTCTAGAAGCGGCTACCCGGCGTCGCCGGTGTAGGGGGTCTACACAGGCGACGCCGGGTAGCCGCTTCTAGAATTTATATAGCTAAGATTTTAATATTTCAATATTTTAGAAAAGTGACGTGTCTTCGAAAATGACGTAAGTCGAAACGACGTAAATAGAGTTATGACTGTATTTTCTTTAAATTACGGGTGCATATTGATAAAGTCGTTCTTTGTCAAACTAATCAGCCTTGTTCCGGTCCAGCCAGTCTCCAGCCTTTTGTCCCCGGGTATCCTGTTTGCAAACCTCGAGGTATACGGTTTATACCCCTGGCAGAAATTTAAAATCTGTCCTTTTTAGGACAATCTAACTAAAGTCATTTCTTTACACAAATTTAATAATACATTTCCTTTCAGTCCCTAATTGTCCAGCCCTCGGCTAAACGACAGTTGATTCATCCTATCTGAATATCGCATGTCGGAATTTTATCCTCGAGGAAGGCACCTCAAAAATAAAACTGGCCAGCCGACATAGTAGTCGGTGTCCGACAAAAAAAAAATAACAGAAAAATGACAAAATCTTGCTGTAAGCCTAAAATTACAAATCTATTACATACAAATGATACTATTATGCCTGCAAGAATTTTCCTCCTGTGGGAGTTTTAAAAACTCCTATAGTAACCGAAAAAAAATGCAAAACAGTGTTTAAAGGTATACGACGAAAAATACTAAGAAAAACAATTTAAAAAAAAACTTTTTCTTCCTTGACCTGCCAGCTTCAAACTTGATTGAAAAACATACGTAGGCTTACGAAATATACTGTTCTTTTTGTTAATAAAATGTCTCTTGGATAGGAGGAAAACCTCCCGAACTCTTTGGGGAAAATTCTCCCTCGTGGGTATAAATTTATAACTCCCACCTTCTCAGGCAATATCTTTCAAAAATTAATTTTTACGACGCCCAGGGGTGTTTTCTGTTGCTAGTAATAATAATTATTTTAACAAATAAAATAGTTATTTATTACTTTAAATATTCTAATTGTTTGAGTTTTTATTTTCTTTAAAAAGAAAACTTCTCTTTGCTCCATATTTTCCCTGGAGATACTTGTTTTTTCTCGGAGAGTTCATGCCTTAACAACAACCACTCAAGATACACGACTAGCGAAAGGGTTTGGATTTGAATCGATTAATCTACCAACACTTCGTAACATAAGTATTTACCCAACCCGTTCACTACGGGTAGGATGTGACACGGAGTCACAAGTATAAGACGTCCAGCGAGGTTCGAATTCACTATTCAGTAGTGATGGATCTGCGAGACTGGCTTGTAAATCATTACACCACGATGTGATGACCTAGGATCAGTGTATTATGAAAAAATTTTAAAAAGTGTTACACACACGCGCAAAATATATATGGATACATTAGGGATACCCAAAAATACGTCTGCTTTTCATTTAAAAACCAAGTAAAATGAATTAACTCGATTATTTAAGGTCAAATTTTTGTCTAAGTCAAAAAGTAGTCACATAATGAGTAGCAGTAAAAAAAAAAAATAAAAAAATTTTAGATTAAAAAAGCAAAATAATATTACACATGTAATTTATTTTTAATACATTTAAAACTATTTTTTCGGTCAATTTTGATCAAGATCGCCGCCCATGAGTTGCCGTAAAATCCGTGTTTACAAAATAAATTTAACATTCGCGATTGAAAAAAAAATACCAAAAATCAGGGAATTATCAGATTTTAATGAAATTTTCAGTATTGATTTATCAATGAATGAATTTTAAAATGCATCAGTTATTTTATTTCAAAACTTTCTGATTTAATTAGGTATTTCTGCTATGACAAATCAAAATTCATTTAAAATATGAGCAGCAACATTTTAAGTTTAAAATGTCATATTATTAGATTCTAAAAACATTTTTTTTAATAACTACTTTACTTTAGTATCAATCACTCATATTTTTTGGTCGAAAACTGTATTGGAAATTTAGCGCCCGCCCTTTTAAACGGAACAAATATTGATATATATTTTTCTTTTATAAAATAATAGCCAATTAAATAATTATTGAAATGAGTAAAAAGAATCTCCAAAAATTATTTTTTTAGTTTTTATTTTCCGATTTTCGGTACTTATTTACTACCAGAGCAGATTCTTAATATTTCTTTTTCTTCTATTCATACCTTCAGTCCTTTGTCTTTTTATTTATACAGAAAAAAGTATCAATCACATATATACCACACCGATATTTTCCCCCAAAAATAATGGGAGGGGTCAAAGTTAAGTGACCTGAAAAAATCAGAAAGTTTTGAAATAAAATAACTGATGCATTATAAAATTCATTCATTGATAAATCAACACTGAAAATTCCATTGAAATCAGATAATTCCCTGAATTTTTTTTTTTTTTTTTGGGGGGGGTTCGAAAGGGTGAGGAAAATTTATATTGTAAAAACACGGATTTTTCGACAAATTGGGTATACCTAGGATGCATATTTTATTGTCATACGTGCATTGTACATTAAAATGATAGGTTTAGCAATTTGGTGAGAGAGGTTTACATGAAAAGAAAAAAAGAAAGAATCATATTTGATCCAACAAAGTCACACATCCAGATTCAATAATGTTGAGTAAGTGTTATTTACATGAAATCTTATTATAATGAAGATTTGGTGTCTGTTTGTCTGTAACCGAAATTATGTCACTGCTTACGTCACGATAACCCCAGCAATTGCGTAAGTTTATCAATGGGTATTTAATTCATAGTCAAAATCATTAATACATACATAGAATAAATCTTATTTATTAACGATGTCTCTAAGTAACCCATGTTATTCGTGCGTTTAAAATCCGGCAGTGTGTCTTAGATATCACTAAGAAATAAAGGTTTACATAATATATGGTGTGGTTAATTTGCATACTGGTTTTAACAAAACCGGGTTTGATAAATAATTACTTGGTGTTATTGATTTCTAAAATTATTGTTTTATTCTCTAACGTATTTAGATCAATCCCATGAATGATTTTATATAGAAACCAGTTAAAATATAATTAGAATAAGAGTAATCTCTTTATATGTGTTTTATTTAATTTCGTCAGTCTTTCTAATTCGATACATTTAATTACATTAAAACTTAAATACATAAGCCTGGGGGTACAAATTTTTGCTAGTTGTTATAAAGTAGAAAAATGTTTTCGTCCATAGTTTGTAAATTAAAAGGGATGTAACTCTGTCTTAATACTTTTAAGAGTTATCTTCCTTTGCTTTTAATTATTCTATTTTCAGTTATTTTTGCATTTTAGGCAGGTTAAAAGAGCGGTAAAACTGACCGATTTTAGACTTTATTTTTCCGATGTAGGTATCATTGGGGAACGAGAAAAATTTTAGTTAACTGGCAAGACTCGGAAAAATAAGATTTTAAAAAGTTTAGTTTTAACGAGGGAGGGTCCATTTAGAGCGTGTAAAGGGAGATAAATGCGTAAAAATGGACTATGTTTTTTTTTTTTTTTTTTTTTCATCTATTCAAAGAAAAATATTGTTTTTAAAACTACGACAAGAACGTGCTACAAAGATTATTTTTTTAGTTTTAAGAAAATAACTTTTTCTAGTTTGTTTTTGTTTTTGTTTTTTGGGTTTTTTTTGGTTTTTTTCATGTTCTTCAGGATTTGTCTTTCTAGAAATGTGATAATTAGGGACACGAAAATTTTTTCTTCAAATGACCAAAGGTCCCCCTACCCCCCCTATATTCTAAATTGGTTAAAAAAGTTGTTGTTGTTTTTTAATAAAATAACATATTCATTATAAATTAAGTCATTAACGAAAATTATAAAAATTCCATTAAAATCGACAATTCCCTGATTTTTTTTATCATAGTTTGAACATTTTTATTTTATTACTTCCCTTTGCGATCCCTGCACATACCTACTTTTGACCTTTTGTGGAAAAATGTGATTGGGTTTTGTTTGTTTTTTGTTTTTTTTTGGGGGGGGGGGTCTTTTGTTTTGTTCTGCTTTTGTTAGGAGTGGTGGTTTTGTTGAAGGGTCATTCTACTGGCAAAAATAATATAAAGTAATCTTTTTTTTTAATTTTTACCAAAGACAAAATCTAAATAAATCGGTTATTTCATATAAGTCTAACATGATCAAAGGGGAACCACTCTTGATTGATAAATTATTTATTCATTTTCCCATTAAACTAACCCTAAACCCTAACCCTATCTTTTTTTTTCCTGGTAGATCAATAAATGAATAAATAATTTATCAATCAAGAGTGGTTCCCCTTTGTTTATGTTAGACTTATAGGAAATAACCATGAAATAAATATGAATATTTTTGTACCTTAAAACTTCCATATTCTGTCCATTTCAATACACTTGTACCCAAGTCTTGGTTAACGGAATGAGAATAATCTATCCTAATGGATTACAAAGGGTTCAATCTGAAGTTCCGTAAAAACTCCCGATTACATGAAGACTCCTGAGTTCAACAAAAAGGTTCCCGAGTTCGACAAGAAGCACCTGAAGAAGTACGGAGAGTACATCAGCTGAAACGTTGTGTATATAACAATGAAGATGAGGACAACAGTCCGAAAAATCAAAATAATACAAATTATCGAAAATCAATTTTTTTTTTTTTAAAGGCTATACAAAAGTTTTCAGGCACTTCAACTTTTTAGTTTAAATTTTTTTTAATATTGAAAATTCTATCCGACATTACAATATTGTCTCATTGGCTGAAATTACAAATTTCAAATCAAAAAAGTAAACGAGGAATGTTATTTAGGATTTGTTTTGATGATACATTTAAAGCTGACAATCATATTTAGCCAATTTTATCGAGGGCAAATGGAATGATTATAAATATCATTTCAAGGGAGGCAACTCTTGTTTGGACCTGGTTATTTTCTATAAATCTAACATAAACAAAGAGGAAGCACTCTTGATAGAGTTTAACTTCATACCCAGGACGTGAAGACCCTCAGCCACCGCCTTCTAGGACCCATATGATAAAAAGGGGTTGGGGCTTGCCATAAGGGCAATAGGGTTGGGGCAATCATATAGGTGCTAGTACTTGACGTGACCAACCGATTGATCGGAGGGGGCCGCTCTGACCGCCTGTCTAGCCTAAGTAACGGTCAAAGAATTCCTTTTGTTAACACTTAAATTAGCAGACTATTATTAGTGAGTTCGATTCTCACTGGGTGCCCAATAATTCTGGCCTTGTACCACAACTAAGCTACACTTAGTAAATAACTACTTTGAGTATTTCATTAGTATATTTTCAAAAATTGTAACTTCTCAATATTATTTATGTTAATTATTCTCTTAAGTGTACTGATTAAATTCATAAATATTTTTGGTGTTTTTCCTATAAGTCTAACATAAACAAAGGGGAACCACTCTGATGACTGATAAATTATTTATTTATTTATTGATCTACTAGGAAAAGAAGATGGGGTTAGGGTTAGGGTTTAGGTTTAAGGTTAGGGTAATGGGAAAATAAATAATTTACCAGTCAACAGTGGTTCCCCTTTGTTTATGTTGGACTTATAGGAAATAACTTATTTTTGTATCATTTGTTTTTGTTTCATTATATACTTGAGGCCAGTTTAGCTCAGTCGGTAGAGCATCCACCTAGGTTCCTGGTTCGATACCGGTCACTGTATGATTTGTTGTTTATTTTATGAAGTGGAACATCAAATCAACTAACATCTTTCTCCACGGTTATTTCCTATAACTCTAACCTAAAAAAAAGGGGAACCACTCTGATTGACTGATAAATTATTTATTTATTGATTGATCTACTAGGAAAAAAGAAGACGGGGTTAGGGTTAGGGGTTTGGGTGAGATTAATGGGAAAATAATTGGTAGATTAATTAACAGATAAAATTCATTCAGAGTGGTTCTCCTTTTTTTAGGTTGGAGTTATAGGAAATAACCTTCTCCACTAACTTCTTTTACTGGATCAGCAAATTTTAACTTCTCCATCAATCACAGAAAAACCTTTAAAATCTTTAATACTACTAGCAAAAAAAAAAAAACAACAACCTCCGGGCAGTGTAAAGATTAATTTTTGAAATATTTGGGTGGGAGTTAAAAATTTTGTGTCAGAGGGTTGGTATCATAAGTATGTAAAATCATCAAATTTTTTTAGAGGAGTAAAAAAAACTTAGTTCTGTCCCCTCAAATAAAATGTTTTGTGCATCTATTATTAATTAAACTAGCAAATATATGCACCCTCCGCCGGGTGCAAGTATTTAAGTTTTAATGTAATAAAATATTGTATCAAATTAGAAATGCTAATGAAACTAAATAAGAAAGCAGATAAAAAGATTTGAAACAGAGGAGGGTATAATAAAAAAAATAGAACAACTGAAACTTACTCTTCCCTCACTCCCGTCTTTCATTGCTAAATTTTCCTAATTTAACTATTTATTTAAAATAGGAAGTAAAGAATAAAATTACAGTTATTTTTTCTTGTTAATGGATTTCTTTTAAGATTTATCCCTGAGATTTTAGATAATATTCATTAAGATAAAACCAAACAATTAGAAATCAGTAATACTAAGCACATATTTATTAAAATCAAATTTTTAATATCAATATGCAAATTAGCCTTCACATTCACACTGTAAACTACTATTTTGTTGTATATATAAATACAATTGTATGTTATTAGTATGTAGATATTACCAACAGTATTAATAATGTAAAACAATTTTATTAATAATTGAAGTTTAAATAAAAATAAAATCCTGTAAAATGTGATGTAAATAACTATGGAAATTGTGACTTGATTAGTAATATAGTTTCGGTTACAGACAGAAAAACACACAATCTCCATTATAATAAGATAATTATTTTGAATATTTTACACAAAATCATCGGTATTTATTTATTCGTAAACTTTTAGTTAAGCTCTTAATACTAAAAAAAGTACTATCTCTTGTTTGTAAATAATTTTCTCGTAAAACTGAATACGTTAGATAACTTTAGATATTTATCAAAATATAACAAACTATATATAAATAAGTAATACCGGGCATGTACTTATTAAATCTGGTTTTAAAAAACAATAAAACCGTCTAAAGTTTGCATACTCAAATTTTGAGTGTATATAATACAAGGTTGTTCTTTATTCTATGTATTGACGATTTTGGGTAATGTGACATAAGCAGTGACATAGTTTCAGTTACAGACAAATAGAGACCAAATCTTCATTATCAACAGATGCCTTATGTCCTTCCAGTAGGCATCTACTACACACCATAAGTCCATTTGATGATAGAAGAGTTGAAAATCCCTCCCTACAACTAAAATATATTTTGACTTACCATATATACAAGTAATTGGTTTGGTTTGTTTTACGGCATATCAAACACGGTGGGTCATTCAATGCTGACTAAGTTTTGAAATAAATACATTCTTAATGGATATTCAATTTTTTTTTCTAAACTCATGTTTTTCTATTTAACCCATGGATGGAATCCTAACAGGTACTACCACTCCAGGTCAGGGTGGACCTGGGAGCAATGGTGATGAAGGAGTGCTCCACATTACCCAGACCTCCAGAACTGGAACCTCACCATCAGATAGAGTTTAATGCCATTGCCTTCTAGTACCCATATGATAAAAATGGTTGGGGCTTGCCATAAGGGCAATAGGATTGGGGCAATCGTATAGGTGCTAGGGCTTGATGTCTCCAGCCGTCTGGTCAGAGGAGGCCTCTCTGTATACAAGTAATGGAGGCCCGTAGTGTAATGGTTAGTGTCGTAGGAAATAGAGTCAACCCAAGTTCAAATCCTGGATGAGGCTGTTTGAATTTCACATAGTGCTAATACCATCCAGCTATAGGTAAATAGTAGGGCAGATGGGCTCTTTTAACCTTGGTTAGGTAATCAGTCTTTTTTTTAAAAAGTGCATTCCCATGAGGAACTGAAGATCTATACAGGCAACGATTTATTAAACTATTTGCTTAAAAATCATATATACAAAGAAAAAAAAATGTGGCATTATATAACCCACAAGGGTTAATATGCCATTAAACAAAATAGCCAACCAACCAACCAACCATCATTAAGTCACAAATATTAACTTTAAAGAATTGGTCTATGTAGTGCAAATTTCCCCCAGTTTTTCATTGCGAATAAATGTCTTTTCATTTCTTAAGTGTTTAAGGGCCATTGCTTGGCCTTATAGCAGAAGCGCTTATCTGGTGGAATCCTTGGTAAAGAGTCCGTCCACAATGTGAATCCTTTGGTTACTAAAGTGTCCTCAGTTACTGGTAATCGTATAATTACATAATAAGTATTGGTACAGATCCAGGCAATCCTATATGCGTCCATCGTCAAAGAGTGCAGTTTTAATTATGACCAATGTGGGGGGGGGGGTTAAGTATCTTATTGTATTATGTTGGATCCCAAGCCATACTATCAAAAGGAAACAACGTAGATGATGCAACAGTCAAATTTGATTTAGATATAATTCTTGGTGATAATTTGAAAATCCCACACACTGACTTGAATACCAAAATAAATGGGTTTATTAAAAAAAAAAGTAATAATGGAACAATAAGCCACAAACTATTCACAATAAAGCCCACTTTAGGAGAATGGAGTTCAAAGTTGAAAAAAAAAAAATCCTGTAAGGAGTAAGTTACCACGTCACAGCTGTGTATCGGCCATACAAGACAGACACACTCTTTCATATTCAAACAAGAGAAATAACTAGAGTGTGCAGCATGACAGAAGCTGTACACAGTAAAGCACTTCCTCGCTGAATGCAGTGACCTTGTTCTCATCAAAAATATCACAGCTTGAAAAGTAGGAGAGAACTGTTTAAAAATGGCAGTGAGGCCATTCTATAAGTTTAGGCGGGGAACTTAGTACACACCTTATATCAATGAAATCCAACATCTTTTCTTCTTCTTTTTTTTCAGTTCAAAAAGATGAAAACCATGAAACAACAAAATAGGAAATTTCAAGTTCAAAAGGGAAATGCAAAAAAGTGTTGTAAAAATGTGACATTCCATCAGTTTCTTGTATATTCTTCAATGGGTTATTTCCTATAAGTCTAACATAAACAAAGGGAACCACTCTTGACTGATAAATTATTTATTTATTTATTGACCTACTAGGAAAAAAGAAGACGGGGTTAGGGTTAGGGTTAGTTTAATGGGAAAATAAATAATTTATCAGTCAAGAGTGGTTCCCCTTTGTTTATGTTAGACTTATGGGAAATAACCGCCTGGGTTTTATTTTCAGATGAAGCGTCGTTATTAGGAAATGGACATTAAACTAACCCTAACCCCTGTCTTTTTTCCTAGTAGATCAATAAATAAATAATTTATCAGTCAAGAGTGGTTCCCCTTTGTTTATGTTAGACTTATAGGAAATAACCCTTCAATGTGTTCATTTGTGTGGGACTTCAATTTTCTCTTAGAGTGAGGGTGCCACAAAGTCATAATGACTTTCAAGATGGATCATGCCCATAAGCAGTTCCACCAGTAACAGCCAATAGAATTCTCTGGCCAACATGTGAGCAATATTGCAATGTTACAGTTCAGGTTGCCATATTATTAGTGGAACTACTAACAAAGTACTTATACATCATCATCAGGTCACGCCAGCAGAGTGGATATCCATGACAATCTCGCGCCAACCATCCCAAATCATTCATTGACCCAGGGAGTTCCTCCGTACAGCATACAGTATCCGCACAGAACTGGTCTATGTATATATTTACCAACCTCTCCACACGAGCAGGATGTGACACAAGGTCAATTTCTTAAACGGAGTTTAACAGGTTTGAATTCAGAGTTTTCCTTCTCCTAGACTGGTTGCCTAACCAAGGTTAAAGATCCTAGTCTACTCTACTATTTACCCATAGCTGGAGGGAGAGTTGGATTCATACCTTTCCCAAGGGTATTAGTGGTATGTGAAATGCAAACAGCCTTGTCTATGATTTGAACTCGGGTCAACAACTCCATTTCCTACGACTAACCATTACACCACGCACCTCCTCAAGAACTGGTCTATGTAGGTCATTGCTGGACAACCTGCACTAGCATGTCCATGAGCTGGTTTCCACAGAAGGACGTCACTTATGAGTTCAACCACATAGAAGTATGGAGTCACATTTACTTTTAAAGACTGATATTTGCAAATTGATCCCATAATCGCTTTCATAACTTAAGAAGCCTAACAATAAAGTCTATTGCTTGGAACAATAACACAGCAGTCTCCAACATAAACTCAATAACATGCTCCAAAACATCTGTACCTTTCCTTGTTGTGCTTGGTATTTTATGCGCAACTCAATCCCCCCCCCCCATTCTTCTCGCTCCAAGATCTCATTCCCTTAAATTGTGACCGGGTTTTGACTTGAGAAACCGGAAGTAGTCTGGACTTCAAGTAGATTAGGGAAATCCTCTGTGGTGATACCACTTGGGTCAGCTGTTGGAAAGTGCTTAGAAAATCTTTTTTTTTATCGCTTTTAGTCAGAATTTATCTTGGGTTTTGGTAGTACTATCTATGGGTCAAATAGATCTGTCTACATATTATTAGTATTCAATAGGACCGTGTGCAAAAAAAAAAAAAAATCTCTTAAAAACAATTCACAAAAAGTACATCAAAGTATCCGACTAGGAACCACATGGTTCCATGTTTGATACAGGTCCTCGCCAACTCAGTATATGAGTAGCACAGGGATCTGTGCGGTAAAGTGAGGAGCTGGTGGTAAGTGTGGCGCTCCACCTCTGGCGCCAAAACAATCTCCTTTGTCTTAGCACTAGTGAAAGAGGGATAGACTCCCTCGCTGTCTGGCTGATACTGACAATAGTGTTGAATTTCAGGGTGAAAATGTGGAATATCATGTTTCAGGGCTCTAAATCAGAGGTTCCCAACTTTTTCAGCCTGAGGGGCCACAAAGCTTAACTCAAGAGGCTAGTTGGTTAGATTTTACATTTCAACTTTTGTTGGGTTATTTTATGCCAAAGACGTTTTGTTTTATCTATTCTTGATGGGAATTCTAATTTTTTTTTTTTTTTTTTAAACACGTTTTCTTTTTCTATTTAACCCATAGATGGGATCCTAACAGGTACTACCACTCCAGGTCAGGGTGGACCTAGGAGTAATAGTGATGAAGAGGTATTCCACATTCCCCGAGCTCCAGAACTGGAACTTCACCATCAGATAGAGTTTAACGTCATACCCAGGACATTAAGACCCTCAGTCATTGCCTTCTATCACATATATGATAAAAAGGATTGGGGGTTGCCATAAAGGCAATAGGGTCAGGACAATCATATAGGTGATAGGGCTTGACATGACCAGCCAATTGATTGGAGGAGGGGCCCTCTGACCACTGGTCAAACCCAAGTAAGAGCCAAAGCGGAGCATTGCATGTCATGGACTGCCACCAAGATTCCATCCTTAACCAACACGGGTTGCTACCCATGGTCAATAAGTGTACTCAATTGAGGGATTTTACCCCTCTGCATATGTGTATTCTTCTGTCCAAGCCAACAGGGTGATTAACTTAGGAGGGTCTGTAATATACAGAGTTACCTCGAAGATATGTAATGCACACGGCAATATCCGAATCATATACCAGATCACAGTGCTAAGGGTACGTGTCACTTATACAAGGAACGACTTTCAGTAACAGTAGCAATCATTTGTTTGATCATTCAGGTTGGTCGGTCAGTCAGTCAAAATTTGGTTTTACTGCTTTTAGTGGTCGAAGATTATTGACATTTCATTCATACAGATGTTCTCTTTGCATTATTTACACCTGCTTGTGTAGATTTCATTCATAAGTTTGCACCAAATGAAACGGACAAAAGTAATTTTTCTATAGAATTTATTTGTCACTGGTTTTTCGAAGATGAGAGAGAGAGAAATCTTTCACCAAGAATCATCTTTAGCTTACCATGTTCCCTTGGGATTATCAATCGTGTGACATCAGATGTTCCTTCTAGAGCAGTGGTTCCCAACCTTTTTCTATTACCGCAACCTTAAAAGAGTTTTGCTCTGACCTCACACCCCTACAATTTATACTATTGATCAAAAATATAGAATGTGAATCCATACTACAGTTTTATCAAAAGATCATATATATTTTACTCTCTAAATAATAATAATAATAATCTGAAATAAAGAAATGAAAATTTAAATAATATTATTTACAAAAGAAAAAAATTTAATCTAAATTTGAACGGACGCTTTTCTCACACCCCTGGTCAGGAACCCCTCACTGCCGTGTACCCTCGGTTCTGTGTATGGATCCTTTCTGCCTTTCTCTAAAAAAACATGTTCTTAAGTAATGGTTGTCTTCTAAGTTTCCAGTACCTTCTGACTTATTAGAAGAAGAGTCTCTTTCTCAGCGGTTCATTCCTCACTTCAAGGACGCTTTCTCCCCAACTCCAATCACTCTAGATGTCAGTAAGTTATATATACTAGCAAATATATGAACCCTCCGGGTGCAAGTATTTTAGTTAAATTTTATAATAAAATATATATTAAATTAGAAAGGCTAATGAAACTGAATAAGAATGTAGATAAAAAGATTTTGAACAGAGGGGGTATAATTGAAAAATAGAACAACTTTGAAACTAACTCTTCCATCATTTTCCCTTACTCCCGCCTTTCATTGGTAAATTTTCCTAATTAAAATGTTTAGCTAAAATAGGAAGTAAAGAATAATATTACAGTTATTTCTTCTTGTTAAGGGATTTCTTTTAAGATTTATCGAGATTTTTGCTCATATTCAATAAGATAAAACCAAACAATTAGAAATCAATAATACTAAGCATATATTTATCAAAATCAATTTTTTAAGATCAATATGCAAATTAGCCTTCCCATTCACACTGTAAACCTCTATTTTGTTGTATATATAAATACAATTGCATGTTATTAGTATGTAGATATGGTCAACAGTGTAAGTAATGTAAAACAATTTTATTAATAATTGAGATTTAAATAAAAATAAAATCATGGAGAATATGATGTAAATAACGAAAGGAATTGTGACTTGTATAGTAATATAGTTTCGGTTACAGACATACAAACCCACAATCTCCATTATAATAAGATATATATATATATATATATATATATATATTATATATATATAGGAAGTTTGGTATGTATGTGTTGACGTATTACTCTGAAATGGGAGGTCACTCAGATTCAAAATCTTGCATACACATTGATATCCTTCTAAGAAACACACCCCAAATTTGGTTATTGATTTTTACTAATTAAGCGATATAATAATTAAAAAGAAGATTTAAAAAATATCATACACAAACCCCTCCGACCCTACCCCTGTCGACGTGAATTGAGTTTTGAACTTCCAAGACAGCCCCTCCCTAGCCACTTACTCTACGAAATAAATAAATGTTCTATTTCTCTTTCAACCCTACTTCCTGTGGGCACTAGTCCAGCTTTGAATATGGCCCAAATCCTACAGTAAAAAAAAAAAAAAAAAAAAAAAAAGACAAGTTCTAAAATATAATAAAAAAGATTACCGTTAACAATCCTTCCACACACACTAGTTTGAACCTAATATTTTGCAACACAAAATAATCCTGAAATAAAGGAATATCATAATACCCGAATTCTTAACTTTACTTATCATTAAATATTTAATTCCAAATTTGACATTTATTTTGACCGTTTCATTAGACAAGCCTCGGCGATTTTTTTTTAATTTGATAAATCATTTTCCTCTTATTTTTTTCCCCACTCACTCTCTGGTGTTCCTATTTTTTTTTTTTTTTTTTTAGTCCGGTCATGGACCGGGTACTTTAGCTAGTGTGTACATTATATATATATATATATATATATATATATATAATTTAAAAAAAATTTTTTTTTAGTCAAAATATTTTGAGTCACCGCACGGTTTTTTAGGTCAACTTAATGTTTAGAAATTGTTTATATTTAGAACTAGGTTGTGTTTTCTGGAATCTTCTGTCATCATAATGTCTATAAGTCTTAATGATCCGTTACACGTCCAGTCTGAAAGAGTTAAAGCAACTATGCTTACTGCAATGACAACACAGAGATGACATTTAAAATCCAGTTTACATCTTTCACAAAAATAAATAAAAGTGAATAAAAAAAGAACGATAAAAGATATAAAGAATGAAATATTTTATTGCATTAACTCATGCCTTTTTTTTTTCTTTTTTTTTTTTAGGTGGGAGGGGGGAGCCATCAGAAGAAAGAGAGAAGACAATCAAAATAGCAAACAAAATTACCAATGTCTTCATAGAAAACATAATTTCTGGTTATCCAGTAGCAGATATGACAATTGCCAACCGGATCAAAAAATAGGTGGGTTAAAAACGTTAAAAAAAAAAAAAAAAAAAAAAAAAAAAAAAGAATGTAATCCCTATCACTGATGTTAGCTTTTGTAACATTAACTTTGCTCAAAATATGCTTATATATATATATATATATATATATATATATATATATATATATATATATATATATATAGTTAAAAGATTGTAAGGGCTTCACATATTTGATGTCAAGATTATAGAAAATAAGTGTACTGAGTTTTGTTTTTTTTAAGCATGAGCAGGTGGTGCAATTAATAATTCAAAAGGATTAATGCTAAAGAAATACGGGTTGACTTACTGATTTTGTA
The DNA here is from genome assembly GCA_023376005.1 of Doryteuthis pealeii. Classification (NCBI taxonomy): domain Eukaryota; kingdom Metazoa; phylum Mollusca; class Cephalopoda; order Myopsida; family Loliginidae; genus Doryteuthis; species Doryteuthis pealeii. The sequence goes on from CM042144.1 coordinate 115,184,853, forward strand.
TAGACCTATTGTGTATTTAACATTTATATATATATCAATTAAATCAGTCACTGGCTTCCAGTTCAGAAAGTATGGGAGCAAATATTGAAAAAAACATTTTTGAAGCAAATAGATTCTGATTAAAATGTAATTTGGAAAACTAAAGCAATAAGCAGTCTTTTAATTTAACTAAAGCAATAAGTGGTCTTATGATTTAACTCCATAAAGTTTAGTGCTATCTAAAGAAATTGTTATAATGGATTGGGTAATTTTTAAATTGTTAAGTCGTCGATAATTGAATTTAGATATTTTTTGTAAGTCAACTGTATTTCTTTAGCATTAATCCTATTGAATTATTATTGGCATCACCTCATATATAAAAAAAATTTAAAAAATTCAATACATTTATTTTTTATAATCTTGATGTTTATATATATATATATATATATATATATATTATATTAGTTAAAAGCGTAGTTCCAATTTATGGCCAGGCCAAAGTCTCCAATTTCAATAAATATATGATAGCTTGCCCATATCAGCTTAAAGAAAATATAGATTAGCACCATAAAATAAAGCTACAATCTCAACAAAATTGAACAATTCTTTTGTGGGCACCTCAAATGATGTAATAAGTGAGCTATGCTAGGAGACCATAGCGAGTTCAATTCTCACTGGGTGATCCATACACCTCTGGCCTTATGTCAAATCGAGTTAAGCTTAGTAAATGACAACAGTTAATTATTTTGTTATCATTCAACTATTTAGCATATACATGTTTATATACACACAAAATAATTTAACTTGAAAAAAATAATTAAAAAAATAGAAAAATTCATCCCATAAAATTTGCAGGATGAAGCTACCCAGCAAATATATTTTGTGGAAAAATTTATCATTGATAAATAAAAATGTTTTAAACATTAAGACGCTTTAAACCCACATAATGACTAGAAAGATAAAATATACAATTGATAAAAAAAAAATAGCAAATTAGGTCATTTTCTGATTGAGATAGAAAAAAAATAATGTTTTCTAAATGAAAGTGGACCCACTATTTTGATAAATCAAAGTTATCTCCCTTTCTCTCTCTCTCTAAACTGATATAGCAAATCGGGGGGAGTGAGATAATTAGCATGAACAGCAGATGTGAGGTAATAAGATTTCCGTTAAACCATTTACCTTTTCGACCAATCAACTGCAATCATAGATCAACTTAGGGAATGTATTTTCATTAATAACATTAACATTGAAATGAACCACAAACCAAACTCAAATCTATACATTAAAGTGAGGTAGATTAAAATAGTAAACAAGTTTAAATGCAAGCATAAGTTAAATTGGGGTTTTTTGTTTTGTTTTCAAAAATCAATTAAAATTCAATGAGAAAAGGCATAAAAATGTTCAGATCAATTTTCTTTGCCCTAAACGAACATTTTGTCACAGATGATAACTCACAAAATATTTTTTTACATTAGAAAATAGTAAAAATATATTCTTAATCAAATATCATAATCAGAATAGTTAAAATATTTTGATATCAATTAATAAACAGTTTAAAATGTTATTTTAAAAAAGAATTAACCAACTCTTCAAAATTAGAAAAAATATTTTTTACAATAAAACAAAAAAAAAAAAAAAAAAAAACAATGAATATTGAACTAATAAATTCAAAATTAGAAAAAATATTTTTTATAATAAAAAAAAAAAAAAAAAAAAAACAACGAATATTGAACTATTAAATTCAAAATTAGAAAAGTTTGTTTTTTTAATAAAAAAAAAACAATGAATATGAACTTTGAAATTATGTACAAAAAATTTAAATTTATTTTGCACTTTAAATAATAAAAAAAAATGGGACAAAATATATTAGTTTTTCTTTCAATTCAATGGAGTTATTCAAGTTAACATAAGTTGTATTTCCAAGAAACATCGTCATTTTGATTAGTAATCTAAATCAATTCCAGCCATCAATGGAACAGCATATATTTGTCCCTCCGGTTGAAATAGGATGAATTTATTGGTAATACAGTTTCTGTTTTTCAATTGTGCGGTTCAATTTTAAAAAGACAATTCCCAAGTTAATAAAAAAGATCTCCTGCAGATGATTGGTTCAAACATACTGACGTGTACATAACATACAAAACAATTACCTTCACATAACATTTCAAGTTTCTTATCAAATAATAAATATTGTTTTGAATTTTCAGTGCCTTAACCATTAATATTACTCCAAAGAGCAGTAAAAATCTTGCTTCTTTTTTTCTTAGCAGGTGAACAGTTCCACGAGAATCTTTTTAGAAATCATTTCAATTATTTATGTTCACAGGTAAAAGAAAAAATATTCTATATCTTATCTATATGATGATAATAATGACCCAATTTCTGTATGTTTGTTAACACAGCAAAAACGGCACATCATAGCACAATGTTTGTTAGCTCAATACCGTTAAAATGCTCTAACTTGAAGAATAAAATAATTTCCAGTACAATAAGGCTGCTGGTTATCAAGTAATTATTAATTACTTAAACATTAATTTGTTTTTGGTTTAAATATGCCCAAAGGTGATAACTCCAGGTTTGCTAATTAGAGATATTTTCTTTTCTTTTTTCTTTCCTAATAAGCCAGGAAGAATCCATCAAGTTTAATAATTATCATTTGCAAATTAATTATAATAAGAATTCTAGAAATACGAAGAAGTGACTTTACATTGTGCAAAGGCTGCTAAAGGTGGCATTTAAGCAAATTTCTTTAAATCAGTATTTTTGGAGTTCTTTAAATTTTAAGCAGAGATCAAAAATGAGAAAATGCCTTCACAACCCAAGCAGATTATTTGAGGAAAAAATCTTAGCTTTATGAGAAAGTCAAACTTTCCTTACAAAAGAAAAAAAAAAAAAAAAAAAAAAAATGTATTTTAATATATCAGATTAATAATATATATATATAACAAATTATTTGTTTTTCATTTTTTCTTGGCAAATTATTATTATTACTTATTTGTTTATTTTGATCAGCATCCTTATGTTGATGATAAATTAGTTCTTCATTTCATCATTTAAATATTATTAAGACAATCTTTTCTTTAGAAAAGAATTTCTGATTTTTATACACTTAATATTGCAATGGAATTAATTAAGGTGATTTACCTGAAGAGAAGATATGTAGTAGTTGTGTATTTTTTTTAATGTTTAGTTTAAAAGTAATATAAAAAAAAATGCTACAGAAACCATTGACTCATCAATAGAAAAACACCAGACATTCGACAGATTGATAAATTTACTTAACACCCTAAATAAAATATAGTTAAATTGTATCAAATATTTTAAAAGAAAATTGTTCACATAGTCAACAATTAATGAACATCTTTAAATCTGCCAGTGTTATTAATACCTTGACTGAGTTAATAGATTAAAATATTCAAGCAAAGAAATAATTAATGACGTAAATATTTAATACCTATTATTAATTGTAGAATATTTCCAAAAGAAACTTTACTTATTAAAAACCTCATATTTTGTATTATTTAGATTTTTCGGACTGTTGTCCTCATCTTTATTGTTATATACACAAATAACAAAATCTAAATAATACAAATAAAAAAAGCCTCATCCCTATTGTTGTTAGGTGTAAACCATATATTATTCAAAGAATAGAAAATGATTTTTATTTAAATAAAATAATAGTTTTTTAGAAAATAAAGGCCTATAATAATGTTCCTTAAAATAAAAATACAACTATTTCAGATATTAAAAATCTTAGAATTTTTATAAACTCTGCAAGCCACGGTTTAGCAGTAGAAACAAAAATAAATATCTCCAAAGTAAAAATTAGTTTGGAGATAAACGGAGGTAGATTGAAAAGTTATCCCCCTTTACATAGGAAAAGTTTTATATCTAAGTTTTCATTACCTAATTGAAATAAATCAAATTCAGATGCTTTTAACTAACGTTGAATCAAGTCATTAATATTACATTCATTGCCAATATATTTTAATAGTAAAACTTGCAATTATTTCAAAGAACAGATTACAAGACTTTAGATGATTCAAACAGATTAAACCAATAAATCTAAAGTTTGGCGGAATAGCTCCACGAGAAAAATATTTATAATCTGTCAATTATTTTCCAATATTAGTGTAGATATAACAATTATCCAAATTCCCCAATAATGTGTATAGGATGTAAATGCATGAAAATGATCTATAATTGAAAGAGGAATTAATAATTAAGATTTTAGGTTTGTTGATATATAAATTCATTATTTAACACATATTTTGCTTACTATCTTAATAAATATTGCAGTTCGATACTTTTGAAAAGCCGTAGAGCTTTTTTTTTGCTTTTTTAAATGGAATCAAATTCTTTATATATTAACCTGTGAAATTAAATACTTTTTAAGAAAAAACCTGCCATAAACACCAAAACATATTTAACGCTAAGATAAAACACAATCCGAACTTGTTTTATCCTGTCAAATGTTTCAACTTTTGTGAACCCATTAAAATGAATTTGCAAGACTCTAGAAGAAATCATGGATAAAGAAAAACAAACAGAAACTGAAAAAAAAAAAAAAATGCTGTTCTTTTTGTTCAAAACAATAATCCAAATTATTATGTCCAGGCAGGATTAAATTCAATCAGCTGAGGAACACTCCACACCCCCAACTTGCTGTGGGTGGGGTGGGGAGAGGGGAGTGTTATTTATTCTTTTTTTTTTTTTTTAGCAAGAACTTTTTTTTTATTTTTATTTCATGGCGATTGGGCTTCCAGAGCCTTCAGCAGATCCAGAACTAATTGGCTCACAAGGGGCAGAAATTAATTCCTTGGGATTTTGGACATTCTCTACTTTGGACGTTTTTCTATCATCCCCTTCCAACATTAGCTCAGCAGTAGTAGCAACAGGCTTAGACAATAAAATTGCTTCATTTGAATTTCCATTGCCAGTAGTGGAAGTGTTTTTATCCAAGGTATCTGGGGATGATGGTGACGTCTCTGTTAGAACTTGTTCAGAAACTGTATCCGGGGTGTTAGCATTGTTTACCGAGGAAGACACTGTCAAATCAACTTCTGTAGAAGAGTCTGCACTGTTTTCAGTGGAGTCAGTAGTTTCTGTTTGTTCCGATTGTGTAGGGGATGGTGAGACCTTCTGGTGGCACATGGGGCAAGCATCTTTCACATAGAGCCACTTGCGCAGACAAAGACCATGAAAATAATGGTTGCATTTGGTGATACGAGCCACAGACATTTCTTGAAAGCAAATGGCGCACACATCGCCGTGAGCGAGCAGCTGCTCTTCGGTGGCGCAAGGCATACATTCAAGCATTTTCACTGCTTCTCTCCGTTGCAGGAAACTTTTCCATCCACTCTGCAGTCTTTGCCAGACATTGAAATAACAATGGATGATCAAGATGGAAGAGTTTATCCAGCTCCACTCACCAAACAGGGTTTCTTTAATACCATAACATACAACAAACACTGCCACGATGAACTCGAGCACACGAGTCATCGAGCGTGCATAGTAGATGACGTCGTCCAAAGATTCCCAGGGTTCGTTGCGGACAAAGTCGTACATGAAGAGGATGTAAATGGCCAGCGAACCGATGACCTGTACGGATGTGAGCAAACAACTGGAGATGATGACTAGGAGCCAAAAGTCCAAGTCGAGGTATTGGCAGATCATGTACGTCATGTAAAGCGGAAACATCCAAAGAAAAGTGCAGAGCACCACAGCTCTAAGATGTTTAAAAATACTGCCATTGCGTGAGGCACTAAGGGTGAGTAGGATAGGGTCAGTCATTTCATACATAGACTGGATAAGGGAAGAGGCTACGATGAAAAGAAGAATGCTCATGAGGAAAGCACGTTGTAACGGTCGCAAATCCAAGAGCCCAGTTTGCATAGCTATCAGCAGCATGGTAAATCCCTCCGTCCAGCCACGCATGCCATCGTTGTCGTGGCCAATGCCTTCCCACCCTTGTAAGTAAAGCTTGGTGAGGGTGAGGATATAATAGGAAGCATAAGAGATGGTGACACAAAGAGCAAATAGACTAACGGGCGTGGCACAGCATTCACCAATACTGGCCAGTACCATCACAAGCCAACCTTCCTGGATAATAGGGTTATTTTCAGCGCTCAGGTAAATGTACAGCTGCGTGCAAAACAAGACCATCCAAAAGAGGAGTAACTGGGTAGGTAGCATGATGGTATGCCAAAAGGTTATCACGATCGGTAACCATCCAGTGGCATTGATGATCTGCCAAATACGATTAATTTCTGACTTAACAAAGTCTAAGGTGTGGCTCAGACCATTAAAGAGATGCACTAGAATTACAGAGATGATGAGTGTTGAGGCAACATTGTGTACAGTGCTGAGGTTTTCAACAGGGATGCCAGCAAGGTGAGCAAGCATTGGAGTGGAGAAGGCAAGGGTTAGGTATTTGGTCTTGTTTCTTATATCTACTAAGTAGGCAATTAGGGCCCCAATTAACCACTGGACACACAAGTACAAAAGGAGTTTCTGCACCCGTGATGAGTCATCAGGTAAATCATTAAAAGGTGATCGATCAAGACCAGACGCTTTCTCATCTTCCACATAAGAGAAAGAGACATGATATCCAACAACAAGTAGAATGGCACTGACCAGGTACATATAAAAATTAACCAGTTTTTTTAATGGAAGCACTGCAAGAGTTATGGCCAAGATGAAAGCTGAAAAGAAAAAAAAGAAATAAGAATTAATTTAGTATAATAAATAGATTTATATAAAACTTTCTAAAAAAAAAATAAAAAAATAAAAATATTATTGAACTAGTGGGACCCATAGATATTATTACAGGATGATAATTTAATTATTAAAACATTTAATATATTTAGTTAAGAGCTATTGCTAAATAGTTCAATATGTAAAAACTAAAATTATCTTGATTTAACTCTGACCCACTTTTTTTTTTTGTTGTTGTTTTTCTTACTTTTGTTTTTATCTTTTCATTATATTCAATTGAAACAGATTAGTGTTATTGCTTGTGCACTCACCCTCTCTATCTTTTCCCTACTCTTTCTTTCTTTTTCTTATTATATTTTTTCTGTGTAGCATGTCCTTTTTCTTCCCTTTCTTTATAATAAAAACAGAATTATCCATTATTTAGCTGAGGTGACAACACTCATAAGAAATAAGAATTTGGTGGATAAGCAACAACAAATAATCAGGATTTACATTTTTTGCATTTAATTTTGGACGATTAAGATGGTCTCATTTTTAACCAGAGGTTGTTGCAAGTTGATAACAGTCGAATGATTAAGGAACTAGAGTATTGATATAGAGATAAGAAATATTTGAATTGATTTTGCTGTTTAAAATGAATACTTATTTTAAGATCAGTTAAAAAAAGAAAAAAACCATCCTCCAAAAGAAAAAACCATCCTCCAAAAGAAAAAATCCTCCAAAAGAAAACCATCCTCCAAAAGAAAAAACCATCCTCCAAAAGAAAAAACCATCCTCCAAAAGAAAAAAAACCATCCTCCAAAAGAAAAAACCATCCTCCAAAAGAAAAAACCATCCTCCAAAAGAAAAAACCATCCTCCAAAAGAAAAAACCATCCTCCAAAGAAAAAACCATCCTCCAAAAGAAAAACCATCCTAAATTAGCCATTTTGTCTGATAAATTACACCACTAATAACAACACAACATTAATAAAAACAATTATCAACTCTTTGCTTACTTTAAGCTGCTCACAGTGGCTCTCCCACCACCGCAAAAGCAATAATAGGACTTTATTTGAATAGAATGAGTTCTGGGTGAATAGATAGTGAATTTTGAAATATCCCATCATACAGGTAGAAGATACCAATAAATTTTGGTACATCCATAGGGGAAATTTGGTAGGCAAAGAGTTTATTAAAAAAAAAAAAAAAAAAAAAAAAAAAAAAAAAAGGATTTACAATGTTTAAATCAGGATACATGACATAAGTTATCCTTGTAGGAAATGGACGTGTCAACTCAAGTTCAAATCCGGGATAATTAATTTGCATTTCACATAGCGCTACTAGCCTAGGAATGAATCCTATTATTTCCCCACCAGCTATGGGTAAATAATAGGGCAAACTTGGCTCTTTAACTTTGACTAGGCAACCAATCTAGGAAAAGGAAAACTCTGAATTCAAATCAGTTGTACTCCACTTATAAATTGACTGTCACATCCACATACACAATTTTATAATACACATGTTCATACTCATGTAATAAAGTTCAGTTCTTAGTTGTTTTTTTATTCATTTTGTACCTTTTTACATTTGGGTGGAATTTTTGTGATTGACAGAGGGGTTGGGTAAATACAATGTTTGAATTGGCAACATTTTTCTTTCCTCAGATTTAAGTTTATTTGAAACATTCACTTTTATATTTTTCTTGTTTTTAATTCAATAACAAGTTCAATAAACTGATTAATTCTTGGCTATGATCTTGATTTGGAAATCAATGATTGTTTTGTTCATTTATTTTTAAAATTTGGCAATTCAATGGTTTCTATATTTTTTTCAAATGATTTATTGTTAAATGAAGTTTAGTTAATAGGACAAATCTCTTCTCTAATTTAGGAAGTTGACATTTTTTTTAGTCTTCTAAGTAAGTAAAGTCATCGGGGCGGCCTAATGTCGGCATCAGCCAATCAGCGAGGGAGTCTATCCCCTTTTCACTAGTGCTAGACCAAGGAGATTATCTTAGCATCTGAGGTGGAGCGCCACACCTACTATCAGCTTTTTACTTACCACACAGATCCCTGTGCTACTCATATGCCAAGTCTGGAAGACCGGTATCTAACTAGGAACCTTGTGGTTTCTAGCTGAATGCTCTACCAACTGAGCTAACCCAGCCCCACTATTATGACTAAATTAATCACTAAATTATGAACCAAATAAATCCAAACTCATTAAAGATGTTCATAATTTATAAGGCACCAAGAAGAATATATTCCAACATTCAAAGTTTATTCTAATATCAAATTACAATTAGTAATCAGGACTTAAGATTAATGGTTTCTTTAGGGGACACAAGACCCTCGTCAAAGACATCCCATGGGACAGTCAATTTTTTTTTAAAATCAAAATAAGTATAACCGACTATAAACGAGGACAATTCTTTTGCAGATTTTAACATCAGTTTGGAGTAATTTAGCATTCCCAGTTGATTTTTTTTTATTTGAGGTTATAGTTATTTAATCACATTAGTTATATAGAGCTTTGTAAATGGAGTTCAGAACTGTTTGAATTATCCAAATATCCCCAGTGGTTCAAAAGTTATGAGAATTTAAAGCCCCGAAATTGGAGGTTTTGTTCCTCCAATTTCGGGGACATGATTTGGTTTCAAAAATATATCAAATCACAGACCAATTGAAAACAAGAAATTTAGGAAATTTCTTCAGCATTTCTTTATTTTTGGAGCAATTTTGATAAAACTTTGCATTCTGAAGCAAAATTGTATGTTCTTTCTGATTCTGCACTCAAATTGTATGTATCTCCATGCTGGAACCTATTATTTGAGGAATAAGAAGTAGGGATATCAACTTTTTGGTTTTTTTTTTAAGTTTCCTACAAGATTATTCAACATTTTCATTTTAATACAGCATATATACACATATATAGTATTAATTTATATGAATAATATCACTTTGGACTTTAAAATATCTTTTTAAATACCTGCTATGTTGTATTATATACAAGAAATAGAATAATTCTTTATATAATTTCATTTAACAATGCCTGTCCTGCGTGTGCAGCTTTGTTTATGTAAGTTTTTTTTTCCAAAATTGAAAGTTTGACAAAAATCCTGATGGTATACAATCATTAAAATTTCACACATTATATATGAAAATAATTATGAGACTGTCTTCTATTACTGATATAGTGCTTTTTTTTTTTTTTTTTTTTTACTTATACTTTTTGAAGAAATTTCCATCAACTTTAGTCTATTGTGGTTTCACTTCCAAAGGTCGGAAAAGGAAAATACAATTTTCTGCTAGTAGTTAAAAGTGTCTCCTAATTAAGTGTAAAATAAAGAATATTGATAAAGATTAGCAACTATGATTTTACAAATAATGTAACCTGTTAGATTTCAGCTTTGGAAAAAAATTTGTATAAGACATTTTCGCCTGTTCAAAGATAAAATACCGTTTTAACACGCTGTAAAAAATAATTCAATAGATAAAAACACATAAAAATTACATATTTAGAAAGATTATTTTATTTCTTTCCAACCATATAAATAGTAATAAGAGCTCGTTTCATAAAATCGTTAGGCATACACAATTTTTCACCTTAATAGGTTCAAATCGGAATTCCTCTGCTATTTCTGATCCAATCTTTAAAATATTATATGGTTGGAAATAAAATAAAATAATCTTTCTAAATATGTAATTTTTGTGTATTTATCCATTGAATAATTTTTGACAGAGAGTTAAAATGATATTTTGCTTAAAAAAAAAAAAAATGAAAACATAAAATATGACTTTTTTTTTTTTAGACTAATTTTTACACACTACTTTGTTTTTCAAAATGATAGTGGCTAACCTTTATCAATATTCTTGAAATTTTGCACTCAATTAGAAGACACCTAGAAGTACAAACAGGACCTTTTTTTATTCTGGGCCCCATGGAAGTGAAAATACAATAGAGCAAAAAAAAATATAAGAGAAACAAAAAAAAAAAAAAAAAAAAAAAAGCACTATACCAGTAATAGAAGACAGACTCAGAATTATTTCCATATATAATGTGTGAAATAAAAACGATTGTATACCGTCAGGGATTTTGCTCAAAGTTTTAATTTTGAAAAAAAAAAAAAAAAAAAAAAAAAAAAAAAAATCAAATTTACTCGATGTTCAAATGTAAACAATCTCTCGTAGTTCTGGCCTTATCGGCTTACAAAAGTAATTAATAGCGTATTTTGGGTCCAATTTTTAAAATATGTATATGGTTGAAAAGAAAATGAAATAATCTTTCTAAATATGTAATTTGTATGTGTTTTTATCCATTTAATTATTTTTTACAGCAAGTTAAAACGGTATTTTGTCTTCGAACGGATGAAAATGCATTATACAAATTTTTTTTCATAGATGAATTTTTCCTGTAACTTTTTTGGAAAATCAAAGTGGTTACAGGTATTTCTGTAAATGTTAACAAAATTTACCACCAGCAGCAGCAACATGAGCCTAAATTTCTTTTTATCGTTGATAACCACTAATTCAATAAATTGCAATTTTCAATTACCATTCTACAAAATGCATTCACATATAAAAGATTCATAAATCATTTTACATGAAAATATTTACCCAAATATTCAATCTGATTCCAAACTCAAACTATACAGCTTAGACATTGCACACCTATCTATAATACCAGCACATATATGGCAGTGTGTGGTGTAATGGTTAAGTCATAGGAAATGAGCTCATCAACCCAAGTTTAAATCCTGGGCGAGGCAGTTTGCTTTTCCCATAGCACTAATACCTTTGGAAAGGTATGGATCCAACTACTCTCCTTCCAGCTATGGGTAAATAGTAGGGCAAACTAGACTCTTTAACCTTGGCTAGGTAACCAGTCTAGAAGGAAAACTCTGAATTCAAACCTATTAAACTCTGCTTAAGAAAGTGACCTTGTGTCACATCATGGGGAGGGGCTTGGTAAATATATACACGGAGACATATTCAAGTGTGTTAACTGTGATATTATAGAGTTTTACCATTTCTCTGAATTTTTGAGATGAGGCTTGATAATTAGTATTATTTGAACCATTGTCCTCATCTCCACTGCCATCTGTACAAAGTTTCAGCCAATGCGCTCTCCGGCCTTCTTCAGGTATTTCTTGTTAGATTCGGGAACCTTCTCAATTATGAAATGAAGGTTCCTGAGTTCAAAATACTCCTGTGTCCGACAAGAAATACTTGAAAAATGCTGGAGAGCACATTGTCTGAAATGTTGTACAGATGGCAGTAGAGATGAGGATAATGGTCCAAATAATCCAAATAATACTAAGAGTTTAACCAATAAAAAACATTAATAAATTCTGACAACTGTCAGATTATTGCTTATTTATATATTTCAATGTTTACAATTCAGTATAAAAATTGAATATTCTGATATTTTTATTTTGTTTTAAATACAATCAGGTTGGTTGGTTGGTTGGTTCTACAGCAGGTCAATCTTTACTGAATTATTTTAGGCTGGGGTCTTTTTTTTTTTTTTTTTTTTTTACATAAGCTTCAGGTTCTTTACAGTAAGCGGTCACCCATTTAAGTAATAAAAAGATTGTTCTTGCTCAACTTCAGGGATTTTAGCAGCATATCAATTCATTTAAGGTTAGGGAATCATATTCATTATGTTTATATTTACATTTTTTGTGTAATTGTTTCTTAAATCAAGTATCAAGTATTTTTATCTAATACAAATAATTTACAGTTGTACAGTTTCAAGTATTCCTATCTTAATAACTATATGATTCCAAGTAATTATTTCTATTTGATAATCATCATTTGTTTGTAGACAGTTATATGGTTTCAAGTAACTAATAAGAATAATCCTTATTTAACAATTGTAGCTTCAAGTAACTATTCTTAATATAAATAATTTGCACAGTTATATGGTTTTAACTATTCCTATCTATCCCTAATATGTTCTTATTGCATAATGCAATCAGGGACATCAGGCTATGCAACTGTTGCTAGAGTTAGCTACTGAAAACACCAAGACTATTTGGGCTCAGGCCTCAAGATTAACAGTGTCCAGCTGTCCCAGGGACACTAGAATATTCATTAGGAACACTAAGTCCCTCATCTGGGACACACCACAGGACAGTCAATTTTTTAAAAAGATTTTCATATTATTCTAGGGTATTTTTTTTCTCTTTTTTTTTTTTAATTCATCCAAATCTGTGATTTTTTTTTTTTTTTTACAATAGGTTAAGGAATAGAGGCAGCATTGGTTTTTGTATTTTTATTTGGATTGTTGTTAACATTTGACATGAACTAGATAAAATTATAATAATTAGGCTTCATTTCAGTTTTTTTTATGCTCTGTACTTTTTGTATTATCAATTAAAAATGTCAATAATAATTTTGATATTTCAGACTGTTGTCCTCATCTTTATTGTGAATAAACACAACATTCAGGCCACTAGTAACCTTGGACTCTGTTTAGGTGGGTTTTTTTTTTTAAATCTTAAAATAAGTCATCTTCATATGATTACTCTGAATTCAAACAGAGTTTCAGAGCTGAATTCAGAGTAATCATATGAAGATGACTTATTTTAAGATTTAAAAAACACACCTAAACAAAGTCCAAGGTTACAGTGGCCTGAATGTTGTGTTTATTCACAATTAAGATGAGGACAACAGTCCAAAATATCAAAATTATTCATATCAAGCCTTATCTCATAAATAACAGACAAGTATAAAAATATTGTTGTGGACTTTCTTCAATGAATTGAAAATTTGCCTTTATTTTACACAAGCTAAAAATTGTATTATTTTTCTTCTTTTTAAAACAAAAACCTTCCTAGTTTAATCTATATTTCATTGTTTCTTAAATAAAAAAAAAAAACAAAAATATGGAGACCACATTTTCAAGACTAAATAGATCAAAATAAATATTTATTTTTTCATGGTATTTTTATAATACGACTAACAATAACAAAGATGATAAAGTGGGAAAAAAAAAAAAAAAAAAAAAAAAAAATTTTTTCAGGACAATCTAAAATTATTTCGGGACAGAACCAGGAAACTAGTGAAAAAAGTTATTAAGGAGCCCTGGTCTGAATACTGTTGATTTACACCCCTTATTTTGGGACCTGTGTACACAGATGCTGATAGGTGTGCATCCTGCATCACTGACACAGAAAAATCATATCCATGCATCCTAGTGGGTTTTTTCTGCCCCCCCCATCATTTTCATCTAACAATAAATACATTTCAATATTTTCTTGGAAACGATTTACATAGTATGGGATACAAGGCTTTAGTTGTCCATAGATAAACTTTAGTTGGGATCCATCAAATTTCCAGGGGACTCATTCAAATCAAATCCATGCTTCCTAGGATGCACTAAATTAAAAAGTTATCAGCATCACTGTGTGTGTGTGTGTGTGTGTGTGTGTGTGTGTGTGTATATATATATATATGTTGTGTATTTTGGCAGCAAGTTATTTTTTAGGCATGTGCTATTGAACAACACGGAGTACTCTTTCTTCATTTTTTGGATCTGTATTTTTTCCAGTCGTCTGACAATCTTTTTTTGTGTTTGGATCCAATTGGTATATAATATTTCCCATACGGTTATCCCAAGCGCTTTCAACTGTTTCGCCAGTCGTCATCATGGGGTATATAAGTTGGTTTTAGTTCATTTTTTTAGTTCGTTATATCTATGTTTTTATTAAATTTGAAGAGTCCATTATTTTTATGAAGGGGGTGTAAGTTAAGTGTGTTAGTTATTAAAGATATTTAATATGTTGTCTCCAACTTTAAATGCTATTTTATTGATGTTAGGTTTTTTATTTTTTATGCATATTGCTTCAAGGATCTGAAGGCGTTTCTTCTTATTATTTTTGTAGATAATTTTGCTGTTTTCAGTTGGAAAAAAAATATATATATATATATATTAAATTTTTACTTGAAGGCACTTACAACGCATGTATCGCATAAAATTCGATACTTTTTCTTATAGAAAATGAACTTGACAAGTGTAATCCCGGCAAAGGATGGCTCGGTGTGTAGAATACCGTACAGACTGTTTCGACTTTATTAAGTCTCATCAGCGGTATATACTAACGATTTCCCTCCGACAGAAATCGAAACCGGGACTTCAGCAGACACAGTGAAACACTAGTGAAACACTTTTATTGCCTCGGCCACAGTACACAGCTGACCATCCTAGCGAAATTAAGCTTGTCAAGTGATACTTACACGCCTCTACCATAATAGGTAAGGGGGTGTTATTGGGAGAATAATAACAAACAGACCGTATGCCCTTCGGCGAAGTGAATAAGATTTTTGGATGTTTGTTTATTTTAGAAACGTTGCTGAATAAAGTATATATTAAATTTTTACTTGAAGGCACTTACAATGCATGTATCGCATAAAATTCGATACTTTTTCTTATAGAAAATGAACTTGACAAGTGTAATCCCGGCAAAGGATGGCTCGGTGTGTAGAATACCGTACAGACTGTTTCGCTAGGATGGTCAGCTGTGTACTGTGGCCGAGGCGATAAAAGTGTTTCACTGTGTCTGCTGAAGTCCCGGTTTTGATTTCTGTCGGAGGGAAATCGTTAGTATATACCGCTGATGAGACTTAATAAAGTCGAAACAGTCTGTACGGTATTCTACACACCGAGCCATCCTTTGCCGGGATTACACTTGTCAAGTTCATTTTCTATAAGAAAAAGTATCGAATTTTATGCGATACATGCGTTGTAAGTGCCTTCAAGTAAAAATTTAATATATATATATATATATTTTTTTCCAACTGAAAACAGCAAAATTATCTACAAAAATAATAAGAAAGGCCTTCAGATCCTTGAAGCAATATGCATAAAAAATAATGATTGGGTTTGTGGCAACCCTTGATGCACCAATTCTTTCCTATCGACTGTGCCAAAAAGTGTGGATGGTCCAACACAAGCCTTCACCACTATAAACAAATCCCTGTGTGGGAGTTCATTGTGTATATGAACCCTCATACGTCGAAAATCGACAGGAGAATCCATTTTTTTTCATATATATATACATATATATGTATGTATGTATGTATGTATGTGTGTGTGTGTGTGTGTATATATATTGATCTGTATATGTAATAAATTAATGTAGTCTGCCTATATTAACTATACATTTCATCTTGATTAAAGTGAAACATATTCAGAGTGTTGCAATTTTAATATCCATCAGTCTATATCATCCATTGTGAGCAAAGCCTGTTACACTATGAGACCAGATTTGGTAAGTAATTATTTTATAATCAATTGTCTATTGTGCCAAGGACTCACATTTTACTTTGTCTACCATCATGGCATACCAGTGACAAGACCATTGGAACTTAGTTTTCTGATTTTCTTTTTAACCATTATGTCAATGCATAACTACTTAATAACATACTCAATGTATATATTTACCCAACACACTGCCACAGGCAAGATGTGACACAAGATCAATGGGGTTTTTTTAAAGCATAGTAGCTGGTTTGAATTTGGAGTTTTCTTTCTTTAGAGTGGTTGCCTAACCAAGGCTAAATAACCCAATCTTACCTATTCATAGCTAGGAGAGGAAATGGAATTATACCTTTCCCAAGGGTATTAACACAAACAGACTCGTCTAGGATTTGAACTCATGATGCCAATTCCATTTCCTACCCTGATAACCATTACACAAAGTGCACCTCCATAACATACCCAAGGTAGAAGAAGAAAAAAAGAATGATACAAGACTATGAACATTGCACCAGTTATCCACTATTTTATGGTAGATACAAGTTACAAGGGGCCGAGTTAGCTCAGTCGGTAGAGCGTTCGGCTAGAAACCACAAGGTTCCTAGTTCGATACCGGTCCCCACCAACTCAGCGTATGAGTAGCACAGGGATCTGTGCGGTAAAGTAAGGAGCTGATGGTAGGTGTGGCGCTCAACCTCAGATGCTAAAAACAATCTCCTTGGTCTAGCGCTATTGAAAAGGGGATAAACTCCCTCGCTGACTGGCTGATACCGACTTTAGGCCGCCCCGTGGACTTTACTTTACAAGTTACAATATAATTTAATCCATAATCCAGGATTAACTGTTTAGTGATACCAATGAATATATAAATTAGACAGTGTGCTGCAGAAATTCCTCCCACATTTTAAACTGTCACCTGTGAACTTAGGCAAGTGGCAATGGTAGCTCCATCTAGTTAATGTTTTACCCTTTTCTTTCAGATACGATCAGTTATGAACATAGCTTGGACCAGTGCATACAGTGCATTTGCTGTTGAAACATTTTTTAAAGACTGGTAATTGCTACAAAGACAGAGCTTTTTTACTCATTTCATGTTAAGTTGGTTTGGTTATTTTGTTTTACAGCATATCCACCCTTTTTGGATCATTTAATGTTGAATCAAGTCATTTTTGATAAACAAAAGGACTCTGGTTGTTTACAGTATCTGTGGTTGCTTAAGTGGTTACCCAATTAAGTATTGAACAGACTCATCGCTGCTTAACTTCAGTAACAGGAACATGTGATTTCAGATGTTACGTTGGAATGATGCTGTTCAGGATAGAAATCGATATTATGCATTGAAAATTCTATCCAGAACAGCATCATTCAGATGTAACATGAAATGGGCACGAAAAGCTGAGTAGCAATTAAACAGTTTTAAAAAAAAACATTTAAACAGCAAGCGCACAGTGTGCACCAGTTCAAGCTATGGTAATAACTAATCATATGTGACAAAAAAACAATGACATTAGCTTGATTTGCATCACACAGGTGACATTTTGAAATGTTGGTGGTGTTTTTGTCACACCCTATATTTCATCATTATCTCATTACTTTCTCTAAGTTCTTAATAATTACAAAGATTGACACCTGCCTAATTCTACTTGCACCATACAGGTAATAGTTTTAAATATGGGAGGTATTTCTGTCATATATGAAAATATGGACCCTATGACCTTTAGGCATCCCTTTTGCGATCTCGATTCATAAGGACATTTTTTCATTTACACCGTCAAAATCCAGTTGTTTGTTAACAGACGATTTTTAGAGTTTGTTTTTTTTTTTATTATAAAGCTAACCCCTAACCCTAACCCCTAACAAACAACTGGATTTTGACGGTGTAAATGAAAGAAATGTCCTTATGAATCGAGGTCGCAAAAGAGGTGCCTAAAGGTCATATGGACTGAAAATATAAACATCTGTGGTTTTCTAAACAAAACAAATATCATAATTTAGCAAACCCCATAAATGTAATTAGATAAAAATTAAGAACAGAGTTTAGTTTTTAATATTTTAGATGAAGCTTTTGTCAATGATTAATAATTTTGATAAATCTTATTCACCAGTTACTCAATCCTAGTTAAAGTTTTGTTATTTTATCACAACTCAATTGTGTCATCTCATCAACTGTGAAGAGGAACAGCATGCAACAAGAATAAAGAATAAGCACCCAGTGAGACTCAAACTCACATAGCTCCATTCCTTTGGTAAAGGGTTTGTTTTTTTTTTAAATTCTTCTTTCCAATGCATGTTGGTTGGTTGGATTTCAACTGTAACAGAGTTAGTTTATTTGTCTCATACCCCACCTGTATGGACTGGGCACAAGGCTCCATTTTAATTAACAGCACCTTATCCAGAGGCCGAAGCTCACTGGACCTCCCAGTTGGGAGTTTGAACTGTAACAGAGTTAGATACGTGATGCTTGGGTGGCCGCGAGCAAAAATAATAAAATCCTCATTATCGCAATAAAAACAGCGGTATGGCAGTTAAAAAAGTTTATTGGATAAACAAAAAGTCTAATTATCCAGAAATTACAGACTTTTCAGTTCCTGTGAGCCATGGGTTTCCTTTAATCTAATTGCCCAAACGAAAGGAGTGACCTCTTAGTGACACATGGTCGGAAGTCCTGGAACTTTATAGAAAAATTGGAAGCTTTGGAATGTTTGATAATGTTCTATGCCTAGAAGATTCCACAATGGTTTAATGAAAAATCTAGAACATTCCTTTTCTGGAAAATTCTTAACAAAATTATATATAAGAGCCTGGCTGGATTGATGAGGAGGTTAGTTGGAGTCGAGACACGCACGAGAGCAGTTAGGGGCCACAGGTTTAGAACAGACTGGAAATATAACTGATGTCGCTGCGATGTAGAAGTCCTGCTTAATACTTTACCGACTGGACGAATGAAAGTAATTATACAAAGATAAGTTTAATGAAGCTGACCTTGAAATATATTAAGACCTCCTCCTCTCTAAAGAATAATAAGCGGATTGAATAAATACATAATTGAAAAACGAAGAAGTTTTTGTATTATCATTTTCCAAAATACAAGAAAAACCGTACAAAGGGATTTTGTGATTGAACGCCACTAAACATAAACAAAGTCTTCTCTGATCCTAAGACGAAAAAGGATATGCAAAGTTAACCTGTCAAGACAGAAAATTGACCGTAACTAAAGGCACGCAACCTACCTCCACTGATCATGAAAAAGAGGAAGAATTCTTTTTGGGTCAACTGGTTGAAGACGACTACTGCTGGAATCTGTGTTGATAAATGAAAACCCAAAGTTGTGTGTTGCAATCGTACGAAGAAACAGAACCAGCACATCGCTTCTGGTACCGTGTATAAGCTTCATAGTGCACTCACAGAGTGCATCTTGTGCAGAGCCCGCTACGTTACACAACCCTTTTTGGGTTATTTTATGCCGAAGATGTTTTGTTTTATTCATTCTTGATGGTATTCAAATTTTTTTTCAAACTCAATTTTTTCAAACATTTTTAAAAACTCATTTTGTCTATTTAACCCATAGCTGGGACCCTAACAGCTACTACCACTCTTGGTCAGAGTGGACCAAGTAGTAATAGCAATGAAGGGTACTTCACACTCCCCAGAGCTCAAAATTGGAACTTCACCATTAGATGCAATTTAATGTCATACCCAGGACACCCAATTCATGCTGTTCATCACTATGGTGGAGAAGATGAACCAACTGAGATGCAATAAAAAAAAAATTTAATTAAAAAAACAATGAGAATCAAGAAAATTAAGAATAATACTAGTAAAAATTATTACTAATAATCATTGACAAAGTTTCAACTAAAAAATAGATTCACTATTAACACTACTAGTATGTAATAATAAATATAGTGCTGATGAATTGGAAACAAAAGTATTGTGTTAGCATTCCCAGTTGATTTTTTTTAATTTGAGGTTATAGTTATTTAATCACATTAGTTATATAGCGCTCTGTAAATGGAGTTCAGAACTGTTTGAATTATGTAAATATTCCCAGTGGTTCAAAAGTTATGAGAATTTAAAGCCCCATGATTGGGGGGACAAAAGTGGTCATGATTTTTTTTAAAGTATGTCAAATCACAGACCAATTCAAAACAAGAAATTCAGTCATTTTCTTTATTTTTGGAGCAATTTTGATAAAACTTGGAATTCTTATGTAAAATTATATGTTCTTTCTGATTCTGCACTCAAATTGTATGTATCTCTTGCTATAACCCATTATTTAGAGAATAAGAGGTACAGATATCAACATTTAAAAAAAAAAAGTTTACCACAAGATTATTGAACATTTTCATTTTAATACTGCATGTATACACATATATAGTATTAATTTGAATAAATAACATCACTTTGAACTTAAAAATACCTTTTTAAATACTTGCTATGTTGTATTACATCCAAGAAATAGAATATACCTATTTACATCAATTTTTTTTTTAAAACAAAGCTTGTCCGACCGGCATGTAATGATGCATTTTGTTAACGTTTTAATACTATATCGTAAGTTTGTTTTTTTCCAAAAATGAATGTTTAACAAAAAATCCTGACAGTTAACCATCATGTAAATATCACATATTATATATCAAAATAATTCTGTGACTATCTTCTATTAAGGATATAGTGCTTTTTTTTTTTTTTGATTAGCTTATATTTTTTGAAGGAACTTGTGTCAACTTTCATTGGTAGTGGTTTCGCTTCCGAAGGTTGAAGAAAAAAAAAAAAACAACCTATACAATATAGTATAAAGTGTCTACTAATTAAGTGTTCAATTTCAAGAATATTGATAAAGATTATCCTCTTTGATTTTGCAATGAAAACTAACAACTAAAATTTAGGCTAAAAAAAAAATTCTTTTTTTTTGTTTTTAGCTGTCCAAAGCAAAATGCTGTTTTAAATCGCTGTAAAAAATAATTGGAAATTATGTACTTAGAAAGATTCTTTTCTTTTCTTTCTAACCATATAATTATTTTTAAGATTGGATCAGAAATACTTGAGAAATTGCAAATTTAACTGATTACGTTCACAAATTTGTCAATGTCCGCCGATCTCAGCTAACTACTTGCAATGCTAATTGTGTAGTTTTTATAGATATTATTTTGACCTCATATACAGAAACTGATGTCAATATACACACAGGATAGGCATACTTACACAGCCTTTGAGCCCTGTAAGATGTATAATATTAGCGCAAATCCCATAGGGCCATATCCCCCCAGGCAATAAGGGGCAGGGCTGGGTTTATTGCCCAGTGCCTGAGGCACCTCAAAAGAGGAATGCCAAGGGGATTCATGCAATTTTTACACTGGCCACTGCACAAACTGCAGCTCTTGCAGTGGCCCCCAACAATAATCAGACTTTATGTGCATCTGATATGATGGGAGGTCAGAAAAAAAGATAGACATAAGAAAGGCATAGACTGCTATAGACAAAATATCAATCGTATAGAAATCTCATCTCTCTGGTAAGATAAAGTGAGAATTCTTCAAAGATGTAGCTGTATCAGTGCTACTGTATGACAGCACCATTTGGATTCTATCCAAATGCTTAGAGAAAAAGCTAGATGGGAACTATACAAGGATGCTACGTGCTGTTTTGAACAAATCCTGGAAATAGCACCCCATAAGAAAGTTGTTGTACAACCACTTTATACCTATGGTGGGGGGGGCACAAGACTTCACTTTATACCTATGGCGGGGGAGGGGCCATAAGACTTCACTTTATACCTATGGCGGGGGGGGGACCAATAGACTTCACTTTTTATCTATGGCGGGGGACCACAACATAGACCTTGAAATAGAAAGGGGTCCGGTCTTCAAAATATTTGAAAATCACCAATATAGTGCATCGTTTCTTGTCATTGTGGAAATGGTAATTTAAGTAAGTTGCAATAAAAAGCAACTGAATTACAATGAACAATGATAATAAAGAATAAAGTTTTTCTTATGAACATTGCATGACAACATATTTTATTCTAAATACTGGAGACAAAAATTAAATGAAGTTCTTGATTGTTTTAGATGAAACTCTGCAAAATCTTTTAAATTTCTTTTTACACTTTCAAACTTCTAAATGCCTGCTATATAAACTAATCTATGTATTTACAGAGATTTTGTCACAGACAGGATCAATTTTTAAGCGGAGTAAACCTGGTTCAAATTTTGAATTTTCTTCCTCCTAGACTGGTTGCCTCACCAAGGCTAAAAAAAACAAAAAACAAAAAAAAACAGTTTGCCCTATTATTTTACCCATAGCTGGGGTGAGACCAGATGGATTCATGCCTTTCCCCAAGGGAATTAGTGTGAAGTAAAACACTAACAGCCTCGTCCAGGTTGCCAATTCCATTTCCTACAATAATGTTCATTATGCTAAGCGTACCTATTTTAATGTAACTAATTGAGTTGTAGAAATATCTTATCTACAGAAAGCGATGTCAATGTACGCATAAGAATGGTATGGACTGATATAGACAGATTATCAATCATATGGAAATCTAACCTCACTGATAAGATAAAGCAAGAATCCTTCAGAGCTGTAGCCATATCAGTGATACTGTATGGCTGCACCTAAAGAAAAAACTAGATGGGATTTACACAGGGATGCTGCAGGCTATCTTAAATCTTAAAAGTAGCACTCCACAATAAAAGAGCAGTATAGACACTTTCCTTCATGACAAAAACCATTCAAGTAAGACGAACAAGACATAATGGACACTGCTGAAGAAGCAAGGACAAATTCAAAAGTGACGTTCTTCAGTGGACACCTACACATGGACACACCAGTGTAGGCTGACTAGCAAAAACCTACATCAATCAGTCCTGTGTGGATTCCGGATACCACACAAAGAACTTTTCCAGCAGTGATGACCAATAGGGATCGCAAGTGAGAGAGATTCATGGATATCTGTGCTGCCAGTACAATCTGATGATGATGTATTTACCAACCCCCACCACCACAGGTAGGATGTGACACAAAGTTAACCTTTAACCAGAGTAAAGCTAGTTTGAATTCAGAGTTTTCCTTCTCCTAGACTGGTGGACTAACCAAAGCTAAAGAACCCAGTATGCAATACTATTTACAGAGAGCAGGTGGAACCCTATATTTCCCCAAGGGCATTTGTGCAAAGTGAAATGTAAACCGCCTTATCCAGGATTTGAACTCATGTTGCCGATTCCATTTATTATGATAACAACCATTATACTAAGTGTGTTAGTCAAATACTTTAAACAGAATTCTTAGCCTAGGAAGAGGAGGAGGAAGAGGAGGAGGAGGAAGAGGAGGAGGAGGAGGACATATGAACATAAACACAGCTTTTATTTATCACAAGTCAAATTACAATGAAACACTTTGTCTGATAAAAAAAAAAAAAGATATCATATCACAAGGAAGTAAGGTTAAATGCATTGTAGGTTGCTGTAGTGTCTAATAGCAACAGAGTTTATAATAGTGTTAATGCCATGAATAAACAATTGAAAAGGGTAGGATGAAAAAGTAAGACTAAAACAAAAGGGTGGAGTTCTTGAAAGCCAGCAGAGTAAAAATGGACAATTCAAAATCTTATTATAATGGAGATTTGGTGTCTGTAACTGAAACTATGTCACTGCTTACATCACAATATCTTCAGGATTGTTTAGTTTTATGGCATATCAACCCCTTTTCAGGTCATTTAGTGCCAAATCAAGTAATTTTTATACGTGGTTACTTACAGTACCTGCTGTTGTTTAAAAGGTCACCCATCTAAGTAGTGAACAGGCTCATTGCTGCTTAAATTCAGTGATCTAGTGGGAACCTGTGCTTTCAACGTTACTTGACCATAAGCAATATGAATTGCGTAATTATCAATGAGCATTCAATTCATAATCAAAATTATTAAAACATGTAAGTAGAATTAATCTTATTTATTAACGATGTCTCTATGAAAATCAGAGTTAGATTTGCTTCAAAATAGCCCATGTTATTATACGTTTAAAACCCTCAAATGTGTCATATATGACTAAGAAATAAAAGCTTACATAATATATGGTGTGGTTAATTTGCATACAGGTTTTAACAAAACTGGGTTTAATAGATAATTACTTGGTGTTATTGATCTCTAATATTATTGTTTTATTCTCCCATGTATTAAAAACAATCCTGTGAATGATTTTATATAGAATATAATTAAAATAAGTAATCTTTTTATATGCATTCTTATTTAATTTCATTAGTCTTTTTAATTTAATCTATTTCATTACATTTAAACTTAAATACTTATGCCTGGAGGGCGATAATTCTTGCTAGTACAAACAATTGGAAAGTTAATAAATTCTCAGTCTTATTGGGGGGAGTTTATATAGTGACAAATTTCTGGATTGATTTTTATAAACAAAGACAAAGATTCTGTCTGATGATGATACTGAGCAGAAATGGTAAATAATTTGTTAAATTAACAGAGATGAGGAAACATAATTTGAGAAATATGACATTTTGCACAAGTGAAAAAAAAAAAAATAATAATAATAATAATCAAGAGATAATGAAGACAAAAAAGATAATTCAAAACTACTGTTATATCAAAATAACTAGTAAAAATATGCACCCTATGGGTATAAGTATTTAGTTTTAATGTAATGAAATAGATTAGAAAGACTAATGAAATTAAATAAGAACTCATAAAAAGATTACACTTATTTTAATTATATTTTAATTGTTTCTATATAAAATCATTCATAGGATTGATTTTAATATGTTGGAGAATAAAACAATGATATTAGAGATCAATAACACCAAGTAATTATTTATTTAGCCCGGTTATATCAAAACCAGTATGCATATTAACCACTCCATATATTATGTAAACCTTTATTCTTAGTGATATATAAGATACATTGCAGGATTTTAAATACACTAATAATACCATGGGCTGTTTTAAGGCAAATCTAACCCAGATTTTAATAGAGACATCATTAATAAATAAGATTTATCCTAGGTAATAATGATTTTGACAATAATATAAATAAAATACTCATTGATGAACTTATGCAATTCCTGGGGGTGTTGTGATGTAAGCAGTGACATAGTTTCAATTACAGACAGACACGGAATCTCCATTATAATAAAATGTTTCTTTCAATTCAAATAATTCATGTTGTATATTTTCAAATAATTCTTATTTTAAAATGAAGATATTTCTTTTTGAATTTCAGCAGGTTTCTTCAGTCAACTCTTATTTCCTGGCTTATTATTTTTGCTTTGTTTTCTTTGTTTAATGGCATATCAACCATTGTGGGTTATTTAATGCTAAAGCAATTCTTGCAGAAGAACTATTTAACCCACAGCTGAAGAGATGAGGGGATTCATACCTTTCCCAAGAGTGTTAGGTCCGAAAGTGAATGTAATAGCATGACTGGAGTTCAAACTCATTTACTACAAATGTCCCAGTCCAGCGTTTTAGCCGCTACACCACAGAGGATTTCCCCACACATTACCTTTACGGATGATCAAAAAATGCCCATTTTTTAAAACATGTATTTAAAGTTATATTTTATCTCCTATTTTATCATTTATATTAATATTTCCAATGACCATTTTATTTTTTAAATGCTGGATGGACATATCTAATCAAATCTAAATCATAGTAAATTAATATAGTATTAATATAGTACCCCTTCATTGCCATTACTCCCAGATCCACTATCAGTTAAATAGATCTGTTTGAAATTTATTTATATTAGAAAAATGAATACTTGATACCATATAACTGTATGCAAATTATTTACATGTAACCTTTATATTGACAAACATGCAAACAGTAATCTGATTATTATTTTTTAGCATAGGAGCTGTTATTAGAGTTGAGGCAAATTTACGGCTGGAGAATTTTCTCAATTCTATTCTATCTTTTTCAACTGACTAATAAATGCTCAAAAACAGATCCTGCAAAGTGTGTGTGTGTGTGTGTGTGAGTGTGTGTGTGTGTGTTCCTAAACTTTCTGTGCCAAAGTATTTTTTTTCTCCAATTCTTTAACAATTAAAACTTCAAGTTTTAAATTCTCAATATTAACAGATATTAGTGTTTTTATGTAAATTGATAAAATTTTAATTAGTGAATACTTAATATAATTAGAGATAAAGATATGAAAAAAACAAGTTTACAGTTTTGGAAAGTCGTGTTCCATATAAGAAACAGTGATAGAAAAATAGATACTCAAACCTAATCTATTAATAATGGAGATTTGTTTCCAGTTTTTCTCTGTAACAAAAATTACGTCACTGCTTACGTCACATTACCCAAAATCGTAATAACATAGAATAAATACACTCAAAATTTGAATATGCAACATTAGACAGTCCTCATTGTTTTTAAAACAAGTTTTAATAAATACATGACTGGTATTATATATCTATATATAGTTTGTTTTATTTTAATAAATATTTAAAGTTTACATTTCAAATTGTTTTATTTTTTAATTCTTTAATGAATTTGATGATTTTACTTACTTAGGGTACAAACTCGCTGACATTGAATTTTTCACTCCCACCCCTCAGGCAATATGTTTCAAAAATCTATGTTTACATCGCCAGGAGGTCGTTTTTTATTTTGTACTAAGATTATAATTAATTGCTTGAAACTAGAACTGGGCAAACAAATGATTATGAAATAGAAATAATTACCTGAAACAATTATGCAAATTATTTTACAAGAATACTTTAGATCATATAACTGTGTGCAAAAAACTTTTAAAAAACTACACAAAAAATATAAAAAATGATATACAATGAATATGATTCTCTAACCTCTAGGTATGAAATAACACTAGAGAAGTTGACATGCAATTAAAATCATTCAATCATTAAATTAATATAAATTTGATTTGTTAAAATGGTACATACTTTATCAATATATTCACAGATAATCATCAGGTCACTTGGTCTAAAATGATTTTAAGGAAATTAGAAAATTTATGATTACATATTATAATTGAAATCATGTATAGAAAATAAATGGCTAAAGAGAAACAGAAATAAACAGAATTATATTGTGGCTTTTTTTATTTTTACAGTTAAAAGTAATTAGCTAATTGGAGGCATGTAGTACAATGGTTATCATCATAGGTTAGTTAATTGATTAGTTGGATTTTACGGCATGTCAACCCTTGTTAGGTTATTTTATACAGAAGACGTTTTTATTTTATTCGTTCTTGATGGGTACTTAATTTTTTTATTTTTTAAAACTCATTTCTTTTCTATTTAACACATAGATGATTTGGTTTGGTTTGGTTTGGTTTGGTTTACGGCATATCAACCTCGGTGGGTCAATTAATACTGTCTAAGTTTTGGGTTCATAGCGGTAGTTTGGTAGAAAACAAATATATATTTGTAAATATTTTAAGTATTTTTTAATTGTTCATATTTTTTGAGTACAATCCCACTTCTTTTAGGAAATGTAAAATCCTGGATGGTCTTATTTTTGTGAAAAGTTTTTTTCAAATTATTTGCTTGGTAGTATTTTGTTCACACTAGATCTAAGTCTACACACTCTAGCAGTATATGCTTCACTGTAAATCTCTCTTGGCATGTAGTGCATATTGGGGATTCTGTGCCCTTTAGTAAATGCTGTACAAAGCTATGGTGCAGCCACACTTGGAGTTTGCACCACCGGTCTGGAACCCCTATCTTGCTCAGAATATTAACCTCCTAGAAACTGTACAGAGACGTGCAACCAAACGAATACCCTCCATCAGGCATCTGCCATATTCTGAACATCTTGCTGCCCTGGGAATGGATTTGTTGAAACTCTGGCAACTGACCTGGTAAACACTCATAAGGTAATTAATCATCTTAACAACAGAAACCTTGAGCACCTTTTTGATCTCTATCTTACTAACACACGTGGGCATGCCGACAAAGTCAGAAAACAGCACTGCTCACATGACTTTCAGAAACATTTTTTCACGTTCAGAATTGTGGAGACATGGAATAAACTGCCCGCGTCTGTTGTAGGCTGCCGAAGCACTGACTCTTTCAAAGCCTCCATGCTTCCTGTAGTCCACCGACACTATACCTGATGCCACTCTCCACATACATATGCACACACGCGCACACATACATGCATATTACTACTGTAAACTGTTCATGTTCCTGACACTAATACATTATTCTGGGTACTTGACATGAGACTTTGATAAGTTGTGGTGCACCTGAGCACTATACACAATAAATTTCATTATATTATGATGGGTGATGTAGGTGTGGCTTATGTGTAGGTGGGTCAGCACAACCTGTTCTCTTCTATTTTTGTTGTATTTCAAGTTCCATTCTCCAATGGTAGGTTTAATGTTTCGGAGTTTGTTATTAATGATTTTGCCATTTTTTAATGATAATTTTTTTCACAACTGTTTTATAATCAGTATATGGTATTTTTGTTTTGGTTATTGTGTTTTTCATAGCTTTCTTTGCTTCTGAATCTGCACTGTCATTTCCAGGTATACCAAGGTGGCTTGGATCCAACAAAAGATTAATTCTTTATTTTTGGATAGGTGGTATATTCTGTTTAGCACTTGTGTAGTTAATAGGTCATTGACGTTTTTATTTTTTTAAAGCCGTAAGTGCAGATAAAGAGTCTATGAAAATTAGGAATTTATTGTTGGGGATTGTGGTTATTATGTCAAGTGCTAAATTAATAGCAATTATTTTGGTGCTGTATATAGAAGCTATGTTAGGGATACTTTTTTTAATGCTTATTATCATTTAGTATTGCAGCACATGGGCATGGACCTGGGAGTAAATGTGATGAAGGGGTACTCCACATTTCCAGAATTGGAACTTCACCATCAGATAGAGTTTAACATCATACCCAAGACATTAAGACCCTCAAAGACCGCCTTCTAGTATATATATGTAATAAAAAGGATTGGAGCTTGGCATAAGGGTAATATGGTTGGGACAATCATACAGATGCTAGGGTTTGATGTGATCAGCAAACTGATCGGAGGGGGTCTCTCTGACCACCCATCTAGCCAAAGTGGAGTGTTGCATGTCATAGACAGTTCAAACACCAGGATTCTGTCCTTAAGCATCACAGGTTGCCACCCATGGCCAACAGGTGGTCCCATTGGGGTGATTTTACCCCTCTGCAGAGATGCAGTCCACGTATTCTACAGCCTCAGTCGATAGGATGGGCTATCAACATAGGAAATGGACATGGTGAGACAAGTTCAAATCTTGAATGAGGCTGTTAGCATTTTCGCATAATGCTAATCCCCTTGGGAAAGGTATGAATCCAACTATTCTCTCTCTAGCTATGGGTAAATAGTAGGGCAGACTGGTTTAGGAAACCAATCTAGGAGAAGGGAAACTCCGAATTCAAATTTGTTAAATTCTGCTTAAGAAATCCCACACATGTGGAAGAGTTCGGTAAATATGCAAAAGCAATTAATTATTAATTAATGGAATGTTTTATCTGATATTTTACGAATGGGAAATAAAATTATTCAATGTAACCAACAACCAAATTAAACGTTTTACTGAATATTTTGTATAAGTCTATCAAATGTTTTATTAGAATTTAAGTCTTTTATAACACAATGAATGTAATGAAACAATTACTATTAAATACCAAATAAAAAATGATTGTGTGACTAATTAATTAAATATTTTTGTGACTTTAATTTAAACTAGCAGACCTACAAAGCATTGCCCCGAATTTAAAAACTTTTTTTAAAAAATCAATCTTATCTATATTTATATATAGATTGATAAAAAATTATTTTTCTATATATTTGTTTTATTATCTTTTATTCTTTATATATTCTTGCTTTTAAGTTGTTTATTTTTACTATTAATCTTGTTTGTATTTTTTTTTATTGTTTTATCCTTTATTAATTTGTTTTATTTTTTAATCCTTTTTTTCAATTACCTTTTTAAATATATCATTATTTTTTTTTCTTATGTTCTTTTGGAAAATGAGGGGTAAAAAGTTGGTTTTTTTTAACACCCACTTGGACAAAAATTGGGTGTGGATCTTACTGAACTTTGGTCTTTTGTCTCCACCAATTTTTCTTTATAAAAAGGACGTTCACCCAGTTATTGTGCAGAATCTATATATATATATATATATAGATAGATATATAGATAGGAGAGAGAAAGAGAAGAAGAGATGTTTATATAGAAAATGTACATTCCTCGCTATTTCAGACTGGTGAAAATAAATATCAAGGCCTCTCTTAAGCGAATTTTTAAACTGACATTTATAAACTTTGGAAAGGAGACAGAGTTTAAAGGTTGTCTATGTCTAACAATGTGCTTATATGCACAAAAATGTAACCAAAAATAATGGTACAAATTCAGAATAGTGCACAAGAGATATCATTAGAATGGCATTTTATGTATAAATAGCATTAGATATCAGAAACTCCCGAAGTAGCCTAACACTAACGTCTCAAAGGTCTTGGGTATTTCTGTGAAATGTAATGAAAAGTAATACTTTTTATATGTAATCTAATAATATTATCTCCTGCGTGCTATTCTGCATTAGTACCAAAATAATACTATAACACTGCACAGATTTTTTGAATATATAAAATTATTTTTTCTTAAATTTATTCCACCTTCTTTTAATAAAAGAAGAATTTTATCCAGGTGGGTGAAGGGAATTTTTAAAAATTAAAAAAAAACACTCAAATGAGAATTTTCGTACGACCTACGCAACGTCAAGTACGTTTGCTAGTTTCTCACAATTTTTTTTATTTTTTTTTTTTTTATAAAAAACATTTTCCCCAAAATCGCTTAAGACATCTAAAACTTTAAGCGCGCACTCACACCCACCCACCTAGCAATGATAAAACATTTACAACATAAATCAATTAGACAAAGATTAAATTATGCAGTTGTTTATTTATTTTATAGGCGTAACAATCCTTCGTTATTGACTTTAAATTATAAATAAACATTTTCCACTGAGTAAATTATCAAAGGTTGAACATTTTGTTATATTCTTCAAGACGATTATTGAGATGTTTTTGATTTTTACTTCATCTAAAATAACACCACTCATTGCTAGAAAATTCTTTCATCGTAAACAAAGTCGATCCGGTTATCAATAAATATACACTTCCTTTTTAAGTAGATCAGTTTAGCTAATGACATTATTTTATCAAAATAATTTTTTTTAAGCATTGAGAAAAAAAAAAAAAAAAAAAAAAAAAAAAAGTCATCACGACAGAAATTGGATCGAAATTTGAATTACGTCAACTCTACTAAAATCTGACAAAAATATTTACACAAATGAAAAAATCTTATTAAATATTTTTTAATAACATTGTTTTTTTTCATTCGTGACAGCAAGAATAGAGCTCACAGTAACTTTACAGATTTAGTTGTTTTTTTGTTTTTTTTTTTTTTTTTTTGTTGATGTGTGTGTTTGTGTTAAAAAATTCAGTTTCTTGTACAAGTTAAGAACCGCGGTCCTGTAACAAAAGGGGGTGGGTAAGATTAACTGGTCATTCTGTAGACACTACAACACCGGTTTTCTGGTTTTCGTTATTCTTGGTAAAAGAAGGGAGATAAATAATGTATCAAAAATCTACTATTATAAAATTCCACGTGTATTTATGTTTAATTTTTTGTCTGTAATTTAAAGCATGAAGCTCATAGAGATACATTAGAAACCTTTTTTTTTTTATTGCAATCACACTTTCGCTGCTGCTAATAATATAATGGTCTGCTATAATAAAATGCCACGTGTATTTAGTCATTTGTGTCTATAAATATCCCCAAATCAATAATAATAAAAATACTTGAAGACGCCCACGGTAGTATCCATGAAACTAAAGCGTAGAAATAAAAATGATCAGTACAATAAAATTTGGTAAAATTAAAAGATGTATTAAAGGAAAGCTCTATTGGAGAGAGGGCAATTCGTATGGGAAAAAATGAATCATTGAAATTTTATTAATACTTTTATGGAACTTAAGTCTTAATGTTGAATCATAAATACTAAAAACAACAACAACAACAACAAAAATAAATAAATAAATAATAACAGTAGTACTAAGATAGGTGAATGACATTTTTCAACCGAAAGTTATTTTAAAAATAACTTCATCAGTAGAAAAATGTATTTTATGTATTTATGAAAAATAGTATTTTTCATAAAAATTCTATAATAAAATTGAAAACAAAATATTTTAGGTCAATTATCAATTAAAATATAAAGAAAGAAATCTACAACACGAAGATATGTTTTATAGCATAAAAAACATATCTTTGTTTTGTTTTTTTTTAATTTAGGGTATAAAATTTATACCCTAAATTAAAAAAAAAATTTTTTATAGTTGGTTGTTGAATGGTAAAACGTGTTTATTACCCTAAAGTACAAGCAAATATTTTTGGTATCCATTCTATATGCTTATTTGTTTATAGATAGCAGCTGACTGTCGTGACTTTTCGTCCTGAAGATGATAGTTAAAACGATCGAAATATTGACCTAAATAAACCATAATTGGGGTATTCCTAGATTTAGAGACGATAACATTCACCAAGGCCTAATTTACTGAAACAGAAGAAGATATCTTCTTTTTTTTAACCTGTAAATTTTAATCACAGTCCCCCAAGAAGAGATTCCCCACCGGCAAAGACTTAATTCCGTCTCCCCAGTCACTTGTTCAGCAGTTTTTATTCTACCTGAAGAAACAATTAGACATTTATCTTCCGATACCAACATTGCCAGAATTCCTGTTGCTGTAGCACATTTGCACAGAAAGTCGTCAACATTGTGGACCCATATTCACATGCCCCTCATAGTCATACCAACCCGGTTGAATAATAACATGTGGAAGAAGTAGGGGATGAAAAAAAAATAATTTCAAAACTGCTATGGTGGTGTTGTTGGGAGTGCATTACAAAATCGCATAGAAATGAATTTCATGTGGCAATAACAATATGGTCGTTCGCACGTACGCACACACAGTGCTGATTATCATTATTGTCGTACATTAATCAGCTGGATTTTATAGTTGTTTTGAAATAAATTAATAATTACTGCTTAGAAATCATTCCGTATCTTTATAAATAATAAGGATGATGATAGTAATAACAATAAATAAAGTACACTTAACTTGTACCCAGTTTAGTTGTATCAAAAAGTTTAAGCTAATCGAAATATGAGACCTGGTAAAAAAATGACTTTTTTAAAAATGGAAATGCTCTTAAAAAGATAAGAAAATCTTAAATATTTCGTGATTACTCAGTCTGCTTTCTAAGAACTAAATGCTTACAGAGTTATTATCATTGAAATATGAAACCTAAGAATATTTTTTGAGGGGTGAGGCACTTTAAAAATAACCACAATAATAGGAAACATTTAAGATACATATATCCACTATCTGATTTATATTGAAAGTTATGAACGAAATACGTGACAAAAAATACATTTTCGGGGGGGGGTATTTTTTTAAGTAACAATAAAGACAAATATGAAATTTTATAATTACAAATAAAGAAATTAGTAGACTGTGAATTAAAGGACAGCATTAATTGATGTTGTATAGAATTAAAGTTGTTGCGTAGTCATTCAGTTATACACTTTTTTAAAACTGTCCTTTATTTATTTATTTTTTAATTCATAAATTAATTAACGTATTACGTTTTCCTTAGAGTTTTATTTTTATTAAAAGTATTAATGCAAGTTTAGAAAATAAAAATTGGACTTCATTTCATATTCCACTAACATCTGTCCAGTGACTATAGTAAAAATTGACGCTCCTCAATTCACAGTCTACCAAGAGGTAAGAGTAGGGGTCAAAAAAATTGATTAACTTACCTGCATAATACATAAAATTGGCAACAATATGTATATCTTTTGCTTTGGCCTCAACAGGAACACCTTTTAAGGGATCAGTACGGAAACAAAGTTCAACAATAAATAAAGAAGGAATCCTCAAAACAATGGCAACACCAGTTTCCAGCTGTTCACGGGGAATCTTTGACAAAAACCGAGTAACACAGGCAGGAATCATCTTAGTTTCTTTAAGAATTTCAAATCTTAGACAATTCTTTAAAAAAGGAGGTGTTGGTTTTTGGTGACCAGGATTTTGAGATTAAAAAAAAATACAACGTCGTACCAGAAGCCAATAATTTTAGTGACGGTTCTAGAAACAAAATAAAAAAAAATGTTCATAATTTCATTGCAGTAAATGTAAAAAAAAGTGTCAGAAAAAATATATATTAATAAATATATTATCTTTTTACATACTAGGAAGAAATACAATTATAGTTAAGTTTAGACGTTGGTTTTAAAAGAAACTAATTCCTTTTTTTCTTCTATTAAGACAAAAATTAAATTTGGGAAAATCCATGAAGTAAAATAAAAATCCTTCCCGGTAGACGTGTAATTGAAATTACAAACAATAAGTTTTATTTATTTTATAAGTTTATTTATTTTTAATATTATTTTATTTTGAATATTATATTTATTATTTTGAATAATATTTTTTAAAGAATATTATTTTTAATATTTATTTAATTTTAATATTTAATTTAATTTTCATTCTTAATATTATATTTATTATTTTGAAGAATATTTAATTTTAATATTTTCTTATTTTTAATTCTATTTCTTTATTTTATTCCTTTTATTTTTCCTATTAAAAAAAAATTAAATTTAGGCAAAATCATTAAGTAAAATAAAAAATCCTTCCCGGTAGGTGTGTAATTGAAATTACACAAACAATAAGTTTTGTGTTATTTTTAACTAAACAAAAACAAAATGTAATTTTATTAGTTAATATTTTTAAAGAATAAAGCAAATTACTTATCATTCTGTCAGGTATTTTGAAATTATTTATTCAAATTCAGATTTTAAAATTCTAGTGTATGTAGAGAATGGATGTTTTTAGTCAAAACTGACTACTACGGTACGATTAGTGGTAAATAAAACATCAAAAGATACGTAAATAAGTTTTTAGATGATGATATATAACATTGTTTTTCTAAGAAGAAAGTCTAGAGGGTAAATTTTCTAGAAATAAACATAAAAAATACTGTTGTAAAAGTGAAACTTCATTAAAAAAAAATAGAAATACGTGACAGTTTAGTTTAACATTTAATATTTTAATTAATTTAGTAGAACGGACAATCGCTACAAGTTGATTAAAATTAAAACAAAACCAACAATAATCAAACAATAATTATGAATTAAATAAATTATATATATACATAACCAAGCCTAATTGATTAATTACTTTTAACAATGTTTTTAAAACTCTAAAATAGAA
The DNA here is from genome assembly GCA_023376005.1 of Doryteuthis pealeii. Lineage (NCBI taxonomy): Eukaryota > Metazoa > Mollusca > Cephalopoda > Myopsida > Loliginidae > Doryteuthis > Doryteuthis pealeii. The sequence continues at coordinate 115,220,098 of CM042144.1, forward strand.
AAACAAATACCTACTTGTGCTGTGGTGTTTGTTTTTTGTTTTGTTTTTTTTTGGTGGGTACGATTATAGATCCTTATATTCTTCTAGTGCCTACATTTTCTAGAAATTGTCCGGGAAAATCACTTCTGCCTTGGTGTTTTTTTTTTCTTTTTTTAATCACCAGTGTCCAGCTGTTTTGCTGCCAAGGCGGTTCTCAACTCCAGCCAGACAACAGTACAATAAATTTGTTTTGTGGACAACAGAACATCGGCTGTCACGTACATTGACAACCCACCTTGGTAGCCATCTACGCTACTACTGCGCATGCGTATAACAAAAAAAAACTTCTTCTGGTTCCTGTAGAAACAAAAACTTGACTTGCAAAAAAAAAGCTTTACTTTTTTGTTTAACTTTTCATAAAACTAATTTCTATTAATTTTAATATATTAGTTTTAAGTAAACAATTATTTAAGAATATTATTTTGGGTTTTTTGTTTTGTTTTTTACGTAAAACAAACAAAAAATATCTTCCAGTGAGAACTTGAGATTACTTTCAGAAAGCTTACTTTCAGTAAGCTTGCTTTAATTTTTTTTGTTCAACTTTTCATAAAACTAATTTCTGTTAATTTTAATATATTAGTTCTAAGTAAACCATTATTTAAGAATATTATTTTTATATATATATATATTTGTGTGTGTGTGTGTGTGTGTGTGTGCTTAAAACAAAATTTTTTTAAATCTGGTTCCTGTAGCAAAAAAAACTTGAGACTTACTTTCAGAAAGATTGCTTTAATTTATTTTGTTCAATTTCTCATAAAACTAATTTCTGTTCATTCTAGTATATTAGTTATAAGTAAACAATTATTTAAGAAAAATATTTTTTTTGTTTTTTGCGTAAAACAAAAAAAAAATGGTTTCTGTAGCAACAAAAACTTAAGTTTACCATCAGAAAAATTGCTTTAATTTATTTTCTTCAATTTCTCATAAAACTAATTTCTGTTAATTTGAATAGTTCTAAGTAAACAATTATTTAAAAAATATTATTTTGTTGTTTTTTGTTCTTGTTTTTTTAACGATTTTGGTTTAAATAACAATGTCTTAAGACATTTTGGTTTAAACATTTTTTAACTTTTTTTCTTTTTTTTTTCAGTAAAGTGAAATAAAATGTGTTAAATAGCCATGCGACCACATTATTGTAACATAGTCAAATAGTTCTAAAATCTAAGCCTTTTGTTGCTTTTAACTTTTTATTCTGACTTTATTAAAAGGTCAGTGGAGACATTCAAAGTTGCACTGTGGTTTTTTGAAAGATCAAAAAGCCTAAAACTAAAAATATTACTTTTCTACTTTTTGTTCAGTCTTCAATGCCTTTTTGCACCGGGCCCACAATTTGAATGAAAAGGAAAAAAATGAACAGCAGTTTTTAAAAACATGCATCAAAATTATGTTTTAACCTATAGGATAAACTCCAATAATTTACTAAACAATGAAAAAAAAAAAATGTTAAAGACACACCAACCATGACTCCAAATTCAAAAACTTCTACAATTTTGCACAAATAAGATTTTTTTAAATAATTGAGAAATCTCTAGAATTTGATTGGATAAGGCAAGTCATGTGAGGTGCTTACACGTATGTCCGCACATGGAATTACCAGGACAGTTGTTACTGTCAAAATGAAAAACACCAAATCTGAGCTGGCTGATACGTATATAAACGGAATAAGAAATTAACAAGTGAGTCTGCCCTTACCCGTGTGTGTAGTAGGGACATGTTGACATGTAAGCAGTAGAGGCGCTGCACTACGCGATGACCCTTTACGTAGCATGATGCGTTTGATGAACACCCCCAGCACTTAACTTCCGACAAACAAAGAGGACTGCCCAGACAGATAGACACTGAAATGCTGATATCATCTAGCAACACGACAACTCATCCCACATTTTCGACCCAGTTGCTGACTACTATAACCATCCAGCCATTTCAACCAATAAACGACACATTCGTCTTCAGGATGTGAGTAACTGACACCGTTCCTGTTTTATCCAATTTGCTGCCGAACAATGACCGCGGAATAAATATTTTGTTATTAACCGTATACCCTGTGTTTGTAATTCCTCCATTTTCTGTCTAACCTGCATCTTTTTATTCATCATCGGAATTCATCTTCACCGACTGGAATCCACTCTCACCGACCCCCAACAAACCAGAATATTATTGATGATCATTTATATATATATATATATATATATATAGATAGATAGATAGATAGATAGATAGATAGATATGTCATCATTATCATGTCACGCTAACAGCACGGGTATCTATGACAATCTTTTGCCAACTGTCCCTATCATTCATTACTTTTGGGGGATCCTCTGCACAGCATCCAGTATCTATGCAGAGCTGGTCAATATAGGTCTTTGCTGGGCGGCCCACACTGGCGTGCCCATGTGCTGGTTTCCATAAGAGAATGTCACTTATTAGTTCATTCTTGCTTCTCCAGCAGTGCCCAGCATGTCTTTGTTCATCTCATTCATATGTTTGTGTGATTGGAGGCAAGTGGCCATACAGATGCTTTCTTGTAGGGTTTTGTTTCCATGATTTGTTTAATATCATGCAGAGCATTCTTGTGCAACTCCAATCTAGATTATTCTCTAGGCACTTCGTTAGGTTCCAATAGGTGCAGCCATACAGTAGCACTGATACAACTACGGCTTGGAAGAATTGTCGCTTTAACTTGTCAGTGAGATCACATTTCCATATGATTGATAATCTGTCTATGGCAGACCAGGCCTTCCCTATACGTGTATTAACATCACTTTCTGTGGATGAGATATTACTACCTAAGTACATGAATTGTTCTACTGTTTTTAGAGGCTTACCATTGTGTGTGGAGATGCCTCCTTCATTTTCAAAAATATATGTATGTCATCATCATCAGGTCATGCTGACAGCACGAATACCCATGACTCTCTCACCAACCGTCCCTATTGATCCCCCCCCCCAACAAGTTCTCCGCACAGCATCCAAAATCTGCACAGAGCTGATTGATCTATTTTTTGATAGTCAGCCTACACTGGTGTGTCTATGCAGTGGTGGGGTGTGTCAACATTGTGATGCAAGGGGGAGAGTAAGGGCTCAGCCCTGCACCCCTTCCAGTAGCCAATAAATACTGATTCAAATTTTTCCAAGCTTCAACTACCTGCCCACTTTAAAATTTTATTCATTCATAGTTCAGGAGTAGAGTGGCTTGATGCGGTCAGTCTTGGAATTTGCATCATGTCTGGTCCCCCACCTCGCAACATTAACCTCCTAGAAACTGTACAGAGACGTGCAACCAAACGAATACCCTCTATCAGGCATCTACCATATTCTGAACATCTTGCTGCCCTGGAAATAGATTCATTGAAACTCCAGTATCTAGCAACTGACTTGGTAAACGCTCATAAGGTCATTAATCTTCTTACCAACAGCAACCTTGAGCACCTTTTTTTTTAATAATAATGAAATTTATTGTGCACCAACTCATCAAAGTCTCATGTCAAGTACACAGAATAATGTATTAGTGTCAGGAACAGTTTACAGTAGTAATATGCATGTATGTATGTGTGCGTGTGTGTGCATATGTATGTGGAGAGTGGCATCAGGTATAGTGTCGGCGTACTACAGGAAGCATGGAGGCTTTGAAAGATTCAGTGCTTCGGCAGCCTACAACAGACGCGGGCAGTTTATTCCATGTCTCCGCAATTCTGAGCGTGAAAAAATGTTTCCGAAAGTCACGTGAGCAGTGCAGTTTGATTTCCATATTTCTAACACAAAGTGGGCATGCCTATAAAGTCAGAAAACAGCATAGCTCACATGACTTTTGCAAACATTCTTTCATGCACAGTTGTTGAGGCACGGAATAAACTGCCTATATCTGTTGTTGGCTGCTGAAACACTGCATTTTTCAAAACCTCCACACTTCCTGTAATTCAACAAAACTATACCTGATATCGCCACCTCCATACACAAATGCACACACACACTCATACATGTATATTATTATTGTACGCTATTCATTTTCCTGACATTAGTACATTATTCTATGTACTATACATGAGCTAGGAGCTATTCATTTTCCTGACATTGGTACATTATTCTATGTACTATACATGAGCTATTCATTTTCCTGACATTGGTACATTATTCTATGTACTATACATGAGCTATTCATTTTCCTGACATTGTACATTATTCTATGTACTATACATGAGCTATTCATTTTCCTGACATGTACTATACATGAGCTATTCATTTTCCTGACATTAGTACATTATTCTATGTACTATACATGAGCTATTCATTTTCCTGACATTGGTACATTATTCTATGTACTATACATGAGCTATTCATTTTCCTGACATTTACATTATTCTATGTACTATACATGAGCTATTCATTTTCCTGACATTGTACATTATTCTATGTACTATACATGAGCTATTCATTTCCTGACATTTACATTATTCTATGTACTATACATGAGCTATTCATTTTCCTGACATTAGTACATTATTCTATGTACTATACATGAGCTATTCATTTTCCTGACATTAGTACATTATTCTATGTACTATACATGAGCTATTCATTTTCCTTACATATGTACTATACATGAGCTATTCATTTTCCTGACATTGGTACATTATTCTATGTACTATACATGAGCTATTCATTTTCCTGACATTGGTACATTATTCTATGTACTATACATGAGCTATTCATTTTCCTGACATTAGTACATTATTCTATGTACTATACATGAGCTATTCATTTTCCTGACATTAGTACATTATTTATTCTATGTACTATACATGAGCTATTCATTTTCCTGACATTAGTACATTATTCTATGTACTATACATGAGCTATTCATTTTCCTGACATTTACATTATTCTATGTACTATACATGAGCTATTCATTTTCCTGACATTAGTACATTATTCTATGTACTATACATGAGCTATTCATTTTCCTGACATTAGTACATTATTCTATGTACTATACATTATTCTATGTACTATACATGAATCTTTGATGCTCCTGGGCACAGTACGCAATAAATTTTATTATTATTATTTCAAAATTTAGGCAATATATTGTAATGTTATAGCAAGGTAAAGGCCTTTAAGTTTGAATGAATTTACACCTCTTGAAGCTGTGGCCTGGGTCAGCTTCTCCTCCCTGACCCTGCCTTGATCTGCCATTTTGTCTATGTCTAAGTGTCCACAGAAGAACATCACTTATGAGATAGGAGGCAAGTGGCCATACAGCTGCTTTTTTGTGGGGTGCTGTTCAAGACAACATACAGTATCCTTGTGTAGTTCCCATTTAGCTTTTTCTCTAAGCATTTCATTAGAGCCCAAGTGGTGCAGCAATACAGTATTACTGACACAGCTAAAGGTTTGGAAGAATTCTCACTTTTCTTTATCAGAGAATAAATTTCCATATGATCAATAATTTGTCTATAGCAGTCAATGCCTTTCCTAGGCATATATTATCATAGGAAGTGCGTGGTGTAATGGTTAAAGTCATGGGAAATGGACTCGTTGACCTGAGTTCAAATCCTGGACATGGCAATTATTTCACTTAGTGCTAATACCCTTGGGAAAGGTATGAATCTTACTCTCCCTCCAGCTATGGGTAAAATAGTAGGGCAGACTGGGCTCTTTAACCTTGGTTAGGCAACCGGTCTAGGAGAAGAAAAACTCTGAATTCAAACCTGTTGAACTCTGCTTAAGAAACTGACCTTGTGTCGCATCCTACTCATGTGGAGGGGTTGGTAAATATATATATTATCATATAAAAATATAAATATATTAGAATGGCCATCTACAAATCTTATTATAATCAAGATTCAGTGTCTGTCTGTCTGTAACCGAAACTATGTCACTGTTTATGACACAAAAGGGAATTGTGTAAGTTTATCAATGAGTATTTAATTCATAGTTAAAATCATTAATACATAGAATACATTTATTAATGATGTCTCTATGTAAGTCTGAATTAGATTTGCCTCAAAACAGCCCTTGTTATTAGTGCATTTAAAATACCCCAAGGTGTCTTATATATCACTATCAAATAAAGGTTTATATAATTTATGGTGTGGTTAATTTGCATACTGGTTTCAACAAAACTGGGCTTGATAAATAATTACTTGGTGTTATTGATCTCTAATATTATTGTTTTATTCTCCAATGTATTAAAATTAATCATATGAATGATTTTATATAGAAACAAGTTAAAATATAATTAAAATAAGTGCAATCTTTATATACACGTTCTTATTTAATTTAATTAGTCTTTTTAATTTAATATTTCCTTACATTAAAACTTGAAGACTTAGCCCTGGCAGAGGGCACATATTCTTGCTAGTATATATAAAGAGTCTTTACACCTAACATAGAAAATCTGGTGGCTGTCACTGAACACTGAAGTTTAAGTAACAATAAATTTCTTTGAGTCTCTGCTCATTTTATTTTTGCAGAATTCAGTTTTCCATGGAGCTTTTATTTATTGCGAGGATCTATGGCCATGGAATAGTAAGGTAGGTTGATTTTTCCCTTTTTTTAAAAATTTCAAATTCTCTCAAACAGCAAAAACTGTGGATTGGTATAATGAATACTGATACCAAAAACTAGATCTTGTACTTGCATAATTGTTTGAGGAAATAGCATCACAGATCGTCTACTAAAATGAACCTAAAATCCTCGTTTTTGCAACATTTAGCCTAGAAATTGGTAGGAAAATTTTGACCAAGTAACCAATAAGCACCCCAGCTGGGAGCTGTTTTGAAAGGAACACCTTTTGCTTTTCACCCTAAATTCACGGTTGTTTGTTTACAAACAACAGATGATTTTTTTGCATTAGAATTTCACTGTATGATTTTTTTAAAGTTTGTTCATGTATATTTGCAACCCAAAGGCATGTTTTATATACTAAAATAGTTTTCAATTTTAATTTTTAAAAATTAGTTATTTATTGGTTAATTGGTGCCAACATCTTTTTATTTAAATAAACATTAGAAATTATTTTGTAAATAAAAACTATTTTCATTTGAATAAACATATCTGCATTTCTCTTCTAATTAAATAAAAACTATTTTAATATAAAAATGTGTCTTGAATATAAAAACGTGTCTTTCGTTTAAAGTTTTTAAAACTGTTAAAAAGATCTCCGATTGAATTAACAACAACAACATGAAATAACTATTTTTTTTTATTAAAATCGAAATCTATTTTAGTATAAAAACGTGTCTTTGGGTTGTAAATATACATGAACAAACTTAAAAAAAATCTTACAGTGAAATTCTAATGCAAAAAAATCATCTGTTGGTTGTAAACAAACAATCTGGAGTTTACGGTAAAAAGCAAAAGGTGTTCCTTTCAAAACAGCTCCCAGCTGGGGTGCTTATTGGTTACTTGGTCCGAAAATTTAGCAATTTCAATATTTAAGACAGAGAAGGTTGTCATTTTAAACAAAACAAATAAAATATTCTAACTAAAATTCTAATTGAAAATATTTACCCCATCACCACCGACATATCCGATATGTAATAATCAAGCTGTAACAGTGATAACATTTTAAAAGATTGACATCTATTTCCTCAAACAAGGGCAAAGTTTTGAAGAAAAATATTTTGTGTGGTAATTGTTTATGTTAATTTGCAGCTTTCGCCACATGAGAGATGTTACAGTTCTAAAATCGACCTACCCTAATGGAATAGGCTCAATTGTTTTATTGCCCATACAACTTACTTAACACTCACTTATGAGTTAGGAGGCAAGTGGCCATACAGTTTTTCTCAGCTTTTGGACCCAGTCTCGATATTTCTGTCTACTTTTCCTTTTCTAGAAATGGCTACAATCCACTATTCAACAGATTTTTATTTTCTTAATAGCCATAAGTGACATCTTCCTGTGGACTCCTACAAATGGACACACCAATGCTGGCTCACTAGGACTGACTGAGAGGAATGCCTGATAGGTTGGTTGGATTTTATGGCATGTTAACCTTTGTTGGGTTATTTTATGCTGAAGACGTTTTGTTTTATTCATTCTTAATGGATATTCAAAATTTTTTAAACTCAATTCTTTTAAAACACATTTTTTTAAACACTAATTCTCTTTGATATTTAACCCATAGATGGGATCCTAACATGTACTACCATTCCCCGAGTTCAAATCCTGGACATGGTAATTGCATTTCCTTAGTGCTAATACCCTTGGGAATGGTATGAATCCTAATCTCCCTCCAGCTATGGATAAATAGTAGGGCAGATTGGACTCTTTAACCTTGGTTAGACAACCGGCCTAGGAGAATGAAAACTCTGAATTCAAACCTGTTGAACTCCGCTTACGAAATTGACCTTGTGTCACATCCTGCTCGTGTGGAGGGGTTGGTAAATATATATATAATTAAGTCCTGCTCATATTCTTCAAATTACTCTTATGACAAACAATAAACTCTTTTTATCATACGGGAGCAAGAATGTGGTGACTGAGGGTCAACCACCTGTTAATTAATATGCATGAAGTTATTTTTTTCTAATTTATTGATGCACATGAAGTGAATGAAAATGATTTCTACTGGCTAATAAAAACAAACAAATATTTACTCATAAGTTACTTGTTTACAAGTCATATACAAACAAAAAAAAAAAAAAAAAATTGGCATTAAATAGCCCGCAAGGGTTGATATGCCATTTGACATAAAAATGATTTCTCCCAGTTTATTAATGCACATCTTATTATAATGAAGATTCAGTTACTGCCTGTTTGTAACCGAAACTATGTCACTGCTTACATAACAATACCCACAGGAATTGCGGAAGATTACTAATAAGTATTTTATTTGTAGTAAAATCATTAATGCATATAATAAATCTTATGTATTAACAATGTCTCCATGAAAATCCGAGTTAGATTTGCCTCAAAACAGCCCATGTTATTAGTGCGTTTGAAACCCTGCAAGGTGTCTTATATACCACTATGAAATAAAAGCTGACATAATATATGGTATGGTTAATTTGCATACTGGTTTTAACAAAACCGGGTTTAATAAACTTGGTGTTTAATAACTTGGTGTTATTGACCTCTAATATTATTGTTTTATTCTCCAATATATTAAAATCAATCCTATGAATGATTTTATACAGAAATCAATTAGTTCAATCTTTTTATATGCATTCTCATTTAATTTTGTTAATCTTTCCAAGTCACCATATGTGTAGCACTGCTGAGGATGCAAAAAGACAACGTCTTTCATTTCCAGCCTTGTGTTGGTAAAAGAGGGTGATTCTAGGATTTGCTTTGTCACGTGATGAAAACGGACACGTAATGTGCGAGAGACCTCCTTAAATTTTTAAACACCATAAACATAATTATTTCTATTAATTAATACACATGAAGTTAAGGAAAGATCTAACATAAAAATTATTTCTACCAATTTATCAATACACATGAAGTTAAACAAATCATATACATACACACACACACACACACATATATATATATATATATATATATATATTAGTCATCGGGATGGCCTAAAGTCAGTATCAGCCAGTCAGCGAGGGAGTCTATCCCCTTTTCAATAGCGCTAGATCAAGGAGATTGTTTTGGTGTCTGATGTGGAGCGCCACACCTACCATTGTTACATATTAATTGGATCCCTATTACTTTTTAAGGTAGTATTCCTTATGGCGATCAGTACAGCTGATGGCCTTGAGAGTGAGTGACAATGCTTGACCTCACTCTCACCTTGCTTTCTGGGGATAGAATCGTGAGAACGGAACCCCGATAGAAAGCCCCCCTTCCGGTTTAAAGTGGGCAACTTTGCAGTTAGTCAGTTGCAGAGTTAGAAGCTAGCAAGATGTGACTCTCAGCGCGCAGTTGTCTGGTCCTGGGGTTCCAGAATAAAATAACATCAAAGGTAAATCGAAGTCTTGTTGTTATTACTAAAAGCTAACAATGACACAAGGCTTCTGATAAGGAACGCTCCCAAGCAGAACCAGACACGGAACCCAGATAAGAAAGACCAGACGAGACCATTAGAAGATAGAAGACAGAAGACTAGACGATCAGAAGACGGCCGGAAGAATAGACCAGAGTAAGACGTAAGAACTATACAACGTATAGATATTTAGTGCCGTCAAAGAAAAGGCACTATGCAACACCATCAACTCCTTACTTTACCGCACAGATCCCTGTGCTACTCATACGCTGAGTTGGCGAGGACCGGTATCAAACTAGGAATGAGCTAAGACAATTAAAATCGAATGGTTTAAAATACAGATCATTTAAAATATAGTGACTCGAGTTTCTCGCAATAGCGCAAATCTTTAGGATATTTTCCCCAAGGATTTGCACTATTGCGAGAAACTCAAGTCAGTATTTTAAACCATTCAATTTTAATCGTCTATTTAGCTCTTTATATTGAGCACTTTTTAATCGATTTTAGAGAAAAATTCTTGAAGTAAATATACTTATTTACTTAGTGGATTTATTGTCACTGTGGTATATATATATGAATATATATATATATAAAATATATATATAATATAAAATATATATATATATATAATGAAAAAACAAAGTATTCCGAAAAAAAGATAATTTATTTTTTATGGTGAATTTGACAATTAAATGTTTCGGTTTAATTTTTTTCACATTCTTTATATATATATATATATATATATATATATATATATATATATATGAATTTTTTTTTTTATAGTTTGTTTGAAGCATTGTACGTATGTGTAAAATAGAAATTAGAAGGCAATTGACAATGCAATGGAATAGGTGTTGAAAATGATGTTTATTTACCTTTTTTCCTAAATATTTTGGGATAAATCCCATCTTCAGAGGTTTTAGAAGTACTTGTGTTTTTTTAGTACTTATCTTACGGCGCTGGCATAAATGTTTGTTGTTTATTAAGTTGAATGTTTGAAAATGTTCAGGTTTTCCGTGGTGGTTCGTTGGCTCGTTAGATAAGTACTAAAAAAACACAAGTACTTCTAAAACCTCTGAAGATGGGATTTATCCCGAAAATATTTAGGAAAAAAAGGTAAATAAACATCATTTTCAACACCTATTCCATTGCATTGTCAATTGCCTTCTAATTTCTATTATATATATATATATATATATATATATATATATGTATATATATATATATGAGAAGTAAATACACAGCAATGTGTTTATGATATGGCTTTTTTTTTAGCTGACAACTTTTGGGAGAATATGTGCTTAATTGAAGTCGTACCTAATTTTGAAAGTTAATTAATTAATAATTGATTAGGCGGGCATACCTATTTACAGGTAAGGCTAATCAAATCGAGAAAAATCAATCTCTGTATGTACATTTCGGCCTATTAGGCCTCATCAGCAGAGCTATAGATAGGAAGACCACCTTGTGCATGATTCGAAACCCGACTGTCAAGCTGACAGGCGAGCATCTTAGCCCCTACACCAACCGGACCTTCTTAGATTTTTCGTTTTGTTTAGAAGTTGGTTTTCTATTCCTCTTATAGTGACTTCTACATGACAGTATGAGAAGTAAATACACAGCGATGTGTTTATGATATGGCTTTTTTTTTAGCCGACAATTTTTTCAAAATTAGTTATGACTTCAATTAAGCACATATTCTCCCAAATATATATATATATATATATATATATATATATATATATAAACAAGATTTCACATTAAATAACCCACCAGAGTTGATGTGCCTTTAAACACCAACCAACCAACCAATCAAAAAACCATAAGTTGTTTTGCATACCTACACCTGAATTGAAGTTTAAAAATATTAAGATATATACAAAAAAAAAAAACAGGAATTGGCATTAAATATCTCACAGGGGTTGACATGCCATAAAACAAAATAACCAACCAAATCACTACATGACTAGATGAACACCTAGTCAATGAACTCTGAGTTCATTAACACAGAAACACAAATAAGATTTATTTTATTACTTTCATCTACGACGAGCCAAGGCCAGTAATCCATAATTCAGTCAGGTATCAGCGTGTTTTGTTTTATTTTATTTGTTGTTTGTTTTCATCTGTGATCAAAGTGAAAAGCACAGACAAACAAATTTTACAGTCATGCTCCAGATTTGGCAAACACTATAATCTGACATTATGCCAAAAAGTCAATCGTAGCTTTTAGAAGGATTAGCCTACATTAACCTGTCACTCATTGACTGTTGGAAGATGAGAATAATAAATTTGGTATGTAGTGAAAGATGAGAATAATAAATTTGGAATGAAGTGAAAGATGAGAATAATAAATTTGGAATGAAGTGAAAGATGAGAATAATAAATTTGGAATGAAGTGAAAGATGAGAATAATAAATTTGGTATGTAGTGAAAGATGAGAATAATAAATTTCGAATGAAGTGAAAGATGGCAAAATGAGTCAATCCAGACTTTATTTCCAACATGTGGAAAAAAAAAATCGAATTTTCTTCCTTTGTCCCATGGGATTCCTGATATATCCATGTTAGGTAAAATAGATAGCTTGATAAAGGACAACATAAAAAGCACACGGGTAATTCAATATCCAGGCCATGTCACCCACCCCCTTCAATTTTTCTGAAATTTTGTCCAAGTGTGGATTATGATAAAGTTAGACAATCCCCAAAATTTCAGCTTCCAATTCCAAAAATTGGCGGAGTTATGTCGATTTTTAGCTCTCCAAATTTAAGGTTTTTTTTTTTATTATTTTTGGATTCTGTGGTCAAAAATGCTTTTATAAACCAATTTTTAGTAGTAGGAAAGCTCTAGAATTCATTTTACAGACAAAAATAGATTACAAAGAGTCGCCATTTTTCGCTAACCCCACCAAATTTGGAGAGCTAAATATTGACATAACTCCGCCAATTTTTGGAATTGTAAGCTCAAATTTTGGGGATTGTCTAATGTTAACATAGTCACACCAGGTAAACATTTCAGAAAAATTGAAGGCGTGGGTGACAATTTTACTTTTTTCTGGATGATTTGACATGTAATTACCCACACAGTAATACAGAACCATAACAGAGATAAATGATTTTTGTAAAAATTTAGAATTTGGCCTTAAGTTATCAAAGGCTGCCAGCATGGTACTTTTAAAATTGCAATTACCCTTGCCATTATTATCATATGGATGAAACAAAAGTCTTCAGCATAAAATAACCCAACAAGGGTTTACATGCCATAAAAGAAATTAGATACCTAATATTTATGGCAATAGTGCTACACTATTGCCATAATTATTAGGTATCTAATAATTATGTAACAATACAGCACAGGAATAAGACAAGATACATAAACAATAGAACAGTGTACATAAACATACATACATAAAAGGACTAGAGCGTCCGTACATAAAAATCACTTACTAGTAAGGCGGGGGCAATTAGTGCAGCTGATGGCCTTCAGAGTGAGTGACAGCGCTTGGCCTCACTCTCACCTTGCCTTCCGGGGATAAATCGTGAGAACCGGAAGGCATAGAAAACCCTGTCTTCCGGTTTAAGGATAGTAAGTTTCAGTCAGTTAGAAGTTAGAAGCCGAGCTCGTAGGATGTAAGTCTCACTGCGCAGATTGTCTGGGTTGGGGATTTACAAATAAAGTAACATCAAAGTAAATTGAAGTCTTGTGTTTATTACCTAAAAACTAACAATGACACAGAGTTTCAGATAAGGAGAAATCCCTAACAGAAACCAGACCCGAAGTCCCCAAGAAAGTCCAGACCTTAGAAGACCAGACCAAGAAGATAGACGATCAGAAGCAAAGCCGGCCAGAAGAAAATATGACCAGAAGTAAGAAGTAAGAAAGGGTATACAACAGTATTATATAAAATGTTTTGTCCCACAAACACGTCGGAGGTTGTTATGTTTCAACTAGTTATGACTTTGTTATAACCTTGAACCTTACATGGTCATACAGCTGCTCTTTTGTGGGTTGCTGCTTCAGAGGATTTGTTGAAAACAGCATCCTTATGTAGTTCCTATCTAATTTTTTTTCTCCAAGTGTTTCATTAAAGTTCAAGTGGTGCTATTGAGAATTCTGGGGTATGGGGGTTATCGTCCTTTGTCTGCGAGCCTCTGTTTCAAACCAACCAATCATGAGCCAGCATACTTTGGCGGCAAAGCCAAATAAGTAAACTCATGCCACCTCTTCTGATTCAGCCCTCACCGGAGACTGAACCTAAAAAAGGGTTGCTCCTATTCTTCAACAGACAACCAGAATCGGAGTCGACGCAAGCAGAAGTCCATCATATCCGAACTATCAGAAGGCCGTAGCAAGGGGCTCCGATAATACCCCATATCTCAGGATACACCAGTTAAGTGACAATTATTATTTGCGCGGACGAACTAAAGTCTGCAACCTTTGTTATTCTGTAATACAGTCTTTTATTCATATTTCTAGTTGTTCGTTTATTTCTTCGACTCTTAACCTGTCTGCCACACTCGTGGTTAACTCCACTACAAACCTAGGAGTACTGCCGCTTGTGTCTCTTTTCTTTATAGTGCAGCAATACAGTAGTACTGACATAGGTACAGCTTTGAAGAATTTCCTATTTCTACATGATCGATAACTTGTCAATAGCACTCCATGTCTTTCCTGTGCATATATTGGCATTGTTTTATGTAGATGAGATATTGCTACCTAAGTAGGACAAGTTTAGCTCGTTCATACTTGTATCTTAACCCCCAATAAAGCTGGTTCTTTCTTCTTCGGGGCTGGTAAGCTGAAATGAAATTTAAGGAATGAAACAAAGGCGAGAGGTAGTTTTATGACTTAGGCTTTATTGAATGTGACATAGTCAGACGTGGCAAGGGGATATCACACAAACCATCCAAGTAAGATGGACAAGACATACTGGACTCTACTGGAGAAGCAAGGATCACGTCGGGATCACCAATTGTAGTGGGGTGTGTGATTTATTCTTTTATATTATTTGTACACATCTCGCTATCTGAAAACATTTATCAACATGCAGGAGAAACAACGAAGTCAGATTAAAATACACAACTTGTACTAAAATAAAGTTACAAAATGTAGTACATGATACTGGGTAAAGTCCTTTTCATTTGCTCTTGTTTTAAATTTCATATTTGTCTTACTTCACTTCCCGATTATGGAGCTAACTTGTCTGCGTGACGATTACTTGTCTGTCATCCTCTAACTGAATTCTTGTCCTTCCTAGAATTCCCACTTCTTGTTTTTGGCGCTCGATTTTGAATTCCAGCGTCTGCCAGTTCCGTTATTACATTTTAAAAATATTTACTCCCCCCTTTCTCGAACAATCGGCAACCGCCATTTTATTAACCATTACAAACTCATGTGATGTTCTCCTGTGGACACCAACACATAGACACACCAGTGTAGCAGAGGACCTGCCAAAAATGATGACCGATTGGGATGGTTGGCAATTAAGAGTGTGGAGATTAAAATAAAATTAAAATTAAAAATTAAAAAATAACAATCTCCCAGGAGCCCTCAGACAAGAACCTTGGCATATACAGAGAAAATATCCCTTCCTGGCACCAAAAAGATTGCTTGTCCATTTCAACATAGACCATTACTGGGAACAGACTCTATGACTGGCACAGGAAGAAATTTCCTCTCCATGAAATAGCCATGGACCAATAAATAAAGTCTGAAATCCAAAAGTATATTTTGTCTTTGTCTCCTCTTTTCTCTTCCTTTAATTAATTTTCAGCTCAATGATCAACAGAAGGAAGTACCACATATAATGGTGTAGCGTTAGTTGTATTCGCCTGGTGGAGTTGTCTGCCCCTTTTAGTTCGTTGGTGCCCGCTAGGGCACCATAGTATTTAAGCGCCGGATTCAAACACTTTCACTCTCTTTTCCTGTTTCAGCAACTACGAGCCACATGGGGTAGATTCTATCTAAACCCTCTCGTTGGGGCTCCGCCCCCCTTACATTACTGTAAGTCCTCACAGCATGGACTATTCCTAGTCTCATGTCTGTACTCATATATGTATATCTGTATCATTCATGAATGTGTCTTTATCTTTATTTGTGTACCCCTTTTTATATGTACTCTTTTACTATGTACGTTGTATCTACTGTTATCCATGTGCTGTGTATATTAAATGTTTTGTCTATTAACCTTCGTCGGAGTTATTTGTATCCAAAGTATGTATAACTTTAAACCATCCTTATAATGGGGTTACAAGAAGAAACTATCAGTAACATACCACCAAATAACCAAAAGCCTACCCCCCCCCCAAAAAAAATAAACCCCTTAACCCCCATAAGAGTCATAGGAATCTGTACTATCAGCACAATCTGATGATGACGATGATGTGTGCTATTGTCTTTTTAATTTGACCAGTTGAAGTATTTATTCAATGAGATTTTTCTATTCATTTATTGTTTTACCTCGTATTCAAATTTCCATTCGTTTCTAAGAAGTCTCTGTTTTTGTTTTGTTTTTTTAGCCGGGAAACACAACTTAACAAAAAGTTGCTACAACAGACAGGTCGTTCCCTGATGTTGCACCTATTCCATTGCAATGAAAGGGTTAATTCCTGATGTCCGAGGTGTCCCACAAAAGGGGAATACTAATAATATATGAGACCGACCGGACAATTTTTGTCATCCCATCCCCCCATTAAATCGGGACCTGTGTCAAATATGCCCTCGTGGGGAACACTAACAAAAGGGAGCTGCAACTGTAAGTACGTAGTAGTGGTATAAAGAAACAATCTAAAAAACAAAAAAAAAACCCAACCCAAGTGATAATAAAACGAAAAGAAATATAAAATTACGGTGAAAGTGACGTGTACCAACCAGGCTAGTGATTCATTTTTTAAAAAAAAAAGAAAAAGAAAAAAAGTATACAATACTATGTAATTCATTCTGCAGCGAGTAAACGTGAAAATGAATGGGTATTACTGAGGCCTACGTATACAATATAATCAGATGATCTTGTATTACGCGGTATTTTTTAAAAATAAAATAAATATATAAATAGAATTAAAAAAAATAAAAAAAATAAAATAATTAAAAAAAAAAAAGCTTTTAAATATTGTTGGAAATACTCCGTGTAAAATAGATAAAATTATAACGGTCAGTTACAGGTTGTTAGTTAAGTTACTAACATAGACTGTAGTTAAACTGTCATTGGGTACCACCAAAAAAACTTTTTAATTTTCCGACCTAAATCAGAAGTCTGTCGTTACTAATTTTATTTTTTAAATCCATATCTAACTAAAATCATAAAGATCTTTTTTTTTTTCATTCTAAAATATTTTCTTTTCAATTATTTTTTTAAATTAATTTAATGAAATAGAATAATGAAATTAAAAAAATAATTTTCAGATTTTTCATACAAAAAAAAAACTAATTGGGGGTGAGGTGGGTGTATGTTTGTTTTTATGCGCACTTGGACAGAAGTACAAGTTAAAGAAAAAAAAACTTAGGCTTATAAATTTATGTTCGGAGTTGACGGGAATCAGTGAAATAAATCTATTTATAAATTTATCTATATTTAGAAGTCATGTTTACGACCGTTTGTGAATTCAATTAGCGTTGAGAAGAAAAAACAAAACAAAAAAACCCCAAAACAAAACAATTTTTTTACGCGATAACTTAATGAACTTCCATACGCCGTTAAAACGTAGTAATGTAGTCTTTAAAATTAAAATATATATGTATGGAATAGAATTACACTTCAAAGCTAATATTAAACTTTAGGATATTCTTATATTTTCATTTTTTGTTTTATTTTATTTTTATTATTTCATTATTATTTCATTATTATTTTTTAATTTTTTTAATTATTTTTAATTATTTTAATTTTATTTTTATTAAGGAACAAGAGTATTAATATAATAGATAAAATTTATCTATATATTTAGGCTGAACTTGCACAAAGGTGTCAAAATTAGAGTGACCCAGAAAAAAACAGAACCCAAATCATTTATTTATTTTCCCATTAAACTAACCTTAAAACCCCTACCCCTAGTTAAAATTAACTAGGTTTATTACAAAATGTGTGGGTTCTGTTTTTTCTGGGTCACCGGTATACAGGGTGGCCCAGAAAAAACAGAACCGAATTATTTATTCATTTCCCCATTAAACCAACCCTAATCCTAACCCTAAACCCTAACCTTAGACCCCCATATTTAAAATTAACAGTTTTATTACAAAATTTGTGGGTTCTGTTTTTTCTGGTCATCCTAATTTTGACACCTTTGTGCAAGTTCAGACTATATTTAATACTCTTGTTCCTTAAAAAAATTAATTAAATAATATAATATTATTATTAATAATAATACTCTTGTTCCTTAATCTTCCGACCGTTATGATATTGCAACAGCCCTCTGGTTAAAAATGAGACCGTCCAAATCGTCTGAGATGAGACGCAAAAATGTAAATCCTGATTATCTGGAGTCGCTTATCCGCCAAATTATTTTTTATGAGTGCCGTCACCTCAGTTAAATAATGGGCCATTCCGTTTTTATTATAAAGAAAAAAAATGGAAGGAAAAGGACATGCGATATAGAAAAATATAATAAGAAGAAAGAAAGAAAGAAAGAGAGTAGGCCAGGGGAAATAATGAAGAAAAGATAAAAAGAAAAAAAGAATGAGAGTTAAATTAAGATTAGTAATCTTAATTTAGTAAGTATAGTAATCTTAGATTACTATACTTTTTATACATTGAAGTATTTGCAATAGTTCTTATGTATTGTAAACATCAAACGTTGTAAAATAATTAAATGATATTGATCGATCATACTGTGGTATATACACAGGTCCTGCTAGTAAGAATTAAATGTATGTATTGTTTGTATACAAAAGAGGCCTTTATAAACTAGCCAGAATTTTTAAGTAATTAAACTTATTTATCATAAATAAGTTTAATGAACAGAATTATACTCTAAAGCCGATATTAAATTTTAGGATATTTTTATAGTTATAAATTTGTTTAAAAATCAAAACAAAGAAATTAAATGATGTGTAACAGTTGCTAGTGTCGGTTATGAATTTCAACCAATCAAATTGCTTCGTTGATTTTAGTTTGTATTGGCGCCGGGACCTCACGTAACTGAACGAGTTGTTAACAGCAACAAGGAATTTTACTTGAATGAAACCAAATCAGCTAAAAATCAACAACCACATATTAATGCTAAACGTTTAAACTACAATTACCCCGTATTTATACGATATACAACAAAAAGGAGAAGACATATGATATTAAATAAACTACCAACCAAGGACTAAATGAGCAAGTTGGAGCACGCTCCTTCTTCTCTGCATGTGGTGGATTATATTGAATTGATTGTGAGTAAATAATAACTCAATTTCATTGACTATTGAGACACTTACATATTTTTTTTAATAGATAAATCTTGCTCATTATTTCTATTACGTGGCAGTGACGTTGTGAAAAACGTAACCTAGGAGGAAAAAAAGGTTACGAAAAAAAAAAAAAAAAAAAAGATTTAAAAAATGGATAGTTCACGATCCATAAACCACCCATTAAAAACAATAAGCAATGCCCCTTCTTCTAGAAGTGATGTAAGTCCTTTGGATTTTTCATTTCGGAGATTGAAACATGTTGCTGATATTGTGGACGACGAACAGGACTCAATGACCCTAGATGACGACCCGGAAGATATTCAAAAATCTTATGATAATAATAATTCTACATCCATGACTAACAACACTACAGAAGGAACAGGAATGGCAAAAAGTGATTTTATCCAAAGAGTTAAAAGAAACAAATCACGGAGCAAGTGTCTTCGTTTAAACAACAATTCCCTAATTACCGTTGATGGATTACCTAATATTGTATCCTCCCTGTTTCTCCATCCGTTGTCCCTGTCATGGCTGGATTTATCCTTCAACCGGTTAGCGGAAATCTCTGCTATATTTTGTGATCTACCCCACCTACAGATTTTGTACCTGCACGGAAATTGCATTAAGGTTTTGTCCCAGGTGGAAAACCTTCGCCCTGCTGCTCATCTAAAAAAGCTTACTTTGCACGGTAACCCGATTGAGAATGTTAAAAATTATAGAAACACTGTGCTGACCACAATTCCAACCCTAAATGAATTTGATTTTAGCTGTGTGGTCAAATCAGACAGAGAATCTGCCGAGGTATGGCGTAAAAATCACCAAAGTTTGGTTGACCGAAAGAAAAAACGTAAGAAGGCACATCTAGAAAAAACAGGTTCTTAGTCGCTTTAATTAATTACCATTTTGGAGAAGAATAAAGGTAGACTGTGAATTGAAGGTCGTAAATTTTACTATAGTTTACCGGACAGATATTAGTGGAGTATGAAATGAAGTCCAATGTATATTTTGTCAACTGGGATTACCTTTATTAACTTTAAATCTATACAACATCACTTAATGCTGTCGTTTAATTAAAAAACAACAACTTATAAATGTATTAACGTATTATTCAGTTATGTTTTCCTTAAAGTTTCATTTTTATTAAAAGTAATCCCAGTTGAGAAATTAAAAATATAAACATTGGACTTTATTTTATATTCCACTAACGTCTGTCCGGCAGACCGGTAAAAATTTACGCCCCTGAATTCACCGTCTACCGGACTAAATTGCTATTTTGTTTAAATGACAATCAATAGTTGATATATATTTTTTTTAAACATTAGAAACGGGATAATTTCTCCGTAGAATCATTTAAAATATGACTGCTGAAAACAAAAACAGTTTTATGTGCCCCCCCCCCCAAACGTCTTAAGTACTTATCTAAATTTTTAAATATTATTTTGTAAATCTTTAAGTTCTTTCAAGAGCAAAAATCCTTTGTTGAAAAGAATAAGTTTTAATGAGTTTCAGTTAAAATTTGAACAAATTAACACTTTTAAAATTAGAATATAAATTTACCTTTTAATTTCATTATTTTTTTCTTTAATTTTGGGATGAGATGAAACTATTCACGAAGTTAAAAAAATGTAATTTTAGGTAATTTTGAATTTTAAATATTCTAAGAAATAAGACAGTGTTGCTGTTTTAACATCTTGAAATGTAAATGAAAGTAAATATTTTTCATAATATAAAACCAGGTAAAATTTCTGACAATAGTACTAATAATAATAATTGAATGTATTTATTTTTTACTGAACTGTCTTTTTTGATCCTGTATGGGCTATTATGCCAAATATATATATATATTTATTTAAAAACAAAACTAGATACAAAAAAATTTTCTAAAGTTAAAAACTGGACAATAGATAAATTCTCTGAGATGTGATTCATGAATAATATTCATTGAATATTAATTAAAAGTTCATGAATGCAAGGACGTCTTGAATTGGTAAATATTTACTTCAAACTTTTTTCTATTTAACTTCCAATGGTTGGATTTTATTTTTAAATTAAACCCTAAAATATTTAATGTGCCAATTTTAAAATGTATACTTTTAAATTAAAAGTATAATATAGATAATGTACGTAACTTTTTCTTCATTAAAAGTTTTAATGAAAGAAAACTTACCTACATTATTTCTTACATTAACTTAAAATTTAAAGTCAAAATTGAAAGTTTATTTTATTTTTTTATTTTTTTTCGGTGTGAGTTTTATTGTAAAATGTTTTTGCTTTGTCAATTATCTAGATACATTTTAAAAATTTTTAATTAAAATAGTTTGAAATGATTTTAAACTATTTTATTTCTTCAACATATTTCTGAAACTTTTTGGTGTTCATTTTTTTTTTTCTTTAAGACTAAAAAGATATTAACCAATTTTTCATGAAATCAATTTACTTTTTATCATCCTAATTTTTAACTTTAAAATATTTTCAATAATTAAAAAAATAAACTATCCACCTATATTTTTTCTACTAATCAGAGACCCATACCATCCAGTGTTTTGACCAATTCAACCTGTTTGACCAACCTGTTCGAACAATTTCATTTCAGAAATTGTTTTCATGAGAAAACAAATCTATTTTTTAAAACATGTGACCAAAAATATGCGAGTGAAAAAATGGTTAAAATATTGTATATATATTTTTATTTTTATTTTGTAATAACTTGAATTTATTATTTTAATGTATTGTTCATATACCATAATCAGATATAAAAACATAATATCTCTGAATAATGCAATTTTTCTTTAATTATTTTTATAATCTGTTTTATGTGCACTTCTGGGATGCCTGGACCGATTTCAACAAGACTTCATATTTAAGATGCAAAGAAAAACAATGCAACTAGTTAACATTTAATGATAAATAAAAATGAGTCAATTAGATTTAAACCATTTAAATAGTAATTAATTGTGAATCCTAATGTAATCAAATCCTTAAAAGGTAACAATTACTGTAGCAGCAAACAGTTTTTACAATTTTATTTTTTTCCCCAAGACCTTAAGATGAATTTTATTATTCATGATTTTAAAAAAATTCACTTCGTTTTCATGTCATTTCAACCAGTTTATCATTCATCCTTTTGCAGATGAATTAAAAAAAAAAAACAACATTTGCCACTAAATCTTTTAACTTCATAACATGCTTTCAGATATTTAATATAAATGATAATAATAATAATAATAATAATAACAAACTGGAGAAATTGGAAATTGGAGGAAGAATTGAGACCATCCAGACAACAGCATTGTTGAAATCTGCTAGAATACTCAGAAGCGTCCTGGATACCTGAGGAGCCTTGATACTCAGACTCCAGTAAAAGACCATTAGCTTTATGCTGGTATGAAAAACTCACAAGGAGTGAAATAATAATAATTGATTAACAAGAAAGAACTTGTCAACTGGTAGATTTTGTGGTCCCAGCAGATCACAGGGGGAAGATGAAAGAAAACAAAAAGATAGACTAATACCTGGACCTTGCTAGAGAATTGAAAAAAATGTGGAAATATGAGGGTGAAAGTGATACCAATAAGTAGTTGGGGCACTTGGAACGGTCCCAAAAGTTTAGAAAACGGACTCAAGGAATTGGAAATCAGAGGAAGAATTGTTGCCATCCAGACAACAGCATTGTTAAGATTAGCTAGAATACTCAGAAGAGTCCTGGAAACCTGAAGAGACTTGTCCCTCAGACTCCAGTGAAAGACTATCAGCTTATGCTGGTGTAAAAAACTTACAAGGAGTGAAATAATAATAATAATAATAATAATAATATCTTAATCTTATTTTCAACTTCAATTCACTTTAGGATTTATATTTGATATTTGAGAAATTTAAATCCACAAAGAAAACCTTTTTGACTAACTGAAATTTCAATCGCCAAACAAATTCATTCTTCCTTTTACGTATTATGGGCAGTTTTTTTTTTAAATTATAGATATTTCTATTAAAAATAATGAAGATTTTCTTCTATGGCTTTCTGGTTCAAATCTAAATGATATTTTTTAAGAGGTTTGATCCTCCTTCTTAAAGATATTCCTATATAGTTCATAGGTATGAATCAGTCCATGCACCTGGCAGTAAATTACAGGTAAATGCATTCTAGTTTATTGCAGCATTAATTCTTTTCTGAGAGTTTTGTGTATATGTATAATAAAAGTAAACCTGAGAAGAAAAAAAAAATGTTTATAGATAATATTTATGATCTATATTCATGAGTTGATCTTTTGTATATTTCACCCTTTCATTTATCGTAATTTGATTGTTACAAATGCAGAATAGTGTGCAAAAGATAATATCATTAGAATTGCATTTTACATATAAACAGCATTAGATTACGGAAACTCCTGAAGTAGCCTAACCCTAATCCTTCAAAGGTTTTGAGTATTTCCGTGAAATGTAATACTTTTTATACATAATCTAATGATATTATCTCTTGTGTGCTATTCTGTATTAGTATCATTTGATTTTCTGGGGAAATTTTTACGCCAAGTGTTCTCATTCTTTATTTGAATTTTAGCCTTACAAAATTATTACTTTTGTATGATTTTATCCACAGCTTTGACAATAGCTGTCACTGCACCAGGTTTTCTAATGATTAAATATTCATACTACTACTCCATAGTGTCCTGGGTATGACGTTAACTGTATCTAGTGGTGAGGTTCCAATTCTGGAGCTGTGGGGAATGTGGAGTACCACTTCATCGTCATTAGTCCCAGCTCCACTGTGATCCGAAGTGGTAGTACCTGTTAGGGTAACATCTATGGGTTAATTTGATCAAAAATTGTTTTTTAAAAAATGAGTTTAAAAAAAAAAATTTGAATAACCAACAAGAATGAATTCTTTTCTGCATAAAATAACCCAACAAGGGTTGACATGCTGTAAAATCCAACCAACCACTCCTGCACCAAGAAAGAAACAAATCTAACATGTATTTGGTATCAAAAAGTATTTCTCATCCAGAGAGACAAAATCATAGAACTGCAACACCTCTGGAAAAAAAAACAAACTTTCTTCAAAAAAATATGCTGGGTGATTGTAAAGTAAGTGCCGTCCCTATTTTAAAAGTCTTATAATTTATTTCTGAATCATTATGTTTACAAAAAATGAATATGAGAACACACATAATATGGAGTTTTATTTAAAATTCTATACGGGCACCAGCATTCGCCTCAAGCCACTCTGGAATCACATTAACTGATCTTCATCGGAACTCTTGTGGAATGGTAGAAATAAATTCTTATATTCGTCCTTCAAATTCTTCCAAAGTAGTTAATTTCATTGACTAGACTTGTTCCTTCAGCCAACTCCTAAGGAAAAAGTTGCACGGTGTTAAATCAGGGCTTCTGGCCGGGCCACTCATACAGACCCTGTCTACGCATCCACAACCTATGAAAATGGTGATTCAACCATTCACGAACAACAATAGCAAAATATGAAGGAGCACCATCTTGCATAAAAATCAAGTCTTCAATATTCTCCCAAGTATTGACTACATCTAAAAAAAATGATAAATAGTTTAAAATGGGGAGTTACTTTTCAATCACCCTGTAAACTTAATCAAGAGTATCCTTAAACAAGACCGCCCTGTCGGCTGGGGCGTTAGAATGCACCTCTGCAGAGGGGTAAGACCCCCAATGGGGCCACCTGTTGACCGTGGGTGGCGACCCATGATGCTTAAGGATAGAGCCCAGGTGGATGAGCAGTTCATGACATGCAATACTCCACTTTGGCCCTATCTTGGGCTAGACGGGCGGTTGGAGAGGCCCCCTCCTATCAATCGGCTGGTCACGTCAAGCCCTAGCACCTATATGATTTTCCCAACCCTATTACCCTTATAGCAAGCCCTAACCCCTTTTTATCATATGAGTGCTAGAAGGCAGTGGCTGCGGGTCTACATGTCCTGGGAATGACGTTAAACTCTATCTGATGGTGAGGTTCCAGTTTTGGAGGTTTGGGGAATGTGGAGCACCCGTTCATCACCATTGCTCCCTGGTCCACTCTGACCCGGAGTGGTAGTACCTGTTAGGGTCCCATCTATGGGTTAAATAGAAAAACATGAGTTTATAAACAAAATTGTATTATCCATTAAGAATTGATTTATTTCAAAACTTTATCGGCATTAAATGACCCGCTGATGTTGATATGCTGTAAAACAAACCAAACAAAATCTTAAACAAGAAATCTGTGTAAAAGTTTGAATTTAATTTAAGATATTAACAGGCTCGCCCTCTCTCTGAAATTAAAGTTTTCTATTCTCAGTATGTGATTAAATGGCTTAAAAATCTTATATATCAAACTATCACTAAATCATTGCGTTTGTATGTAGGTATTTGATCTCCATGTTTCTAACACATGTGGGCATGCCTACAAAATCAGAAAACAGTATTGCTCACATGACTTTCGGAAACATTTTTTCACACTCAGAATGGTCGAGGCATGGAATAACCTGCCCGCGTCCGTTGTAGGCTGCCGAAACACTGCATCTTTCAGGGCCTCCATGCTTCCTGTAGTCCACCAACACCATATCTGATGCCCCTCTCCACCCACATAAGCACACACACGCGCACACATACATGTATATTGTTACTGTATGCTATTCATGTTCCTGACACTAATACATTATTCTATGTACTAGACATGAGACTTTGATGAGTTGTGGTGCACCTGAGCACTGTACACAATACATTTCATTATTATTATTACTAGCAAATATATGCACCCTCCGGGTGCAAGTATTTAACTTTTAATGTAATAAAATATTGTATTAAATTAGAAAGGCTAATGAAACTAAATAAGAATACAGATAAAAAGATTTGAAACAGAGGGAGTATAATAAAAAATGGAACAACTGAAACTTACTCTTCCATCACTTTCATCTTTCATTGTTATTTTTTCTAATTTAAGTATTTAGTTAAAAGAGGAAGTAAAGAATAAAATGACAGTTATTTTTTCTTGTTAATGGATTTCATTTAAGATTCATTGAAGAGATTTTTGCTTATATTCATTAAAATAAAACCAAACAATTAGAAATCAATAATACTAAGCACATATTTATTAAATTCGATTTTTTAATATTAATATGCAAATTAGCCTTCCCGTTCACACTGTAAACCGCTATTTTGTTGTGTATATAAATATAATTGAATGTTGTCAGTATGTAGACATAGTTAACAGTATTAATAATGTAAGACAATTTTATTAATAATTGAGGTTTAGATAAAAATAAGATCATGGAGAATGTGATGTCAATAACTAAGAGAATTGTGACTTGAGCAGGAATATAGTTTTGGTTACAGACAGAAAAACACACAATCTCCATTATAATAAGATTTACCCAACCCATTTATCCAACTTGTAGGATGTTGCAAGTATGGGGTATCCATCAAGAATCAAACTCACTATTCAGTAGTAATGGATGTGCAAGACTAACTTGCTAACCATTACACCTTGATGGAATGCCCTCATTATATATGTATGTATAATGACTGCTGTATCTTGACAGATGATAGCAGTCTTTACCACCAACATTACAACTCAAACAACCTGATTAATATTTAATTCAACTTGTGAAAAATATATAAGATGTATAATATGATAAAGAAGTAAGACATCTGTACATTGTTGAATTAATGTGACTTATACTTGTACAACACTCATGCTACTCTCTGGGTCTACATAGCTACAGCCCAGTGACAAGCATAGCAAGATAACTGGTGACTATGCAAACTGCTGGTTTTATTTCAGAGTATTTTCTCTTAGACTTTTCTCATCAAAGAATATGTACATGTCAGCAGAGGTTTGATGCTGGAGATATCTTATCCAGTTTTGATTTTGGAATTAATTTCTAGAAGGGTTGCTTTCTACCCACAAGCAGGGTTCCCCTCTCGACCACACCAATAAGATCCAAAGGAAAGCAGAGTTTTACATTTGTAGCCAGCTTGGGTGTAGGGTTTGCTAGAAGGTTCATGAACATATATTGTATATATAAAGTATACTCAGTTCATATCTCTATATATAATGGAGATTCGGTGTCTGACTAACTTAAACTATGTCACTGCTTACATCACAATACCCTCAGGAATTGCGTAAGTTTACCAGTGAGTATTTAATTTATAGTTAAAATTATTAATACATGAAATAAAGAACAACCTGTATTATGTATACTCAGAAATTAAGTATGTAACATTAAATGGTCACATTGTTAAAACAAGTTTTAATAAATACATACTCGGTATTACTGATTTATATGTAGTTTGTTTTATTTTAATACTACAATTGGCTACCCGGCGTCGCCTGGGTAGAGGGGAGATTTTTAAAAGTTAGTCGCGCAGATCCATTATTACTGAATCGTGAGTTGAATCCTCATGGGATGCCCCATTTAAATCTCTATGTAAAAAAAAATAGACCTTGCATTGATCCAGCTACTCTGAAAAGAAATGTTAATGTCTACCATCTAAAATATTAAATGAAAAAAAGAATCTATGCTGTTATCATTTAAATTTTTTTTTTTTTTAATTATCTTCACAAATATAAATCAAATCTCTATTTTTGCTCAAAAATCAAGCCCTGGTGATATTTAATGTGTATATATATTTACTTTGTCATTAATTTTTTTTTTTTTCGAAGTTTTCCTCCCAACATACAGATTCACACAACTGCCTTTTATATATGTATAGATAGATAGATAGATAGATGTAAAGTTATCTAACATATAGAGTTTTATGAGAAAATTATTTATTAATAAGATTATAAAATAATCAGTTAATTTCTGTTTTATAATATGGTGAAAAAAAATATTCTGTTTTGATTATCATCTGTCATAAAATTTTGTTTTGAAATTATTTTTTTTAATGACTTTTAACCCACACTACCTTTGTAATGTACTGGTCAACCGTGATTAATATATTGAACACCCCTGCTGTAAAAAGTAACTTTTTTTTTTTTTTAATTGTTTCTAGTTATTTGTTAGCTAAATTTTGAATGCTGATTTCTTTAAAGACAATTCTCCCCAACTTGAAAGATTGGAGCTATACAATCTTCTATTATTTCTCCATATATGGCTTTGTGCTTTAGTCAAAAAGTAAAGTCGGCAGAATGGCCAATCATCAATAGCAGACAGACAGTGAGGGAACTTATCCCCTTTTCACTAGTGCAAGACCAGGGAGATTGTTTTTGTGTCTGAGGTGGAGCACCACATCTACCATCAGCTCACTACTTTACTACACAAATTCATCTGCTGAGTTGGCAAGG
Source organism: Doryteuthis pealeii (assembly GCA_023376005.1). Classification (NCBI taxonomy): domain Eukaryota; kingdom Metazoa; phylum Mollusca; class Cephalopoda; order Myopsida; family Loliginidae; genus Doryteuthis; species Doryteuthis pealeii. The sequence goes on from CM042144.1 coordinate 115,248,753, forward strand.
GCCGATATTGAATTTGGAACCTTTTGGTTTCGAGGCAGATTCTTTAGCTCAGTAAATATCAAATTAAAAAATTATGAGAAATTAAAAAATTAAAAAAAAGTTTTTGAATTAAAAAAAAAAAAAAACCCACTTACACAAAGAATCAGATTTGAAAACAGATTTATTTACATATTTCCAGGAATTTATCAGGAATGGTAAATAGTTAGGATGGAACTTTAGTCAAAGACTTAAATGATATGCAGTTGCCGGTTAGCTCAGTCGGTAGAGCATTTGGCGAGAACCCACAAGGTTCTTAGTTTGATACCAGCCCTCGCCAACTCAGTGAATGAGTTGCACAGGGATCTGTGCGGTAAAGTAAGGAGCTGATGGTAAGTGTGGCATCCCACCTCAGATGCAAAAACAATCTCCTTGGTCTAGTGCTAGTGAAAGGGGATAGACTCCCGCACTGATTGGCTGATACCGACTTTTAGGCCACCCCAACGACTTTACTTACATATATATATATATATATATATATATATATATATCTCACAGTTTCTACTTCGAAATCGATAAGACAAAAATAACATCTTTTTGTTTTTATTTTTTATACGCATTGTAATTGCCTTCAAATCATTGATATATTATAACATACTTAACAATGCTTCAAGCAAATTACCAATTACTTTTATATCTCACAGTATTTTTGGAGGTGCAGTTATTTTCATAGGGAATAGAATCAGTTCAACTCTTGAACAAGGCTGTTTTGTGTTTTACTTCTTGCTAATGCCTTTGGGAAAAAGATGAATTCATTTCTTCTACCCCCCCCCCCACCAAAATAGGGGTAGATAGTAGTGCAGATTGTTTTTTTTTTGTTTTGTTTTTTTAGCCTTTGTAAAGCAGCCACTCTAGATGGAAAACTCTTTGAGTTCAAACCAGCTGTATTCTGCATTAAAAAAAATTGATCTTGTGTCACATTCTATCTCACTTGGGCTAGACGGGCGGTCGGAGAGGCCCCCTCCGATCAATCGGCTGGTCACGTCAAGCCCTAGCACCTATATGATTTTCCCAACCCTATTGCCTTTATGGCAAGCCCCAACCCCTTTTTATCATATGGATGCTAGAAGGCGGTGGCTGCAGGTCTACATGTCCTGGGAATGACATTAAACTCTATCTGATGGTGAGATTCCAGTTTTGGAGGTTTGGGGAATGTGGAGCACCCCTTCATCACCATTGCTCCCTGGTCCACTCTGACCCGGAGTGGTAGTACCTGTTAGGGTCCCATCTATGGGTTAAATAGAAAAATGTATTTATAAAAATAATGTATTAGTGTCAGGAACATGAACAGTTTACAGTAGTAATATGCATGTATGTGTGCATGTGTATGTGGAGAGTGGCATCAGGTATAGTGTCGGCGGACCACAGGAAGCATGGAGGCTTTGAAAGACTCGGTGCTTCGGCAGCCTACAACAGACGCGGGCAGTTTATTCCATGTCTCCGCAATTCTGAGCGTGAAAAAATGTTTCCGAAAGTCATGTGAGCAGTGCTGACTTTGTAGGCATGCCCATGTGTGTTGGAAAGATAGAGATCAAAAAGGTGCTCAAGGTTGCTGTTGTTAAGATGAATGACCTTATGAGTGTTTATCAGGTCAGTTGCCAGACGCCGAAGTTTCAGCGAATCCATTCCCAGGGCTGCGAGACGTTCATGTAAGATTAGAAGTGGTTACTCAGCACCACCTGGGTAGAAAGGGAGAGGATCAAAAAAATGTTAGTCTCGCTCATCTATTATTACTAAATTGTGAGTTAGATCCTTGCAGGATACCCCATTAAAATCCCTAAAAACAACCTTGTGTTGATCCGGCCAGGTGGTGTGACAGAAATAAAAAAGGGCACAGACACTTTGAAAAGAAAAATTAATTTATATTTACTTTGTCATTGTTTTATTTCCGTAGTTTCCTCTGGACATACATACATACACACCAACTGTCCTTTATAAATGTACTAGAAGCAGCTACCCAGTGTCACCTGGGTAGGAGCGGGGAAACCCAGATGTATTGATTTGTTTACTTTTGAGATTTACAAATGCTGGACATTTTAAGTAGAATTTCAATGCTATTTCTATGTATATTTTAATTTTTGAATATCTTCGAATACAAATCAAATCTTCATATTTTTTGCACAAAAAGCAAGATCCGGTGATATTTAATGTGTATATATATTTACATTGTCATTAATTGTTTTATTTTCATAATTTTAGACGGACATACATACATACAACTGCCCTTTATATATGTATAGATAGATAGATAGATGGCTTTGTACATCTTCAAAAAAACATGTTTGCCCTTTTAAAAGACCAACCACAAATTATTTTTAAGAAATGGCACTAATACATCAAGCCATCAGAATCTAAATCTGTGATAAGTGATGACGATCAGCAACATCTGCAGCAGACATTCCGGTCTTTTTTAATTTTTTTTTTTTAAATCAGAACACCCTGAGACCAAATTGTATTCAAGGAACCTCCCTTTCTCCAACTTTCATTTTAGTTTTCATTCCCAACATCATCACTACCATTATCATCATCAACAACTTCTGAATAGTCAGCTACACATATTTTCACTGTTCTGCACCCCTGCAGAGGGGTAAAATCTCCCCAATGGGGCTACCTGTTGACCATGGGTGGCAATCCACGATGCTTAAGAATCGAACCCTGGTGGCTGAGCAGTCCATGACATGCAACACTCCACTTTGGCCCTTACTTATGCTATAGCCCCCTTTGATCAATCAGTTGGTCACATCAAGCCCTAGCACCTATATGATTGTTCCAACACTTTTGTCTTCATAGAAAACCCCAACCCAATATATATACTAGAAGGCAGTGACTGATGATATTACAAAGCAATGGTGGGACTACTTGTTGGCTGAGGGTGGCAACCCACGATGCTTAAGAATGGAACCCTGGTGGCTGAGCAGTCCATGACATGCAACACTCCACTTTGGTCTGTGGCTGAGGGTGAAATTCTAATTCTGGAGCTCTGGGGTATGTGGATTACCTCTTCATCACCATTACTCCCAGGTCCACTCTAGCCCAAAGTGTTACATATTAATTGGATCCCTATTACTTTTTAAGGTAGTATAGAAATCCTTATGGCGATCAGTTCAGCTGATGGCCTTGAAAGTGAGTGACAATGCTTGACCTAACTCTCACCTTGCGTTCTGGGATGATCGTGAGAATCGGAAGCGATAGAAAGCCCCTTCCGGTTTAAGGAGTAAGCAACTCAGAGTTGCAGTTAGTCAGTTGCAGAGTTAGAAGCTAGCAAGATGTGACTCTCCGCGCGCAGTTGTCTGGCCTGGGGATCCGGAATAAAATAACATCAAAAGTAAATCAAAGTCTTGTTGTTATTACTAAAAGCTAACAATGACACAAGGCTTCTGATAAGGAACGCTCCCCAGCAGAACCAGACACGGAACCCAGATAAGAAAGACCAGACGAGACCATTAGAAGATAGAAGACAGAAGACTAGACGATCAGAAGACGGCCGGAAGAATAGACCAGAGTAAGACGTAAGAAGTATACAACGTATAGATATTTGGTACTGTGACGAACGGCTACGTTACAAAAGTGGTAGTACCTGTTAGGGTCCCATCTATGGGTTAAATAGAAAAAAATGAGTTCTAGAAAAATGTCTTTAAAAAAAAAATGAGTACCCATCAAGAATGAATAAAACAAAACGTGTCTAGCATAAAATGACCCAACAAGGGTTGACATGCCATAAAACCCAACCAACCAACCAACCTAACCTTCAATTTAGTTATCACTCTGAACACCATCTTCAACATCACCACTGCTATTATCAACAACTGAATGAATAATCTGCTACACATATTTCTTCCATTGTCTCAATAGAAAACTTTCTGTTTGTCCCTGACATAATAGCAGGATGTGTACTACGAAAATTTCAAGGTTCTGGTAAAAATACTCTAACAAAAATTTGCATATAAATACCACAATGTATTGCCTAGAAAAAGACAGGACAGTTTCAAAAGTGCTGGGAAAAACTGAAAATCACTCGTACCACATCTATTTTTACAAAGATTATTTCTAGCTAAAAATTGGTTTAAACTAGCTTACTGAGTAAAACATAAAATAGGCTTCAATGGTGTCGCAGACTGTTAATATATTTGATTACATTAAAACTTAAATATTTGTGCCTGGTCGAGGGTGCATATTTTTGGTAGTTTAAGTAATTTTATTATAATGGAGATTAGGGATCTGTCTGTAACCGAAACTACATCACCATCGACATCACAATTTGTTTAGATATTTACATTATATTATCAATTAAATAGTCATTATGTAATCTTAATTAACATCTTATCTATTAATAATGTCTCAATTGAAGACTAGCTCAAAACAGCCCATGTTATTAATGAGTTTAGAATCCTGCAAAGTGTGTTATATATCAGAAAGAAATAAAGGTTTACATAATATAAGGTGTGGATAATTTTCACACTGGTTTTAAGAAAACCAGATTTAATAAATTATTACTAGATGTTATTGATTTCTAATATTAGTGTCTTATTCTCAAATGTATTAAAAGCAATCCTATGTATAATATTATGTAGAAATCAATTAAAATAAGACAAGAATAAGTGTAATATTTTTTATGCGTTTATATTTAGTTTTGTGAGTCTTTTTAACCAAATATAATATTTTATTACATTAAAACTTAAATACTTGCACCCAGAGGGTGCATTCCGGCGTCTGGCAACTGACCTAGTAAACGCTCATAAGGTCATTAATCATCTTAACAACAGCAACCTTGAGCACCTTTTTGATCTCCATGTTTCTAACACACATGGGCATGCCTACAAAGTCAGAAAATGGCATAGCTCACATGATTTTCGGAAACATTTTTTCACGCTCAGAGTTGCCGAGGCATGGAATAAACTGCCTGCATCCATTGTAGGCTGCCGAAACACTGCATCTTCAAAGCCTCCATGCTTTCTATAATCCGCCAACACTATACCTGATACCCCCATCCATACACATATGCATGTATGCGCACACATACATGTATATTGTTACTGTATGCTATTCATGTTCCTGACACTAATACATTATTCTATGTACTAGATATGAGACTGATGAGTTGTGGTGCACCTAAGCACTGTACACAATAAATTTCATTATTATTATTACTAGCAAATATATGCACCCTCCGGGTGCAAGTATTTAAGTTTTAATGTAATGAAATATCGTATTAAATTAGAAAGTCTAATAAGAAGGCAGATAAAAAGATATGTAACAGAGTGGGGGTATAATAGAAAAATAGAAATGAAACCTACTCTTCCATCACTCCCGTCTTTCATTGCTGAATTTTACTTATTTAACTATTTAGTTAAATTAGGAAATAAAGAATAAAATGACAGTTATTTTTTCTTTTTAATGGATTTCATTTAAGATTCATTGAAGAGATTTTTGCTTATATTCATTAAAATAAGACCAAACAATTAGAAATCAATAATGCTAAGCACATGTTTAATAAAATCACATGTTTAATATCAATATGCAAATTAGCCTTCCCATTCACACTGTAAACCGCTATTTTTTGTATATATAAATACAATTGCATGTTATTTGTATGTAGATATGAACAACACTAATAAAAAGGTGAAGCAATTTTATTAATAATTGAGGTTTAAATATAAATAGAATCATGGAGAATGTGATGTAAATAACGAAGGGAATTGTGACTTGAGTAGTAATATAGTTTTGGTTACAGACAGAAAAACACACAATCTCCATTATAATAAGATTTACCCAACCCATTTACCCAACTTGTAGGATGTTGCAAGTATGGGGTATCCAGCAAGGATTGAACTCACTATTCAGTAGTAATGGATGTGCAAGACTAGCTTGCTAACCATTACACCTTGATGGAATGCCCTCATTATATATGTATGTATAATGACTGCTGTATCTTGACAGATGATAGCAGTCTTTACCACCAACATTACAACTCAAACAACCTGATTAATATCTAATTCAACTTGTGAAAAATATATAAGATGTATAATATGATAAAGAAGTAAGACATCTGTACATTGTTGAATTAATGTGACTTATACTTGTACAACACTCATGCTACTCTCTGGGTCTACATAGCTACAGCCCAGTGACAAGCATAGCAAGATAACTGGTGACTATGCAAACTGCTGGTTTTATTTCAGAGTATTTTCTCTTAGACTTTTCCCATCAAAGAATATGTACAAGTAAATGAGTAAGACATCTGTACATTGTTAAATTAACTAGCAAGTATTAAGTTTTAATATAATAAAATATCATTAAATTAGAAAGGCTAATGAAACTAAATAAGAATGCAGATAAAAAGATTTGAAACAGAGAGGGGTGTAATCGAAAAATAGAACAACTGAAACTTACTCTTCCATCACTCTCGTCTTTCATTGTTATTTTTTCTAATTTAATTATTTAATTAAAAGAGGAAGTAAAGAATAAAATTGCCGTTATTTTTTCTTGTTGATGGATTTCATTTAAGATTTAGTGAAGAGATCTTTGCTTATATTCATTGAAATAAAACCAAACAGAAATCAATAACACTGAGCACATATTTATTAAATTCAATTTTTTAATATCAATATGCAAATTAGCCTTCCCGTTCACACTGTAAACTGCTATTTTGTTGTATATATAAATACAATTGCACGTTGTCAGTATGTAAACATAGTTAACAGTATTAATAATGTAAGACAATTTTATTAATAATTGAGGTTTAGATAAAAATAGAATCATGGAGAATGTGATGTCAATAACTAAGAGAATTGTGACTTGAGTAGGAATATAGTTTCGGTTACAGACAGAAAAACACACAATCTCCATTATAATAAGATGTGACCTTATACTTGTACTATAATACATTATTCTATGTACTAGACATGAGACTTAGATGAGTTGTGGTGCACCTGAGCACTGTGCACAATAAATTTCATTATTTCAAGATAGTGTTTAAATTCTTTTCTTTTTTTTTAGTTGTTGAGAATTATTTGTTTTTGATTGTTAAGTCGTTGGTTGGTTCTATAATTATCCAATCAATGAATTTCTTTTCTTTCTCTGAAGTAAACATACTTCTTATTTGTTGCTTTTTTTGAGAGATCTTTTTTTTTCTCACATTATGTTCACTTTGGTCAGTGGCTTGAGGGTCTTATTGTCCTGAGGGTCTTATGATGTTAAACTCTATCTGATGGTCAAGTTCTAGTTCTGGAGCTCTGGGGAATGTGGAGTACCCCTTCATCACCATTACTCCCAGGTCCACTCTAACCCAGAGTGGTAGTACCTATTAGGGTCCCATCTATGAGTTTAAAAAAAATGAATCCTAGAAAAATGTCTTTAAAAAAAAAATGAGTACCCATCAAGAATGAATAAAACAAAATGTTCACAAAAAATGTTCAAGCACAATCTTTGGAATAGTGGTGTAATGATATATATCAAGGTATTTGCCTCTCACCCCACTTATGAGGGCGTGACACAAGGACATTTTTATGTGGGCCCACCCACAAGCCGAAACTCATGGAGGGTAGACACAAAAAATGCGTTGATCCCGTCGGCATTCACTCTTGAGGGTCACCTCAGGCACTGGGCAATAAACCCAGCCCTGCCCCTTTAAATTGAGGGGGCAGGTGTTGCCTGGGGGGATAGCCCCCTGGGATCGACGCTGTTAATTTCATTAATAGACACAGGCCCGGAAAGGCCCGTGGTAATGATATATATCAATGCACCAATGCCTCGCAATTTTTTTGTTGGCAATACTAATTACAATACATGAAGAAATATCATGATTCATTACCTATATTTATTATGCAAATAGCCTTGTTCAGGATTTGAACTCGGTTTGCTGTGTCCATTTCCTATGACAGTAACCATTACACCACAAGCACTGTGGTGTAATGGTTACTGTCATAGGAAATGGACACAGCAAACCGAGTTCAAATCCTGAACAAGGCTATTTGCATTTCACATAATATTAATACCCTTGGGAAAGGTATGAATCCAACTATTCTCCCTTCAACTATGGGTAAATGGTAGGGAAGACTGCCATAAACAAACACATACACTAGGACATTTCAATGCTCGCTAGAATTTGCTCATATATATATACACAAGAATTTTACCATTGATTCCTGTGTATTTTACTGACATAGATTATTGTTATTTGTTTTATATATATATATATATACATATATATATATATATAAGTTAAGAGTAAGGAAATGAATCTGACAGTATATGTATAGATAAAAGTGTATAAAACACACAATGCTGTTAAAATGAAAATATTTTATATCATATTCATAGCTAATATTGAACAATATTTCGATTTATAAAAATCAACAGCATTGTGTGTTTTCATATCCTTTTATCTATACCGCCCTGTCGGCTGGGGCATTAGAATGCACCGACTGAATATCTGCAGAGGGGTAAGACTCCCCCAATGGGGCCACCTGTTGGCTGTGGGTGGCGACCCATGATGCTTAAGGATAGAGCCCAGGTGGATGAGCAGTTCATGACATGCAATACTCCACTTTGGCCCTATCTTGGGCTAGACGGGCAGTCGGAGAGGCCCCATCTGATCAATCGGCTGGTCACGTCAAGCCCTAGCACCTATATGATTTTCCAACTCTATTGCCCTTATGGCAAGCCCCAACCCCTTTTTATCATATGGGTGCTAGAAGGCGGTGGCTGTGGGTCTACATGTCCTGGGAATGACGTTAAACTCTATCTGATGGTGAGGTTCCAGTTTTGGAGGTTTGGGGAATGTGGAGCACCCCTTCATCACCATTGCTCTCTGGTCCACTCTGACCCGGAGTGGTAGTACCTGTTAGGGTCCCATCTATGGATTAAATAGAAAAATGTATTTATAAAAAAATTGTATTATCCATTAAGAATTGATTTATTTCAAAACTTTATCGGCATTAAATGACCCACTGAGGTTGATATGCCGTAAAACAAAACAAACCAAAAAATTTTATCTATACTCGGACGAAAGAAGACAAACACACAATGGTATTTAACACTTATATTGACAATAGTACAAGAATATGTTGCAAATGTTGTTGGCAAATTTTGTTGGCATTTGCTACAAGACTTATCTGTGAGGTGAAATACTGTTTGTTGGAGAAGTGGCACTAGCAAGGGTATTCTGGTCGCTGTGGTTGTAGAGTTCTGTAGAGACGCGTCTGTTTTGTCGGTTCTCGTCCGATAAGTAAAAGTAGGGGATGCTCTTTTAGAAGCTTCTCGTCTGGGTAACTGTTCTTTTAAATGACGGTGGATAGGGCCCTCTTCAAGTAGACTATTTAGGTCCTCAGCCTTCTGATAAGTATGCTGTCGAAACGGCCTTCAGTAGTATGCCATTGAGTCAGCCTTAGAAAGTATGCTGGTTAAGGGCAAGGTGATGGGAGCGCTTATTTTAGCGACTCGCTTCGGTGACAATCTCCAGATAAGTGAAGGGGTTTGGTTTTGGCGCCAACATCGTATTGGCGATTCGCCCTCTAGCGGCAGGGGAAGATAATTTTCTATCAGATTTTTGATACCCTTGGGAAAAGGTATGAATCCAACTATTCTCCCTCCAGCTGTGAGTAAATGGTAAGGCAGACTGGGCTTTTTAACCTTGGTATGACAACCAGTCTAGGAGAAGGAAAACTGAATTCAAACCTGGTAAAGTATCCTTAAAAATTGACCTTGTGTTGCATCCTACTCATGCAGAGCGGTTGGGTAAACATGTATATTGTCAATTTGACAATTTAAAAAAAAAAAGTCATTATTTATCCGTAAAAGAAATTTAAATAAAAATGCTGACTTTACAAAAACACAAAAAAAAATTGTTTTTATCAATTGTTTTGAAATGCTCGTAGTTTTATTTATTTATTTTTCTTTATTGTCTCCATTTAAAATTATTGTTACCCTTTTGAATTAGTGCAAATAGCGTGGTTCTCAAAGAACTTATAATGTTCCAAAAAAGAAAGTTTAAATGTTCTGTAAATACTATTTGAGATATGTTCTTACAGTTAATAGGCATTTTAAGACATTAAATAAAAAAACGTTTCTGTGATTTCTAAATATTTTGTAGACCTTCCCTTTAGGGATTACCATCATAGAATGGATGCATTAAAATATATTGGGACCCAAAATATCATCTAAATATTGCAAAAAAAAACATAATGATATAGTTATTTACTAAGCTTAGCTTAGATGTGGCACAAGGCCAGAAGTATGAGGCACCTAATGAGAATTGAACTCACTAACAATGGTCTACAAATCTAGCTTAGTAACTATTATGTGAGGTGCCAAAAACATACTGATATAAACGATTTAATAATTGAATTAAAAAAATGATTAAAAATCTACATGTCCAAAGAAGCATCCTTCTAAAATCTTATCTAATCTCTTTCATGTACAGTGTTTTTTCTTCTTTTTTCTTTTTCTTTTTTTCTTCTTTTTCTTTTTTTTTCCTTTTTTTTTTTCTTCTTTTTTTTTTTTTTTTCTTTCTTTTTTTTCTTTTTTTCTAGTCAGCATCCAAAGATGTTTCTTTTTATAGGTTTTTTTTTTCTATGATAAGGTTCACAGTGGCAAACCTATTTTTAACTCATTTATAAACATTTTTTGGTTATTTCCTATAACTCCAATATAAACAAAGGGGAACCACTCTTGATTGATAAATTATTTATTTATTTATTGATTGGACCATATGACCTTTAGGCACCCCTTCCACGATCTCGACTCACAAGGACACTTTTCTCATTTACACCGTCAAAATCCGGTTGTTTGTTAGGGGTTAGGGTTAGGGGTTAGTTTTATAATTAAAAAAAAAAAATCTAAAAATCGTCTGTTAACAGTTAACCGGATTTTGACGGTGTAAATGGAAAAAATGTCCCCACGAATCGAGATCACGAAAGAGGTGCCTAAAGGTCATATGGTCCTATTGATCTACTAGGAAAAAAGAAGACGGGGATAGGGTTAGGGTTTAGGGTTAGTTTAATGGGAAAATAAATAAATTAATTGATCAGTCAAGAGTGGTTCCTCTTTGTTTATGTTATAGGAAATAACCCATTTTTTTTTTTTACTAAAACATCTTTCTCTGTACACATCACACAATTCTTCTGTAAATTTCACATGGTTTTAACTTTTCAATCACCAAAAATTTGATAAGCTATCACTGTTTAAGCCTGGAATCCTCTGTTTGATTTGAAGCCTTTTTGAATAGCCCCAAATTTATTCAAAACAGCTCACATGAAGGATAAGAATATCTACTTTGTTAACAAAATCCTGCCACTGAACAGTAATCCAAATTTTCTGTCAGCAAATGCTTTCCATTAGCTCCATTGAACACTGGTTTTTCAACTGCCCCCAACACGAAAAATACAGCCAATTTGGTTATTTCTTATAAGTCTAACATGATCAAATGGGAACCACTCTTGACTGATAGATTATTTATTTATTTTCCCATTAAACTAACCCCAAACCCTAACCCTAACCCTAACCCCTAATCCTAACCCCGTCTTCTTTTTTCCTAGTAGATCAATAAATAAATATATAATTTATCAAATCATGTTAGACTTATAGGAAATAACCGCCCATTTTATTTCAGTTCTTAAAGCTCTCATGCAAATTCTGGCACATGAGAATCTCGCCATTTTCCAGTGTGTAGAGCACAGGCTATCTTATGTCGCTTTCGTCAGAGTGAGAGGGACTACTGCGTCCACTACATTACAGCCTGTGTTGGTTCCATCTAGTGTTTTCGCCAAGTTTTTTTGCTGAATTCCAAGTGGAGCAGCCATACAGTAGTACTCATATTGTTACAGCTTGGAAGTGTTTCCATTTTATGGTTATTTCCTATAAGTCTAACATGATCAAAGGGGAACCACTCTTGACTGATAAACTATTTATTTATTTATTGATCTACTAGGAAAAAAGAATTAGGGTTAGGGTTTAGGGTTAGTTTAATGGGAAAATAAATAATTTATCAGTCAAGAGTGGTTCCCCTTTGATCATGTTAGACTTATAGGAAATAAAACATTTTATTTTATAAAGAGAGATCAGATTTCCATATGATTGATAATCTGTTAATAGCAGTCCATGCTTTTTCTATGCATATATTGACTTCATTTTCTGCAAATGAGATATTACTACCTAGGTCTGTGAACTAGTCTACTAATTTCAGAGGTATTTCTCTGAATGTTTGAGATGAGGCTTGAAGATTAGTATTATTAGCGTTATTCGGACTATTGTCCCCATCTTCATTGTTATTTGTACAACGTTTCGGTCGATATACCCTTCTGCCTTCTTCAGGTATTTCTCGAGTTCGAAAAGAAGGTTCCCAAGTTCGAGAAGGTTCCTGAGTCCGACAAGAAATACCTGAAGAAGGCCGGAGGGTATATCGGCCGAAACGTTGTACAAATAACAATGAAGATAGGGACAATAGTCCGAATAACGCTAATAATACTAATTTCAGAGGCTTGTCATTTAATATAGAGATGGCTCCACCTTGTTTAAAATATGTGAACTCTGTTTTATCTTAATGCCTTTGAGACACAAGAACCAATTTAACTTGTTTTTGATAGTGAGCCGTCGTCTCCGATGGCTGGGTCATGTACGTCGGATGGATGATGGACAAATCTCGAAAGACATCCTTTATGCAGAGCTTACGTCTGGTAAAAGACAGATTGCTCGCCCCCAGCTGAGATTCAAGGATGTCTGCAAGAATGATCTCAGGTGCTTTGGCATTGCCCCTTCCAGCAGGGAAAATTTGGCTCAGGACTGCCCTTGGTGGTGGCAGAATCTCCGTAGAGGACTGTTTATGTCAGAAGTCACCCTGACGCAACACCATGAAGCTAAGAGTTCTAGAAGAAAGCAGCGGCAACAAAGCACCGGAACATCAACATCTTCAGGGACAGCCTTCAAATGTGACATCTGTGGTCGAGAATGTTTTTCAAACATCAGACTTCACAGTCACAGAAGGTGCTGTAACTTCAGGGGCATAAAAACTTTATTATAGTCTTCCGAGACTGAAATAATAGTGAGGTACTTTCTAGAATTCTCGACATTTAATATGACATAGTAATATACAGATTTTTATCTTTTTGATAGCAAGATGTTACAAGAACTAATTTGCATATGATTAGCATGTTAGATCACCAGCTTGTTGAAATAATTTTTAAATCTAGAATATAATCTGTTGTCATTCTATGAGTCAATATAAAAAAAAAAAATTAAAAAATAGTAATTCATTTTTTTTTTTACTTATAATTACGTTTTATATGAGGCTAGGTTAAAAAAAAATAAAGATAAGGGGAGATAATTCAGTATAAATTAAAACTGACAGTCAAAATTTACACCTTAATTGTCCACTTTTATCTCTAGGTTAGAGATCCGAAAATTTGTCTCATTGTCTTGTCTAATAAAACTGAATTCTAAGAACTTACCATTTTTCTGCCTTAAAAATGTGTAAAGTCAGCCATAATATCACATTTTAATTTATCACTTCTATTTTTAACTATGTTGTAGCAGCATTAGTTTGGGTTGAGCTGGCTCCATCGATTCAAATATGGAGTATCATGGTAATAGGCAGTAAACAAGCGGTCCCCAAAAACCCTCATGCAGACACTCTTGTTTGTTGCAGATTTTTTAAGAGGACAAAGATCAAAGTAAACGCTGTTTTTTGGTGGAAATAAATTTGTAACTACTAATATGACCAGTATTTAAGCCTTTTCTTTGCTAAATATATACATGTATATATATATATATATATATATATATATATATATATATATATATATATATATATATATATATATATCATTGAAAGGAAGGAAAAACTCAAAAAACCATAATTCTGTAATAAATTTATTTTGACTAAAACTTAAGGGGCTTTTTAGAAATTTAAATAAATTTCTAAAAACTCCCCAAAAGAAATTTTTAGCCTCATCAGACAGAACACCACAAAAAGAATGAATTAACAACCTGAAAAAATGCTTTGTAACTACTAGAAAGCATTTTTTTTTTTTTTTTTTTTTTTTCAGGTTGTTAATTCATTTTTTTGTGGTGTTCTGTCTGATGAAGCTAAAAAATTATTTTGGGGAGTTTTAGAAATTTATTTAAATTTCTAAAAGCCCCTTAAGTTTTAGTCGAAATAAATTTATTACAGAATTATGGTTTTTTGAGTTTTCCTTTCCTTTCAATGGTAAATATTGGTCTGTATTTAATCTAAAAAGATTATTATACATTGCACTCTCATTAGGGATTATTAAAATACATGTATTTGCACCTACTAAACATGCAATAACCATACAGTGTATGATGTAGAATCATCCCTTACTATCAGTTTTTGGATACCTTACACACGCACACACACACACACACACATATATATATATATATATATATATATATATATATATGTGTGTGTGTGTGTGTGTACAGTGGTACCTTGGCTTACAAGTTTAATTTGTTCCATTTGTTCGATTTGAAACTCTATTTCTTGTATTTCAAATCAGTTTTCCCTATTGAAATAAATTGAAATGATATTAATCTGTTCACCCCTACTAAAAAAAAAATACTAATTTTTTTTGTTAGATTTTTAGATAAGAAAAATAGCACTGTATTGTATGAAATATTTTCATGTTTATTTTTTTTATAGATAATTTTTTTTTTTTTTTTCTGTGTGTGTATGTAATGAATTTGGAAACTTAAATGTTTTTGTAAGTTTATTAACATGATCATATCTGAATGTTGCCCATACCTCAAATTCTAGCTGCTTATGGTCAAGTCACATTGAAAGCACCAGTTTCTATTAGATCACCAAAGTTAAGCAGTGATGAACCTGTTCAATACTTAGATGGGTGACCATTTAAGCAATAGCAGGTACTGTAAGTAAGCTGAATATCAAAATGACTTGATTCAGCATTGAATGACCCAAAAAAGATTGATATGCCATAAAACAAAACAAATTCTAGCTCTCAACACAAAGCAAAATATTGACACAGTGACAGGCTCATTAACTCAGAATACTTATAAGTTGGGTCACTCGTAAGTCAAGGTACCACTGGTAAGAATGAGGAAAATTAGTTAAGTCTGACACAAGATCACAGGGAGGGTTAAATAGTTTGCTAGTCATCATTTGATAGTTGTAATTCTACTAGAAAGCATTTTATGTGTACTAGTATATAAACCAAAATTTCAACTATCTGTGTTGATTTGAATTCTGGTTAAATGTCTATTAGTGCACAAGAAAAACTGTTTTTTTTTAGTTTTTGTACAATTCAATGATATATTATAATAATAATTATTATCAGAAAAAATAATTAATGAAGCGTAATAATTATAATTCATATATTTTTTTTTTTTTGTACAATCCAATACTTATACAATTGCATTTATACAAAATCATTCTTTGAAACTGTAGGACAGGATTGGGGTATTTTGATATTTTGTCATCCCGGCGTCCTGCCCTAATTTACGCTATGCTTTAACGAGCCAGCGTCAGGCAAATTTCTGGCACCACTTAGATATTTTCCGAGTTGTGTTTTTGTTGCTTTTTTGTAGGTTGGTCTTATTTTCGGGGAAAACACAGTATATATATATATATATATATAATATATATATATATATATATATATAACCAGGTTAGTTGGTGGTGAGAATGATTCTAAACAGGCCTTTTTTAACATTGAAATATTAATTGGTATAGTCCAAGTTGAGAGCTCACTGTGCAATAATTAGGGAATTATATACTGAGCAATACATTCTTATTTTTATAAATATAAACACCATCCCCTCTGGTAGTATATACAAGGATGAGCCAAAAAGTCAATTTCAAAATTCAGAAGTTGTAAAATATCTACATTGATATGCTGATAAAAATTGTGTGTGTGTGTGTGGAGGGGGTAAAATATATACATTAATTTGCAAAAAGTGACAAAAACACAACTTGGAAAATCAAGTTTGGCTGGAAATTCGCCCGGTAATTTATGAGGAAGTGCGTCCCGGTCTCCTGCCTCAAAAATTGCTACTCGGTGACTATTAAAATAACGACCCCAGCTACGGTGTTACTTGAAAGAAAACAACCAACTTAGGGCGTTAAATGTATTTAGGGGGGGGGGACTTCTCTTTTTTGTCGTAATTCTTATTTATTTATCATAATTTGTCGTAATTCTTGTTTATTTATCATAATTCCTGTTTAGATATGAAGATGGATATATAGTTTGGAATAGACTGAGATAGATAAACAAACAAAATAATATAGATAGATATGAACAAATGGAGATAGATATGGAGATAGATAGATATGGAGATAGATATATAGATAGACAAATTACAATAAATAAATAAGAATTACGATAAAAAAGAGAAGCCCCCCCCCTAAAATACATTTAACATCCTAAGTTGGTTGTTTTCTTTCAAGTAACACCGTAGCTGGGGTCGTTATTTTAATAGTCACCAGGTAGCAATTTATAAGGCAGGAAACCGGGACGCACTTCCTCATAAATTACCATTTGCCCAACTCTGGCTTGCTAAAACTTAGTGTAAATTACGGCTGGAGGCCGGAGCAATGAAAGATCAGAATTACTCCGGATTGAAACCTTCATGCCAGTTCCATTAGAGTATGCCTTTTTTAGGGCCATTTTAGAGCCAGATGATGTTGGTGATCCATTATGATTCTTCAATTTCTGAGTTGTCAGCCAATGAGTTTTTCCTGTTTGGGTCGATGCCGTGTCCTGAAAATTTCTCCATTGCTGTTGACATTCCACAAAATTTTCCGATGAGAAAATCCACATTGAACGGTAACACCCTAAAATACAAAAGAAAAAGAAAATTAAAGATTTTAAAAAAATTTTTTTGGTTACAAAATTTTAGAATTGTAACCATAAGCAGATTCATCGTTAACAAAACTTTTTGTTTTGACCCGAGTCTCAACAGATGGAAAAAGAATTACGATAGAGAACGCAAGAATGTCATAATGAGGAGGAGGAGGAGGAGGGGGGGTAAAAAAATGATTGTGATTACCCTGGATGAGGTAGCTTCATGCCAGAACCGACGCCAAGCAGTAAATGGTAGATGAATTTCTTCTGCTTGCAGAGCTCTGGTTTGAACGGTGTTATGTATATTGCCTTGCAGAGCTGAAATTCTGAATGTGCATGAGCTATGATGGGGAACTGACTGTTTTTAAACGACCTGGAACAATCTGGGTTAGCCAATAGATGGTTATTTCCTATAAGTCTAACATAAACAAAGGGGAACCACTCTTGACTGATAGATTATTTATTTATTTTCCCATTAAACTAACCCTAAACCAGTGGTTCTCAAACTTTATACAGTAGGAAGTGCGTGGTGTAATCGTTAAAGTCATGGGAAATGGACTCGTCAACCTGAGTTCAAATCCTGGACGTGGTAATTGCATTTCACTTAGCGCTAATACCCTTGGGAAAGGTATGAATCCTACTCTCCCTCCAGCTATGGGTAAATAGCAGGGCAGACTGGGTTCTTTAACCATGGCTAGGTAACCAGTCTAGGAGAAGGAAACTATGAATTCAACCTGTTGAACTCAGCTTAAGAAATTGACCTTGTGTCATAGCCTGCTCGTGCGGAGAGTTGGTGAATATATATACAGTCTGTGCGCACTTACAGTACTACAGATACTTGATAGCGCACTGTATACAAAATAGGACTAATATGTTATTAAGTTAACTATTAAATATATAACAAAATAACACATTTAACAAATGCAAACTTAACATACCTCTATGAAGTTTATTCCTTCCTGTGTTAATGAGAAACATGAGCTTGATGAGACCTTGCGATTTCTTCAATGTTTGGTCTTATGTTTGAGAGACAAACTCTCATTTCCTCATCAATGCATTGAAGAGTTCCTCTCTTTTTACACTTAATTGTTGCGAGGGTTGAAAATCCCAGTTCACATAAATATGAGGTGGATTTTTCAGGAATACTACGGAGCGCACCTGAAAAAGCTCTGGGGCGCACTGTTTGAGAACAACTGCCCTAAACCTTAACCCTAACCCCGTCTTCTTTTTTCCTAGTAGATCAATAAATAATTTATCAGTCAAAAGTGGTTCCCCTTTGTTTATGTTAGACTTATAGGAAATAACCCAATAGATATTGAGCAATGACAGAGACAGCATTTTAATTCATGCTACTGATCACAGATTCAAAAAATATCTAGTAGCATGAATCAAAACCATTTGATGGTTTAAATAAAACTGAAATGCTATAGCACAAAAATGTCAATTTTCAATGTATTTCATGTTTTTTCACAAACTTTTTTTACATTTACACTGTTGGATTTTAATGGATGTCATATATGACACATTTAGTTTATCTAATCAACAAGCAGCCCCTCAGCAACACCGTTCTTCAAGAAAACGGAGAGCGACTGAATTTATCGACATAAATCCCAAGAGGAAAAAATATTAAGACGCCTTGGAGTGAAATCTTAAGAGGGGGTGTTATAGGTGATATAACCTATGTAAATAAATGGAATGCGCCGACCACTACTATAAGTAGCAGAGGAAAATTGTGGCTTGGGAGACAAGCAATGCGAGTCAGTTCGCAACTGTATGGTCAGATGCAACTCCACTTTCTTTTCTGTAATTTCTACTCATTTTTGTTCAATACATTTGTATCCATTTTCACCAGTTTGTCTTATTTTTGACCCTTAAAAACCCCACAACAGATTTATAACCCTTTTCTTTCTTCATATAAGTAAAAAAGTAAAGTCGTTAGTGTGGCCTAAAGTCGGTATCAACCAAACAGTGAGGGAGTCTATCACCTTTTCACTAGCGCTAAATCAAGGAGATTGTTTTGGCATCTTAGGTGGAGTGCCACACCTACCATCTGCTCTTCACTTTACTGCACAGATCCCTGTGCTACTCATACATAGAGTTGGCAAGGGTCAGTATCGAACTCAGGATCTTGTGGTTCGTAGTCAAACGCTCTGCCAACTGAGTTAAACTGGCCCTATATCTATTAATAATGGAGATTGTCTGTATTTCTGTCTGTAACAAAAACTATGTCATAGCTCTATGTGACAGCTTACGTCATAATATTCTTATGCTATATACACCCAAAATTTGAGTAAGCAATTTTAAAAATTCTTTTACTCTCATCCCCCTTTTTTTACTGTAACAAGAAGTTAACTAAAAAAGTGTTGCAAATA
>CM042144.1:115268077-115290724 GCA_023376005.1 Doryteuthis pealeii
TGGCTTCGGCAACAAAGCCATGCCCGCATGTCCAAGTTCCGAACGGGTATGGTCCAGGATTGGCACTCCACCTTTTTTTTCTGTAATTTCTACTCCTTTTGTTCAATACATGTATCCATTTCACCAGTTTGTCTTATTTTTGACCCTTAAAAACCCCACAACAGATTTATAACCTTTTCTTTCTTCATATAAGTTAAAAGTAAAGTCGTTAGTGTGGCCTAAAGTCGGTTCACCAAACAGTGAGGGAGTCTATCACCTTTTCACTAGCGCTAAATCAAGGAGATTGTTTTGGCATCTTAGGTGGAGTGCCACACCTACCATCTGCTCTTCACTTTACTGCCACAGATCCCTGTGCTACTCATACATAGAGTTGGCAAGGGTCAGTATCGAACTCAGGATCTGTGGTTCGTAGTCAAACGCTCTGCCAACTGAGTTAAACTGGCCCTATATCTATTAATAATTGGAGATTGTCTGTATTCTGTCTGTAACAAAAACTATGTCATAGCTCTATGTGACAGCTTACGTCATAATATTCTTATGCTATATACACCCAAAATTTGAGTAAGCAATTTTAAAAATTCTTTTTTACTCTCATCCCCCCTTTTTTTACTGTAACAAGAAGTTAACTAAAAAGTTTGCAAATAAATAAATACCTACGATTTTGTGGAAAATTTATGTGGAAAATATTCAAAATAATTGTTTGATTATTACATGCACGCAGCATTTTATTTGAGAGGGATGGGGCTCAGTTTTCATTTCAAATTGTTTTATTTTTTTTTTTTTTTTACTCCTTGAATAAATATGAGGATTTGTCTTACTTATGATACAAACCCTCTGACATTGAATTTTTAACTCGCACCCTCTCAGGCAATGTCTTTCAAAAATTAATTTTTACAATGCCCGAAGGGTGTTTTCTGTTGCTAGTATTATAAAAGAAGATAAGTTCATAAAAAGTGCTTGATGCTACTATGGCATAGCAGATCGAAAACCTAAAATTGTGTACGCTTAGAGTCTCTTACTTAAAGTCTCATGAGGATCACACAACCAGAGGAATATATATATATATATCTTATTATAATGGAGATTGTGTGTTTTTCTGTCTGTAACCGAAAACTATATTACTAATCGAGTCACAAATTAAAATAGTTATTTATATTTATATTTAAACCTTATTCAATTATTAATAAATTGCTTCACCTTTTTATTAGTGTTGTCCATATCTACATACTAATAACATGCTATATGTATTTATATATACAAAAATAGCAGTTTGCAGTGTGAACGGGAAGGCTAATTTGCATATTGATATTAAAAATGTTGATATTTTATTAAATATGTGCTCTTAGTATTATTGATTTCTAACTGTTTGTTTTATTTTAATGAATATAAGCAAAAATCTCTTCAATGAATCTTAAATGAAATCCATTAACAAGAAAAAATAAGTGTAATTTTATTCTTTATTTCCTAATTTAACTAAATAGTTAAATAAGTAAAATTTAGCAATGAAAGACGGCAGTGATGGAAGAGTAAGTTTCATTTCTATTTTTCTATTATAACCCCACTCTGTTTCAAATCTTTTTATCTGCATTCTTATTAGACTTTCTAATTTAGTACGATATTCATTACATTAAAACTTAAATACTTGCACCTGGAGGTGCATATATTTGCTAGTATATATATATATATATATATATATATATATATATATATATTAAAGGAGGTGAATATAACTGCAGGCTGTGTCAAGAAGAAAAATTATGCATTCTACAACATACTAAACAGAAGAAGCAAATTAGTTTCTAAGTGTAGACATATTAACAAATTTCTCTTATGTTATCTATCACCTGACCCTAATTAATCACATATCTTTATATTCCTCTATTTTAAGCTGCTAGAAAGAATTTTTTTTCCTTCTCATTTCATGTGCACTAACACTTAAGCAAGTAAAAATCTCACAAAAGATCTTACCATGTGAACCAACACCATGTTATACATATCCTGTTTCTTAACAACACATTGCTCTAATGAAAATAAACTGGTTACTTTTTACTACACTCTCATGTGAAGATTGTATATAATGCATGGAACTTGTGTAACACAAATATAGAATTCATGATTTTATAATTTTAGGTTTTATATCTGCCCTACTATAATTACATTGTGCACTCTTTCTATGCAAACACTTTTTGATTATTTCCTATAAGTCTAACATAATCAAAGGGGAACCACTCTTGACTGATAAATTATTTTATTTATTTATTTATTGATCTACAAGGAAAAAAGAAGACTGGGTTAGGGTTAGGGTTTAGGTTGTTGGTTGGTTGGTTTATTAATTTTAACGGCATATCAACCCGTCCAGGGTTATATCATGCCTAGCAGTTGGGTTGTTATACATATTGTGTATTCATATTATATATACATTTAGTAATTGGTTTTAACAATGTGTTAGCATTATTGGGAATCATACTGTATGCCATTGATTTGTTTCACGTCTATATTCTATGGTATAATTTTATTTCCCTCAAAAAGGAGGGTTAGTTTAATGGGAAAATAGATAAATAATTTATCAGTCAAGTGTGGTTCCCCTTTGATCATGTTAGACTTATAGGAAATAACCCACTTTTCTTATTTGCAGTTCTTCATTATATATAAGTTAGGGTAGCATGGATATGGCGTTTGATTGTTAAGAGGTTCTTGCCTATGCGATTTTCAAACTAAACTGGGTTTGAAAATCCCATACGCAAGAAACTCTCAAACACTGTTAATGTCATGTCCACACTACCCTAACTTAGATTTACATGCTCTATTAATCATATTGAGCACTATTTACTTATAAATATAGCTTACTATATTATGAATATCACCTGGACCCTAATGAAGCGCCGCCCTGTCGGCTGGGGCGTTAGAATGCACCTCTGCAGAGGGGTAAGACTCCCCCAATAGGGCCACCTGTTGGCCGTGGGTGGCGACCCGTGATGCTAAGGATAGAGCCCAGGTGGATGAGCAATACTCCACTTTGCCCTATCTTGGGCTAGACGGGCGGTCGGAGAGGCCCCTCCCCATCAATCGGCTGGTCACGTCAAGCCCTAGCACCTATATGATTTTCCCAATTCTAGTGCCCTTATGGCAAGCCCCAACCCCTTTTTTCATCATATGGGTTGCTAGAAGGCGGTGGCTGCGGGTCTACATGTCCTGGAATGACGTTTTAACTCTATCTGATGGTAAGGTTTCCAGTTTTGGAGGTTTGGGAATGTGGAGCACCCCTTCATCACCATTGCTCCCTGGTCCACTCTGACCCGGAGTGGTAGTACCTGTTAGGATCCCATCTATGGGTTAAATAGAAAAAATGTATTTATAAAAAAATTGTATTATCCATTAAGAATTGATTTATTTCAAAACTTTATTGGCATTAAATGACCCACTGAGGTTGATATGCCGTAAAACAAAACAAACCAAACCAAACCAAACCAAACCTAATGAAACGCCTTGAGAATAAGCTAGATGGGACCTGCACAAGAATGCTGCATGCAGTTTTAAACAGGTCGTGGAAACAGCACCCTACAAGGAGGCAGCTGTATGGCCACTTGCCCCCCATCTCCCAAACCATACAAGTAAGACGGACTAGGCATGCGGGACACTGCTGGAGAAGCAAGGACAAGCTCATAAGCGACATACTCCTGTGGAAGCCAACACATAGGCGTGCTAGTGTGGGCGGCCCAACCAGGACCTATATTGACCAACTATGTGAGGATGCTGGATGCTGCGCAGAGGAGCTCCGGGGGGCAATGAATGATAGGGAGGGTGGAGTGAGATTGTCATGGATATCCGTGCTACTTGCGCGACATGATGAGGATGATGATGATGATATATATATATATAATATTATATATATATATATGTATGTATTTCATTTGAAAATATTTTTCAGATAAAGCATTTTAGCATACACTATTTGATTATTTCCTAGTTGAGTAACATGATATTACAGGGTGACACAGAAAAAACAGAACCCAAATTATTTATTTATTTTCCCATTAAACTAACCCTAAACCCCAACTCTAAACCTACCCCCCCCCCCAAGTTGAGTAACATGATATTACAGGGTGACCCAGAAAAAACAGAACCCACAAATTTTGTAATAAAACTGTTAATTTTAACTAGGGGGATAAGGGTTAGGGTTGGTGTTTAGGGTTAGTTTAATGAGAAAATAAATAATTTGGGTTCCGTTTTTTCTGGGTCACCCTGTAATATCATGTTACTCAATTAGAAAATAACCCATTATTTATTGTCTTGAAGATGGTTTAACCCAAAAATTAAATGCAGGCATATTATCATATATAAAGAATACATCCTCTGAATATTATGTTTTCTCACATTTTCATATTTATATATACTAGCAAATATATGCACCCTCCGTAGGGGTGCAAGTATTTAAGTTTTAATGTAATAAAAATATACATTAAATTAGAAACGCTAATGAAACTAAATAAGAATGCAGATAAAAAGATTTGAAACAGAGGAGGGTATAATCGAAAAATAGAACAACTGAAATTTACTCTTCCATCACTCTCGTCTTTCATTATTAATTTTTCTAATTTAAGTATTTAGTTAAAATACGAAGTAAAGGATAAAATGACACTTATCTTTTCTTGTTAATGGATTTCATTTAAGATTAATTGAAGAGATTTTTTTGCTTTATATTCATTAAAAATAAATCAAACAGTTAGAAAACCAATAATACTAAGCATATATTTATTAAAATTACATTTCTAATATCAATATGCAAATTAGCCTTCCCGTTCACACTGTAAACGCTATTTTGTTGTATATATAAATACAATTGCATGCTATTAGTATGTAGATATGGTTAACAGTATAAATAATGTAAAACAATTTTATCAATAATTGAGGTTAAAATAAGGATAAATTCATGGTGAATGTGACGTCAATTACTAAGGGAATTGTGATTTGAGTAGTGATTTAGTTTCGGTTACAGACAGAAAAACACACAATCTCCATTATAATAAGATATATAATATATATATATATATATGTACCTACACATATATATATATATGTACCTACATAAGAATGTATAAGTTCCCATATATTTCTATTATATACTATGTAGTTGAATAGCCAATAAGATGTTGGTCATTTATTATTAATGTTAATGAGAAAGAAAGTTGATAAAACAAAAGCTTACATATGCAAAGCGTAGATAATACGAATGTGACTTGGAATAATTAATGAAGAAGTGTTTGTTAGAATGGCATTCACTGTTTTCACTGCGGTGTATTTCTCATCAACTGGTGGGAACATCCAAGGGAATCTGGAAAACAAAACAAAAAGAAATGTATTAAATTAAAACTTCCAGAATTATCTGGATCTTAAACTGGATCTGTGGAAATGTCCATGAAATACATTTATAATTAAGTGGATACAACATATTTGAATTTAAACTGGGAATAATTTTCTTCGATTTCTTTTTTTATTTTAAAATCTGATAAATTTTTAAGAAGAAGCTGAATCGGCTAGAAAAGGCAACAAGAGGGGTTGTGTTTAATATTTATTGTTACATAATTAGCGGGATTGGATAATTAACTCTTAACATCCTGTTGAGATTTTTCTAAGTCCAGAGCATTCCTATAAGGATATATAAAAAAAATGGCTAAAAATGACTTTTGCATCTAAAGTTATCTATTATTTCCCTTAAATCAAAGATTTCTACATACATTTAATATTAAATTTAAACAAAGGCTATTGTTTGGGGCTGATTAGTTAAAACGAATGTGACTTCCAGCCGGGTGGAATGAGGTGGTATAGGACTTTAAGAGTTAAGGGTTGCAAAAGAATCAGTTTTAGTAAAAAAAAAATTATGGGTGAAAAAGAAAGAAAAAAATTTTTTCAAAAATATTTTGAAAGGAAGAATCTAGCTGGAATGCATTTGGCGAAATGTTTAAATTGTTTGTTTGAAATTCCAAATCAGAGAAAATGCTGAGGTTAAATATTTTCGGGAGAATTAAACACATTGGAAAGGATTGTTTGGTTAAAATTCCAATTTACTTATATAATACAATATAACAATATACAATGGAATTAAAATAAACAAATTATGACTTAAGAAAAATAATCAGCTGATTAACGGTAATTATAAAAGTGTTGGATTATTTTTTATTCAAAGGATGGTCACAAAAATCGTAACAGGAATGCAAGGATCTTCTACGATGGCGACAAAGCTAAGTATGAATTCTGGGAAGTCAAGTTTCTCGGATATTTAAGGATACTTCAACTACACACATTATCTGACCAAAGCGAGGAACCAGATTTTTCAGAAAAGAATGTGACAATATATGCTGAGTTGATCCAATGTTTAGATGATCAAAGTTTATCATTCATTAATCTTGATCCAAATTTTGAGCCTGAATATTATTTTGTTGAGTTGGTAGATGGGAGCAAAACCATTGACAAACAAGGAGATGCTTGCATTTATTTGAAAGACAATAAGGGATATATCTACAAATGCATTTTAAAAGGTGCTTTGTATGTCCCAAGTTTCAAACAAAATATTTTTTTCAGTGCAGCCTGCCACTAATATGAATGCGCATATCAGTTTTGGACGTAAAAATTCCAATTTGATTTACCCAAATGGCACAATGTTTAACATAAAACGAATGGGTCGCTTATATTATTTGAAAAATATTTGTTCTACAAAGAATGCAAACCAAGGTCACAAAATTTGGCATATAAACTTGGGCCACGGCAATAAACTGGACATTAAGAAATTGCCCTAAGAGGTATGAAAATAAATCCCCCCCCCAATATAACTCTAATTGGGATGTATGTTTTCAAAGTAAAATGTACAGATTAAAAATAAACCTTAAACAAGGAAAGCAACGGAAATATTGTTGCTCATATATTGTGACTTGGCAGGCCAACTTGAACCCCCCCTAGGAGTGGGGGGAATTAAAGGTATGTAGTTAATTTCATTGACAATTGTTCAGGACTTGTGGTGTTGTACTGTTTATGCCATTGGTCTACAGGAGAGAAGAAAAAAATCTAGCTTACATTGCCCCTTAGAGTGTTTTTAAGGTCTTTAAAACTCTTAAAGTCCTATACCACCTCATTCCACCCGGCTGGAAGTCATATTTGTTTTAACTAATCAATCCCAAACAATAGCCTTTGTTTAAATTTAATATTAAACATATGTAGAAATCTTTGATTTAAGGGAAATAATAGGTAACTTTAGATGCAAAGGTCATTTTTCGCGTTTTTTTAAATTTATCCTTATAGGAATGCTCTGGACTTAGAAAAATCTCAACAGGATGTTAAGAGTTAAAGAACTGAATTCCTGTCAGAAAAATCTCAGTGATGAGGTTAAAACTGCCCAAGAACTTGTGGGTTTAAGCAATTTTCATAGGCGGATATAAGAACCGCTGTTTTAGGATTTTTTTGGGGAAAACCTCCTTTGTAAGTTTCACTGGTTCGAAACCAAACTCAAGTAATATACATAGTTTTGGTATGACTTGTTTTTGTTATGTGTTAAACAAAAAGAAATAAGATGCTCATAGTGGAAAGAACGTTTTTGTTGGATGAGATAAACAAAGTCCAACCTGTTTCCTTTATTTCCCTGATACAAAAGCTATTTAAAAAAATCAGATGTGTTAAATTCACCAGGACAAAAGCTCTTAGAACAATAGCTGGACAAATGAGGGGTGGGGGGGCGAAAATCCCAATAGTCATATTGAAGCTATGAATTTGCGGTGTGCGAAAACAATGGCGATCTGCCATGCAAAAGGAATTATACTCCAGTCGAGAATGACACTTTCGATTTAAAAACTGCTCCAAATGATAGAAATATCATTGGTAGATATTGGTTGTATAATCTGGGATATAAAATTGATGGTACTTGTGAATATGGGGCTAGATTTATCGCAAAAGGCTTCTCACAAATGTATGGGTAAGATTATATAAACACATTCTCCCGAACGACAAATCTAACTTTGATAAGAATTTTGATACAAATGGCCGTACAATAAGACTTGCTAGTCCACCATCTTGATGTCAAAAGTGAGTATTTAGATGCACCATTAGACTTTGATATATATATATCCCCCAAAATATTTTGAAAATGAAAATAAGAATTGTGTATGAAAGCTCAAAAAGGCCTTATATGGTTTAAAACAAAGTAGTCGTTCCTGGAATAACACCTTTCATAATTACTTGATTGACGAGGATTTTAAACACTTTATTATAGACCCTTGTTTGTATACTAAAGATATGAACAATGAAACCTCAATCATTTTATTATTATGGGTATATGATATATGGATTATTTTTGTATATAAGGTGTGCTGCAATACACCACTTGAATTTATGGACTAAGTGAGGTTATGTGGTTTAAACCTCAGCAGAAAAGCAGCTGGGTAATTCCATGTCAAATCATCTAGGCCATGTCACCCACCCCCTTCAGGTGTGGATTATGTTAAAGTTAGACAATCACCAAAATTTGAGATTCCAATTCCAAAAATTGGCAGAGTTAGGTCGATTTTTAGCTCTCCAAATTGGGGGGAGGGGTTCGTGAAAAATGGCGACTTTTGGCCCACATGCAGACTGCACTCTCATATGACACTTTTACAGTACCCCAAGTTTTTAAAAAGTTTTTCCAAAAATTCTTGGGTGAAAACAGTTGTTTATTTTCGTTTTTAGTTTCGTTATTGTGTTGTAAAGAAACAGAATCTGTTATCAAAGTGTTGTCTCTCACCCCTTCCATTGAGTTGCAGAATGGAGTGAGTCTTTCCTTTTGCCTTCTCCTGCTTTCAATCAACACATGGCTATAATTGAAAGTGGCAGTGACTCTTGTATGTTTTATTATTTAAACTCGGTCAGTAATATTCTTTTTTTCCTTTCTTTTTAACAAAAATGTTGTTTTTTTTTATATCTATTGATTGGCTTTTAGTTGATAATAAAGAAATTAATGATAGCAATCATCACTTTGTTTTGTTAATGTAGAAGAAGGATTTAAAGACTTAGTGGTCATATGCAGCCCTCATGACATACATATGTAATCTATGCGACCCTCATGACATACATATGTAATCCATGCGGCTCTAGGAGGCTACTCAGTTTGACATGCCTGCATTACACCACGTGCCTCCAAAGTGTATAACTCACCTGGTTGAGCATCCTGCAAACATGTTGTTATTAATCTGAAAAGGGTAGACAACTGTTGTAGTTATTCCAGGGTAAGTTTCTTTATTGACTAAGTAAGCCAAGGATTCTGCATAGGCAGTCAAACCAAATTTGGAACTTGCATATGCACATGTTTGGTTGATTCCCATCAGTCCAAGACAAGAACCAACAGTCACAATATGACCATGTTGCTTTTCTTCCATGGCTGGGAAGAAAGCACGTAGCATCTGAAAAAAAAAAAAAAATTGTTTAAAATCTTAACTGATTCACTGAGTCAGATATATATATATATATATATTTGGGAGAATATGTGCTTAATTGAAGTCGAACCTAATTTTATGAAAGTTAATAATTAATAATTAATTAATTAGGCGGGATTACCTATTATTAATTAATAAACTTTCATAAAATTAGGTTCGACTTCAATTAAGCACATATTCTCCCAAAATATTGTCGGCTGAAAATAGCCATATCACAAACATCGTCTGTTTGTTTACTTCTCATATATATATATATATAATATATATATATTATATATATATATACCAACCCCTCCGCACAAGTAAGATGTGATACATAGTCAATTTCTTAAGTGGATGTAGAATAAGCATAATACCTTCACAGGAAGGTTGTGACTAGCATCCAGTCACCAGACAACCCCCCCCCCCAGAGTAACTGAATACACTCTGTTGCAACTGAGAGGACATGATCATGTGTTCAGTATATATGGATACAAATATAGACACTAAAACCACCAGCCAATCAAAATGCTGGAAATAGACTTGTCCATTCCACAAAGTAGAATAGCCCAACCTGCTATTTAAACCACTCAACAAGTTTGGATTCTCAGAAGCTGATCCAACTTGCAATAGTTTATACAAATCTCGGACCATATTACCTTTAGGCACCCCTTTTGATCTCGATTCAGAAAGGACATGTTTTTCATTTACACCATCAATATCTGGTTGTTTGTTAGGGGTTAGTTTTATAAATTAAAAAAAAAATCTAAAAATCGTCTGCTAAAACAACTGGATATTGATGGTGTAAATGAAAAACATGTCCTTTCTTAATCGAGATCAAAAAGGGGTGCCTAAAGGCCATATGGTCCCAAATCTCTACAATGTATATGTGTGTGTGTGTGTGCACCAACAAATATGATATTTATGTTGAGTGGTTCCACTTTTTTATGTTGGAGTTATAGGAAATAACCCTAAAACTACCAGCCAATCAAAATGCTGGAAATAGACTTGTCCATTCCACAAAGTAGAATAGCCCAAGCTGCTATTTAAACCACTCACCAAATCTGGATTCTCAGAAGCTGATCTGACTTTGAACAGTTGAATACTAATCAGTTTACACAAATCTCGACAGTAGAGTTTAACAAGTTTGAATTCAGAGTTTTCCTTGTAGAATGGTTGCCTAGAATGGAGAATTTTTTTTCTTTCTAGTAACATCTTATTATAATGGAGATTGTGTGTTTTTCTGTCTGTAACCGAAACTATATTCCTACTCAAGTCACAATTCTCTTAGTTATTGACATCACATTCTCCATGATTTTATTTTTATCTAAACCTCAATTATTAATAAAATTGTCTAACATTATTAATACTGTTAACTATGTCTACATACTGACAACATGCAATTGTATTTATATAGACAACAAAATAACATCTTATTATAATGGAGATTGTGTGTTTTTCTGTCTGTAACCGAAACTATATTCCTACTCAAGTCACAATTCTCTTAGTTATTGACATCACATTCTCCATGATTTTATTTTTATCTAAACCTCAATTATTAATAAAAATTGTCTTACATTATTAATACTGTTAACTATGTCTACATACTGACAACATGCAATTGTATTTATATATACAACAAAATAGCGGTTTACAGTGTGAACGGGAAGGCTAATTTGCATATTAATATTAAAAAATCGAATTTAATAAATATGTGGTTAGTATTATTGATTTCTGTTTGGTTTTATTTTAATGAATATAAGCAAAAATCTCTTCAATAAATCTTAAATGAAATCCATTAACAAGATAAAATAACTGTCATCTTATTCTTTACTTCCTATTTTAACTAAATACTTAAATTAGAAAAAATAACAATGAAAGACGAGAGTGATGGAAGAGTAAGTTTCAGTTGTTCCATTTTTTATTATACTCCCTCTGTTTCAAATCTTTTATTATACTCCCTCTGTTTCAAATCTTTTTATCTGTATTCTTATTTAGTTTCATTAGCCTTTCTAATTTAATACAATATTTTATTACATTAAAACTTAAATACTTGCACCCGGAGCGTGCATATATTTGCTAGTTAATATAATGAGTATTTTTAGAAAATAAACTATTGTTAATATTAATATGTTTCAATTAAATTTATTATTTATAATCAAAGTTATTGAATGATGACTGTAGTAAAAACAGAACCTGTGCTTAGACTTTTAGGAAAGCTTTATTACACTTAACTCTGACTGACGTTTTCAGACTGCTACTTTTATACATCTCAGATTTCCAAGGGGAGGTAATTAAGGGGGATTATTAGTACAGGGGCTGGGTTAGCTCAGTCGGTAGAGCATTCGGCTAGAAACCACAAAGTTCCTAGTTCGATACCGGTCTTCGCCAACTCAGCATATGAATAGCATAGGGATCTGTGCGGTAAAGTAAGGAGCTGGTGGTAGGTGTGGCGCCCCACCTCAGATGCTAAAACAATCTCCTTGGTCTAACGCTATTGAAAAGGGGATGGACTCCCTCGCTGACTGGCTGATACCGACTTTAGGCCGCCCCGACGACTTTACTTTTTTTTTTATTAGTACAAGGTCATTAACAAATAATTTGATTATGCAAATTGAAATTATTATAATGCAATTGTATAAACGGACCATATGACATTTAGGCACCCCTTTTGCGATCTCGTTTCATAGGGACATTTTTTCATTTACACCATCTGTTGTAGGTGACTCACCTATGACATGAACATAGACTTACCCAAAGGGTATATATTAACAGAGCAAAGCTACTCAAATGAGAAATAGCAGATACATGTTCTTTGTGTACGCTGTAACAAGGAAACCTTCTTCAATTGTACATTGATATATTGCTGAATACATCTGTTCTCTACATTTTTTCTCTGTGTTGAGTTATTATTTATTGACCCTTAAACAGGTCATAACACCATCAAAATCCGGTTGCTTGTTAGGGATTAGGGTTAGGGGTTAGGGGTTGCCTATGTGTCTAAATGGCCTTGTGCCAGCCTAGCTTGTATCTTTCCATTTGGATTTTTCGAACTCCAACGAGTCAAGGCCAACCATTGTTTTATTTATTTATTTAAGTTTTTGAAATTGTTGACCAACTTTTCAAAAACTGGAATCTTCATTGTTAAATTATCATTTTATTTTGTGAAAATTTTGAATTCCGATGATATATATCAAATTCCATAATCTAAGGAATTTATGCCTACGTGAGGATTTTTCATTTAGATAAATATATACCTCCAATATAAACATTATTATTATTATAATTGTAATAATATCCTTGCTGCACGCGTGGCACCAAACATAACACGATGTTGGTCGGGGTGCCAAATGTGAGACAGAGCTATCAATCTGGCCAAGAACCAGCTATCCAATGTGGTCAAGGACCAACTCTCCAATCTGCCTGGAACCCTTTTGGGTCCTCTTTTATGGGTTCCAAACCCCTGAATCCAGGGCTCTGATTGGCCAGCCAATAGAAATTTCCGGACCAATGGCCCTACAGTGTAAACATCAGGAGGTGTACAAAAACCCACTGTAATAATATCCTTGCTGCACGCGGCTCTAAATGTAGTAATACGGGGCTTGCTGGTCACGTCACCAAATGAAATACGATGTTGGTCGGGGTGCCAAATCTAATACTATGATCTGGTCACGGGACCAAATGTAATACTATGCTGGTCGCGGCAACAAATGTAATACTATGCTGGTCGGGGTGCCAAAAGTAATACTATGATCTGGTCACGGGACCAAATGTAATACAATGCTGTCGCGGCGTCGAATCTAACGCGAATCTAACGCGAAGGAAAGTTGAAGTGCTTGTTCCGGGCTGTACCTGAAAATGACCAAATTCACCAAGGTTGTTCCACAATTAACATGAACGCGTTTTTAACAATAAAAGACCTTTATTAATCATACAGTGATTAAAAATCATGTACAACCACAAAGGGGTATCGAGTTGAAGTTGAGTCGGTATTTTGTGGACTGACTGGCGATATATGCTGGGTTCTGATTCAAATTCAGGACTTTGAGTAACAAGATGACAAAGCAAAGACGGTGACAAGGGCCATGAGACGGAGCTATCAATCTGCTAGGGAAGCAGTTGTCCAATCTGGTCAAGAACCAGCTGTCCGATCTGGTCAAGTACCAGCTCTCCAATCTGGTTAAGTACCAGCTCTCCAATCTGCCTGGGACCCTTTTGGGTCCTCTTTTATGGGTTCCAAACCCCCGAATCCAGGGCTCTCATTGGCCAGCCAATAGAAATGCCGGACCAATGGCCCTACAGTGTAAACATCAGGAGGTGTACAAAACCCCACCCACGTGGTTGCATTTGATTGGACGGCCAATCAAAATCATGGCATTGGGTTACATATCTCGGAGGTGGGTAACAAGTCTCCGCCCCAGTTTCCTGATTGGTGAGGCACCTGATAATATTTTTGTTATTGTATAAATGGTCCTGTCAATTGCTATGATAATTCCCAGGAACTGGCCCAAGACCACCCGGGCAAATTGAGATTATCAACATTTTAAAGATTTAATCTTTAAACTGTTTTTGCTAAATAAATGTCCTTATCTTACACAGTCCCCACAAGAACAATAATAGATATGGATGTCATCAGTCATAAAAAGCCAGACATTCGTTTTTATACCAACCACTTTTAGCCTGGATAAAGTGGTTCCTATCTTTTGGAGTCTCCATGTAAATGATAATATGATAAAACAGACTTTTGCTTTACATCAACCTATTTCTGCCATTAGGATTGGTTTTGTTCAAAACTATTTATCATCTTGTTTCGACGCTACAAGAATGATAATATATATTTATATGAAAACATTTGTATAAACAAAAAGTCATTTGTGCTATATCAACCATCAACTGACTTTTAGCCATTAGAATTTCTTTGTGTTAGAGTAATTAATTTTATCTAGTGTTGACTTTACCACACCACTGACTTGTACTCTAATCTAAGTCGCTTGTACGATTCTAGACTCAATTGTTTTGTTTTTAAGTATCTAATCGGATATTGCCAATCAGCCCATAACACTACAGTGTTATACCACCTACGCGGTTGCATTTGATTGGACGGCCAATCGAAATCATGGCCTTGGGTTACACATCTTAGAGGGGGGTCAACAAGTCTCCACTCCAGTTTCCTGATTGGTGAGGCACCTGATAATATTTTTATTATTGTATAAATGGTCTTGTCAGTTGCTATGATAATTCCCAGAAATTGACCTAAGACCACCCGGGCGAATTTGTGATTCTTAACTAATCAACATTTTAAAGATTTAATCTTTAAACTGTTTTTGTTTGAGACATGGAGATGTCAGCAGTTATATAAACCAGTCATTTGTTTTTATATCAACCAAATTTTTTAGCCTTTAAAATCTCCGCTGTTCGAGTAATAAATTTCCTTATCTTGTATAGTCTCCACGTAAATGACAACATTTGTATGAAACAGTATTTTGCTTCATATCAACCTATTTCTGCCATTAGAAGTTCAACATTATTTTTTATCTTGTGTTGATGTTACAAGAATGATAATATATATTTACATGAAAACATTTGTATAAAAGAAAGTCATTTGTGTTATATCAACCATCAACCGACTTTTAGCCATTAGAATTTCTTTGTGCTAGAGTAATTAATTTATCATCCTGTGTTGACATTACCTTCCTCAATTGACTGGTATTCTGATATCAGTCGCTTGTACAACTCTAGACTCAATTGTTATTTTTAAGTATCTAATCAGATATCGCCAATCAGTCCATAACACTACTACAGTGTTATATAATTATTATTGTTTTTCTTTTCTTACAGTAACTTTTAACAAACTACCATACTTAATAATTAGGGTAGTTTTAATTAATTAGTAAATAATTAACAGATCGCCAATCAACCCATAACACTTCAATAGTGTTACACTACTTCTACAAAGATGATCACACCACAAATAAAAGAAGCAAATGTTTATCATTTTATACCCCCCCCCCCGGGACATTTTTTCTGTTACATACAAAAAAAAAAAATCTTTCATGAAAATTTTTGATGTGTGAAACTATTTGATAAAACTGTAGAATCAACATCATTTTCACCTTCACAGGAAGGCTGTGACTAGCATCCAGTCACCAGACAACAACAAAAAAAGACAGTGTAACCAAATACACTCTATACAAACTGCCAGAACACAGTCAAGTGTTCAGTATATATGGATAAAAGTATCCACACTAAACACAGCAGCCAATGACAATCCTAGGAATGGACTTGTCTAAGATAAACAAGTGGAATAACCCAACTTGCTATTTAACCCACCTACCAAGTCTGGATTCTTAGAAGTAGATTCAACTTGCAACACAGCTGAATAGTGGTCACTTAACACTCAATGACAATCCTGGGAATGGACTTGTCTAAGATAAACAAGTGGAATAACCCAACTTGCTATTTAACCCACCTACCAAGTCTGGATTCTTAGAAGTAGATTCAACTTGCAACACAGCTGAATAGTGGTCACTTAACACTCAATGAGAATCCTGGGAATGGACTTGTCTAAGATAAACAAGTGGAATAACCCAACTTGCTATTTAACCCACCTACCAAGTCTGGATTCTTAGATTCAACTTGCAACACAGCTGAATAGTGGTCACTTAACACTCAATGAGAATCCTGGGAATGGACTTGTCTAAGATAAACAAGTGGAATAACCCAACTTGCTATTTAAACCCACCTACCAAGTCTGGATTCTTAGAAGTAGATTCAACTTTGCAACACAGCTGAATAGTGGTCACTTAACACTCAATGAGAATCCTGGGAATGGACTTGTCTAAGATAAACAAGTGGAATAACCCAACTTGCTATTTAACCCACCTACCAAGTCTGGATTCTTAGAAGTAGATTCAACTTGCAACACAGCTGAATAGTGGTCACTTAACACTCAATGACAATCCTGGGAATGGACTTGTCTAAGATAAACAAGTGGAATAACCCAACTTGCTATTTAACCCACCTACCAAGTCTGGATTCTTAGAAGTAGATTCAACTTGCAACACAGCTGAATAGTGGTCACTTAACACTCAATGAGAATCCTGGGAATGGACTTGTCTAAGATAAACAAGTGGAATAACCCAACTTGCTATTTAACCCACCTACCAAGTCTGGATTCTTAGAAGTAGATTCAACTTGCAACACAGCTGAATAGTGGTCACTTAACACTCAATGAGAATCCTGGGAATGGACTTGTCTAAGATAAACAAGTGGAATAACCCAACTTGCTATTTAACCCACCTACCAAGTCTGGATTCTTAGAAGTAGATTCAACTTGCAACACAGCTGAATAGTGGTCACTTAACACTCAATGACAATCCTGGGAATGGACTTGTCTAAGATAAACAAGTGGAATAACCCAACTTGCTATTTAACCCACCTACCAAGTCTGGATTCTTAGAAGTAGATTCAACTTGCAACACAGCTGAATAGTGGTCACTTAACACTCAATGACAATCCTGGGAATGGACTTGTCTAAGATAAACAAGTGGAATAACCCAACTTGCTATTTAACCCACCTACCAAGTCTGGATTCTTAGAAGTAGATTCAACTTGCAACACAGCTGAATAGTGGTCACTTAACACTCAATGAGAATCCTGGGAATGGACTTGTCTAAGATAAACAAGTGGAATAACCCAACTTGCTATTTAACCCACCTACCAAGTCTGGATTCTTAGAAGTAGATTCAACTTGCAACACAGCTGAATAGTGGTCACCAACACAAAAATCTCAACAAAACCAACAGAAATTAGAGAAACTTTAAAAAAAAAGAAAAGTCTTTCTTACCCGAAACTGAGCCACAAGATTCACTTTGAAAATGGTCTCGATGTCCTCATCCTCAAGCTCAAGCAATCGTCCAGGAACCACAACACCGGCATTATTGATGAGAATAGTGACTGGACCATGTTCCTGTTGGACAATTTCTGACTGAAAAATCAATTGTAAATCGTAATAAATTGTAATTCTTTTTTTTTTAATTCCTAAATCATTTTCAAAAACACAATCAAAATTTTAAAAATGTAATCTTTCATATGCTTTAATTCAAAGTCGAATTTTGACATTAATCTTAACATGCAATATCATCATCATCATCATGCTTTTCAATAGCGCTCGACCAAGGAGATTGTTTTTACGTCTGAGGTGGAGCGCCACTTCTACCATCAGCTCCTTACTTTACCGCACAGATCCCTGTGCTGCTCATACACTGAGTTAGCGAGGGCCGGTATCGAACCAGGAACCTTGTGGTTCCTAGGCGGACGCCCTACAGACTACGCTAATCAAGTCCTAATGATATTATCTCTTGCGCGCTATTCAGCATTAGTGCCTGTAATTGAAACTCTATCGACTGAAATGATATTCAGAAAGACAACGGATGAAAATCAATATCATGTAGCACGGATATCCATGACAATCTTTCACCAACCTTCCCTATCATTCATTGCCCCTGGGAGCTCTTCTGCACAGCATTCAGCATCCTCACATAGTTGGTCAATATAGGTCCTTGGTGGGCGGCCCACATTAGCATGCCCATGTGTTGGCTTCCACAGGAGAACGTTGCTTATGAGCTCATCTATGCTTCTCCAGCAGTGTCCATCTTACTTGGATGGTTTGTGAGATGGGGGGCAGGTGGCCATACAGCTGCTTCCTTGTGAGGTGCTGTTTCCACAACTTGTCCAAGACCGCACGCAACATTCTTGTGCAGCTGCCATCTAGCTTATTCTCAAGGCGTTTCATTAGGGTCCAAGTGGTGCAGCCATACAGCAGTACTGATATAACCACAGCCTGGAAGAAATGTTGCTTTAACTTGTCAGTGAGATTGGATGTCCATATGATATGCAATATATCTTATTATAATGGAGATTGTGTGTTTTTCTGTCTGTAACCGAAACTATATTACTACTCAAGTCACAATTCCCTTAATTGTTTACGTCAAATTCTCCATGATTTCATTCTTTTAAACCTTCAGTTATTAATAAAAATTGTTTTACATTATTAATACTGTTGACCATATCTACGTACTAATAACATGCAATTGTATTTATATATACAACAAAATAGCGGTTTACAGTTTGAACGAGAAGGCTAATTTGCATATTGATATTTAAAATTTTATTTTAATAAATATGTGCTTGGTATTATTGATTTCTAATTGTTTGGTTTTATCTTAAGAAATATAAACAAAAATCTCGTGGATAAATCTTAAAAGAAATTTATTTACAAGAAGAAATAACTGTAATATTATCCTTTACTTCCTATTTTAACTAAATAGTTAAATTAGGAAAATTTACCAATGAAAGAGGGGAGTAATGGAAAATGATGGAATAGTTAGTTTCAAAGTTGTTCTATTTTTCGATTATACCCCCTCTGTTTTTTTTATCTGCATTCTTAGTCAGTTTCATTAGCCTTTCTAATTTAATATGATATTTTATTATATCAAAACTTAAATACTTGCACCCGGAGGGTGCATATATTTGCTAGTATAATATATATATAGGAATTTTTCATATTGGAGGAATGTAAATAAAGTGCTTGATTACAGTTGTAAGAGCTATATATATTATTATGATCTATACATTCAATGGCTTTTTGTTATCACCGGTTTCAAAGCATTAGATGCCTTTCATCAGAAAAATCGCCTTGGAAATGACATCCAAATGAATAACTGCTATGTATAGCGTTTAGCTGTCTTTATTTGCTATACATAATGGTCATTCATTTAGATGTCATTTCCAAGGCGATTTGTCTGATTAGAAGCATCTAATGCTTTGAAACCAGTGATAACAAAAAGCCATTGAATGTATAAATCTTATTATAATGGAGATTATGTGTTTGTTTGTCTGTAACCGAAACTATATCACTACTCAAGTCACTATCCATTAGTTATTATACATCACATTCTCCATGTATCATTTTTATTTAAGCCTCAATTATTAATAAAATTGTTTTTCATTATTAATGTTGGTCATATCTACGTACTAATAACATGCAATTGTATTTATATGTATAACAAAAAGTGGTTTACTGTGTGAATGGGAAGGCTAATTTGCATATTGATATTTAAAATTTGATTTTAATAAATATGTGCTTGGTATTGTTGATTTCTAATTATTTGATTTTATCTTAATGGATATGAGCAAAAATCTCGGAGATAAATCTTAAAAGAAATCAATTAACAAAAAGAAATAACTGTAATTTTTTTTCTTTACTTCCTAATTTAACTAAATAGTTAAATTAGAAAAGTTTAGCAAGGAAAGACAGGGATGATGGAAGAGGAAGCTACAGCTATTATATTTTTTGATTATACCCCTCTCTGTTTCAAATCATTTTATCTGCATTCTTATTTAGTTTATTTAGACTTTCTAATTTAATATGATATTTTATGACATTAATACTTGCACCCGGAGGGTGCATATATTTGCTAGTCATAATAATAGATCATAATATAGATTATATATATATAAGTAAGTAAAGTCGTCGGGGCGGCCTAATGTCGGTATCAGCCATGCACCGAGGGAGTCTATCCCTTTTCACAAGTGCTAGACCAAGGAGATTATTTTAGCGTCTGTGGTGGAGCGCCACACCTACCATCAGCTCCTTACTTTACCGCACAGATCCCTGTGCTACTCATACGCTGAGTTGCTGAGGGCGGGTATCGAACTAGGAACCTTATGGTTTCTAGCCGAATGCTCTACCGACTGATGCACATATATATGCATATATATGTGTGCATATATACATGTATATATATATGTGTGTAATTGCATATAAATTTGTGCATATGTATTATTTGCACATACATGTGCACATATATGTGTGCATATATACATGCATATATATGTGTATATGCATATATATTTGTGAGTATGTATTATATGTACAAATATGTGCATGTATATATGTGTATATGCATATATATTTGTGAATATGTATTATGTGCACATGTACATGCTTATATATTTGTGTATATGCATATATATTTGTGTATATATATATGGTTTATATATATACACATATACTATACTAATCCTATTAGTAAACCCTTGCAGTAAGGAAAAAACCTAGGTAAATAATTTGCAAGTAAAAATATATTACAAATAATTGCCTGGGAAAAAAAAAAGCGAAAAACAAGAGAGTTGCACCAACCAAAAATAATCAGTTAACACGATATCATTTTGGCCTAAAGAAAAAAATATATACCACTAGGTATGTCAAGCTAAAATATAAA
Organism: Doryteuthis pealeii; assembly: GCA_023376005.1. Taxonomy (NCBI): domain Eukaryota; kingdom Metazoa; phylum Mollusca; class Cephalopoda; order Myopsida; family Loliginidae; genus Doryteuthis; species Doryteuthis pealeii. Next base: position 115,288,794 of record CM042144.1, read on the forward strand.
GAGTGCTCAATACCTAAAAACCGCTGATGAGACTTAATAAAGTTGAAACAGCTGTATGGTGTTCCATGTCGCACTCGTTATTTGCCGAGTTTACTTGTCATGATTATTTTCAATAATTATATCGAATTTTATACGATATACGCATTGTAATTGCCTTCAAAAAATATAAACAATAATGTACTTTACTTAACAATGCTCTAAAAATCAAATTTTTAAATTATATACATATATATATATATATATATATATATATATATTGGGTACTATTCGGTACTGGCCTCCTGCCTTAAAAACGCTAGACGACGATATGTCAAAAAACAAACTTACCTATGAATGAAGTCCCTAGCTGAAGCGGTATCTGCTGTATATGAAAAAATAATTTGTTGATTGAAGGCGTTTTTATCAACAAATTATTTTTTTTTTTTTAGTGGTTTGAAGGCGTTATAAGTAAGCCATATTTTTGAAAATATTTAAAAAAAAACAGTGCTTAAGGCGTTTTTCCCAAAAAGTTAATGTGATATCTTACCATCTCCAGTCTTTTTTCGACAAGTAAATGTAAATATTTTAACCTTTTAAAAATATGGCTTACTTTTAATACCTTCACCCCCCCCAAATAAATTGTCAATAAAAATGCCTTCAATCGACAAATTATTTTTCTTATACAGTAGGCACCCCTTCAGCTAGGGACTTCATTCATAGGTGGGTTTGTTTTTTAGCCTATCACCGCCTAGCGTTTTTTAAGGCAGGAGGCTGGGACGGAACTCTACGAATAGTACCATATATTGTAAAGGTTATTTTATGATTCTAATGTTCTTTTTAGTCACACATAATAATAACCTGTGGTTTTATGAATGAATAATTATTTTTTTACCTGTGTATCAATTCTTTCTTTGATGCTTACATCACACACCATCTGAACACAATCCACTCCAAGACCTTTTATATCTTCGCACGTCTCTGTCAAAGTTTGAATATTTCGGCCCCATATAATGATCTACAAAAAGAGAAATAATTACATACATTACAATCAATCAGAAAAGTATATATTCTGAACTCCCATCACAACAATCAACCCTTTTTATCATATATGTGCTAGAAGGCAGTGGCTGAGGGTCTTCATGTCCTGGGAAAGATGTTAAACTCTATCTGATGATGAGGTTCCTGTTCTGGAGGTTTGGGGAATGTGGAGCACCCCTTCATTACCATTGGTCCCAGGTCCAGTCTGACCTGGAGTGGTAGTACCTGTTAGTACCTATGTATTAAATAGAAAATTTGTTTATAAAAAAAAAAATTCAGTTTAAATAAATTTCTACCAAACTAACGCTACGGATCTTTCAAATCTTTGCTGGCATTAAATGACCCACCGAGGTTTGATATGCCATAAAACAAGACAAACAAACTAACAAACTCCCATCACAGGTCAGCCCAATAGACACAAACCAATGCCTGGTTCCTCCCCCTACCCATGTCTTTCAATTACCCTGACGGCACCACTTTGAACTTACAAGCCACTGTCACCATATCCTAGTTGACAAATCACCTCCCCTTCTCTCTCTTTTCCCCATGCCTCTACCTCACACCTTCTAACGCATCTGCACCCCCTCCTTTTCTTCTGCCCTCCTCCACCTTTTCAATATATATACCATAGCAGTTTCTTGTCTCAAATAAAATTCTGAAGAAACCTCATTAATACACCAAGGCAAAATATTAACTGAATGAAGTTGTTTGTGTTTCATCCACTTTTATTCCTCAACTTTAAATTACATTTGTGGGATTTTACCCCATCTGTTATTTTTTTTTTTTCCTCATATTAGAATGTATCAAAAGTATTTTTATTCTTTTTTTAAAAATATATCTTTACAAGCATAAATTTCTTATTAATCCTGCTACACTTTCATAAATAATCAATTAAACTAATGAAAGGGGATACC
>CM042144.1:115290824-115608324 GCA_023376005.1 Doryteuthis pealeii
AAGAGGAGATAACAATTCAATACAGCATTAGGTACTAGTGCTGCCAAATTGTGCCTCACATTACCAAAATATTGCAAAACTTTTGACTCACCCTAGTATGATTCATCCTTTATAAAATATTCATCTCAAAATGACCGACATCTGCAATATATTTTGGTAAATGCACTTCTAGGAATTCTTTTAAACATCTGTTGCATTCATTAACATTCTCGATTCTTTTGAATGGCATTTTTTTATTTCCTTATGAGTGCAAGAAATTGACCTTTTGTCACATCCAGCTCATTGCGGAGGGATTATTAAATATGTATAAGTTTATATTGTTTCAATCTCTTCTTTTTGTCTCATCAAATGACCTTTATGGGAATTAGTATTATTCTATAAAGTATTTTATAGTATTATTCTATAATAAAAGTATATAAAGTATTCTATAGTATAAAATAATGATAATAAATATATATATATATATATATATATATATATATATACACTATAATAAAAGTATATAAAGTATTCTATAGTATAATATAATATAATATAATATAATATATATATATATCGTTGGGGCGGTCTAATGTCGGTATCAGCCAGACAGCGAGGGAGTCTATTCCCTTTTCACTTGCGCTAGACCAAGGAGTTTATTTTAGCATCTGAGATGGAGCGCTACACCTACCATCAGCTCCTTACTTTACCGCACAGATCCGTGTGCTACTCATATGCTGAGTTGGCGAGGGCCGGTATCGAACCCGGAACCTTGTGATTCCTAGCCGAACACTCAAGCTATATATATATATATATATTATACTATAATAAAAGTATATAAAGTATTCTATAGTATAATATGATAATATATATATATATATATATATATATATATATATATATATTATATATTGGACATGTCAGGAAAATGGAAAATGGACACATCCCAAAAGATCTTTTGTATGGTGAATCAGCAAAAGGCTCCTGATCGGTTGGTAGACCACGCTTATGATTTAAAGATGTTTGCAGGAGAGACATGAGGATATGCCATATTGATACAAACACATGGAAGGTAGATGCAAAAAATAGAGTGGCCTGGCGCTTCAACATTAAGCAAGGCAAGGAAAGGTTGAGGCAGAAAGGAGAGTAGCCTCAAGAGAAAAGAGAGCCAGAAAGAGAGAGAAAAGACAGCAGCCCAGAAAGCATCACAGTTTGGGTGCATTCAGTGCACCAAAGACTGTCACTCAAGAATTGGCCTGCAGAGTCACTTGCGCAGATGCAGATAAAAATATTTTATTTTTATTTTGGACACTACGCCATCATCCTTAGTGGATGGAAAGTATCCATTAATATATATATATATATATATATATATACTATGATAAAAGTATATAAAGTATTCTATTGTATAATATAATAATATATATAATGACATTTATTGTGTACAGTGCTCAGGTGCACCACAACTCATCAAAGTCTCATGTCTAGTACACAGAATAATGTATTAGTGTCAGGAACATGAACAGTGTACAGTAATAATATACATGTATTTGCGCCCGTGCGTGCATATGTGTGTGGAGAGTGGTATCAGGTGTAGTGTTGGTGGACTACAGGAAGCATGGAGGATTTGAAAGGTGCAGTGTTTCGGCAGCCCACAAGGGATGCAGGCAGCTTATTCCATGCCTTGGCAACTCTGAGTATGAGCAATGCTGAGTTTTCTGACTTTGTGAGCATGCCCACATGTGTTAGAAACATGGAGATCAAAAAGGTGCTCAAGATTGCTGCTGTTAAGATGATTAATGACCTTATGAGTGTTTACCAGGTCAGTTGCCAGATGCCGGAGTTTCAACAAATCCATTCCCAGGACAGCAAGTCATTCAGAATATGGCAGATGTCTGATGGAGGGTATACGTTTGGTTGCACGTCTCTGTACAGTTTCTAGGAGGTTCTGAGCGAGATAGGGATTCCAGACTGATAATGCAAATTCCAAGTGTGGAATTTATAAAGTTTGGTTGCTTTGTTTAATGGCATATCAACCTCTGTGGATTATTTAATACCAAAAAACCATCCTTCAGGAAGAACAGTAGTGATATTATTCATACCTTTCCCAAGGGTATTAGTCTGAAAGTGAATGTAATAGTGTCACTGGAGTTCAAACTCACTTACAATGATTAAAGTTACTTTTTTTAAATAAAAAAAATAACATTGTATTGTAAAAGTCGTCAAGGTGGCCTAAAGTCGTTATCAGCCAATCAGCGAGGGAGTCTATCCCCTTTTCACTAGTACTAGACCAAGGAGATTGTTTTTGCATCTGAGGTGGAGCACCACACCTACCATCAGCTCCTTACTTTACTGCACTGATCCCTGTGCTACTCATACACTGAGTTCGCGAGGGCCAGTATCGAAGTAGGAACCTTGTGGTTTGTAGCCGAACGCTTTACTGACTGAGCTAACCCGGCCCAATAAATAATTGTATTGTATAAAGAACATAATAAAATAGAAAATGATGAATCAAGTTCTGTGATATGTTTGAATGTTCATTTTTTTATAAATAATATTTTTCTTAATGTGTAATAAATTTGGAAACTTAAATGTTTTTAGTAAACTTATTAACATAGGCATATCTGAAGCTCACTTGTACCTCAAATTTTAGCTCCCAACACAAAGCAAAACCCTTATGACAAGTCCCAACCCCTTTTTATCATATGTGTGCTAGAAGGCGGTGGCTGAGGGTCTACATGTCCTGGGAATGACGTTAAACTCTATCTGATGGTGAGGTTCCAGTTTTGGAGGTTTGGGAAATGTGGAGCACCCCTTCATCACCATTGCTCCCTGGTCCACTCTGACCCGGAGTGGTAGTACCTGTTAGGGTCCCATCTATGGGTTAAATAGAAAACATGAGTTTATAAACAAAATTGTATTATCAATTAAAAATGAAAATTATTTCAAAACTTTGACGGCATTAAACATTTTTGAACACCAAATTACCAATAGAAATATTCGGCATAAAATAACCCAAGGAGTTGACATGCCGTAAAACCCAACCAACCAAACAAAGCAAAAAATTTTAACTTGTGGCAGCTTGTAACTTATATATATTTACCAACCCCTCTGCATGAGCAGGATGTGACACAAAGTCAATTTCTTAAGCGGAGTTCAACAGGTTTGAATTCAGAGTTTTCCTTCTCCTAGACCAGTTGCCTAACCAAGGTTAAAGATCCCGGTCAGCCCTACTATTTATCCATAGCTGGTGGGAGATTAGGATTCATACCTTTCCCAAGGGTATTAGCGCTTAGTGAAATGCAATTACCACGTCCAGGATTTGACATTTACATATAGGAAAGGCATGGACTGCTATAGACCGATTATCAGTCATATGGGAATCTGATCTATCTGATAAGAAAAAGCAAAAATTCTTCCAAGCTGTAACCATGTCAATACTACTGTATGGTTGCACCACCAATTGGACTCTAATGAAATGCTTAGAGAAAAAGCTAGATGGAACCTACACAAAGATGCTGCATGCTGTTTTGAACAAATCCTGGAAGCAGCACCTCACAAAGGAGCAACTGTACGGTCACTTACCTCCTATCACACAAACCATTCAGGGAAGACATGCTGGACACTGCTAGAGAAGTAAGTGCTGTTCTCCTATGGACACACAAGTGTGGGTTAACCAACAAAAAACTACATTGATCAGCTTTGCATGGATGCTGTATGCTGTGTAGAGGACCTTCCAGAAGCGATGGCCAATAGGGACGGGTGGCAAGATAGAGTCATGAAGATCAGTGCAGTCAGCATGACTTAATGATGACTTTAGATAAAACTGTGGAATTTTACTTCTCTTATATCTGACACAAGGTGATGTAATGGTTAGAGTAGAAAATGGACTCGACGAGTCATTAAAAATGGGGTGACGAGTCCATTTCCCATGACTTTAACCATTACACCACGCACTTCCAGCTTGTAACTTATAAACCTTATAAGTTGGAGCTGTTGGTTATTTACAAGCATGAGTGAATCATCAAGGTTACTTCTGGCGTTGATACAAGGGTCATTTAATATGTTGGGTCAGTAAAATGGTTATTCCTGTATATAGAGTGAGTGAGGGAGAGGCTCTGTGATTGGATATACCAATCACGTGATAGCCCAGAGTTTTAGGCGCAATATCCAAAAGCCCAGGCAGATAGATTCCACCAGTGGTACCATGAGGCAGCGATTTGAAGGGCTCCAAGAAACCACCCTAAGATATCTTCTCCAATGCGCCGGTAAGTTCCTTAAACTCAACTTTATATACAGGAAGGACTTTATATTGTTGTTTGTTATTTCATGTGCTAGCCAATAAATTGGTTGAATTAAAGGAAATATTAATTCCTTTCTTCTTGTTGTTAGTCTTAGAATTGAATGCTATACTAACACAATAATTGGTGACCTCGACGTGATGTCTACACCACCTACAAGTGGTGACCACGACGTGATGAACACGTTTTTTTTTAAGGCTTTGGAACTTTAATTCTTACATGTGGTGATTCCCGACTGAAAACACGCATTTAAAAACCTTTCTTTTAGCTTACTATTGTGTGTATCATGGACTGAACACCAACAAACGTGTCAGAGTTGTATGTCCATATATTAACCTTGAATCTTACAAGTGTTGACGCCGACGTGATGTCTACACCACCTACAAATAGATGAAGGGAAACTTTTTGAAAAAGCAAAATACATTTTTTTCAAAATTTTTTCCCTAGACATAAACCCTGCATTATTTGAAATTGATTTATAGCAAAAATTATTTTAAGCTCACAGAAATATTTGTTTTGAGGCTATTCAAAATAGTGGCAAATCAAACAGAACTAAAAATGGGTTTGCCACAACAACTACAATTCAAAATCATGGCAAATCAAACAGAGAGCTACAGGATTGAACAGCGGTCTGTCATCAAAGTTTTGGTGGGTGAGAAATGCAAACCATGTGAAATTTACAGAAGAATGTGTGATTTGTACAGAGAAGGATTTTTTTGGTAAAAAACTGTTTACAAATGGGCTAAAAATCAGTTTGCCACAACAACTAGAAGCCTGAGTTAAAAAGACAGTCTGGGATATGAAAAGACCTATCACTATTGATTTCCTTGAAAAAGGAGCAACTACAAACAGTGCTTCCTACTGCCAATTCCATAGATAATATTCCCCTTATTTATTCTAGGAAATGGGTTTGCCACAACAACTACAAGCCTGAGTTAAAAAGACAGCCCATATGGTATAGACTCGCTGGTAAAAAAAAGTTCTTTGTGCAGCGGCCAGTAAAGAAGGTCATGCTGACAGTCTTCTGGGATATGAAAAGACCCATCACTATTGATTTCTTAGAAAATGGAGCAACTGTAAATAGTGCGTCCTATTGCCAACAGCTTAGGTAAAATTCACCTTATTCATTTGAATAACACTTGTAGAAATTTTGGACCATATGACCTTTAGGCACCCCTTTTTGATCTCGATTAAGAAAGGACATGTTTTACATTTACACCGTCAATATCCCGTAGTTTTAACAGATGATTTTTAGATTTTTTTTGAAATTATAAACTAACCCCTAACCCTAACTCTCAACCCTAACCCCTAACAAACAACCATATATTGACGATGTAAATGAAAAACATGTCCTTTCTTAATCGAGATCAAATGTTGTATACTCTCTTTACTTCTATTATTCTTCTGCTCATCTTTGGTATCTTACGATCTTCTTCTAGTGTCTGAACTTCGTCTTGGGGACTTTGTGTCTGGTCTTCCATTGGGGATTTCTCTTTATCAGAAGCCCTGTGTCATTGGTAGTTTTTAGATAATAACCCAAGACTTCGATTTGCTTTAGATCATATTTCATTCCGAAATCCCCACCAGACTACCTGCACAGATTGGGTCGGCAGTGCGCTTAACGCGATTTACCACTTTCGGGGTTTGGCCGATACTGAACTAAAAACTCTCTTTCTAATCTAAACCGGAAGAGGGTCTTCTCCACCGATTCTCACGGTATCCCCCAGAAGGTGGATCAGACTGAGGTCAAGCCGAGTAACTCAATCCTTCAAGGCCGCCGGCTGCAAATTATAACAGCCATTTTGGTTTCTACACTAATGGTACATAAGTGTTAGGAATCTAATAATTATGTTACACAAAAAGGACATGTTTTCATTTACACTGTCAATATCCGGTTGTTTTTTAGGGGTTAGGGTTAGGGTTAGAGTTAGGGTTAGGGATTAGTTTTATAATTTAAAAAAAATCTAAAAATTGTCTGTTAAAATAAAAGGGGTGGCTAAAGGTAATATGGTCCGAAATTTCAACTGGATTTTATATCATGTGGTGGTAATGTCATTATTGTATCTAAGTATTAAAGGTACTAGCAAATGTATGCACCCTCCGGGTGCAAGTATTTAAGTTTTGATGTAATAAAATATTAGAATAATTTAGAAAGGCTAATGAAACTAAATAAGAATGCAAATAAAAAGATTTGAAACTGAGGGTGTATAATCAAAAAATAGAACAACTGAAACTTACTCTTCCCCCACTCCTGCCTTTCATTGCTAAATTTTCCTATTTAGTTAAAATAGGAAGTAAAGAATAAAATTACTGTTATTTCTTCTTGTTAACGGATTTCTTTTAAGATTTATCCCCGATATTTTGGCTAATATTCATTAAGATAAAATCAAACAATTAGAAATCAGTAATACTAAACATATATTTATTAAAATCAATTTTTTAATATCAATATGCAAATTAGCCTTCCCATTCACACTGTAAACTGCTATTTTGTAGTATATATAAATACAATTGCATGTTATTAGTGTATAGATATTGTCAACAGTATTAATAATGTAAAACAATTTTATTAATAATTGAGATTTAAATAAAGATAAAATCCTGTAGAATGTGATGTTAATAACTAAGAGAATTGTGACTTGAATAGTAATATAGTTTCGGTTACAGACAGAAAAACACCCAATCTCCATTATAATAAGATATCCAAATACCTACCCACTCATGGATCATAATATATTTTATGATTATAAGTTGGTTTGCTTTGATAAGTATGACCTTGAGATATTTATTATCTTCTTATATTCTTATTGATGCAAATCAGCCTACAATTAATAAAATATATCACGGTCTACAAGCAGTTAAGTGTATTAATGTACCTATAAAATTTAAAAAGAGAAATGACATCACAAACATGTGATATAACAGAATTAAAGAATTTCAATTTCTATAAATAGTCCTGGATAAAAGAGAAGTAAGGATAAACTAAAGACTACTGAACTTTTAACCTGGACTAAAATACAATGGTTTATGATATAAAGTACACAAATCAATATGATTATATATATATATATATATATATATATATTATATATATATATTTTTTTTTTTTTTGCGAGAATATGTGCTTAATTGAAGTCATACCTAATTTGAAAATTAATTAGTTGATTATTAATGAATTAGGCGAATATATCTGTTCAAATGTAAAGCGTAAACAGATCGAGAAAAAGTCATTCTGAAAGATCGACTTTTTCTCGATCTGTTTACGCTTTACATTTGAACAGATATATTCGCCTAATTCATTAATAATCAACTAATTAATTTTCAAATTAGGTATGACTACAATTAAGCACATATTCTCCCAAAAATTTTCGGCATAGCCATATCAAACAAACTGTTTGCATACTTTCATATATATATATATATATATATATAATTTGATATATTTTGAATCATGTTTGATGTTAATTCATCTTATTTGGCAACATAAAGCACTTTGAAAAAAACTCATTAAACTAACATGTCTACAATACACATACATATACATAAATACATGCACACACACTTACACACAAACACACACACACACACACACACACACACACGTATATATATATTTAGAGAGAGTGAGGAGAAAGACAAAGAATCAAATAGATTAATTTGTATAATATCTAATAAAGCAAAAAGTCTATAATATGTAAAGTCTATGTATATAAAAAGTCCATATAAAAAGTCTCTCACTTTCTTTCTTTCTTTCTCTCTCTCTCTCTCTATATATATATATATATATTTTACTCATTTTTCAAACTTATTTTTGAAACATATATCATTGATTTATACCTTTATTATAGTTTAAACTAGTTTTCCTATATGAAAATGAGGGTTAAAAGTTTATAATATCCTCTCTCAAATATAAATAGGGTGTTGATTTTATTGAACTTTGGACTTTGCTCGGTCATTATACAAACATACAAGCATAAAGACGTACAGATTCTTTTGTTTTATCTATATATAAAGATATGTAATAGCTCGATCCGTGGAAATTCACCGAAATTTTTGTAGATAAGAATAAGAAAACAACTTTGGAATCCAAAGCGATATTTAAAGAATAAAAAAAGTTGTTTCATTGTTTTTCTTAATTTCTTTCGTCGAATATAACATTAGAGTTATGATTGATTAATGATGGCCCCAACTTTACCCCCGCTGAAAGGCGCCATTACAGGTGTGAGAAGTTTTAGATCAGATGCGACTAAACAGTCAATGAGAGAGGATGTCTCTCAAGGGTTGCTACTCCACTGCACGGTCAAATCCAGGGCTGGGGTTGTTGAAATAAAAGACTTAAGAAGAACAACTAAGTCTTGTTAAGTTATTAAAAACAAGCAATGACCAGCCCAACACAAAGAAGCAACCCACAGGATCAGCCCCGAGAAATCAGCCCTGAAGAATATGGCAGCTGATGAGTTAAGAGTCCTCATCATCTCATTTATCATCCCCTTGTCTCTCTCTCTCTCTCTCTCTCTCACATTATATACCGAGGTATGTTAGTGGGTATACAACAGTGACAACTATTCAGTCATTATTTATTATATATACTGTATAAATTATATATACATACACGTGCACAGACATGCACAGACATGCATGCATATGTTTATGGAGGCACATGGTGTTATGGTTACAGTCATAGGAAATGGACTTGTTGACCTGAGTTCAAATCCTGGACAAAGCTGTTTGCATTTCACATGGTGCTTATACCCTTGGGAAAGGTATGCATCCAACGACTCTCCCTCTAGCTATGGGTAAATAGTAGGGCAGACTGGGATCTTTAACCATGGCTAGGTAACCTGACTAAGAGAAGAAAACTTCTGAATTCCAGCCTGTTAAACTCTGCTTAAGAAATTGACCTTGTGTTACATCTTTGTCATGTGCAGGGGTTAGTATATATATATATATATATATATATATATATAAGATTTTGGATGTTTGTTTTTAGAAGCATTGTTAAAAAAAAAGTATATATTATTATTTATATTTTTGCTTGAAGGCAATTACAATGTGTATATCGTATAAAATTCGATAATTATAGAAAATAATCATGACAAGCAAACTCGACAAAGAATTATGCGATGCTAGTGAAACAGACTGTACGATGTTCTAGCATCACATAATTCTTTGTCGAGTTTGCTTGTCATGATTATTTTCTATAATTATCGAATTTTATACGATAAACGTATTGCCTTCAAGCAAAAATATAAATAATAATAATATATATATATATAGTTTTATACCTTATATTTTATTTAGGTATTGCATGTGTGTTTAGATTAATGTATATCAAAATATACAGTATAGATATATATCTATATCTCTCTCTCTATATATATATATATATAGAGAGAAGAGAGGTAAGGTTGGATTAAAATTTGACTGTATGAGAAAAGAAAGGCAATTCAGAAAATTGAATTGATACATTTTATTATAAATATAGTTTTATAGCAACAGAAATTAAATTTTATTTTGGCACAAATATGTAGACTTCATTTTTGTGAAATAAAATATAATTTCTGATGAACCTTATAGCGAATCATTAGTTTAACTTTCTGTACTTTTCTTATGTATATATGAGTATATATAAAAGGATATGAAAACAACACAATATGCTGTTAAAGTGAAAAGATTTTATATCATATTCATAGCTAATATTGAACAATATTTCGATTTATAAAAATCATCTTCAGAGCTTGTTTATACTCCAGCCTTATCAATAGCAGAGACGAAAATAATACGAATTTAAAACGAAAACATTGATGTTGCAAAAAAGTTATGCGGAAGTTTAAAATAGAAGCACGTCCACCAACGCTTTTCTCTGTCAGCGACAGTTATGTATCTCTTATTGTAACAGTTTTTGAAAAAAGAGACATATTCCAAACTCAATGATAGACAAATTCTTTTTTTCAAACAGGATGAGTATTAACCCATTGACGGTAGGCCCGCAACAGATTTATGTATATATATATATTGTTTCGATGCCGTTTATCATAAAATATATACACACACACGCACACACACACACACTCTTCCTTATATCAACAAAAGCCCTGAAGACAGATCGAAACACTGCAGCGTCAGCTAATAAACTTACCACTCATTTTATTTCAACCTGTGTTTTTTCAAATTTCTCACTATACTACATATATATATATATATATATATATATATATATATATATATATATAAAACAAATTTTTTTTTGTGATGAAACATATATATATATATATATATATATATATATATATATATATATATTCATACACATATATCTATCTATACATATATGAAGGGCAGTTGGTGTGTATGTATGTATGTATATTCGGATGAAACTACAAAAATAAAACAATTAACGACAAAGTAAATATATATACACATTGAATATCACCAATTCTTGCTTTTTGTGTAAAAATTATGAAGATTTGATTAATATTCAAAGATATTTAAAAATCAAATTATATATAGAAATTGCATTCTTCTTAATTCTTCATTTTTCAGCATTTGTAAATCTCAAAAGTAAACAGATCAATAGACCAGAGTTCCCCCTCCTCTACTCAGTTAACGCTGGGTAGCTGCTTCTTGTTACATATAAAACATCACTCAATAAGTCCCGGGCTGGACATTTAGATGGTGTCACTAATAAAAAAAATCCATATGATTTTTATAAAGTACTAACCTTCAAATGGCACATGTCAAAATTTGAGCCCAATCGAATTATTAGTTTACAAATTACAGTTATTTAAGTGAAGTTACTGTTGCAAATTTTCAAAACAATGGAAAAAATCTGAATTTCGTATGTTGATAAAGCATTGCTTTCTGATGGGAAAAAAATACTGTTCAAGCAAAGCAATGGCTTGATAAGTGTTATTTGAATTCTACTCCATCAGAAACAATGGTTAAGAGGTGGTATGCTGACTTTAAATGCGGACGTACAGACACAAATGATGCTGAACACTCCAGTCGCCCAAATTCGGCAGTTGTCCCGGAAAACAACAAAAAACTCCACAAACTCATTTTGGCCGATTGTAAATTGAAGTTGTGTAAGATAGCAGAGGAGTTGAAGATATCAGAAGGCAGTGTATTCACCATTTTGTATGAAAATTTGTCAATGAGAAAGCTGTGTTCAAAGTGGGTGCCACGTTTGCTCACAGTCGATCAAAAACCACAACGCGTTGACAATTTAGAGCGTTGTTTGCAACTGTTTCAACGCAACAAAAAGGAGTTTTTGTAAAAATATGTGACAATGGATGAAACATGGATCCACCACTTCACTCCGGAGTCAAATTGGCAGTCAGCTGAGTGGACAGCAGCAGGTGAAAGCTGTCCAAAGCTATTGAGTGATGTGTTAAATATAAAAACTATACATCAGTGTATATGTGTCAGTGTTTATATTTAGGCATTGTTTATAAATCACATATAATGATAATATAGTTATAATCCTGTTTATGAATATAATTTTCAAAGTTACTTATCATTGTACCTGGGTATTTTTTCATATTTGTAGATGTAAGAGAAATTTTCTCCTAATATCTATATAATGATAATAATGATAATAATAATAATAATAAGCACAATGGGAATACAAAGCTAGGCATGACTGGGTTGGGAAGGTGATCCACTGGGAATTATGCAAAAAATTAAATTTTGACCATACAACAAAATGGTATATGCATAAACCAGAATCTGTTCTTGAGAATGAAACACATAAAATTCTCTGGGACTTTGAGATAAAGATGGATCACCCTATCCTAGCCAGGAGACCAACCTAGTGTTGATTAACAAAAAAGGGAGAACGCGTCAACTGGTGGACTTTGTTGTTCCTGCAGATCACAGGGTGAAGCTGAAGGAAAATGAAAAGATGGATAAATACCTGGACCAAAAATCTTGGAAAAAAGACTGGAGAAAAAAATCAGAGGAAGAATTGAGACCATCCAGACTATTGCACTGTTGCAATTGGCTAGAATACTCAGAAGAGTCCTGAGACCTGAGGAGACTTTTTGTCACTCAGCCTCCAGTGAAATACCACCAGCTAACACTGATGTGAAAAACTCAAAAGGAGTGAAAATAATAATAATTTAATAGTTTAAACACCACCCCTTTACGGCAGCTATCAAATAGCTGAGAGGTTAACGAATCGGGCGGATGAAAAGTCAGTCGGGTTTCGCTCTTGGTCAGAGGTAGTTGCTGTGTCTAGCCACACTGAAGAGACGTGAAACGTCGAAACACGGTGTCTGTGGATTACCTATATATATATATATATATATATATATATATATATATATATAATGGGAGATGACTTAAGATATCAGACAAGATTATTAATAGTAAAAATACACGCATGCATGCTTACATATACATATACACATACACACCCATATATATATATATATATATATATATATATATAATGATAATAATAATAATAATAATAATAATATCAGTAGAGGAAAAGCATTAAGGGTCTAATGCTACTACAATGGAAACATTAAAGCACCAATTGGATACTATATACGCATGCACGCACGCACACACACACACACACACACACACACACATGCACACACACATATATATATATATATATATAATTATGTGTTATGTTCTTGTGAACGTTGTTTGTTTGGTCTTTTGAAGCATTGGAAAAAAGAACAAAAACAAGAAAAACAGAACAAAAATCAGAATTTTTATATATTCAACCGTTGCTCTGTTCCTGGTTTAATCTATTCCAATATTTCGGGTGAACATTCACCCTTTTTCAAGGTAATAACAAGACGGTCTGGAGAAAAAAAAGATGAAATGTTGTATAGGAGGGCAAAAAAGTAATTAAATCTCTCTCTCTCTCTCTCTCTCTCTCTCTCTCTATATATATATATATATATATATATAATATATATATATATATATATATATATATATATATATATATATAAATAAATAAAGTGCTTACCTTGGCTGGCTTATATCTTGCCAATTCCAATGCAATTTGTCTCCCAAGTCCGCTTCCTCCCCCTGTAATCAGAATAATTTCCTTAGAAATATCCTTTTTTCCTTTCCATGTTGTTTTCAAAATGGACTTTGTTACCGTCGCTATTACTACCAGAAGTCCGCACACGAAAGAAACCCAAAGAGAGGTAATGTATGCTGCCAGTCGAAGGATGCTCCCCAGATTGAAATTCGGAGACTTTTTGGTCTCGGTATTTTCTTCCTGGCAATCCATTTTTTGTGGGTTTTTTCTTTTTTTTTTTCGAAAATGGTCTTGGATATGGTAGCTCTGATTTTTAGCAGCTGACCCTATGAAGGTTGCTGTACAAAACTACCGCTAGTAGTTGAGGCCTTTGAGGTTTTGTAAACAGTCTTTTTTCTTTTCCGAAATAGTCTTGGATATGGATGTTGTCAAGGTAACTCTGATTTTGCACCTGACCCTGCTGTAGAAAACTACTGATAGAAGTGGAGGCCTGTCAGCTTTTGTAAACAGTGTTGGCCAGAACTGAATTGCGGAACGATCAACTTGGGTGTGGGTGATTAATTGGATTAGTGAACACCCAAATGTTAAGCAGATAAACTTAATTCACCTTGGAATTTTATTTTTTATTTTTTATTTGTTTATTTATTGTTGCTGTCATAATAGTGATAAAAAAAAATGAACTGTTTTCATATGAAATTTTCTTCTTCATTTTCATTCTTTTTTTCTTTCTCTTTTCTTTTTTCATTTTTCTTCTTTTTTTCTTCCCTTCTTTTTTTTCCCTTTTTATTCTCTTTTCTTTTTTTTCTCTTTAGTCTTCTTTTTATCTTCTAATTTCTTCTTTTTTCTTCATTCTTTTTTTCTTTCTTTCTTTTCTTTTTTCTTTTTTACTTCTTTTTCTTTTTTCTCTTTCTCCTTTCTTTTTTCTTTTCTTTCTTCTTTTTTATTCTTTTTATCTTCTAATTTCTTCTTTTTTTTTTCTTTTTTCTTTTTTTTTCTTCATTTTTTCTTTCATTTTTCTCTTTTTCCCCCTCTTTTTCTCCTTTCCTTTTTCTTTGTCTCTTTTTTTTCCTTTTTTTTTCTGTTCTTTTTCTCTTTTTTCTTTATTTTTTCTTTATTTTTTAATTTTTTAATCCCTTATTTCTCTTTCCCTTTTTGTTCTTTTATCTTTCTGTTTTTTCTCTTTTTCTTTCTTATTTTCCTTCTTTCTTTTTTCTTTTTTCTCTTTTCCTTCTTTTATTTGTTCTCCCCCCCTCCTTTTAAGAATAATCAATAAGTAGTTTATAGTACTTATAGCTTTTTTTTAACAGTTTAATGTTTCTAAATTTGTTATACTTACCGTTAATGATAATTTTTTTTATAATGATTTTTATATATTCATCATCATCATGATCATCATCATGATCATGATCACCAAGGTGTGCTAACAGCTCAAATTCCATTAACTCTCTCACTATCCATCCCTATCGTCCATTGTTCTTGGCTTCCTGTGTCCACACAGAGCTGATGAATTTAAGTTTTTTGCTGATTGGTCAACACTGGTGTATCCATGTGTACCAGAATGTCAATTAAGAGTTTGTCAGATAGTTTGTGAGATGGGAGGTAAGTGGCCGTACAGCTGCTGTTTTGTAGGGTGCTGCTTCCAGGAATACTTAGACCTTGCCAGAGAACTGAAGTGGGTGAACATAAGGGAGAATTTGATACCAAGTGTAGTTGGTGCCTCTGAAATGATCTCTAAAAATTTGGAAAAAAAGGACCATATTACCTTTAGGCACTCCTTTTTGATCTCGATTAAGAAAGGACATGTTTTTCAGTTGTTTATTAGGGGTTAGGATTAGGGGTCAGAATTAGGGGTTAGTTTTATAATTTTTTAAAAAAAATCTAAAAATCATCTGATGGTGTAAATGAAAAACATATCCTTTCTTAATTGAGATCAAAAAGGGGTGCCTAAAGGTCATATGGTCCGAAAAAAAAGACTGGAGGAAATGGAAATAAAATGAATCAAGACCAACCAGACCACAGCATTGTTAAGATCAGCTAGAATACTCAGAAGAGTCCTGGAGACCTGAGGAGACATTTTGTCACTTAGACTCCAGTGAAAAACTCATAAGGAGTGATATAATTTGTAAATACTTAGTTTAAAGTAACTTCTTTTAATACAAACAATTGGCAATTATATGGTTTCAAGTATTCCTGTCTATGACTAGTAATTTTTAAATAGATCCATTGGATCCATAGATGAGATCTTAACAGGTACAGAAATTCGGAGTTTTCCTTCTCCTAGATGGGTTGGTTAAAGAGCTCAGTCTGCCCCACTATTTACCCATAGCTGGTTGGAAAATAGTAGGATGCATACCTTTCCCAAGGATATTAGTGTTATGTGAAAAGCACAATAGCCTTGTTTAGGATTTGACACAAGATCAATTTCTTGAGCAGGGTTTAAAAGGTTTTAATTCAGAGTTTTCATTCTCCTAGACAAGTTGCCTAACCTAGGTTAAAGAGCCTAGTCTGCCCTATTATTTACCCATAGCTGGAGAGAGAATAGTAGGATGCATACCTTTTCTAATGGTATTAGCACTACGTAAGATGCAAATAGCCTCATCTAGTATTTGAATTTGTCTTGTGTGTCAGTTTCCTCTGATGATAACCATTACATCATATACATAAGTAACTTTAAGATCAAAGAAATTTTATTATTAGAACAGTAAGTTAATGCTTTTTTTTTTCCTTTATTGTTTGGTTTGGTTTGGTTAGGTTAATTTTGGTTAGTTATTATGCCATATCAACCTCGGTGGGTCATTTAATGCCGACAAAGTTTTGAAATAAATTCATTCTTAATGGATACTCAGTGTTTTTATAAACACATTTTTCTATTCAACCCATAGATGGGATCCTAACAGGTACTATCATTCCGGATGAGAGTGGACCTGAGAGCAATGGTAATGAAAGGGTGCTCCACATTCCCCAGACTTGCAGAACTGGAACCTCACCATCAGATAGAGTTTAACATCATTCTCAGGACATGAAAACCCTCAGTCACCACCTTCTAGCACCCATATGATAAAAAGGGTTGGGGCTTGCCATAAGAGCAATAGAGTTGGGGACAATCATATAGGTGCTAGGGCTTGACATAGCTAGCCGATTGATTGGAGGGGGCCTCTCCGACCACCCGTCTAACCTAAGTAAGGGCCAAAGTGGAGTGTTGCATGTCATGGACTGCTCATCCACCAGGGTTCCGTCCTTAAGCATCATGGGTCGCCACCTATGGCTAACAGGTGGCCCTATTGGGGGAGTCTTACCTCTTTGCAGAGGTGCAGTCGGCATATTCTAAAGCCCCAGCCGACAGCGATACCTTTCTTGTTGTTGACTTGTTGTTGGTGGGGGTTGGGGGAAAGGATTCTTATGTCCTCTGCAAGGAAATGTAGTTGATATTTTCTAGGCCCTTCAGACAAGATAAGTTTATGTTGTAAGATTCTTTAATGGTCATTCATTGAAATAGAGAAATGAGAATGAAGAAAGAAAATATTTTAAAATAACAAAAAGTGTAAGTTACTTTACATATTTACCCAACCCCTCCACACGAACAGGATATGACACAAGGTCAATTTCTTAAGCAGGGTTTAAAAGTTTTGAATTCAGAGTTTTCCTTCTTCTAGCCTGGTTGCCTAACCAAGGTTAAAGACCTCAGTCTGCCCACTACTTATATCTGGTTGGAGAATAATTGGATGTATACCTTTCCCAAGATGAAATGTAAATAGCCTCATCCAGGATTTGACTCAAGGTCAATTTCTTAAGCAGAGTTTAACAGGTTTGAATTCAGAGTTTTCCTTCTTCTAGTCTAGTTGCCTAACCTAGGTTAAAGAGCTCAGTCTGCCCCACTATTTACCCATAGCTGGATAGAAAACACTTGGATGCATACCTTTCCCAATGATATTAGCGCTATGTGAAATGTAAATAGCCTCATCTAGGATTTGACACAAGGTCAATTTCCTGAGCAGAGTTTAAAAGGTTTGAATTCAGAGTTCTCATTCTCCTAGTCAGGTTGCCTAACCTAGGTTATAGAGCTTAGTCTTCACTACTATCTACTCATAGCTGGATGGAGAATAGCTGGATGCATACCTTTCCCAAGAGTATCAGCACTATGTGAAATGCAAATAGCCTCATCCAGGATTTGAACTCATCTTGCCTTGTCCATTTCCTATGACGATAACCATGCACATAATTTACTTTAAGTCCGAGGGTGAGTCAAAAACTAATGCCATTTTCTTTATTTCATGTGAAGTTTTTTTTATAAAACTAAGGCCTACATTGATGCCCATAACGAGGCTCAGAGCAAAAATCCGATGAGTAAGACCCAACTTGCCAATCAACAATGCTCCCCTTCTGTATGACAATGCTCTACCATGCACAAGCATCAAGACAAGGAAGAAATTGCCTCATTCAGGTGGGCAACTTTACCACATCCTCCATACTCACCAGATTTAGTACTTTCAGGCAATGATCTCTTTGGCCCCATGAAAGAGGGTTTGAGAGGCAAACATTATTCCAGTGACGAGGAAGTGAAATCTGTAGTGAAGAAGTGGCTCAAAGTACACTAAACAGAATTTTAGGGGGCAGGGATACATACTCTCATTCAAAGGTAGAACATTGCTATTGAGAGAAATGATGACTATGTGGAAAAGTAGGGATGTGATCCACAGAGAACCAGCTTCATTTTGATGTATGATACATGTTCCTGTGTTGGTAAGTATACCTGTCCTAAACAAAATGGTATTACTTTTTGACTCACCTTGTATATTTGTATATAAGAAGCACTTTAAAAAATCTCCAATTATCACTGTGTGCATTGATTGGGTTGGTAAACACTTCATTATCTCAAATAGATTTATTTGACCCAAAGAGGATTGATCCTTAGTAGGTTCTACCAATAAGAATCACTTAAAAAGAAAGACAAAAAAAAACTGTACAATTTATCAACCTGTACGTTTGTTACATAATCATTGTACCTAATGATTATGAAATAGTGTAGAAATCATATTAGTGCAGCTGATGGCCTTGAGAGTGATTGACAAGCTTGACCTCACTCTGACCTTACCTTGCAAGATAGACCGTGAGAAACGGAACCCGATAGAAGCCCCCTTCCGGTTTAAGGGGTAAGCAACTCAGTTAGTTAGAGTTAGAACTTAGAAGCGAAGCTAGCAAGATGTGAGTCTCACTGCGCAGATGTCTGGTCTGGGGGTCTATGAATAAAGTAACATCATCGTAAATCGAAGTCTTGTGGTTATTACTAAAAGCTAACAATGACACAGGGCTTTGATAACAAGAAATCCCTACCAACAGAAACCAGACCCGAAGTCCCCAAGAAACACCACGACAAGACCAGACCAAGATAGATGATAGAAGAACCAAGCCGGCCTGAAGAATAGACGACAGAGTAAGAAGTAAGAGAAGTATATAACATACCTATATAGTGCCGGTAAAGAAGGGTATACAACATGTTGACTGGGATGGTTTGTTTACTGGTTGGTTGTATTTACGGCATGTCGACACTTGTTGGGTTTGTGGGGATTAAAATAAAATTAAAATAAAAGAAATAAAAAAAATAACGAACTCCCATGAGCTTTCACACTGGAAGAACCCTCCGAGCATGTGCAGGAAAAGGTTTAACGTCATACCCAAGACAATGAGACCCTCAGTCACCACCTTCTAGCACATATATGATAAAAAGGGTTGGGGGTTTTCCACAAATGTAATGGGGTTGGGACAATCATATAGGTGCTAGGGCTTAACGTGAGTAGCCAATTGATCCAAGGGAGCCTCTCCAACCACCTATCTAGCCAAAGTGGAGTGTTGCAAGTCATGGACTGCTCAGTCACCAGGATTCCATCCTTAAGCATTATGGGTCGCCACACACGGCCAAAGGTGGCCCCATTGGAGAGGCCTTATCCCTCTGCTGAGGTGCAATCGAGTATTCTACAGCCCCAACCGACAGGGCGGTTCTGGTCTTGTACCACAACTAAGCTAGATAATTAAATAACATGACATTATGGGTTCACGTACCGTATTTCCTTCTATATAAGAAGCACTTTAAAAAAATCTCCAATTATCACTGTGTGCATTGATTGGGTTGGTAAACACTTCATTATCTCAAACAGATTTATTTGACCCAAAGAGGATTGATCCTTAGTAGTTTCTACCAATAATAATCACTTAAAAAGAAAGACAAAAAAAAACTGTACCAATTATCAACCTGTGCGTTGACTGGGATGGTTGGTTTACTGGTTGGTTGGATTTATGGCACGTCAACAATTGTTGGGTTATTTTATGCCGAAACCAATTTAACAGTTGTCTATTTTCCCAATCATTTCAAACACTTTTCATCAAAAATGTGCTAGAAGGTGGTGGCCAGGGTATGACGTTAAGCTGTATCTAAATTCCTGTCCCAAACAAAATGGCATTACTTTTTGAATCACCCTCGTATTGTAGAACAATCAAAAAAATGAGTTCATTTTTTTTCCATTATTGTTGTTGTAAGAATTTAAATTTTTAGATTTATTTACTTTGAAGGTTTTTTTTAAATTTTTATTTTTTTACTGTTAGGGTTGTCTACTGGAAAATAAAAACCATCTGCGGGACGGCCGTTACGTTTATGTCAACCGTCTTCCAGTAATTAATTCCAGACCACAGTGTTTTTTAATGCAAAGAGATAATATTATTTCTTAGGTTTCATATCAATTTACCCAATTAACAATTTTGGCTCCAATGAATCATTCTCTAACAGCTTTTGCTTTTAAAAGATATTTACAAATCTATGTATAAATACTCGTGTTCCTTAATTGTACGACCGTTATCATCTTGCAACACCTCTGGTTAAAAATGAGACCATCCAAATTGCCCAAGATATATATATATATATATATATATATATATATTTAAAAGTAATTGGTAATTTGCTTGAAGCATTGTTAAGTATGTTATAAAATAATAAAATTCGAAGGCAATACAATGCGTAAAAAATAAAGACAAAAAGATGTTTTATATGTCTAATCGATTTCAAAGCAAAGCTTTATCATCAGAGTTTTATTCAGAAAAAAAATTTATCATCAGAGTTTTATTCAGAAAAAAAATTTATTCAGAAAAAATTTTTTTTTTTATCATCAGAGTTTTATTCAGAAAAAAAATTATCATCAGAGTTTTATTCAGAAAAAAAATTTATTCAGAAAAAATTTTTTATTCTGAATAAAACTCTGATGATAAAGCTTTGCTTTGAAATCGATTAGACATATAAAACATCTTTTTGTCTTTATTTTTTACGCATTGTATTGCCTTCGAATTTTATTATTTTATAATATATTTATTTATTTTGTTAGAGCGTTGAGCTTGGCATCATCAGTCGTTTTAATAAATTATCAGGTTATCATACAAGTGTTTTATAGAAGGGGTAGTGTGGCGGGAGGAGGTGGATAGAAGAGGAGGTCAAGTGGGTGGGTGGGTAAGCGTTAGTGAGGAGAGGTTTTGAATGGTCAAGCAGAAATCTTTGGAGAGGAAGAGAAGGAAATCAGAAGGGAAGAAAGATAGAGATAGTAAGCAGGGAAGAAGTAGAGAGATATATTGTAAAAGAAATAGGTTAGGGGTGGAGATGGGTGGCCTTCTTGGAGAGAAACTAACCATTCTCACAAAATAAAAACTTTTAGAATATACACATTGAAGTGAATATTAAAATAAATAAATAAAATATATTTAGTATTGTAAAATAACGGGTGCAAGAAAAATAAAAGATTTATTGCAAAAACACGGACATAAAATGAGGGTTCAGTTTATTTTATGGTAGGAATTTACGAAAGAAATAGTTAAGGATTACTGAATGAGGCTGCACAGTATTTCTGTTAATGTCTTCTACATCCTGAAATCTTATTGACATTAATTTCAGTTTAGGAACCAAGAAAAAGTCATATACAGCTAATTCTTATGACTATGGAGGATGCTGAACTTGCATAATCTGGCAACTGACCTGCTAAACGCTCATAAGGTCATTAATTATCATAACAACAGCAACCTTGAGCACCTTTTTAATATCCATCTTTCTAACACACGTGGGCATGCCTACAAAGTCAGAAAACAGCATAGCTCACATCACTTTCAGAAACATTTTTTCATGCTCAGATGGAGTGTGGTGTACCCCTTCATCGCCATTACTTCCAGATTCACTCTGACCCGGAGTGGTAGTACCTGTTAGGGTCCCATCTAAGGGGGTAAATGGAAAAAGATGAGTTTGAAAAAAATGTGTTAAAAAATTTGAGTTTAAAAAAGAATTGAATGTCCATAGGTACCACCAATTTGACCCTGTAAAATTTACCCCCCTTATATTTAACACAATGAAACTTACAGAAAATTTAATATTTTCTTGAAAATTCTTTTCCATTCTAAAGAAAAAACATAAAATAACTCCTGATGATTTAAAAAAATTTTTTTTCAGCATACGAAATAATGAAAATTATGATTGAAAAACAATGTTTTCATTTTTGCACTGTTAAATCAACTGAAATTTAACGTAGCTAAAAAGAAGTTATGATAAGAGGATTTAAAAAAATTCTATGAAAAATCAATTAATAATCAGATTTTCACGAAAATTTCTATAAATGTTTACCATTGGATGTAAATACATCTGAAATAGTTTTTTTCTAAAATATATTAGGGGAAATATTTTTTTACGGGGTCTATTCCCCCCCCCCTATTTTATTTTATAAGATAAAAAAAATTACGTGTCAGAAAATTAAAAAAAATGTTTTTCTATAAAGATAAGAGTCTGAATAACTATATCAATGAAATTGTATGAATGTACGAGGTGTAGTTTTTTGAGGAAAAATAATGAAATCGAAATAAAAAGTGCAAAAAAATGGCATAATATTAATATTTGAAAACTTTTTTTGCTTTTGTAATTGGTATGTACTATATTCTATTAAACTGTCACAAAAAAAATTTTTTTTTTAGAAATTAATTTTTAAGAGATTTTCAATCTTTTGTGTGATTAAATATTTTTTATTTTCTGCGTGAAATAAATTAATTTTTTTTTTTTCCTGCGTCAAAAAATCGAATTTTTCACGGATATTTAAAAATATGAATTTTATAATTCAGGTGATCTAAACATTGGTCCGATACGAGCTCGATTAATATTTTTAAAAGAATTTGTAATTTTTATTGTTGAATAGTAATGTATGATCCTTAGAATATACAGAAGAGCATAGCTGACATATTTGTTTTACAAAGAGACGAGACGCTTCTAAGTAACCGAAGTTTGTTCCTGTTAGGCTGACAGTGTTAGCGTGAAAAAAATTATTTTATTTAACTTTTTTCAATAATTAAAATAAAAAGTAAGTATAATAGATTATTTTATCCGTTTTTCTCTTAGAAAAAATATTCAAATTTTCATTCCATACTTTTACTGGTTAATCGTAAAAGGGAAATAATTAGTAACTTTTTACGGTCTGAAAATTACCCTTTCGCATGTTATACGGGCAGGTTTGTTTATTTTTTAAGATAACGATGTAATTTTTCCCAATCGGATAATTTTCTTTGAATTAACTATTTTTCTTTGTAACAACCCTGTACGATCTTTTTTTAATGAGATTTTTTATAAACAAAGTTCGGAAATATCTATTTCCGTTTTATTCAAGATGGCCTAAACGGTTTGGTGGTACCTAAATATCCATCAAGCATGAATAAAACAAAATGTCTTCGACATAAAATAACACATCAAGGTTTTACATGCCATAAAATCCAACCAACCAACCAACCAACCAACCAACCAACCTCTTTGTTCTTAATCGAAGCCATCGATTACGTCACAAAACAAAATATTTCTTTTATTTGGGAAAGAATAGAACATCTAAAACGCACTGGCGATGACAAAGAAAATATATCAAGGGAAGTAACTCTTGTTAATTTGGAAAATGAGGACTTTTTATGGAGATCATATTCTTATGAATTTTAAGGTTATATATTATCCTTCTATAAAATGATTATGGTTTAAGTATGATAGAAAATATTTATTTAATCTACATAGTTTTATTTAATTCAATTCTCACAAACGTTTATTTTTTTAAAATTCTTTAATTTATACTTAATGAAACCTGCAAATGAATTTGTAACATTTCAAATGAAACCATGGCAACTATATAGTGATGTCATGATAAAAGATTAATAACAAATTGGAGTCACCGTTATTATTAGATATTACACATATGAAATGAAAGTGAAAGACAAACAACAATATTCAACAAATAATAATATCTTTATAATATATAATATAATTTATATAGGTTATTTCCTATAACTCCAACATAAACAAAGGGGAACCACTCTTGACTGATTAATTATTTATTTATTTACCCTTTAAATTAACCCTAAACCCTAACCCTAATCCTGACCCTAACCTAACCTTAACCCTAACCCTAAACTATAACCCTAACCCTAACCCTAAACCCTAAACCTAACCTAACCCTAACCCTAACCATAACCCTAAGCCATAACCCTAACTCTAACCCCTAACCCTAACCCTAACCCTAACCCTAACCCTAACCCCGTCTTCTTTTTTCCGAGTAGATCAATAAATAAATAAATAATTTATCAGTCGAGAGTGGTTCCCCTTTGTTTATGTTGGATTTATAGGAAATAACCTTTCAAATATTTAGAAATGAAATAAACAAATCAATAAGTCGTTTACAAATTTTGAGTTTTTTCCAGAATTTTTATTTGTCTGATTTTTGAGATGAGGCTTGATAATTTGTATTATTTGGATTTTTCGGACTATTGTCTTAATCTTTATTCTTATTTACATCACGTTTCAGCCAATTTGCCCTCCAGCCTTCTTCAGATGTTTCCTCTCGAATTTGTGAACCTTCTTGAACTCGGGAACCTTGTCAAACTCCGGAATCTTCTTTTTGAACTCTGTTGTAATCAGGAGCCTTCACGGAACTTCAAACTGAACCCTTTATTCAATCCACCAGGGTAGAGTGTTCTGATTCCATTAACCAAGACTGGGTACAAGTGTTAATTTAGTTTGGTTTGTTTTGTTTTATGGCATATCAACCTCGGTGGGTCATTTAATGCCGATAAAGTTTTGAAAAAAATCAATTCTCAATGGATAATACAATTTTTTTATAAATACATTTTTCTATTTAACCCATAGATGGGACCCTAACAGGTACTACCACTCCGGGTCAGAGTGGACCAGGGAGCAATGGTGATGAAGGGGTGCTCCACATTCCCCAAACCTCCAAAACTGGAACCTCACCATCAGATAGAGTTTAGCGTCATTCCCAGGACATGTAGCCCGCAGCCACCGCCTTCTAGCACCCATATGATAAACAAATGTTAAACTATATTAAGTATTTGGTTATTTCCTATAACTCCAACCTAAAAAGGGGGAACCACTCTGAATGAATTTTATCTATTAATTAATCTACCTATTATATTCCCATTAAACTAACACTAAACCCTAACCCTAACCCTGGCTCTTTTTTTCCTAGTAGATCAATAAATAAATAAGTAAATAATTTATAAAATTCATTCAGAGTGGTTCCCCTTTTTTATGTTGGAGTTATAGGAAATAACCAAGTATTCTATGTTAATTCAACCTTGGCCAGGATGAACCTGTAACCTACAGGTGATACAGATGAGTTATTAGAACTGTATTAACTCAACCCTTATATCTGTTACAACATGTGTATATAACAATAAAATGAGGACAATAGTCCGAAAAATCCAAATAACCAAAATTATTATACAGCAGTTACACATGTATATATAACAATAAAAAATGAGGACAAGAGTCCGAAAAATCCAAATAACCAAAATTATTATACAGCAGTTACACCATGTATATAATAAATAAGATGAGGACAATAGTCCGAAAAACCAAATAACCAAAATTTATTACACAGCAGTTACACATGTATATATACAATAAAGATGAGGACAATAGTCCGAAAAATCTAAATAACCAAAATTATTATACAGCAGTTACACCATGTATATATAACAATAAAGATGAGGACAATAGTCCGAAAAATCCAAATAACCAAAATTATTATACGCAGTTACACCATGTATATATAACAATAAAGATGAGGACAATAGTCCGAAAAATCCAAATAACCAAAATTATTATACAGCAGTTACACCATAATAGATGAGGACAATAGTCCGAAAAATCCAAATAACCAAAATTATTATACAGCAGTTACACCATGTATATATAACAATAAAGATGAGGACAATAGTCCGAAAAATCTAAATAACCAAAATCATTATACAGCAGTTACACCATGTATATAACAATAAAAATGAGACAAGAGTCCGAAAAATCCAAATAACCAAAATTATTATACAGCAGTTACACCATGTGTATATAACAATAAAGATGAGGACAATAGTCCGAAAAATCTAAATAACCAAAATTATTATACAGCAGTTACACCATGTATATATAACAATAAAGATGAGGACAATAGTCCGAAAAATCAAATAACCAAATTATATACAGCAGTTACACCATGTGTACATAACAATAAAGATGAGGACAATAGTCCGAAAAATCCAAATAACCAAAATATTATACAGCAGTTACACCATGTATATATACAATAAAAATGATGACAAAGTCCGAAAAATCCAAATAACCAAAATTATTATACAGCAGTTACACCATGTATATATAAACAATAAAGATGAGGACAATAGTCCGAAAAATCAAAATAACCAAATTATTATACAGCAGTTACACCATGTTATATAAACAATAAAGATGAGGACAATAGTCCGAAAAATCAAATAACCAAAATTATTATACGAGCAGTTACACCATGTATATATAACAATAAAGATGAGGACAATAGTCCGAAAAATCAAATAACCAAATTATTATACCGCGTATAAACCATGTATATATAGATGAGGTACCGAAAATCAAATAACCAAAATTATTATACCAGCAGTTACACCATGTATATATAACATAAAGATGAGGACAATAGTCCGAAAAATCCAAATAACCAATTATTATAACAGCAGTTACACCATTGTATAATAACAATAAAGATGAGGACAAAGTCCGAAAAATCCAAATAAACACAATTATTATACGCAGTTACACCATGTTATATAACAATAAGATGAGGACAATAGTCGAAAAAATCAAATAACCAAAATTATTATACAGCAGTTACACCATGTATATATAACAATAAATGAGGACAATAGTCCGAAAAATCAAATAACCAAAATTATTATACAGCAGTTACACCATGTATATATAACAATAAAGATGAGGACAATAGTCCGAAAAATCTAAATAACCAAAATTATTATACAGCATGTTACACCATGTATAATAACATAAAAGATGAGGACAATAGTCCGAAAAATCAAATAACCAAAATTATTACAGCAGTTACACCATGTTAATAACAATAAGTGAGAGGACAATAGTCCGAAAAATCTAAATAACCAAAATTCATTATACAGCAGTTACACCATGTATATATAACAATAAAATGAGGACAATAGTCCGAAAATCAAATAACCAAAATTATTATACAGCAGTTACACCATGTATATATAACAATAAAGATGGAGNAAAATAGAAATGGTGTTCATGCATCTCTTTGCAAGATTCCAGTGACAATGTCATAGAAATCAGTGTCACTGTTGCTTTCGTGTCTTTGTAGATCATAATTATAGCTACAACAGTTATATATATATATATATATATATATATATATATATATATATATATATATATATAGTATGGCTCATATGATATACTGTAACGCCATAAATAAGTATACTTATATTTATTCTTTATTCATTTATAAATAAGTTAATTTTTTCTAAGCCAAAGATGCTAGAATTTATAATTTCTAGTAGTTGACCATTATACAATCCAACGGATATTATTAGATATTATTTATTACCTAAACAGTAATTTCCTTTACCAAACTTACTTTAACCCATGTAAGTCGTCGGGGGCCAGTCGGTATCAGCCAGCACGGGAGGGAGTCTAACTACTTTTCACTAGCACTAGACCAAGGAGATTGTATTTGCGTCTGAGGTGGAGCCCACACCTACCAACTGAGCTAAACCGGCCCTGATTAGCCCATATAATTGCTTGCAAATTATTAGTATTAGATGGAACTTTACCGCACAGATCCCTGTGTTACTCATACGTTGAGATGACGAGCTCCGGTATCGAACCAGGAACTTTGTGGTTCTTAGTCGGACGCTCTACCCGACTGAGCTAAACCGGCCCTGATTAGCCCATATAACTGCTTGCAATTATTCGTATTAGATGGGAATACTTGAAATTACATAACTATACTAGTTATTTATATAAAGAATAGTTATTTGAAACCACAATTGTCTTAAGATAGTTTTTAATTAGTTACTTGAAACAATATAATTGCTTGCCAAAAAAAAAGAAAAAGAAAAAAAAAGACTAACTTTAGATAACCAACATGAGTTGACATTCCTTAGAACCAACCAACCAAACCAACCAACAACCAACCAATCAAATCAGATCGTTGTCCAAAATGTGAAAACTGTTAGGTCAGACATTCTTGTGTAACGTCAGCATATACGTCACCACATTCCATGGTAAACATATTTTCATAGAAGCAGCCACATATTATCGAATTACATCATATCCCTTTCACTTCAATATCGAAAACAAACCGGCCATTGATGATTACTAACAGTATTTCTGCTCCCAAGAAACCGGATAACCCCCAAGATACCCTTCCACTAACCTTTTTGTTCTCCTCTTATTAGTTATATATTGTTTTTGTTTTTTTGCTTATCAGATTTTACCTGTTCACTTACTTCTTTCAACCATGATCTTCATAAATACCTTTTACCAGCAACGTGCCAATATTGGTCCCAAAGTTTTCCACGCAAAGTTAGTGTACTAGCAAAAGTATGTGCCCCCCTTGGCGCAAATATTTAAGTTTTAACTCTTAATGTCCTATACCCCTCATTCCACCCAGCTGGAAGTAATATTGATTTTTCAGATCTACCCAAATGATAAACTTGTTTAAATGTAATATAAACATATTTAGAAGTCTTTGATTTAAGTGAAATCACAGGTAACTTTAAATGAAAAGGCCATTTTTAGCCATTTATTGATAAATCCTTATAGGAATGGGGCTCTGGACTTAAAAAATTCTCAACAGGATGTTAAGAGTTAATGTAATAAAATATCATATTAAATTAGAAAGACTAACGAAACTAAATAAGAACGAATAAAAAAAAAAATACTTTTTTTAATGTTATTTAATTGGTTTCTATACTAAATTATATATAGGACTAGCAGCGGCTACCCGGTGTCGCCTGGGTAGAAGTTTTTTTTTAAGTTAGTCCCGCAGATCCATTTATTACTGAATCGTGAGTTAAATCCTTGTGGGATGCCCCATTTAAATCCCCATGTAAAAAAAAAAAAAAAGACCTTGCATTGATCCAGCTACTCTGAAAAGAAATGTTAATGTTTACTATCTAAAATATTAAATGAAAAATTCGATGCTGTTATCATTTAAATTTTATTTTTTAATTATCTTCATGAATATAAATCAAATCTCTATTATTTTTGCTCAAAAACCAAGCCCGGGTGATATTTAAATGTGTATATATATTTACTTTGTCGTTAATTGTTTTATTTTGGAAGTTTCCTCCGGACATACAGATACACACAACTGTCCTTTATATATGTATAGATAGATTACTTTTATACGTTTGAGATATCAAACCCAGTTTTGTTAAAATCGTTATGCAAATTATTCCCACCATATACTAAGTAAATCTTTATTACTTAGAGATATAACTCAGCTAGACTTTAATAGAGACATCGTTATAAAATAAGGAGCTAATTAATGATTATTTCATAATCGTTGAGAATATAACTTAAATAACTAAGGAAATTGCGACGTCAGTAGTGACGTAGTTTCGGTTACAGACGGACAGTTACATAATCTCAATTATAATAGGATCTCCTAATATATCTATTAATGCCACCCTGTGCACGAACGAGGTCAATTTTGTAAAGCGAAGTTTAACTCTTAATGTCCAATACCACCTCATTCCGCCTGGCCAGAAGTCACATTCGTTTTCCTAATCTGCCCTAAACAATAGCCTTTGTTTAAATGTAATATTGAACATATTTAGAAGTCTTTAATTTGAGGGAAATAACTCGAGAACTTTAAATGAAAAGGGCATTTTTTAGATAAATCCTTATAGGAATTGGGCTCTGGAATTCTCAATAGGATGTTAAGAGTTAACAGGTTTGAATTCCGAATTTTCCTTCTCCTAGACCAGTTACCATTGCTGGGGGGAAAGTAATTAGAGTAGGGGACTGACAAACTGAGCCTAAAATTCGTTTTTGACAAAATGACTTTTAGCCCCCCTACAGAAAATAATTTACCAAAAATCAAGAAATTATCGGATTTTAATGAAATTTTCAGTGTTTATGTATCAATGAATGATCTTTATAATGCATTATTTATTTTATTTCAAAACTTTCTCATTTTTTTCAGGCCACTTAATTTTGACCCCCCTTATGTTGGGGGCGTAAACTGTTTTGCAAGTTGATCATTTTCGATACTAATTACAGTATAAATAATGAGATAAAAGACCGAAGTTATGAATAGAACAATAAACAAAAATTTTTTACGGTTGCGCTTCTATGAGAAATAAGTACCGAAAATCGAAAAAATAAATGTAAAAAAATAAATAATTAATTTTTTGGAGAATTTCTTTTTTACTATTTCGATAATTATTTAATTGGCTATTATCTTATAAAAGAAAAAATATATACATCGATGTTTTTTCTGCTTAAAAAGGAAGGGGGTACATTTTTCAATCGAGTTTTCTTCAAAACTATATTACTTTTGGCGCCTAAATAAGGTTTGCATTAAGTAGATATTTATTTTTAGAATCTAAAAATATAACATTTTAAACTTTACATCAGGCTTTTCATATCTTAAATGAATTTTATATATTCATTTTTCATAGCAAAAATGCTAAATTAAAGTTTTGAATAAAATAACTGATGCATTATAAAATTCATTAATTATTAAATCAATACTGAAAATTTCATTAAAATCGGATAATTACCTGATTTTTGGTACAACATTTTCCATCCCAAATGTTACGTTAAAATTGTAAACAAGCGCCTAAAATCATTGAAAAAACAGCCAAAAATGGCGGATCGCGTCGAAATTGACCAAAACAAATAGTTTTAAATCTTTTTTATAATAAGCTGCATATGTAATTATATTTTTCTTTTTTAATGATGGTTATTATAGCTACTACTTATCGATTTAGACAAAGTTTAACCTTAAATAATAGATT
Source organism: Doryteuthis pealeii (assembly GCA_023376005.1). Lineage (NCBI taxonomy): Eukaryota > Metazoa > Mollusca > Cephalopoda > Myopsida > Loliginidae > Doryteuthis > Doryteuthis pealeii. The sequence goes on from CM042144.1 coordinate 115,321,509, forward strand.
TAATTATTCTTAATTCGCTTTTAAAACTCGTAGTATCCGAATTTTTTGCCAGTCCCTAAATTAGAGTTATACCATTTCCAAGCGTAGGGTGTCTCATCGAGGTGTAATGGTGATCAATTTAGTCTCACAGATCCATTAATTTCACATAGTACTAATACCACTGGGAAAGATATGAATCTATGGACTCGAGTTCAAATCCTAGGCGAGGCTATTTGCATTTCCCATAGTGCTAATATCCTTATGAAAAGTATGCACCCAACTATTCTTCCTCCAACTATGGGTAAAATTCAAATTGTTAAGCTAAAAAAATGACCATGTGTCACATCCTACTCGTGCGGAGGGGTTGATATATATATATATATATATATATATACACACACATAAAACTCAAATCCCCGCATAGTACAATAGCACTTCACTTTAAACCCTACCACAAACCTTACACACCTCAAATGCATTCTAATAGAACACGCATTTCCAACAACGCAATCTCGAAAACAAGCGAAAACTAAATGGATTCAAAATTACAAACTCACGTGAGGGACTGAACGCTGACATCGGAATACTCCGTTATTATAAATATTTACAGACGCTGCCGCTGTCAATAACAACAGAGACAAAAGATCCGTTGAACAGGAACAACAGTCATTTGATAAAGGGTATCTAACGAACCCGAAAATTTATGATAAAATAAATAATAATAATAAAATAAGTGAATCCAATACTCCATAACATCGAGTTCATTCATTTATTTTTAGATGCTTCGTAATAACGCCCAACTTAAAAAAAACATAAAAAAATATATACCGAAAAAAGCATATGGAGACCCCTAAAATACAACATATATATATATATATATATAATATATTAATAAGTCATCCACAGACACGTGTTTCGGCATATCATGCCCCTTCAGTGCGGCTAGACACAACTATCCTTGAGGTAGGGTCGAACTCAGACTGACCGCATGGTAGTCCGATATCTTATACCCTCGCCCACTGACAGCTGATGCGGGGGACTGGTGTTTTTAAACTACTAAATACATAGGAATGTATGTATCTTTCGGTCACTGAGAGATCAAATTTCCGGAGAAATGATCATTGCTTATTTGCTTAGTAGTGAGAGTTAATCTAAATTACCAATTAGAGAGCTCATTACCAAATTTATGGGAGCATATATTAATAAGTCATCCACAGATACGTGTTTCGGCATATCATGCCTCTTCAGTGTGGCTAGACACAAACTATCCTTGGGTAGGGACACATATATATGTGTTGTGTGTGTTTAAATATTAGTCTTAGATTGGAATTCTTGAAATCATAAAGCTGTATGCAAAATTATCTGTATTAGATAGGAATATTTGATATCATATAACTGTGCAAATAAATGATTATAGGCAAATTAGTGCAATGGAAAAGTATTATCATTATTTACTCCTTTTGAGTTTTCACATCAGTGTTAGCTGATGGTCTTTCACTGGTGTCTGAGTGACAGCAAGTCTCCTCAGGTCTCCAGGACTCTTCTGAGTATTCTGGCAGATTGCAGCAGTGCAGTGTTCTGAATGGTTTCAATCTTTCTCTGATTTCCAAACATTCCAGACCCTTACCAATCCTTTTGGGACTGTTTCAAGTGCACCAACTGCAATTGGTATCACCTTCACTTTCATATTCCATAACTTTTTTTAGTTCTCTGGCAAGGTCCAGATATTTTATTATTTACTCCTTTTGAGTTTTCACATCAGTGTTAGCTGATGGTCTTTCACTGGAGTCTGAGTGACAGCAAGTCTCCTAAGGTCTCCAGGATCTCTTCTGAGTATTCTGGCAGATTGTAGCAGTGCAGTGTTCTGAATGGTTTCAATCCTTCCTCTGATATCCAAACTTTCCAAGCCCTTTTCTAATTCTTTTGGGACTGTTCCAAGTGCACCAACTACAATTGGTATCACTTTCACTTTCATATTCCATAACTTTTTCAGTTCTCTGGCAAGGTCCAGATATTTGTCCATTTTTCATTTTCCTTTAACTTCACCCTGTGATCTGCTGGCACTGCAAAATCCACCAGTTGACAAGTTCTTTCTTTTTTGTTAATCAACACTAGGTCTGGCCTCTTGCTGGGATAAGGTGATCCGTTTTTGTTTCAAATTATTATTATTATTATTTTTTTTTTCTCTCTATGAGAGTTTTCCCCATCTGTCTAAGCTGGTGGTTCATTGGATGCTGAGTGACAGCAAGTCTCCTCAGGTCTCCAGGACTCTTCCGAGTATTCTAGCTGATTTTAACAATACTGTTGTTGGATGGTCTCGATTCTTCTTCAGATATCCAATTCCTCCAGACTCATTTGAACACTCTTGGGGACCATTCCAGGGCACCAATCACAATTGTACGACCTTTACTTTCATGTTTCACAGTTTGTTTTTTTTCTCCAGCTCTTTGGCCAGTGTTGAGTATTTGTCTATTCTTTCGTTTTCTTTCACATTCACTCTGTGATCCACCGGGACGGCCAAATGCAAAAGGTGACAAGTTTTCTTTCTTCTAGTTAATTAACACTAGGTCTGGTCTCCTGGTCGAGATTAGGTGATCCGTCTGTATCTTAAATCCCAGAGAATTATTATTATTATTATTATTATTATTATTATTAGTTTTTCACACCTGCCGTAGCTGGTGGTTCACTGGAGTCTGAGTGACAGCAAGTCTCCCCAGGTCTCCAGGACTCTTCTGAGTATTCTAACCGATCCCAACTGTGTTGTAGTTTGGATGGTCTTGATTCTTCTTCTGCTTGCCAATCCCCCCAAATTCTTTTCCAGATCTTTGAGGATCGTTCCAAAGGGCAACAATTCAAATTGGTACGATCTTCACCTTCATGTTCAAAAATTTCCTCAGTTCTTGGCAAGGTCTAAGTATTTGTTTATCTTTTCGCTTTCTTTCATTTTCACTTAGTGGTCAACCGGGACGGCTGTAATACTATGCATTGGGCATGCATATGTGGTGCACAGTAGGTGTGTATATATATTATAATTCTAGGTAGTTATGATACATAGGTAGTAAGTCAAACTACATATATGTGTGTTGTATGTGGTAGACCGAATAAGTAGTAGTAAAACCCATATATAAGATACGTGTGTTCAGGTGGATCATGTGTGTGTATGTATATATAGATATAGATATATAGTGCGTGTGTTATTATACATGTGTGTGTGTCTACATATATAGTATGTGTAAAGTAGGGTCAATGATAAGTTAGAGAAACCATTAAAACTCAAGGAAGATTAAATCCCGCAGGGTTGATAAGATCTAGGAGGATGAGATTTCATACGAGAGTGAGATGAGATTTGGGGATCTCTGGAAAATTTGAAAGTTTAGAGAGTTAGTCTTGGGACAGCGGAGAGGGCAGTTAGTCTTGGGACAGCGAAGGGAACAGATGAGCCCTGAACACGGAAGAGATAGGATGTTAGATGCCCACTAGAAACCAGCCTTAGCAGAGGTCTCCAAAAGGAATGGGGGTGACCCCCCTCTCGACAGACATAGGAGCAATGAATGATAAGCTGATGGAGTGACTGGAGATAGCAGCAAGTTATATACCTATCTTTTGCCTTTTCTGAAGTTCACCTGACATTGTCTTCTCTTCATCACTCTTTGTTGTTGTTTATTCTCTCTTTCTCTTTTGTATACTGTTTGTTTGTACACCCCTTTGCGGGGGGCCCTGCGAGATGTTTTGAGCACATATGCGCAACGTGGACAGGTCTAGTAGAAATAGCCAGCAGACGAAACGAATCATGGCCAGAGTTTAGGAGTGCAGCGAAGATGCAGAATGCCAGAGAGTTGCGAAGTGTGCAAAAGAGCTTCGCAGTCCGCCGGGTGGTGTTACACGGCAAAATCCACGAGATGACAGGTTCTCTTTTTCTTGTCAATCAATACTTGGTCCGGTCTCCTGGCCGGGATTAGGTGATCCGTCTGTACCTCGAAGTCCCAGATAATTTTATGCGTCTCATTCTCTAGGACAGGTTTAGGTTTGTGCGTACAACATTTGGTTGTGTGTTGAAAATTGAATTTCTTGCACAATTCCCATTGTGCTACATTCTACTCGTGTAGAGTAGGTACCTCCAATTTATCCTGTGAAATTTACCCTCTCCTATATTTAACACAATGAAACTTGCATAAAGGTTAAAATCTTGAAAATCGTTTGTCCATTTAAAAGAAGAAACATTTAAAAAATCCCTGAACAAATTTTCAGCTTACGGAAATGATGAAAATCATGAATGAAAACAATGTTTATATTTTCGCACCGTTAAAACAATTGAAATTTAACGTAGCCAAAAACAAGTTACTAGAGGCTTTTTTTAAAATTCTATGAAAAATCAATTAATGGTCCAATTTTCACAAAACTTTCCATAATTACTTTTTTGATGAAAATATGTTTGAAACAGGTTTTTCCTAAAATATATTAGGGAAAATATTTTATTACGAGGTCTACACACCTCCCATTTTATTTTATGAAATATGAAAAACATGAACCGACAAAAAAACGATTTTTACTTTTTTTTTCTATAAGGATAAGAGTCTGAATAATTATATCATAGGATTTTTATAAGTTTCTATACGGGAGTTTTGTTTTTTTTTAGTAAAAAACAAAACAAAACATGAATACAGAATTCTGCTAAAAAATATCAAGAAAGAAACTGACCCTGTTGTAAAAAACGGACTGTTTTACTAATTTTTCAAGATAACGGTGAGTAATTTTTCTCCATTGTGATAATTTGATTTTTGAATTAACTGTTTTTCTTTGTGACAACTCTTTATGCTCGTTATTTTTTTGCGAGATTTTAAAAAAAGAAGTTTAAAAAAACATTTACGTTTCTTCCTTCAATATTGCGTAAACTGATCACGTGTCATATTTTGGTGGTACCTAGGGATGGGTGAATATGTATAAAAGTAGGAATTCCAAAATGGCTTCGAATAATGGAAAATTCGCAGGAATAAGTGTATTGAATGGCAAGGGGACTATATTGAAGAAAATTAACGTTTCCTTCATTTTTATTCAGTATCTATACTTTTTGAGTACATCTCGTAAATCCTTTTTATTGTTGACTATTATCAGAAATCGGATTAGAAGGCAATTAGGATTAAGCGATTATTTCCGGTTAAGCAAAGTAGATCTAGTTTATTGGGCGCGGATTATTGTGTTTATACAAAAAACAACACTTTAATCCACTATAGTAAAGAAAGAATAGATCTTTAAATGCAACATAACGAAAGCATAGATCGCTTTCTGTAGATGAGACATTGCTACCTATGTATGTGAACTGGTCTAATTTTAGAGGCTCGTCATCTAATGTAAAGATATCCCCATCCCGTTTAAAACACACGGACTTTCTGAGTTCACATAGAGACTGATACCTCGTGCTGCCTTCTCGAAGCTACATTGATTCGGCGTATTTGTGAGAAGTGCTAGATCATCTGCGTAGTTCGCATCTGTAATAGTTTCTGCGGGATATCGTCTACTTCTTGCCTTTATTTTTAGTCTGAAACCCTTTTCCTTCATTAGATCTGATGACGTTTGTAGTACGTAAAAATTCGTCGGGGTGGCCTAAAGTCGGTATCAGCCAGACAGCGAAGGAGTCTATCCCCTTTTCACTCGCGCTAGACCAAGGAGATTGTTTTTAGTGTCTGAGGTGAAGCGCCGCACCTACCATCAACTCCTCACTTTACCGCACAGATCCCTGTGCTACTCATACGCTGAGTTGGCGAGGGCCGCTGTCGAACAAGGAACCTTGCGATTCCTAGTCAAGTACTCTACCGACTGAGCTAAACAGTCTACGCATATCATAGATAAAAATGGTATTAATGTATCTCCTTGTAGGACTCCAGCGACAATGCCAAAGAAATCTGTGTCGTCACCAGGTGAATAAACCATTGATTTCTTGTCCTTGTAGCGCATCATTATCACGGTAACAGTTTTTTTGGGGGTGGGGGGTGACCATAAGCTAGAAACCGTAAATGTTCTTGTATGTGTAAATGAGTTCATCTTGTCTTTCCTTCCGTTATGTTCGGTGTTAGATAGTGTTGATATATATGTTGTTGGGTCAGTAAAATACGTTTATTTCTATGTGTGGAGTTAAGTGAGGGAGAGTCTTTCTGTGATTAGACATAGCAATCATATGATGTGCCTAGGAGTTTTGACGTCAGGCTCAGATATACATTTTTCGGAACCAGTTCCAGGACCAGTCGACCAGAATTATCTACTAGAATTGACTTAGAAGATACCAGATATCATCAAATTTCATCTCCATTGAACTGGAAAGTCCCTCAAACTTGAATCTGTATATAGGAAGGACGTTTATATTGTTAGTCATTGTTTTGTTGCTAAAAAAAAATCCTTAGAATTGAAGTAAGTTTTAATTCATTTATTTGTTTTGTTAGTCTTAGAATAAATGCTATACTAACACGATAATGCTGATATTGGTCCTTGGTGAGTGGGAGACACGACTAAAAGATCTTCCCAACCCTCAAGCTTTCCAATACAGCCATTAGATATTATTGTTAATTATAATTGTGTCACTAATTTTTATGCGAGTTAAAGAAACACAGAATCAAGAAGCCCTGACGATAGACAGTCACCCGATTCGAAGCGTCAGCGTTGTCTGGCATGTCTGACTGCTATTTGCGAGATGTCCTGGATGCATACTCATTGTTAAGCTTTAGTGTGGGCGGCAGTTGGTTTGAGTCATGGCGTGAAGGATGTTGGAAGCTGCGAATTGAGGCACCCGGATGAAGTGCGATCGCCTGCTTTACAAACGCAGTACGCAGCGAAGGTTTGCAGAAATAATTCCGAGATGGTGAGAGACTATTGCGATTCTATTGGAAATTGGGTTATCTGCCCTCTACCGGAATTCTTCGCAGGCGAGACGCTTTGGAACGTGGTTGAAGACGGCTGTAATATTTTTGCAAGCGGAAAGACTTTGTCGGTAGACTTTTGCAGTTGGAAAATGATTACCCTATTCAGTTTTTTTTCATACATCAAACCAATCTTTGGTTATTTCCTATAAGTCTAACATAATCAAAGAGGAACCACTCTTGACTGATAAATTATTTATTTATTTATTGATCTACTAGGAAAAAGAAGACGGGTTAGGGTTAATGTTAGGGTTTAGGGTTAGGTTTAGAGTTAAGGTTAGGGTTTAGGGTTAGTTTAATTGGAAAATACATAAATAATTTATCAGTCAAGAGTGGTTCCCCTTTGATCATGTTAGACTTATAGGAAATAACCCAATCTTTTCATGTAGGCATGTTTGCTTAATCCTACATCTGAAACACCACTATTTAAGCAATGAAGTCAACGCCAGGATTTGAACTCGTGTCGTCGATTCCATAATAACGATAATTAAATTTATTGCGTGCACTACAACTCATCAAAGTCTCATGTATAGTACATAGAATAATGTACTAATGTCAGGAACATGAATAGTGTACAGTAATAATATACATGTATGTGGGCGCGTCCGTGCATATATGTGTAGAAGGGGGTATCAAGCATAGTGTTGGCGGATTACAGGAAGCATGGAGACTTTGAAGTGTTTCGGCAGCCTACAACGGATGCAGGCAGTTTATTCCGCGTCTCGGCAACTCTGAGTGTGAAAAAATGTTTCCGAAAGTCATGTGAGCTATGCTGTTTTCTGTCTTTGGGGGCATGTCCACGTGTGTTAGAAACATAGAGACCGAAAAGGTGTTCAAGGTTGCTGTTGGTAAGATGATTAATGACCTTATGAGCGTTTATCAAGTCATTTGCCAGACACCGGAGTTTCAACGAATTCATTCCCAGGGAAGCAAGACGTTCAGAATATGGCGGATTCCTGATGGAAGGTATTGAAACAGTCTAAGCCAGATTAGATTTTATTCAAAATTTTATTGATTAATTTTAGAAGGTTTAAAGAAAGTTGAGAAACTGTGAATCAAGTGTGCTAGGTTGATATAACAATTCAGTCCTCAGAATCTAAAAAGCCGTAAACATCCGTTCAGATTCCAGCTCGAGACGTCAAAGAAATGCTCTAAAAATAACATGTACAAAAGTTATTCCTTTCGACATCCGTACGTTTTCTCCGTTAACATACCGTGTTTCCCAGAAAATAAGACAGGGCTTATATTAATCTACACTCCAAAATATAAGACCAGGGCTTATTTTTGGGGTATGTCTTATTCTTCATGTATCGACAAACGATATTACGAAATAGAAAATTACGAAATTTCTAAATAAACTGAAAATACGAAAAACGATCTACGTTTATTTATCATTAACACGTTCTTTTATTTTAAAAATCATTAACAAAAATTCATTTAAAAATAATCATATCATCATCCTCTGGAATGTTATTGTTTTGCAAGTCACTGTATTCCAAAATTCTACCGCTCTCATTTCGGGCGTATTTTAAGGGGAGGGCTTATATTAAAATCATCCTGAAAATTATATATATATATATATATATATATATATATATATATATATATATATATATATATATATATAAATAGATTTTTGGTACAGGAGAACTTATATAATACTAAAAGTAGAGGAATCATATGTATGTAGGGATGTAATATTTTATTATAAAATGAAATATAAAATAAAGGGAATACGAAGGCCTTTTCGACCGGTACTTTTTCAAGTATACACACCGGCGACGAATAAAAGTCAGATTGTATAAGAAATATTCTTTAAGAACGAATGGAGGTGAGCCAGAGGGGGACAAAAGAAAAAAAAGGGAGGGGGTATATGTATGATCCCTAGATCGAAACAGGATTAGAAATGTTTCCCAACAAATAAAGGGAGTGTTTTGGTGTTTGTCTGCATAGAGATGGGCGAAAGAAAGAAATATAAACAGCTTCAAGGATGCTTAAGTGCTGTTTAGACCTGGCTCTGTGCAAGACGGAGAAACACTCGTCTGTATAGTCGGCCCTACAAGCATTTATAGATGACAAGTGTTCAGCTATGGCCGAATCATATGCCATAGCTCCGTAATTGATAGCTCCGTATCAAATTCTGCTTCAAATTTTATATAGTCTTGGGCCTCCGTAAGTGAAAGTCCGATCCTGTACTCCTTATATTTCTCTGTTACACTGAAAACAACTAATTTTGATCAACACATTTGTTGTAAAATTCTATTCACCGAATAGAGATTTTTTTAAATCAATTATATCCTCAAAGCAGCAGTTTTGTTTCACGCTCTTTTTCCCAGCGCGCATTTGGGTAAATTGCTACTCCCTCCTTACTCACCAAATCAATTCTAGGTGACATTGTCAGGAAGTGTGCTGCAATAACAATAATTAAACCTGTAAAACATTGCGACATTTAAGCCTAAGAAAATATCTTACGGTAAAGATTTCCAATAATTCTAGCCCACTTTTTTATGTTTGTGAACGTGTTGTGCTAATTTCTCTCGTGTAGAAATGGAAAATGCTCTTTCCTGATAATCGAAACGTTGTTAATGGATAAACTTTGCACACGACTCTCTGTCGTTCGGTAGACTGTGAATTCAGTAGCGTAAATTTTTACCATAGTTTACCAGACAGATGTTAGTAGAAAATGAAATGAAGTACAATGTATATTGTAATAACCAATGAACACACACGGCTGTGTTTGAGAAAGCTTTATTCTACTTAGAATACAGTTGCAATTTCTTGGGCGTTTATCACAATAGATATTTAATACATGTATTGATAAATAATACAAGAACTTGTTGCCAATTTTATTGGCATTTGCTATGAGACTTATCTGTGAGGTTAAATACTGTTTGTTGGAGAAGTGGCACTAACAGGGGTATTCTGGTCGCTGGTTGGAATGTTGTTAAGACGCTTCGTCAGGTCGGTTCTCATTCCTCAGCCTTCTGTTAGTATGCTATTGTGACAGCCTTAGAACATTTGCTGATACAATGCCTTAGAAAGTGTGCTGGAGAGAGCGCTTATTTGACGTGAATCCTCAGGTTGACAATCTCCAGACAAGTGAGCCCTGTTTATGGGCAAGGTGGTGAGAACGCTTATTTTTGCGTCTCTCCTTGGTAACTGCTCCATGATAAGTGCGAAGGGTTTGGTTTTTGGTGCGAACATCGTATTGGCGATTCGCCCTCTAGCGGCAGGGGAAGATAATTCTCTGTCGAATTTCTGATTAACTCTAAAGAAAACATGACTTAATATGTTAATTCATTTATAAGTTGTTTCTTTATTTAAATAAAGGACAACATTAATTGATGTTGTATAGATTTAAAGTTGTTGCGTATAAGAGGAAGAATCAAGACCAGTTAGATCATAGTGTAAGATACAAAGATAAACATAAAAGCCACAGACATGAGACTAGGAATAGTCCATGCTGTGTGAATCACTTACAGTAATGTAAGGGGGGACCAAAGCCCCAACAAGAGAGGGGGTAGACCAGAGTCTAACCCATAGTGGTGTCTCGTGGGTCGAGCCAACAGGAAAAAGAGAAAGAGACGTTCAAACCAGCCGCTTAAACAGCGGGAACCAGCAAACCAAACGGGCAGACAACTCTCCAGGCAAATACGAAAGTAACGCCACAATAGCATTTTTAGATCGACTAGAACAGTGGTTCTCAACCAGGGGCCATATCGCTCCCGGGAGCCATATAACTTTTTGTGGGACCCTGACAAGCAAAAAATATTTAATCATAAAAATAAAATAGGATTTTTAAACATCGAATGCATGGCTTTTTTCCTTTTTGGTCTGTCTCTCTGTTTCGTTTCGTTTTTTTGCTGCGAAAACGAAGGAGGGGGGCTACTGTGACTGGCGCCTAGTCTGGACTTTCTTTGATCACGTGTCAGCCGAGATTTGCCTCTTTGGAAGTGGGAAGCGAAGCGTACGGACGCAACTAGCAGATTGTCCCGTCCTAAGCACTGAGAGACGAACCCCTTAGCTGCTTCAAAACGGACATTGGCCGGTTTCGGAGAAGAACCTTGATTGAAAAAAAGGGCTTATTGCAGTTGCAGCCCAGCAGAATTCCTTGGAGGGCCAAAACGGTTCTTCATATCCTTTGGCGAAAAAGGTCGCGGTTTCCTCGCATATTCTTCAAACCACGGAAGAAATGTTGTTGTTGGAGTGTCCATCCCTTTGAAGAAAAAATGGACGACAACGAGTGAAAAGTGAGAGATACCAGCGCAGAAGAGCCAGTCCTATATTTCATCCGAGAGCATTGTTCTTTCACGAGAAAGTACAAGTGACTGAAAGAAAGTTTATCTTTCGGTCAGCCGTTATTTTCAACCTCGGGAGACTCAGTCCTTGGCGAAAAGGAACGAGAAATTTTAAGAGAACTGTGAGTTCTGTGGAACTGTTTGTCTCTCCTGCGCGAGAGAAACTCATTTTTAAAGGGTTTATTTTATTGTTTAATACCCTTTCTGTTCCTGTAAGTGTAAACCTTTTTTATAAACTTTTATCCTATTTTTGTATTTGTATTGTGTTACTCGACCCCTAAATCTTTGTTTAGTCGTGCATGGGAAATTTATGCAAGTTTGTTTAATCTAAATTGTTTGTGTTGCATTTTGCCTCCTTTAGTGGAGAAATTTGTATAATAAAGATTCTATTTCATTATCAAATAAGACCATTTTTTTCATTTCATTTTTCCCTACCCTTTTTTTATTGATGACGTCATTTGTTCTACGTTCGCTATTTTTCTGAACGAGGAAAAATTCACGACACCATAGGTAAAAAAAAAAAAGAAGTTGAGAACCACTGGAATAGAATACTCAGAAGAGTCCTGGAGATCTGTGGAGACTTGCTACCACTATGACTTCAGCGAAAAGCTATCAGGCGAGATGTTCACACCAGTTAGAACTTGCATAGAGTGGAATAATAATAACATGTTCTAAATTGGCTGTTCCTTCCGGAACGAGGCTCATCAAAAAGAACTTTTTTTGTGTGTGTGTTTTTACACCCAATCGCTGCACCTGAATGCACATAACAAATATTCTTTATTGTGTTGCTTTACTGAAATGTATTCTACATGCAACGCTGAACATGACACATTTTTTTAATAAAGTATTTGCCCTTCACGCAGTTAAACATTACCATCCATATTACCAATGCAGTGTTACATGTATGTCTTATAATTTATTATTTAACCTTGATGAATGATAGAGGAGGCTTTAGGGATCTCGATATAGACTAAAACTGTATGTAGGATATATGATTTGTAAGTGTAGCATAGGAGCCATCATATATATATATATATATATATATATATATATATATATATATATATATATATATATATATATATGAAGAGTAACGGATTGAGGAAATGCGGACAAATGATATTTTGCGAAATATCATTTGAACGAAGTTCTTTTGTGTTTTATCCGCATTTCCTCCATTTTCAATCACAAACATACACACACACACACACACACACACACACACACACACACACACACACACACATATATATATAATACTATTTTATATTACTAATATATATATATGTATTATCATATATATGATATAATATATATATATATATATATATATATATATATATATATATATATATAGTGTGAACAAAAAGTATTAAGACAATCAGGAATATTTCTTGTATGTTGTTTATTCTCAACTAGTTTCGACCTCAGGTCATCGTCAGGAGAAAAATTCTTATTTGAAGAAATTGTTGATAGATTATTAGAAAGGGAGCATTATAGAAGAACTATAAAAGTTGAAGTGTTTTTGTGGGTTTGACATGCTGTTAAAATCCGGTAGACAAGTGTGTTAATAGTAGCATGTCCATTTGTTCCGTGAAGAACCTCTATGAGGTAGGTTATTTTTTTGATGCTCTTATATATGTGAGGGGTGTCATGGGAGTTGTGTGTATGACTATATGTGTATACATATAAATGTATGTGCGTGTTTACATATATATATATATATATATATATATATATATATATATATATATATATATATAATCCTATTTAAAAAAATAGGATTACGCAGCACAAGTTGTCATTCAGAGATATAAAATAGAGAGACCACAATGCTTGCGAAATTTATATGGTTTTTAAAAGAAAAAAAAACATAAGAAGGAACCAGAGGTGAAATGGAGAATTTTGTTTTTTAAATGCACCTTCACACAAAAGGAATGAAAATCCTTGCATCCTATGCCTTCAAGAAAATTTTTTTAAATAGCCAAATTCGGTGACCCAGAACAGCTATTGAACACTCGGTCAGAGTTAACAAATAAGTGCAAACATCAAAATAAGCACAACTCCTACCTAGTGAATTCAGGTATTACATAGGGGATAAAGACGAGTGAGTAATACACCCGCCACGCCCCCCCCCCCAAAAAAAAGGATACAATCCACCTCTATACTGTACAACGATATAGGACCAAATAATACCCTGAAGATTCGCGATCTGCGTGAAACTCGAGTCGGTTTGTTTTAAACCATTCCATTTTAATCATATATATATATATATATATATATATATATATATATATTTGTGTGTGTGTGTATTTGGGCAGCATTCTTTCATTTATACATGTAGAATTAAACAAAAGACACATCTCCTGTTTAACAATTTTATTTTTGATCTTTTCGAGATTTCTGGCTGATTTTTTAATATTTGGGTGGAATTCGTGGATAAGTCCACCAAAGTTCAAGTCCCGAGTATTTTCGGCATTTCGAAGTGCCATCATCAGGGGTGATGTATTCCAGTTTGTTTTTTTTTTAATTATATTAATGTGGAGGCTGGAAGGGGAAGAATTGATGAGAAAGGTGTTATAGGCATTTTAAAATGTGTGTACTGCATTGGAAATTAATTTTGTTTAAGGATGGTTTGTATTGTTTTATGTATAAAGCTTCTAGTATTTGGAGTTTTTGTTTATTTTTTTCTTTGTGCAGAATGTGTGTATTTTCTGTTAGAATATTTCGGTAATTAATATAATGCTATGAGTAAATAGTAAGGCAGACTAGGCTCTTTAATAATGGCTAGGTATAAGGAAAACTTAAAACTTGTTAAACTCCGCATTAAAATAGACCTTGTGTCACATCCTGCTTGGCATGTTGCAAAATTAAGAATATATATATATCTTCCAACCCCTTCACATGAGCAGAATGTGATACAAAGTCAATTACTTAAGCGGAGTTTAACAGGTTTGAATTCAGAGTGTTCCTTCTACTAGACTGGTTACCTAGCCTAGGTCAAAGAGCCCAGTCGGACCTACTATTTACCCATATCTGGAGGGACATTAGTTGGATGCGTACCTTTTCCAAGTGTATTAGCGCTATGTAAAATGCAAACATCTTCGTCCAGGATTTGAACACGGATTGACGTATCCGTTTCCTACGACTCTAACCATTACACCACACGCCTCCACATAGAAAAATGTGACACACTGACATTCACATTTATTATTAGAGATAAAAAACTCTGAAACAGGATATAAAAATGATATTATACAATATTTAGATATATATATATATATATATATATATATATATATATATATATATATATATTGTGGCACTCGAACAGTCCCTTTGTCACGGCCAAAGAGGATGAACTTCTCTCTGACCTTGGTTGGCCTAATGACCCTGTTCTACTTTGCTCTTTAGATCTGAAGTAGGTCTCGGCGCTGGTCGTCGAAACGTCTGTAGTTAGAAGCCGACACCACATCTTCATATGAACCAGGGTTTCATAAAAACTGTGTCACTGTTAAAGATGTGGCCTTGCCAGAGAATTGAAAAGGCTGTGAAATACGAGGGTGAGTGGTACCAATTATAGTTGGTACATTTGAAATGGTCCCAAAAAGCTTTGAAAAAAAGACTAGAGGAACTGGAAATCAGAGGAAGAATCCAGACAACTGCATTGTTGAAATCGTCTAGAATTCTCAGAAGAGTCCTGGAGACATGAGGAGACTCCAGTGAAAGACCATCAGCTAACGCTGATGTGAAAAACTTTCTCGTATATTATTATTATTATTATTATTATTATTATAAATTTAAAAAATGATAATTTTTTACCCAATTCTTTATTTAGAGAAGGGCCTCAAATTTTATATAGTCTTGGGACTCAGTAGGTAAAAGTCCGACCCTGAATTCCTTACGTTTCTCCGTTACATTGACACTTAAAACAAATGTTAATCAATGCATTTGTCGTAAAATTCTAATCACCGAATAGAGATAAAAATAAATCAATTATATCTTCAAAGCAGCAATCCACCCCCATTTTTTCTACCCCCCCCTCTTTAAGTTCATTGGATGCTTTCTTTGAATCGTTACTTTTCTTTCGGGGGGTTTTAAATATCAGCCAACCAATCAATTTGCCACCCAGACCGGCAATATGGATTTTTTATCGGCCTAACTTCCAATCACATGAGAGATTCCGCACAAAGTGACGCACAGAAAATAATTTACCATTTAAAATTCTCAGACCAAAAAAATGTACCCAATTTCCTAAAATTTGCTCTTTTGACCCGAACACTTGTTCAAAAGACGGATATTTTGACTAGCGGTTTCCTTTGATTGTATCACTGAAAAAACTTCGAAACTTTTTTTTTAACTTCGTAACTCACAACAATGTTCACCAAAAGTGTACAATGCCCAATTGTCCGCCATCTTCTTTTTCTTCCCGCTTTTTTTTTTGTTCCAAAGATTTTTTTTTAAATGTAGAATTTATTTTGGTCTCAAAATAAAAATGAAAACTCTATTGGATATTTTTCATCTAAAGTAACCACTGTATTTCTGTGTACTTCAAAAATATACCATACCAACTGTTTAAGAATATATGTACGTAAATACATGTCTGTGTATGTTTTATTATAATAAACGAGGAGACAACGAGAATACAAAACTAGACACGACTGGGTTGGGAAGGTGATCCACTGGGAATTATGCAAAAACTTAAATTTTGACCACACAACAAAATGGTATATGTATAAACAAGAATCTGTTCTTGAGAACGAAACGCATAAAATTCTCTGGGACTTTGAAATAAAAACGGATCACCTTATCCCAGCAGAAGACCAGACCTAGTGTTGATAAACAAAAAAGAAAGAACTTGTCAACTGGTGGATTTTGCAGTGCCAGCAGATCACAGAGTGAAGCTAAAGGAAAATGAAAAAAATGGACAAATATCTGGACCTTGCCAGAGAACTGAAAAAATTATGGAACATGAAAGTGAAAGTGATACCAATTGTGGTTGGTGCACTTGGAACAGTCCCAAAAGGATTAGAAAAGGGTTTGGAAAGATTGGATATCAAAGGAAGGATTGAGACCATTCAGAACACTGCACTGCTGCAATCTTCCAGAATACTCAGAAGAGTCCTGGAGACCTGAGGAGACTTGCTGTCACTCAGACTCCAGTGAAAGACCATCAGCTAACACTGGTGTGAAAAACTCACAGGAGTGAACTTGATGATAATAATGATAATAATAGAGAACTCAGAAAACTGTTGAACATGAAGGTAAAGGTCGTACATATTTTAATTGGTGCCTTTGGAACGGTCCTAAATGGTTTTGAAAAAAAGACTCAAATAATAATAATTCTATATATAATGGAGATAGGCTGCATTTTTGTCTGAAGCCGAAACTACGTCACGGCTTACGTCACAGATTCCACAATAATCTAAAGGATTTATTAATGAGAACCTAATTTATAATCAATATAGTTTATTTATAAAATATAAAAGAGATAATTAGTTTATATAGACTATCAGATTGTCGTTGTAAGATCCGTTGGTCTTGTAATAATAATAATAATAATAATAATAATAATAATAATAGTCCCAGTAGATCACAGGGTGAAGATGAAAGAAAACGAAAAGATAGACAAATACCGGGACTTTGCCAGAGAACCGAAAAAACTTTGTGGCTAGACATACCAACTACTTCCGACCAGGAGCGAAACCCGACTGACTTTTCACCAGCCCGGTTCGTTAACCTCTCGGGCATCGACATACAGAGAGAGACAGAGACAGAGACAGAGAGAGAGAGAGAGAGAGAGAGAGAGAGAGAGAGAGACACACACACACACACACACACACATATATATATATATATATATATATATATATATATATATATATATATCAACGTAGCCAACCGACCAAATACAGTTTGCTGCCACACACATAAGAACACAGGCAGACACACATTCCCTCATGAACAGGCCACATTGCAGAACTAAACAAATCAAGATTCTCCCCGAGTAAATAATTCCCTTATTATCGCCAGTGAAACACACCATGTGCTCACATACAAGATTTTCTTTCTACAAATTGTTTTCTGTTGCAAGAACATTTCCCGCTCACGTTGTACCTGCACACAAAACATTATTTTTTACAGGTTAAAACGTTTATTCATTTCTTTTCGCATAATAAATTTACGTCATTGTCGCAGTCAACTTTATTTGTTGTTATCTGAACCGTGTCATTCACACGCCCCTCTATTTTTCTCTCTTCGCTCGTTTTCTTATTTCTTTCAATTTGTCAGCAGATAAACGACTGGGTTTTGCCCCCCCCTCTCTCTTCTCCCCCCCTCTCTCTCTCTCTCTCTCTCTCTCTCTCTCTCTCTCCCTCTCTCTCTCTCTCTCTCTGTTGAAGGCTAAACGAATCCTATTAATATATTCTTAACTTGTTGAGGCGCGTGGTGTAATGGTTAGAGTCGTAGAAAATGGACTCGTCAACTCAAATTCAAATCCTGGACGAGGTTGTTTGCATTTCTTATAGCGTTAATACTATTGGGAAATGTGTGTATCTAATTTCACTCCCTCCAGCTATGTGTACATAGTAGGTCAGAATGGGCTCTTTAACCATGGCTAGGTAACTAGTCTCGGAGAAAGAAAAACTCTGACTTCAAACCTGTTCAACTCCGCTCAAGAAATTGACCTTGTGTCGCATCCTGCTTGTGCGGAGGGGTTGGTAAATATATATAGGTGCGCATCAGCGTGGACATGCATCGTAGATATACAGAGGATATTGAGGATCCCAAATAGAATCATCCACAACTTACCAGTCGATTGGATACCTATATATATATATATTATATATATTGTTATCCCCATACAGTTCTGTTTCGCCGTTTCACGGCTTATCAGTGCGACAAGGCAGACTGCTTCAGACAGGGATCAAAAACTCGACCGATGTGTCTTCAGAGTTTTGCCTCCGCGCCATCTACACACCCACTTTTGAGAAAGGGAATTTACGGTTATAAACATAGGCCATCCGTTTAAGGAGGCTGTTCGTTTTAAAGAGAGCTATGTAATTAGCTTAATTGCCACCAGGTGTGGCGGCTTTTAAGCAAGTAATTTTTATTGATGGAAACTTGACAAAGAATAGCTAATAATAAATGTACCGATTAGTAGACAGTGAATATAGAAAAAACCTGGAAACTGAGAAGCCCCCCCCCCTCCGTTTTCATTCCTACTGCCAATCTTTCACAGTAGTTAGTCAGTTCTAAATATGAACATTTCAAAATGCGATTTTACTTTCTGAAAAAATCTATTTTTGTATTGTAACGTCTTACCATTAACTCTTAACATCCTATATCGCCTCATTCCACCCGGCCAGAAGTCACATTCATTTTCCTAATCTTCCCCAAACGTTAGCCTTTGTTTAAATGTAATATTAAACATATTTAGAAGTCTTTATTTTTAGGGAAATAACAGGTAACTTTAAATGAAAAGGCCATTTTCAGCCCTTTTATTGATAAATCCTTAGAGGAAAAGGGCTCTGAACTTAGAAAATTCTCAACAGGATGTTAAGAATTAACCTTCATCGCCATTACTCCCAGGTCCACTTTGACCCGGAGTGGTAGTACCTGTTTAGGTCCCATGAGTTAACAAACATGTGTGTTTGTTTTTTTTACAAAAGATTGAATTTTCAAAAAATTGTGTACCCATCAAGAATGTTTAAAACAAAAACGTCTTCGGCATAAAATGACCTATGGATTGACATGCCATAAAATCCAACCAACCAACCAAACTTCTAACTATTAAAAGTTGATATTATTTACGCATATTTGCACCGCCCTGTGGGTGGGGCGTTAGAATGTACCGACTGCACCTCTGCAGAGGGTAAGATTCCCCCAATGGGGCCACCTGTTGGTCGTGGGTGGCGAGCCGTGATGCTTAAGGATAGAACTCAGGTGGTTGAGCAATCCATGACTTGCAATACTCCACTTTGGCCCTTTCTTGGGCTAGACGGGCGATCAATCGGCTGGTAACGTCAAGCCCTAGCACCTATATGATTGCCCCAACCCTATTGCCCTTATGGCAAGCCTCAACCCTTTTTATCATATGGGTGCTAGAAGGCAGTGGCTGAGGGTCTACGTCCTGGGAATGACGTTAAACTATCTGATGGTGAGGGTCCAGTTCTGGAGGCTTGTGGAATGTGGAGCACCCCTTCATCACCATTGCTCCCTGATCAACTCTGACCCGGAGTGGTAGTTCCTGTTAGAGTCCCAGCTATGGGTTTAAATGACCCACTGAGGTTGATATGCCGTAAAACAAAACAAACAAACCAAATTTGCAATGTTTACTTTCATCCCTTAGTTCGGAGTCAAAAAATATATGTTACTAAATGTAATGTTATTAACGTAATGAGTTGTTAAGGGTGTTCTTATCAAAGTAGATTTGCAATAAAGGAAGTAACCAATTATGTCATAAACGTATTTCAAGTTCACTCGTACGTTAAATTTTTAGCTAATAACACTAAGCAAAAAAAAAAAATTGAGTGACAGCTCGTAACTTGGGGTACTCGTAAGTCAAGATCTCACTGTTTTTTTTTTTCTTTTCCTCTTTTTTTTTTTTAAACTGAAATTTCGCTCTTTACTGTCGGAAAAAAAATGAAAACAACTATTCACCTGTAATCTTCTGAGGGAAGAAAGCAGGAATAATGATTGAGTAGTAATATATACAGTTTATGGTAAAGAAGGACTATTTGCTCGTAAATTCCTACCATAAGATAAACTGAACCCCTATTTTATGTCCGTGTTTTTGCAATAAATGCTTTATTTTTCTTGCACCCGTTATTTTACAATACAAAATATATTTTATTTATTTATTTTAATATTCATTTCAATGTGCATATTCTAAAAGTTTTTATTTTGTGAGAATGGTTAGTTTTAAAGTGGGGGTTCGTTTTTACACTTCAACTTCTTACTCGTAAATTCCTACGGTTGATTCTCCATACTCAAGTGAACGCCAAATTACATAACAATATTAATTGTGTTATTCGTGGAATTTGGATTGCATGAGAATATTCATTCATTTCTATTTTGTTAATTTTTATTGAATATTTCTATTATCAACGTATTGTACTTTTTTTTTATCGACAAAAAACATACAACTTCTAAGAAAAGCGGAACGGATTAAATGTTACACACAAATATTTGCAGATGTATAAAAATTAAGATGGTTAACGAAGTGGGGGGGGGGGTAAGCAGAAGAGAAAAAGGCGGATTATGACATGAAGGAACGAGAGTACAACGAAATGAAAATGCAACAGTTTTAATTACAAATATGCACATAAAATGGTACAACAAGAGAAGAAAAGTTCTGGTTTAGTTCAGACAAGCTTCCCGAGGTTTAATAACTTCTTTTAGAAGCTAGCGGCACCTCCTCGATAGGTATCAGCCGTAATGTTATTATTTAGTTCTCAGCTCTACAAGGTCTTAGCCGAGTCATTAGTTTTTGGTTACAGCACCATTCTGGGTAAGCCGTAATTAATTGTTGTGGGTTTGTTTAAGGTAGTTTAGGGTCTTTTAGGTTGCAAAGTTTATTCTGCTAGCAGCCTATTGACTGCAATGGTAACAAAGTGTGAAGCTTGTCCGATGTTGCAATTATCTCATCGGCTCCCTTAGTTGTTATCCTGGTGATAAAGGTAATTTGCTGTCAGCCTTCATGGGTCAAAAAGACAGCAATCTCTCTTGAGAAGCCGGGTTTGGCAGAATGGTAGAAGTTCGTCGTGGGTTTTTCTATCAGTAAGCCAAGTTCGTAGGGAGAGATAGAGCAAAGCTCTTACCTGTAGTAGAGTCAGAAGGATATCAACCAAAAAGAGGGGGACACGTGGGCGGCCGAACCCAGCAGTGACCCTCAGAAGGGTTACAACTAGAAAGAGGAAGAATTACTATGGTCATGGCTATTTATAGAGATCACCACTTGACGGTGATGATGATGGCTGCTGCTGCCGTGTCGGTGACAGTCCCCTAGGGCATAAGTCCCGGTGTAGACCGTAGTTAGTAATATAAAATTTCAATAGATGATACAAAAATATATTCTACTGTAAATGATCAAAATGATACCGACAACATCCAAACTGACATTAACAATCTTGTAGATCGGTCTGATAAATGGCAAATGAGATTCAATACATCTAAATGTAAGGTACTTCACGCAAGAAGAAATAATTCAAAACATGTATACTCTAATAAAAGAGAAATACTAAAAGATACAGAGTTAGAAAAAGACCTTGGTGTGAATGTGGACCCTGAATTAAAATTTTCCAAACACAGAAATACAAGTAAAAAAAGCAAACAAGGTGTAATGTTAGGTGCAAAGTTATACATACTTTGATATACAAAACTCCGACAAGGTTAACAGACAAAACATTTAATATATACAACATGGATATGACGTGATACAACGTACATCGGTAAAAGGGTACATAAACAAGGAGTACATAAATAAAGATGAAGACACATTCATGAATGGTACAAGATAACATATAAAGGCCACAGGCATTAGACTAGGGATAGTCCATGCTGTAAATAACTTACAGTAATGTAAGGGGGCGGAGCCCCAACGAGAGGGGTTAGATAAAATCTACTCCATGTGGCTCGTAGTTGCTGAAACAGGAAAAGAGGCCGAAAAGGTTTGAACCCGGCGCTTAAATACTATAGCACCCTAGCGGGCACCAGCAAACTAAATCGGGCAGACAACTCCACCAGACAAATACGAAACTAACGCTACAAAGGTATTATGATTAATACGGAGGTCATATGAATATACATGGATAAAGAAATGCTGAAGAATGTATTCATTGCATTGGTAAGACCTCATTTGGAATTTGCTAATGTGGTTTGGGGTCCAAGATTAATCGAGGACGTAAAATTCAATGAGGGAGTTCAGATGAGAGCTACTAAGGTAGTGAATGGTTTTAAAACCCTTTCATATGAAGAAAAACTTAGGAACATTGACTTACCAAGTCTGGTTTATCGAAGTACAAAAGGGGATATGATTGAAGTCTACAAATATGCACATGGATTTTATTCAACGAACTTTGATCTACTAAACATTGCTCAAAATATCAATACCAGGGGTCATAAATTAAAACTCTTTAAAAAATGTTGTAAAGCAAATGCAAGACAAAATTATTTTAGTAACAGTATCGGGATTAGCGCCGTGAAGCACCAATACCAACATGGGGATATCTTCTAGCTCCAGAGTACGGGTAAATTCACTTTGTAAATATACCGGGGAAAATCTCCTAAGTTCCGATATAGAAGTGAATAAACCTTTTCAAGTACAAAGGGAAGGTAATATGTTTTATAGTATTAATACTTTACTGCTAGGTAATGTTTTGGGGTATCCATTATTACTATTAGGTATGTTTTGTGATAACCACTATTGCATTTAGGTAATATGTTTTATAGTATTAACTATTACTATAATGTAATATTGTCGCAAATTTTTCCTCGTTCAGAAAAATAGCGAACGAACAAACAAAATGGCGTCGTTAATAAAAAAGGGGTTGGGGAAAAATGAAATTAGGAAAGGTCTTGCTAGAGGAGAAAAAGAATTTATTATACAAATAATCTCCACAAAGGAGGCAAAAATGAAATACAGAGAATTATAAAACAAATAAACTTGCATATATTTCCCTATGCACGACCACACAAAGATTTAGGGGTCGGGTAACACAAATACAAAAAAATACTACATACAAAGGTGTATAAAAAACAGAAGAAAAGACTTACTGTAGAAAGGGTTTAAACAATAAATTAACCCTTTAAAAATTATACTCTCTCA
Organism: Doryteuthis pealeii; assembly: GCA_023376005.1. Classification (NCBI taxonomy): domain Eukaryota; kingdom Metazoa; phylum Mollusca; class Cephalopoda; order Myopsida; family Loliginidae; genus Doryteuthis; species Doryteuthis pealeii. The sequence continues at coordinate 115,344,521 of CM042144.1, forward strand.
CAGGAGAGGTCAAAAAGTTCCACAAAGAGTCCTTTCAAATGTCTCTGATAAATCATAGCTGAAAGACAAACTTTCAGTAGTTTTACTTGGACTTTCTCGTAAAGTCCAAGGCTCTTCTAAGAAAACATAACCGGTTCTTCTGCGCTGGCACCTCACTTCTCGCCGTCCGTATTTTCTTCAAAGGGATTCTTCCGAGGTTTTGAATAATATGTGAGGAACCGCGACCATTCTCGTCAAAGGAACTGAAGAACTGGTTTTTCGTCCCTCAAGGGAGAAAAAAAAACTTAAACAGGGTATTTTTTAAAAAACGCCAATGTCCGTCTTCCAGCATGCTGAGGAATTTTGCCTCTCAGCGCTACGGGTAGCCAGGAAACCAAAAACGCGTGGTCACGTCGCGCTTATCCTCCCACTTCCAAAGGGGGCTTAACCGAGGCCACCGATATAGTTTCTAGCCGGTCTTGGCTTAACGGTATCACAGCCGCTGTCAGTACGACCTGTTCCCTTCGGGGGGCAATCTCAAAGAGGAAGCATCTGGCAGCGCACGTGACATTCCAGCCCCAAAGCTAGCCACAGGTGCCTCCCTCTACCATTTGTTTTCGTACAAAAAATACGAAACAAGAGACATCTGAAAAGCTTACAAAAAATAGGTAAACCCATAGAAATTCTGCATTAAAAAACTATACAAAATATTTCTCTACAAAAGAATTCCGACAATATGTTTTGGGGTATACCCTTTACTTTATGTTTGTATTCTGCTGTGTGTCTTCCGCAAATTTCCCTGAACATGATAACTAGTATATAACTGTGAGGTAGTATGCTTTGGTTTGGTTTGGTTTGGTTTGGTTTACTAGATTTTACGGCATGGCAACCCTTGTTGTGTTATTTTATGCCGAAGACATTTTGTTCTATTCTTACTCAATTTTTTAACACATTTTTTTTTATTTAACCCATAGATGGGACCCAAACAGCTACTACGACTCCAGGTCAGAGTGGACCTGGCAGTAATGGTGATGAAGGGGTACTCCACACTCCCCATAGCTCCGAAATTGGAAATTCACGATGCAGTTCAAAGTCATACCCAGGACACGTATGCAATATATTTTGGGGTATCCCCTATTACTATTAGGCAATATATTTTGGGGCATCCCTTATTACTATTAGGTAATATATTTGGGGTATCTCCTATTACTATTAGGCAATATATTTTGGGGTATCCCTTATTACTATTAGGTAATATATTTTGGGGTATCTCCTATTACTATTAGGTAATATATTTTGGGGGTATACCCTTTACGTAATCTTTGTATACTGCTATGTATCTGCCAACCATGTTTTTTGTTTTCTGAAGATGATAACTAGTATATTATCGAAACTATGACCTAAATAAACAATTCAATAGGGAAATAGAAATTAATAATCTCATGAAATTCTTTTTTGGCCGGACATCAATTTGTGCCAAAATTTATAGATCCTCTCCATGTTTGACTATTTAATTGATGAACCGTCCAATGCTTCAATGCAGAAATACAATTTCAACTTTTATGAGGAACAGATGAGATCTTTATGAATGGCTAAACTTTTGGCATGCTTTGCCTTGCAAGTATTTTTCGGTGGGTTGGTTGGATTTTTACGGCATGTCAACCCATGTTGGGTTATTTTATGCCAAAGACATTTTGTTTTATTCATTCTTGGTTGGTTGGATTTTATGGCATGTCAACCCTTATTGGATTATTTTATGCCAAAGACATTTCGTTTTATTCATTCTTGGTTGGTTGGTTGGATTTTATGGCATGTCAACCCTTATTGGATTATTTTATGCCAAAGACATTTTGTTTTATTCATTCTTGGTTGGTTGGTTGGTTGGTTGAATTTTATGGCATGTCAACCCTTATTGGGTTATTTTATGCCAAAGACATATCGTTTTATTCATTCTTGGTTGGTTGGTTGGTTGGATTTTATGGGATGTCAACCCTTATTGGGTTATTTTATGCCAAAGACATTTTGTTTTATTCATTCTTGGTTGGTTGGATTTTATGGCATGTCAACCCTTATTGGGTTATTTTATGCCAAAGACATTTCGTTTTATTCATTCTTGGTTGGTTGGTTGGTTGGTTGGTTGGATTTTATGGCATGTCAAACCTTATTGGGTTATTTTATGCCAAAGACATTTCGTTTTATTCATTCTTGGTTGGTTGGTTGGTTGGTTGGTTGGATTTTTACGGCATGTCAACCCATGTTGGGTTATTTTATGCCAAAGACATTTTGTTTTATTCATTCTTGGTTGGTTGGTTGGTTGGTTGGATTTTTACGGCATGTCAACCCATGTTGGGTTATTTTATGCCGAAGACGTTTTGTTTTATTTATTCTTGAGTGACCCCAAATGACCTCGTGGCACACGACAACAACATTTAACAGCAACCTCGTGTCGCATAACACCAGAGAACACGCGCTCATCATGTAAGTTTTTAATTTTATTCTTTAAAGAACAACTTCAATAAAGACTATCTACATATTAGGACTTTCCGTTATACAAGTATGTATAAGCTTCTCTGTATCTTCTGTTATTTTTGTATTTCTTCTTTTAAGATTGTCCAGGCAAATAAAAATTATTCTTGTTAATTCCTAGTGAATTGTTTTTGCATATATATCCAGCATCATCATCATCATGTCGCGCAATTAGCACGGATATCCATGACAATCTCTCGCCAACCTTCCCTATCATTCATTGTCCCAGGGAGGTCCGTTGCGGAGCATCCAGCATCCTCACATACTTGGTCAATGTAGGTCCTTGGTGGGCGGCCCACACTAGCATGTCCGTGTGTTGGCTTCCACAGGAGAACGTCGCTTATGAGCTCGCCCTTGCTTCTCCAGCAGTGTCCAGCATGCCTTGTCTGTCTCACTCGGATAGTTTGTGAGATGAGGTGGGGCAGGTGGCCATACAGCTGTTTCCTCGTGGGATGCTGTTTCCACGATTTGTTCAAGACTGCACGCAGTATTCTTGTGCAGCTACCATTCAACTTATTCTCAAGGCGCATCGTTAGGGTCCAGGTGGTGCAGCGATACAGCAACACTGATATAACCACAGCCTGGAAGAATTGTCGCTCCACACGAGGATATATCTATGGTGTTAAGGGATTTTATGTGGTGGCTTCTTTTCTTTTAAGCCCCATTATATGTGGTTCTTCCTTCTGTTGGTCATCGAGCTGAAACGGAAAATAGAAAGGAAAAATAAAAAGATATACTTTTTAAGGGCCAGACTTTATTTCTATGTTCATAGCTATTTCTTGGGGAGGAGATTTTCTCCTAAGCCATTCAATAACGTGTGTTTCCAGTTAGGTTTGCATTGGAATGGTCGAGGTTTCCTTTTGGGGCCAGGAAGAAGGCCTTTTCTATGCGCATGCCCTGAGGGCTCTTCCTATCTTTTTGTTATAGGTGATATACCCTATAAGACTAATGGAATGCGCCGACAGGTTACTATAAATAACAGGGATAATTGTGGCTTAGCAGTAAGCCAATGCGAGTGTGCCAATAACTGTGTTCATCGGACGTAATTTCCACATCTCTCTATTGTATTTGTCTACTTTCTGTTAATACATTTTTCTACATTTGTTACCCGTCGTTTTGTTCTTATTTGACCCCTTAAAACCTCACAACACTTTTTTTAATTATTTATTTTATTTTATTTTTATTTTATCTTAATCCCAACATATCTTACAACAGACAGGCTTAAACAACAAAGTGTCTGGGTTTGTTCAATTACAACTAAAAATGTTAGCAACGAGGTGTGGTTACTAAAACCGACAAACATACGAAGACAATCTTCAGACATCGAAACCAAGACTTGCACCTGCTACAAGTCTAATTGTTATATAGCCACATGTTGTGTATATACACAAGTGTTCTTTTACTCGAGAGAGGGGAGAGAGATAGACAGGTAGACAGAGAGGTGAGATGCATAGATGTATAACTTACTTTCTTATCTGTCCGTTCGTGTGATGATTAGTCGCCATGTTGACGTCTATCTTGTTGGTTGTTCGTCTTGTTGCATTTTCTTTCTTTCTTTCTTCTTCTTCATGGCCGATCTTTTAACTAGTGTATGCATCAACAAACAACGACATACTGTTCTTTTTACAACTTTTATTCTTAACTAAAACTAACTAAACACAGCGCGCGTGTGCAGGTGAGCCCCAGCTAAGGCAAGACATGCTTCTTGCCTGACGTCCGAGGTGGTACTGATAGGTTAACCAGCTTCTCGCATGATTCGCAGGTTTTCCGCCTGTGGGGTCAGAGGTACCCAACCGTTTGTAAATTTCCATTCTACATGGTGTTGTCAATAATCTATACCGCCACATAACTAGTGTATGCATCAACAAACAACGACATACTGTTCTTTTTACAACTTTTATTCTTAACTAAAACTAACTATACACAGCGCGCGTGTGCAGGTGAGCCCCAGCTAAGGCAAGACATGCTTCTTGCCTGACGTCCGAGGTGGTACTGATAGGTTAACCAGCTTCTCGCGTGATTCGCGGGTTTTCCGCCTGTGGGGTCAGAGGTACCCAACCGTTTGTAAATTTCCATTCTACACGGTGTTGTCAATAATCTATGCCGCCACATATATTATGCAACATTATGATTACAAAAAATGAGGTTCCAGTTCTGGAGGTTTGGGGAATGTGTACACCCAATCATCACCATTGCTCCCTGGTCCACTCTGACCCAGAGTGGTAGTACCTGTTAGGGCCCCATCTATGGGTTGAATAGAAAAACATGAGTTCATGAACAAAATTTGATTATCCATTATAAATTAATTTATTTCAAAACTTGGTCGGCATTAAATGACCCACCATTGCTCCCTGGTCCACTCTGACCCAGAGTGGTAGTACCTGTTAGGGCCCCATCTATGGGTTGAATAGAAAAACATGAGTTCATGAACAAAATTTGATTATTCATTATAAATGAATTTATTTCAAAACTTGGTCGGCATTAAATGACCCACCGAGGTTGATATTCCGTAAAACAAACCAAATCAAACCAAACCAAACAATTTAAACCTATGTTAAACTAATGGAATAATGGTTGATATTAGTATTAACCTCACCCCAAAATACCTATATGATTGTCTAAACCCTATTGCCCTCATGGCATCCCCCAGCTCTTTTTATCATATATGTGCTAAAAGATGAGGGTCTTACTGCCGTGGATATGGCGTTAAGCTGCATCTAGTAGTGAAGTTCCCATTCTGGGACCATTAATATTTGTTTTTACTCGATAAAGACTTTTCTTTAGTTGGTTTGATACATGCTTCTGGTTTTGTTTGCTTGTTTGTTGGTTAGTTTGATTTTAAGGCACGTCAACCCTTGTTGAGTTATTTTATACCGAAGACGTTTCCATTCTACACGAGTAGAATAAAAAGTAGAATATGGTAGCGTGGACATGGAGTCAACACTTGGTTACTGACAGTTTCTCATCTATATGATCTTCTGCTAGTAACCAAGTAACAAACGCTCTATCAATGATATTGATCACTATCTGCTTAGAAATATAGCACCCATATTATCCACAAAATATTATTAATGTATATGTAAATATAGATAAGAAATTTATTTTAACATTTTAAATCCCGGGCAACGCCGGGTAGTTATGCTAGTTTATAAGAGAATTCCTTCAAATGGACGACGTGACTAAGTACACGAGATTTACAAGTAAAGAAAGTCAAGGTATTAAGAAATAAGAATCTGGTGATTTAAACGACACCAGGTAATCAGGATTTACATTTTTGCATTTCATCTTGGACGATTTGAACTGTCTCATTTTTACCCAGAGGTAGGCTACAGGCCCAAATGCCAAAAAGGCTCTAGTTTTTTGTTTTTTTTAATTTGTAATTTTGATGGTGGGAAAAAAAGCGGCCAAATGAATGCCTATAGACTCCTGAATATCATACTTTTTTTCTTAAGCGTAAATGTTGTCTATTTGAAGTTTTCCGTGGGTACCACCAATTTTCCCCGTGAAATTTACCCCACTATATTTAACATAATAAAACTTGCATAAAGGTTAATATTATCTTGAATTTTTTTTATTCACTCGAAAGTTGTCAATAATCTATGCCGCTACATAGATTATGCAACATTATGATTACAAAAAATATTTGTTTTTACTTGATAAAGACCTTTCTTTAGTTGGTTTGATACATGCTTCTGGCTTTGTTTGCTTGTTTGTTGGTTAGTTTGATTTTAAGGCACGTCAACCCTTGTTGGGTTATTTTATACCGAAGACGTTGTGTTTAATTAATTCTTGATGGGTATTCAGATTTTAAAATATCTAAACTCAATTTTTTAAAACAATTTTTAAAACTATTTTTTTCTATTTAACCCATTGATGGAACCCTAACAGGTACTATTACTCCGGGTTAGAGTAGACCTGGGAATAATGGCGATGAAGGGGTACACCACACTCCCTAGAGCTCCAAAATTGTAAATTAGATACAGTTTAACGTCATACCCTGGACACTAACACCCTTAGCCACCATCTTCTAGCACATTTTTGATAAAAAAGTGTTTAAAATGATTGTGAAAAAAGATTTTTGAGGGGTATATTATTGGAGACCACAACTGTGATTTTGACATGAAATAACCTCTTGGGTGGCAATGTTTTAGGTTTAAAGGTGGCTGGTGATTTTTGGTGCGTATTCCCAGGGTTTGCTTTTAACCCCATCTTATTTGGTGGTTGCGCTAAAAAGGAATTCAAGGAAAGAAAAGGAAGAAAAGACAAAAGGTGGTTTTATGATTTAGGCTTTATTCGCGGGACATAACCAACACGTAGTAAGGAAATTCTTCCTGGTCAGTAGAAGTGTCTAGTCCCAGTTAAGGCCAAAGTTCGAATAGCCGAGAGATTATCCTGGGGTTCGAAAGTGAGTCCTTTTTCCGGCACATGCTCGGAGGGTTCTTCCGGTGTGAAGGCTCATGGGAATTCGTTATTTTTTTATTTTAATTTTATTTTAATCCCACAAACCCAACAAGTGTCGACCTGCCGTAAATACAACCAACCAGTAAACAAACCATCCCAGTCAACGCACAGGTTGATAATTGGTACAGTTTTTTTTTCTGTCTTTCTTTTTAAGTGATTCTTATTGGTAGAACCTACTAAGGTCAATCCTCTTTGGGTCAAATAAATCTATTTGAGATAATGAAGTGTTTACCAACCCAATCAATGCACACAGTGATAATTGGAGTTTTTTTTAAGTGCTTCTTATATAGAAGGAAATACGGTACGTAAACCCATAATGTTATTTATTTTATCTAGCTTAGTTATGGTACAAGACCAGAACCGCCCTGTCGGTGGGGCTGTAGAATACTCGACTGCACCTCAGCAGAGGGATAAGGCCTCTCCAATGGGCCACCTGTTGGCCGTGTGTGGCAACCCGTAATGCTTAAGGATGGAAACCTGGTAACTGAGCAGTCCATGACTAGCAACACTCCACTTTGGCTAAGACAGGCGGTCAGAGAGGCTCCTCGGATCATACTTTTTATCAATATATTGTGCTAAGAAACTTAGGACATTGACTTACCAAGTCTGGTTATCGACGTACAAAAGGGATATGATTGAAGTCTATAAATATACCATGGATTTTATTCAAAACTTTGATCTACTAAACTTGTTCAAAATATCAATACAGTGGTCATAAATTAAAACTCTTTAAAAAATGTTGTAAAGCAAATGCAAGACAAATTATTTAGTAACAGTATCGGGATTAGCGCCATGAAGCACCAATACCAACATGGGATATCTTCTAGCCTCAGAGTTACGGGTAAATTCACTTTGTAAATATACCGGGAAAATCTCCTAAGTTCCGATATACAAGTGAATACTTTTCAAGTACAAGGGAAGATAATTTCAAGGAGCGGGAAATGCAGAATTCAAATCGGATACTGAATGAAAAGAAACACGATAACAAATAGTAAGTTTCAACAATTTTAATAACAATAAATAAAGGTAGATAGGAAGAAGGTATGTAAATGTCAATTGATAGAGGATGGCGTAGGTAGAGTTCGTAAGATAGAGAGAGAGAGAGAGATGTAGGAGGTTGAAAAACAATGTTCTGCGGGAAACTTATCTTAGATCCAGGTAACAATTGTAGAGTTAAATCGTGAGTTCTTTGGTTGTTGAAGAGTTGACTTGTCTTGATTGTAGAATGTCGTGGAGTTCTTAAGTTGAAGATTCGTAGTGTTCTTTGCAATAAGTAGCTATGCTACAAATTCCTTATGTAGAAGTATTATTTAAGTTCTTGAGTTGTTGAATTTCGAGTGAGTGCCGGCTTATTCTTTTTCATTTCTTTGAGGGAGATAGACTCTAATTCCCAAAGACATGTTGAATTTCTCAACCTGTGTGGTAGCATATGCTACAAAGATCCACACAGGACGCTGTCACTTCGACACTGGCGTTTCAAAACAAAATTCTCCCTTACCTGAATCTGTGACGTCACATTTCTCTCTGTAAGCTGGCCTTCCTTTTTCAAGCCACGTGAGGAAGGAACAAGTGTAGTGGGGTTGTTCGGCTGGGGTCAAATTCTGGGACGAAGCAGCAACCGCGTGACGTCATAGATTCTCGGAAGATTCTTATATTTTTAATTTTTTTTAAATAAATTTTGATAACAAGAGTGGTGAATACATGGAATAACTACATCATCAATAGTGAATGCCCCATAAAATTCCTTTAAGGCAATGTTAGATAATTGTGGAATGGTATATATATTCTGTAGAATAAGATGAATGTTATAGGAACAGCTGACAGGTCCTATACCTAATATACTAGCTGAAAGGATATTATTATAATTATTACATTAATAATATAGAATTGATACAGCATTTAAGGTGTTTCATATTGTTTGTAAACAAATCTGTTGGATTATCTTATAGTGAACGGAAGTTATCGTCGCGAAGGACAAAAATAAAATGACGAAATATACGTCTTGCGCAGGTGATGCGCAGCATGAGAAAGAAAAATTGAAATTTAAAAATAATAATTTTAGACAATCGGAGGCTTTATTTTCTCCAGTCCCCACTACGTACTGGTCAGGCACGAAGCGCCCTTTTATGTGGGCACCCACAAGCGAGACTCATGGGTGGCAGTGGAAAATTGCGTCCAATTTAGGACCAATCGGAGGCGTTAGCGCCTAAAAAGAGTTTATCAAGTCAGAAAAGATCAAGCCTGCCTGAACGAGTCCACATCTCTGTTTGTCGACTTATAACTCAAAAAAGAGAAGTCCATCAGAATTCGAAATCTTGCATACACCTTATTGGAACACTCTCTGGGTTTCCTAAAGAAATGTTTCGTCCAGTATGGACCGAGTACTTTTGCTAGAGTTGGTTAAGAAAATATCCTAACAGGAACAAGGCTTTGACAGATAAACGTGTTGAGGCTGCTGGTAATAGATTTTATGGCTACGCATAATTATTATAGTTAAATAATTGGTTTATTATTCAGTACAAAAAAGATTAATTATTGCCTATTACTGTTTGGTGGAATTCACTTTACTGCTAGGTAATGTTTGGGGTATCTATTATTACTATTAGGTATGTTTTGTGATAACCACTATTTGCATTTAGGTAATATGTTTTATAGTATTAACTATACTATACATGTAATATTGTCGCAAATTTTTCCTCGTTCAGAAAAAGTGAAGCGAAAAAAACAAAATGGCGTCGTTAATAAAAAAAGGGTTGGGGAAATGAAATTAGAAAAGGTCTTGCTAGAGAGAAAAAGAATTTATTATTACAAATAATCTCCACAAAGGAGGCAAAAATGAAATACAGAGAATTATAAAACAAATAAACTTGCATATATTCCTATGCAAACAAACAAGATTTAGGGGTCGGGTAACACAAATAAAAAATACTACATACAAAAGTATATAAAAACAGAAAGAAAAGACTTACTGTAGAAAGGGTTAAACAATAATTAACCCTTTAAAAAATTATACTCTTCTACAGGAGAGGTCAAAAGTTCACAAAGAGTCCTTTCAATATGTCTCTGATAATCGATAGCTGAAGAGCAAACTTCAGTAGTTTTACTTGACTTTCTCGTAAAGTCCTGGCTCTTCTAAGAAAACATAACGGTTTTCTGCGCTGGCATCTCACCTTCTCGCCGTCCGTATTTTTTCAAAGGGATTTCTTCCGAAGGTTTTGAATAATATGTGAGGAACCGCGACTTTCTCGTCAAAGGAACTGAAGAACTGTTTTCGTCCTCAAGGGAAAAAACTTAAACAGGGTATTAAAAAAAACGCCAATGTCCGTCTTCCAGCATGCTGAGGAATTTTGCTCTCAGCGCTACGGGTAGCAGGAACCAAAAACGCGTGTCACGTCGCGCTTATCCTCCCACTTCAAAGGGGCTTAACGGGTATCAAGCCGCTGTCAGTACGACCTGTTCCCTTCGGGGGCAATCTCAAAGAGGAAGCATCTGGCAGCGCACGTGACATTCCAGCCCAAAGCTAGCCACAGGTGCCTCCTCTACCATTTGTTTCGTACAAAATACGAAAACAAGAAGACATCTGAAAAGCTTACAAAATAGGTAAACCCATAGAAATTCTGCATTAAAAACTATACAAATATTTCTCTACAAAAAATTCCGACAATATTTGGGGTATACCCTTTACTTTATGTTTGTATTCTGCTGGTGTCTTCCGCAAATTTCCTGAACATGATAACTAGTATATAACTGTGAGGTAAGTATGCTTGGTTTGGTTGGTTTGGTTTGGTTTACTAGATTTTACGGGCATGGCAACCCTTGTTGTGTTATTTTATGCCGAAGACATTTGTTCTATTCTTTCTCAATTTTTAATACATTTTTTATTTAACCATAGATGGACCAAACAGCTACTACGACTCCAGTCAGAGTGGACCTGGCAGTAATGGTGATGAAGGGGTACTCCACACTCCCCATAGCTCGAAATTGGAAATTCACGATGCAGTTCAAAGTCATACCCAGGACACGTATGCAATATATTTTGGGGTATCCCCTATTACTATTGTAATATATTTTGGGTATCCCCTATTACTAATTAGGTAATATATTTTGGGTATCTTCTTAATATTAGGCAATATATTTTGGGGTATCTCCTATTACTATTGGTAATATTATTTGGGGTATCCCCTATTACTATTAGGTAATATATTTGGTATGCCTATACTATAGCTAACATATTTGGGGTTCCCTATTCTATTAGGTAATATATTTTGGGGTTACTATTACGTGATCTTTGTATACTGCTATGTGTCTGCACCATGTTTTTTTGTTCTCTGAAGATGATAACTAGTATATTATCGAAACTATGACCTAAATAAACAATTCAATAGGGAAATAGAAATTAATAATCTCATGAAATTTTTTTTTGGCCGGACATCAATTTGTGCCAAAATTTATAGATCCTCTCCATGTTTACTATTTAATTGATGAACCGTCAATGCTTCAATGCAGAAATACAATTTCAACTTTATATGAGGAACAGATGAGATCTTTATGAATGGCTAAACTTTTGGCATGCTTGCCTTGCAAGTATTTTCGGTGGGTTGGTTGGATTTTTACGGCATGTCAACCCATGTTGGGTTTTTATGCCAAAGACATTTTGTTTTATTCATTCTTGGTTGGTTGGATTTTATGGCATAGTCAACCCTTATTGGTTATTTTATGCCAAAGACATTTCGTTTTATCATTCTTCGTTGGTTGTTGGTTGGATTTTATGGCAGTCAACCTCTATTGGTTATTTTATGCAAAGACATCGTTTTATTCATTTTTTGGTTTGGTTGGTTGTTGGTTGGATTTTATGGCATGTCAACCCTTATTGGGTTATTTTATGCCAAAGACATTTCGTTTTATTCATTCTTGGTTGTTGGTTGGTTGGTTGGATTTATGGATGTCAACCCTTATTGGGTTATTTTATGCCAAAGGACATTTGTTTTATTCATTCTTGGTTGGTTGGTTGGTTGTTTGGTTTTGGGTTGGTATTTTACGGCTGTCAACCCATGTTGGGTTATTTTATGCCGAAGAGACGTTCTGTTTTATTTATCTTGAAGTGACCCAAATGACCTCGTGGACACGACAACAACATTTAACAGCAACTCGTGTCGCATAACACCAGAACAACGCACGCGCTCCATCATGTAAGTTTTTAATTTTTATTTCTTTAAAGAACACTTCAATAAAGACTATCTACATATTAGGAATTTCGTTATACAATGTATGTATAAGCTTCTCTGTATCTTCTGTTATTTTGTGTATTTCTTCTTTTAAGATTGTCCAGGCAATAAAAATTTCTTGTTAATTCCTAGTGAATTGTTTTTGCATATATATTAAAATCTCATCATCATGTGCGCAATTAGCACGGATATCCATGACAATTCCGCCAACACTTCCCTATCATTCATGTCCAGGGAGGTCCGTGCGCGGAGCATCAGCATCCTCACATACTTGGTCAATGTAGGCCCTTGGTGGGTCGGCCCACACTAAGCATGTCCGTGTGTTGGCTCACAAGGAGAACGTCGCTTTGAGCTCGCCTCTTTTCAAGCAGTGTCCAGCATGCCTTGTCTGTCTCACTCGGATATGTTTGTTGAGATGAGGGGGGGGGCAGGTGCCATACAGCTGTTTCTCTCGTGGGATGCTGTTTCCATGGATTGTTCGACTGCACACAGTATTCTTGTGCAGCTACCATTCACTTATTCTCAAGGCGCATCGTTAGGGTCCAGGTGGTGCAGCATACAGCAACACTGATATATACCACAGCCTGGAAGAATTGTCGCTCCACACGAGGATATATCTATGGTGTTAAGGGATTTTATGTGGTGGCTTCTTTTCTTTTAAGCCCATTATATGTGGTTCTTCCTTCTGTTGGTCATCGAGCTGAAACGGAATTAAAAAAGGAAAAATAAAAAGACATACTTTTTAAGGGCCAGCTTTATTTCTATGTTCATAGCTATTTCTTGGGAGGAGATTTTCCCTAAGCCATCAATAACGTGTGTTTCCAGTTAGGTTTGCATTGGAATGGTCGAGGTTTCTTTTGGCGCCAGGAAGAAGGCCTTTTCTATGCGCATGCCCAGAGGGCTCTTCCTATCTTTTTGTTAATAGGTGATATACCCTATAAGACTAATGGAATGCGCCGACAGGTTACTATAAGTAACAGGGATAATTGTGGCTTAGCAGTAAGCCAATGCGAGTGTGCCAATAACTTGTCATCGGACGTAATTCCACATCTCTCTATTGTATTTGTCTACTTTCTGTTAATACATTTTTCTACATTTGTTACCCGTCTTTTGTTCTTATTGAACCCTTAAAACTCACAACACTTTTTTAATTATTTATTTTTTTTATTTTTTATTTTATCTTAATCCCAACATATCTTACAACAGACAGGCTTAAACAACAAAGTGTTTGGGTTTGTTCATTACAACTAAAAATGTTAGCAACGGAGTGTGTTACTAAAACCGACAAACATACGAAGACAATCTTCAGACATCGAACCAAGACTCTGCACCTGCTTACAAATCTAGATTGTTATATAGCCACAATGTTGGTAATATACACAAGTGTTCTTTTAACTCGAGAAGAGGGGAGAGAGTAGACAGGTAGACAGAGAGGAGTGAGATGTATAATTACTTTACTTATCTGTCCGTTCGTGTGATGTTATTGCCATGTTGACTTCTATCTTGTTGGTTGTTCGTCTGTGTGGTTTTCTTTCTTTCTTTCTTCTTCTTCATTGGCCAGATATTTTAACTAGTGATTGCATCAACAAACAACGACATACTGTTCTTTTTACAACTTTTATTCTAACTAAAACTAACTAAACACAGCGCGCGTGTGCAGGTGAGCCCAGCTAAGGCAAGACATGCTTCTTGCGACGTCCGAGGTGGTACTTGATAGGTTACCAGCTTTCGTTGATTCGCGGGTTTTCCGCCTGTGGGGTCAGAGGTACCCAACCGTTTGTAAATTTCCATTCTACATGGTGTTGTCAATAATCTATGCCGCCACATAACTAGTGTATGCATCAACAAACAACGACATACTGTTCTTTTTACAACTTTTATTCTTAATAAACTAACTAAACAGCGCGCGTGTGCAGGTGAGCCCCAGCTAAGGCAGACATGCTTCTTGCCTGACGTCCGAGGTGGTACTGATAGGCTAACCAGCTTCTCGCGTGATTCGCAGGTTTCCGCTGTGGGGTAGAGGTACCAACGTTTGTAAATTTCCATTCTACAGCGTGTTGTCAATAATTCTATCGCCACATAACTAGTGTATCATCACAACAACACTACTGTTCTTTTACACTTTTATTCTTAACTAAACTAAGTTAAACACAGCGCGTTGTGCAGGTGAGCCCACCTCAAGCAAGACCTGCTTCTTGCCTGAACGACAAGGTGGTACTGCTAGTTAACACGCTTCTCGGTGATTCGCAGGGGTTTCCGCCTGTGGGGTCAGAGTACACAACCGTTTGTAAATTCATTCTACATGGTGTGTCAATATCTATGCCGCAGTATATTATGCACATTATGATTACAAAAATGAGGTTCCGTTCTGGGGTTGGGGAATGTGTACACATCATCACATTGCTCCCTGGTCACTCTGACCTAGGTGGTAGTACTGTTGGGCCCCATCTATGGGTTGAATAGAAAAACATGAGTTCATGAACAAAATTTGATTATCCATTATAAATGAATTTATTTAAACTTGTCGGCAATTAAATGACCCACCGAGGTTTGATTATCCGTAAAACAAACGCAAACGCAACCAACCAAATAAACGACTCGTTAAATTTTTAGCTAATAACACTAAGAAAAAAATTGAGTGACAGCTCGTAACTTGGGTACTCGTAAGTCAAGATCTCACTGTTTTTTTTTTTTTTCTCTTTTTTTTTTTTAAACTGAAATTTCGCCTCTTACTGTCGGAAAAAAAAATGAAAACAACTATTCACCTGTAATCTTCTGAGGGAAGAAAGCAGGAATAATGATTGAGTAGTAATATATACAGTTTATGGTAATGAAGGACTATTTGCTCGTAAATTCCTACCATAAGATAAACTGAACCCCTATTTTATGTCCGTGTTTTTGCAATAAATGCTTTATTTTTCTTGCACGCCGTTATTTTACAAATACAAAATATTTTTATTTATTTTATTTTAATATTCATTTCAATGTGCATATTCTAAAAGTTTTTATTTTGTGAGAATGGTTAGTTTTAAAGTGGGGGTTCGTTTTTACACTTCAACTTCTTACTCGTAAATTCCTACGGTTGATTCTCCATATCAAGTGAACGCCAAATTACATAACAATATTAATTGTGTTATTCGTGGAATTTGGATTGCATGAGAATATTCATTCATTTCTATTTTGGTTAATTTTTATTGAATATTTCTATTATCAACGTATTGTACTTTTTTTTTTATCGACAAAAAACATACAACTTCTTAAAGAAAGCGGAACGGATTAAATGTTACACACAAATATTTGCAGATGTATAAAAATTAAGATGGTTAACGAAGGGGGGGGGGTAAGCAGAAGAAAAGGCGGATTATGACATGAAGGAACGAGAGTACAACGAAATGAAAATGCAACAGTTTTAATTACAAATATGCACATAAAATGGTACAACAAGAGGAAAAGTTCTGGTTTAGTTCAGACAAGCTTCCCGAGGTTTAATAACTTCTTTTAGAAGCTAGCGGCACCTCCTCGATAGGTATCAGCCGTAATGTTATTATCTAGTTCTCAGCTCTACAAGGTCTTAGCCGAGTCATTAGTTTTTGGTTACAGCACATTCTGGGTAAGCCGTAATTAATTGTTGTGGGTTTGTTTAAAGGTAGTTTTAGGGTCTTTTAGGTTGCAAAGTTTATTCTGCTAGCAGCCTATTGACTGCAATGGTAACAAAGTGTGAAGCTTGTCCGATGTTGCAATTATCTCATCGGCTCCTTAGTTTGTTATCCTGGTGATAAAGGTAATTTGCTGTCAGCCTTCGTGGGTCAAAAAGACAGCAATCTCTCTTGAGAAGCCGGGTTTGGTAGAATGGTAGAAGTTCGTCGTGGGTTTTTCTATCAGTAAGCCAAGTTCGTAGGGGAGAGATAGAGCAAAGCTCTTACCTGTAGTAGAGTCAGAAGGATATCAACCAAAAAGAGGGGGACACGTGGGCGGCCGAACCCAGCAGTGGACCCTCAGAAGGTTACAACTAGAAAGAGGAAGAATTACTATGGTCATGGCTATTTATAGAGATCACCACTTGACGGTGATGATGATGGCTGCTGCTGCCGTGTCGGTAACAGTCCCTAGGGGCATAAGTCCCGGTGTAGACCGTAGTTAGTATATAAAATTTCAATAGATGATACAAAATATATTCTACTGTAAATAATCAAAATGATACCGACAACATCCAAACTGACATTAACAATCTTGTAGATTGGTCTGATAAATGGCAAATGAGATTCAATACATCTAAATGTAAGGTACTTCACGCAAGAAGAAATAATTCAAAACATGTATACTCTAATAAAAGAGAAATACTAAAAGATACAGAGTTAGAAAAAGACCTTGGTGTGAATGTGGACCCTGAATTAAAATTTTCCAAACATAGAAATACAAGTAAAAAAAGCAAACAAGGTGTAACGTTAGGTGCAAAGTTATACATACTTTGATATACAAAACTCCGACAAGGTTAACAGACAAAACATTTAATATATACAACATGGATATGACGTGATACAACGTACATCGGTAAAAGGGTACATAAACAAGGAGTACATAAATAAAGATGAAGACACATTCATGAACAAGACAATGGTACAAGATAACATATAAAGGCCACAGACATGAGACTAGGGATAGTCCATGCTGTAAATAACTTACAGTAATATAAGGGGGGCGGAGCCCCAACGAGAGGGGTTAGATAAAATCTACTCCATGTGGCTCGTAGTTGCTGAAACAGGAAAAGAGGCCGAAAAGGTTTGAACCCGGCGCTTAAATACTATAGCACCCTAGCGGGCACCAGCAAACTAAATCGGGCAGACAACTCCACCAGACAAATACGAAACTAATGCTACAAAGGTATTATGATTAATACGGAGGTCATATGAATATACATGGATAAAGAAATGCTGAAGAATGTATTCATTGCATTGGTAAGACCTCATTTGGAATTTGCTAATGTGGTTTGGGGTCCAAGATTAATCGAGGACGTAAAACTCAATGAGGGAGTTCAAATGAGAGCTACTAAGGTAGTGAATGGTTTTAAAACCCTTTCATATGAAGAAAAACTTAGGAACATTGACTTACCAAGTCTGGTTTATCGACGTACAAAAGGGGATATGATTGAAGTCTATAAATATACCCATGGATTTTATTCAACGAACTTTGATCTACTAAACATTGCTCAAAATATCAATACCAGTGGTCATAAATTAAAACTCTTTAAAAAATGTTGTAAAGCAAATGCAAGACAAAATTATTTTAGTAACAGTATCGGGATTAGCGCCATGAAGCCAATATACAACATGGGATATCTTCTAGCTCCAGAGTACGGGTAAATTCACTTTGTAAATATACGGGGAAAATCTCCTAAGTTCCGATATACAAGTGAATAAACCTTTTCAAGTACAAAGGGAAGATAATTTCAAGGGAGCGGGAAATACGCAGATTCAAATCGGATACTGAATGAAAGAAAAACACGATAACAAATAGTAAGTTTCAACAATTTTAATAACAATAAAATAAAGGTAGATAGGAAGAAAGGTATGTAAATGTCAATTTGATAGAGGATGGCGTAGGTAGAGTTCGTAAGATAGAGAGAGAGAGAGAGATGTAGGAGGTTGCAAAAACAATGTTCTGCGGGGAAACTTATCTTAGATCCAGGTAACAATGTAGAGTTGAAAGTCGTGGAGTTCTTTGGTTGTTGAAGAGTTGACTTGTCTTGAATTGTAGAATGTCGTGGAGTTCTTAAGTTGAAGATTTCGTAGTGTTCTTTGACAATAAGGTAGCTATGCTACAAATTCCTTATTGTAGAAGTATTAATTTAAGTTCTTGAGTTGTTGAATTTCGAGTGAGTGCCGGCTTATTCTTTTTTCATTCTTTGAGGGAGATAGACTCTAATTCCCCAAAGACATGTTGAATTTCTCAACCTGTGTGGTAGCATATGCTACAAAGATCCACACAGGACGCTGTCCACTTCGACACTGGCGTTTCCAAAACAAAATTCTCCCTTACCCTAATCTGTGACGTCACATTTCTCTCTGTAAGCCTGGCCCTTCCTTTTTTCAAGCCTACGTGAGGAAGGAACAAGTGTAGTGGGAGTTGTTCGCTGGGGTCAAATTCTGGGACGAAGCAGCAACCGTGACGTCATAGATTTCTCGGAAGATTCCTTATATTTTTAATTTTTATTTTTAACATAAATTTTGATAACAGAGTGGTGAATACATGGAATAAACTACCATCATCAATAGTGAATGCCCCATCTCTAAATTCCTTTAAGGCAATGTTAGATAATCTGTGGAAAGGTTATAAATATTCTGTAGAATTAAGATGAATGTTTATAAGGAACAGCTGACAGGTCTCATACCTAATATACTAGCTGAAAGGATATTATTATTATTATTACATTAATATAATATAGAATTGATACAGCATTTAAGGTTTCATATTGTTTGTAAACAAATCTGTTGGATTATCTTATAGTGAACCGGAAGTTATCGCTCCGAAGGACAAAAATAAAATGACGAAAATAGCGCTTTGCGCAGGTGGATTGCGCAGCATGAGAAAGAAAAATTGAAATATTAAAAATAATAATTTTAGACCAATCGGAGGCTTTATTTTCCCAGTACCCCACTCGTACCGGGTCAGGCACGAAGGCCCTATTTATGTGGGACCACCCACAAGCCGAGACTCATGGGTGGCAGGTGGAAAAATTGCGTCCAATTTAGACCAATCGGAGGCGTTAGCGCCTAAAAAGAGGTTTATCAAGTCAGAAAGATCAAGCCTGCCTGAACGACTCCACATCTCTCGTGTCGACTTATAACTCCAAAAAAGAGAAGTCAATCAGATTCGAAATCTTGCATACACCTTTTTAGGAACACTCTCTGGTGTTCCTAAAAAATGTTTTCGTCCAGTCATGGACCGAGTACTTTTGCTAGTAGTTGTATAAGAAAAATATCCTAACAGGAACAAAGGCTTTGACAGATAAACGTGTTGAGGCTGCTGGTAAATAGATTTTTATGGCTACCGCATAATTATTATAGTAAATAATTGGTTTATTATTCAAGTACAAAAAAAGATAATTATTGCCTATTACTTGGTTATGTGGAATTCACTTTACTGCTAGGTAATGTTTTGGGGTATCTATTATTACTATTAGGTATGTTTTGTGATAACCACTATTGCATTTAGGTAATATGTTTTATAGTATTAACTATTACTATAATGTAATATTGTCGCAAATTTTTCCTCGTTCAGAAAAATAGTGAACGAAAAAACAAAATGGCGTCGTTAATAAAAAAAAGGGGTTGGGGGAAAATGAAATTAGGAAAGGTCTTGCTAGAGGAGAAAAAGAATTTATTATACAAATAATCTCCACAAAGGAGGCAAAAATGAAATACAGAGAATTATAAAACAAATAAACTTGCATATATTTCCCTATGCAAGACCAAACAAAGATTTAGGGGTCGGGTAACACAAATACAAAAAAATACTACATACAAAAGTATATAAAAAACAGAAAGAAAAGACTTACTGTAGAAAGGGTTTAAACAATAAATTAACCCTTTAAAAATTATACTCTCTTACAGGAGAGGTCAAAAAGTTCCACAAAGAGTCCTTTCAAATGTCTCTGATAAATCGTAGCTGAAAGACAAACTTTCAGTAGTTTTACTTGGACTTTCTCGTAAAGTCCTAGGCTCTTCTAAGAAAACATAACCGGTTCTTCTGCGCTGGCATCTCACTTCTCGCCGTCCGTATTTTCTTCAAAGGGATTCTTCCGAGGTTTTGAATAATATGTGAGGAACCGCGACCTTTCTCGTCAAAGGAACTGAAGAACTGGTTTTCCGTCCCTCAAGGGAAAAAAACTTAAACAGGGTATTTAAAAAAAACGCCAATGTCCGTCTTCCAGCATGCTGAGGAATTTTGCCTCTCAGCGCTACGGGTAGCCAGGAAACCAAAAACGCGTGGTCACGTCGCGCCTATCCTCCCACTTCCAAAGGGGGCTTAACGGTATCACAGCCGCTGTCAGTACGACCTGTTCCCTTCGGGGGGCAATCTCAAAGAGGAAGCATCTGCAGCGCACGTGACATTCCAGCCCCAAAGCTAGCCACAGGTGCCTCCCTCTACCATTTGTTTTCGTACAAAAAATACGAAACAAGAGACATCTGAAAGGCTTACAAAAAATAGGTAAACCCATAGAAATTCTGCATTAAAAAACTATACAAAATATTTCTCTACAAAAAAATTCCGACAATATGCTTTGGGGTATACCCTTTACTTTATGTTTGTATTCTGCTGTGTGTCTCCCGCAAATTTCCCTGAACATGATAACTAGTATATAACTGTGAGGTAGTATGCTTTGGTTTGGTTTGGTTTGGTTTGGTTTACTAGATTTTACGGCATGGCAACCCTTGTTGTGTTATTTTATGCCGAAGACATTTGTTCTATTCTTACTCAATTTTTTAATACTTTTTTTTATTTAACCCATAGATGGGACAAAACAGCTACTACGACTCCAGGTCAGAGTGGACCTGGCAGTAATGGTGATGAAGGGGTACTCCACACTCCCCATAGCTTCCGAAATTGGAAATTCACGATGCAGTTCAAAGTCATACCCAGGACACGTATGCAATAATATTTTGGGGTATCCCCTATTACTATTAGGTAAATATTTTGGTACCCTATTACTATTAGGTAATATAGGTATCCCTTATTATATTAGGCATATATTTTGGGGTATCTCCTATTACTATAGGTAATATATTTTGGGGTATCCCTATTACTATTAGGTAATATATTTTTGGGGTATGCCCTATTACTATTAGCTAACATATTTTGGGGTATCCCCTATTCCTATTAGGTAATATATTTTGGGGGTATACCTATTACGTGATCTTTGTATACTGCTATGTGTCTGCCAACCATGTTTTTTGTTCTCTGAAGATGATAACTAGTATATTATCGAAACTATGACCTAAATAAACAATTCAATAGGGAAATAGAAATTAATAATCTCATGAAATTTTTTTTTGGCCGGACATCAATTTGTGCCAAAATTTATAGATCCTCTCCATGTTTGACTATTTAATTGATGAACGTACAATGCTTCAATGCAGAAATACAATTTCAACTTTTATGAGGAACAGATGAGATCTTTATGAATGGCTAAACTTTTGGCATGCTTTGCCTTGCAAGTATTTTTCGGTGGGTTGGTTGGATTTTACGGCATGTCAACCCATGTTGGGTATTTTATGCCAAAGACATTTTGTTTTTATTCATTCTTGGTTGGTTGGATTTATGCATGTCAACCCTTATTGGTTATTTTATGCCAAAGACATTTCGTTTTATTCATTCTTGGTTGGGTTGGTTGGTTGGATTTTATGGCATGTCAACCCTTATTGGGTTATTTTATGCCAAAGACATTTCGTTTTATTCATTTTGGTTGGTTGGTTGTTGGTTGGATTTTATGGCATGTCAACCTTATTGGGTTATTTTATGCCAAAGACATTTCTTTTATTCATTCTTGGTTGGTTGGTTGGTTGGTTGGATTTATGGCATGTCAACCCTTATTGGGTTATTTTATGCCAAAGACATTTCGTTTTATTCATTCTTGGTTGGTTGGTTGGTTGGTTGGTTGGTTGGATTTTACGGCATGTCAACCCATGTTGGGTTATTTTATGCCGAAGACGTTTTGTTTTATTTATTCTTGAGTGACCCCAAATGACCTCGTGGCACACGACAACAACATTTAACAGCAACCTCGTGTCGCATAACACCCGAGAACACGCGCTCATCATGTAAGTTTTTAATTTTATTCTTTAAAGAACAACTTCAATAAGACTATCTACATATTAGGACTTTCGTTATACAAGTATGTATAAGCTTCTCTGTATCTTCGTTATTTTTTTGTATTCTTTTTAAGATTGTCCAGGCAAATAAAAATTCTTCTTGTTAATTCCTAGTGAATTGTTTTTGCATATATATCTAAAATCATCATCATCATGTCGCGCAATTAGCACGGATATCCATGACAATCTCTCGCCAACCTTCCCTATCATTCATTGTCCCAGGGAGGTCCGCTGCGGAGCATCCAGCATCCTCACATACTTGGTCAATGTAGGTCCTTGGTGGGTGGCCCACACTAGCATGTCCGTGTGTTGGCTTCCACAGGAGAACGTCGCTTATGAGCTCGTCCTTGCTTTTCCAGCAGTGTCCAGCATGCCTTGTCTGTCTCACTCGGATAGTTTGTGAGATGAGGGGGGGGGCAGGTGGCCATACAGCTGTTTCCTCGTGGGATGCTGTTTCCATGATTTGTTCGACTGCACACAGTATTCTTGTGCAGCTACCATTCAACTTATTCTCAAGGCGCATCGTTAGGGTCCAGGTGGTGCAGCCATACAGCAACACTGATATAACCACAGCCTGGAAGAATTGTCGCTCCACACGAGGATATATCTATGGTGTTAAGGGATTTTATGTGGTGGCTTCTTTTCTTTTAAGCCCCATTATATGTGGTTCTTCCTTCTGTTGGTCATCGAGCTGAAACGGAATTAAGAAAGGAAAAATAAAAAGACATACTTTTTAAGGGCCAGACTTTATTTCTATGTTCATAGCTATTTCTTGGGGAGGAGATTTTCTCCTAAGCCATTCAATAACGTGTGTTTCCAGTTAGGTTTGCATTGGAATGGTCGAGGTTTCCTTTTGGCGCCAGGAAGAAGGCCTTTTCTATGCGCATGCCCAGAGGGCTCTTCCTATCTTTTTGTTATAGGTGATATACCCTATAAGACTAATGGAATGCGCCGACAGGTTACTATAAGTAACAGGGATAATTGTGGCTTAGCAGTAAGCCAATGCGAGTATGCCAATAACTCTGTTCATCGGACGTAATTTCCACATCTCTCTATTGTATTTGTCTACTTTCTGTTAATACATTTTTCTACATTTGTTACCCGTCGTTTTGTTCTTATTTGACCCCTTAAAACCTCACAACACTTTTTTTAATTATTTATTTTATTTTATTTTTTATTTTATCTTAATCCCAACATATCTTACAACAGACAGGCTTAAACAACAAAGTGTTTGGGTTTGTTCAATTACAACTAAAAATGTTAGCAACGAGGTGTGGTTACTAAAACCGACAAACATACGAAGACAATCTTCAGACATCGAAACCAAGACTCGCACCTGCTACAAGTCTAATTGTTATATAGCCACATGTTGGGTATATACACAAGTGTTCTTTTACTCGAGAGAGGGGAGAGAGATAGACAGGTAGACAGAGAGGTGAGATGTATAACTTACTTTCTTATCTGTCCGTTCGTGTGATGTTTAGTTGCCATGTTGACTTCTATCTTGTTGGTTGTTCGTCTGGTTGCATTTTCTTTCTTTCTTTCTTCTTCTTCATGGCCAATATTTTAACTAGTGATTGCATCAACAAACAACGACATACTGTTCTTTTTACAACTTTTATTCTTAACTAAAACTAACTAAACACAGCGCGCGTGTGCAGGTGAGCCCCAGCTAAGGCAAGACATGCTTCTTGCCTGACGTCCGAGGTGGTACTGATAGGTTAACCAGCTTCTCGTGTGATTCGCGGGTTTTCCGCCTGTGGGGTCAGAGGTACCCAACCGTTTGTAAATTTCCATTCTACATGGTGTTGTCAATAATCTATGCCGCCACATAACTAGTGTATGCATCAACAAACAACGACATACTGTTCTTTTTACAACTTTTATTCTTAATTAAAACTAACTAAACACAGCGCGCGTGTGCAGGTGAGCCCCAGCTAAGGCAAGACATGCTTCTTGCCTGACGTCCGAGGTGGTACTGATAGGTTAACCAGCTTCTCGCGTGATTCGCAGGTTTTCCGCCTGTGGGGTCAGAGGTACCCAACCGTTTGTAAATTTCCATTCTACATGGTGTTGTCAATAATCTATGCCGCCACATAACTAGTGTATGCATCAACAAACAACGACATACTGTTCTTTTTACAACTTTTATTCTTAACTAAAACTAACTAAACACAGCGCGTGTGTGCAGGTGAGCCCCACCTAAGGCAAGACATGCTTCTTGCCTGACGACCAAGGTGGTACTGATAGGTTAACCAGCTTCTCGCGTGATTCGCGGGTTTTCCGCCTGTGGGGTCAGAGGTACCCAACCGTTTGTAAATTTCCATTCTACATGGTGTTGTCAATAATCTATGCCGCCACGTAGATTATGCAACATTATGATTACAAAAAATGAGGTTCCAGTTCTGGAGGTTTGGGGAATGTGTACACCCAATCATCACCATTGCTCCCTGGTCCACTCTGACCCAGAGTGGTAGTACCTGTTAGGGCCCCATCTATGGGTTGAATAGAAAAACATGAGTTCATGAACAAAATTTGATTATCCATTATAAATGAATTTATTTCAAAACTTGGTCGGCATTAAATGACCCACCGAGGTTGATATTCCGTAAAACAAACCAAACCAAACCAAACCAAATCAAACCAAACAATTTAAACCTATGTTAAACTAATGGAATCATCATCATCATGTCGCGCACGCAGCACGGGCAAAAAAAATGGAATAATGGTTGATATTAGTATTAACCTCACCCCAAAATACCTATATGATTGTCTAAACCCTATTGCCCTCATGGCATCCCCTAGCTCTTTTTATCATATATGTGCTAAAAGATGAGGGTCTTACTGCCGTGGATATGGCGTTAAGCTGCATCTAGTAGTGAAGTTCCCATTCTGGGACCATTAATAATTTGTTTTTACTCGATAAAGACTTTTCTTTAGTTGGTTTGATACATGCTTCTGGTTTTGTTTGCTTGTTTGTTGGTTAGTTTGATTTTAAGGCACGTCAACCCTTGTTGAGTTATTTTATACCGAAGACGTTTCCATTCTACACGAGTAGAATAAAAAGTAGAATATGGTAGCGTGGACATGGAGTCAACACTTGGTTACTGACAGTTTCTCATCTATATGATCTTCTGCTAGTAACCAAGTAACAAACGCTCTATCAATGATATTGATCACTATCTGCTTAGAAATATAGCACCCATATTATCCACAAAATATTATTAATGTATATGTAAATATAGATAAGAAATTTATTTTAACATTTTAAATCCCGGGCAACGCCGGGTAGTTATGCTAGTTTATAAGAGAATTCCTTCAAATGGACGACGTGACTAAGTACACGAGATTTACAAGTAAAGAAAGTCAAGGTATTAAGAAATAAGAATCTGGTGATTTAAAACGACACCAGGTAATCAGGATTTACATTTTTGCATTTCATCTTGGACGATTTGAACTGTCTCATTTTTACCCAGAGGTAGGCTACAGGCCCAAATGCCAAAAAGGCTCTAGTTTTTGTTTTTTTTAATTTGTAATTTTGATGGTGGGAAAAAAAGCGGCCAAATGAATGCCTATAGACTCCTGAATATCATACTTTTTTTCTTAAGCGTAAATGTTGTCTATTTGAAGTTTTCCGTGGGTACCCCAATTTTCCCCGTGAAATTTACCCCCACTATATTTAACATAATAAAACTTACATAAAGGTTAATATTATCTTAAATTTTTTTTATTCACTCGAAAGTTGTCAATAATCTATGCCGCTACATAGATTATGCAACATTATGATTACAAAAAATATTTGTTTTTACTTGATAAAGACCTTTCTTTAGTTGGTTTGATACATGCTTCTGGTTTTGTTTGCTTGTTTGTTGGTTAGTTTGATTTTAAGGCACGTCAACCCTTATTGAGTTATTTTATACCGAAGACGTTGTGTTTAATTAATTCTTGATGGGTATTCAGATTTTAAAAAATCTAAACTCAATTTTTGAAAAACAATTTTTAAAACTATTTTTTCTATTTAACCCATTGGTGGAACCCTAACAGGTACTATTACTCCGGGTTAGAGTAGACCTGGTAATAATGGCGATGAAGGGGTACACCACACTCCCTAGAGCTCCAAAATTGTAAATTAGATACAGTTTAACGTCATACCCTGGACACTAACACCCTTAGCCACCATCTTCTAGCACATTTTTGATAAAAAGTGTTTAAAATGATTGTGAAAAAAGATTTTTGAGGGGTATATTATTGGAGACCATAACTGTGATTTTGACATGAAATAACCTCTTGGGTGGCAATGTTTTAGGTTTAAAGGTGGCTGGTGATTTTTGGTGCGTATTCCCAGGGTTTGCTATTAACCCCATCTTATTTGGTGGTTGCGCTAAAAAGGAATTCAAGGAAAGAAAAGGAAGAGAAAGACAAAAGGTGGTTTTATGATTTAGGCTTTATTCGCGGGTCATAACCAACACGTAGTAAGGAAATTCTTCCTGGTCAGTAGTAGTGTCTAGTCCCAGTTAAGGCCAAAGTTCGAATAGCCGAGAGATTATCCTGGGGTTCGAAAGTGAGTCCTTTTTCCGGCACATGCTTGGAGGGTTCTTCCGGTGTGAAGGCTCATGGGAATTCGTTATTTTTTTTATTTTAATTTTATTTTAATCCCCACAAACCCAACAAGTGTCGACCTGCCGTAAATACAACCAACCAGTAAACAAACCATCCCAGTCAACGCACAGGTTGATAATTGGTACAGTTTTTTTTTCTGTCTTTCTTTTTAAGTGATTCTTATTGGTAGAACCTACTAAGGATCAATCCTCTTTGGGTCAAATAAATCTATTTGAGATAATGAAGTGTTTACCAACCCAATCAATGCACACAGTGATAATTGGAGTTTTTTTTAAGTGCTTCTTATATAGAAGGAAATACGGTACGTAAACCCATAATGTCATGTTATTTATTTATCTAGCTTAGTTATGGTACAAGACCAGAACCGCCCTGTCGGCTGGGGCTGTAGAATACTCCGACTGCACCTCAGCAGAAGGATAAGGCCTCTCCAATGGGGCCACCTGTTGGCCGTGTGTGGCAACCCGTAATGCTTAAGGATGGAAACCTGGTGACTGAGCAGTCCATGACTAGCAACACTCCACTTTTGGCTAGACAGGTGGTCAGAGAGGCTCCCTCGGATCATTACCTTTTTATCATATATGTGCTAGAAGGCGGTGACTGAGGGTCTTATTGTCTTGGGTATGACGTTAAACTGATAATGGTGAAGATCCAGTTCTGGAGCTCTGGGGAGTTTGAAATACCCTTCATCACCATTACGCCCAGGTCCACCTTGTTCCGGAGTGGTAGTACCTGTTAGAGTCCCATCTATGGGTTAAATAGAAGAAAATAAGTTTTAAAATATGTGTAAAAAAATTGAGTTTAAAAGAAAATTTTGAATACCCATCAAGCATGAATATAACAAAACGTCTTTGGCATAAAATAACCCAACAAAGTTTGATACGCCGTAAAATCCAAAAAAGAAAGAAAGAGAAAGAAACTGTAGGTAATGGCTCGACTGCTTCCCCTGTTCACTTTCAACAAGTTCTTTTTAGATGATTCTTGTCTCGTTTTGGATAAATTACCAGGTCAGAGGTCAGGTGAAATGAACAAGTCGGAACAAACGAAACAGAATTGTAAGGAACGTTGAATAAGTTTGAAGCAAATATTTTTAAATGTACAAATATGGCAAGATTTACGCTTGAGTAAATTCTTTTAGCTTTTTTTTTCTATCTTTTTATGAGTGTATATGTGTATATGTGCGTGCGCTGATGTGTTGCAGTGTGTGAAGATTTAGGAAAATCACTTTTGATAGGGAGAACGAAATCAACAATCCGAGAATCAAATGGCCAAGGTTAATGGTGTTGAGTAGAACTTAGTCTCCCAAATTTCGTAGCTGGCCTCATTGCCATTGAAAAAGATACGAGCGTATCTTGGCCAATAACCTGTTGAGTAACTGGCCGCCATCCTTGGTTCCAGTTGTAAAAGAACTTAAAGTAAATAAGTAAGTAAACCAATAAGTCCTTGTGGGATAGTGTCCTTTAGGTCTGACGTCCAAGATGATCCAAATAGCAATGAGCTAAGGTTAGTATCTGGCAGTATAAATACACCAACAGCAGCAGCAGCAGCACTGCCAGTGATTGGATAATAGATTGCCTTCGGTGGTCACGTGGTAGTCAACAAGTCTATATTTAGAAGTAGGTAACTACCACACGCCTTATATCCCAACACACGTGGTGTAATGGTTAGCTTCGCAGACCATTGGTAGTGAGTTCGATTCTCACTGGGCGCCCCACACTTCTGGCCTTGTGCTATATCTAAGCAAAGCTTAGTAAATAACTATATCCCAAAACAATGTGGTGTAATGGTTAGCAAGCTAGATTAGCAGACCATTGTTAGTGAGTTCGATTCTCACTGGGTGCCCCATACTACTGGCCTTGTGCCACATCTAAGCTAAGCTTAGTAAATAACTAACTATATCCCAAAACAATCCAACAAATGGACTGGGGTCAGCGTTTGGGCCTTGTAGAGATAAATCTCCCTTTTTTTGTACATATATGCAACGAGAGAAATCACGCACGTGGTAGCTCAAAGCGTACACGACTATGTCTGGCGTGTAAAATGAGATCGGGGGGGGACTGTAACGAGAGATTAGGGAGATTGAACCACATCCTCCTGATCGTGAGTCGTGGCTTGACGTCGGACTGCCTCGTTGGCGCCCATGTAAATTACTACACTGTCCGATTGACCCGGATTTTAGTATGATTATTTAAGGCCTGTCTTAACACACCGGGTAGTTGCGTTCCAGTCTTGCTGACGAGGGCAGTGACGTACGACAAGGAACAAGAGGCGAGTGAGCTTTGGTGCAGAACTTCTAGAAAAGATTGTTGCGGGCGAGAAGGACTTGGTCAGGAGAAGCTGGGAGAACGTCAGTTTTCGGTGGAGAGATCTGGCTGTCCAAGCCGACGGATTTTCCATTCCTTTATCATAAAATATAATAAAGAAAAAATAAGAAAAGGTGGATAAGTAACAATAACAAACATTTGGTTATTTCCTATAACTCCAACATAAACAAAGGGGAACCTCTAATAAATTATTTATTTATTTATTTATTTATTGATCTGTAAGGAAAAAAGAAGAAGGGGTTAGGGTTTAGGGTTAGGGTTAGTTTAATGGGAAAATAAATAATTTATCAGTTATCAGAGTTGTTCCCCTTTGTTTATGTTGGAGTTATAGGAAATAACCAAACGTTTTATATAGCTATAGATATACAATATTTATGAAAGTTTTCTGGGTAGATAAATAAACGTTTTTGGGTAAAGTCTCTTAGACAGCAAAAGTCATTAGACGATATTCCTTTTGTATGTGTGTACGTGTATGCATAAGTGTTTCAAGGGAATATACATCAGTATTTAAGAGTCTGGGGTTGGTGTGGTATGAGTTGAGAGGTCGGTTTGGAGTTGAGAGGTCGGTAGGGTGTTAGAGTGGTATGAGGTAAGAGGTCGGTAGGTGTTGGAGTGGTATGAGGTAAGAGGTCGGTAGGGTGTTGAGTGGTATGAGGTAAGAGAGTGGTATGGTAGAGGGCATGAGGTAGAGGTCGGTAGGGTGTTGGAGGTATGAGGTAAGAGTCGGTAGGGGTGTTGGAGTGGTATGAGGTAGGGTGTTAGAGTGGTATGAGTATGGTAGGGTGTTAGAGTGGTATGAGTAAGAGGTAGGGTGTTAGAGTGGTATGAGGTAAGAGGTCGGTAGGGTGTTAGAGTGGTATGAGGTGAGAGGTCGGTAGGTGTTAGAGTGGTATGAGGTAAGAGGTCGGTAGGTGTGTTAGAGTGGTATGAGTTAGGTAAGAGGTCGTGTTAGAGTGGTAGATGGTATGAGGTAAGAGGTCGTGTGTTAGAGTGGTATGAGTAAGAGGTGTGGTAGGGTGTTAGAGTGGTATGAGAGGTCGGTAGGGTGTTAGGTATGAGTTGAGAATGAGTAGGTCGGAGTGCATGAGATGAGAGGCCAGTAGCGTTATTGAATGAGACTAACTCGTCTTGTAGTCTGGGGTCCTATGCCTTGAATTGAAAATGGTACCATATAAAATGAAACCCATTAGTGATAGGGCACCGAAGATCTGATTTACAAATCTGATTTACAGATGTGTAAGGTAGGGCTTCTCATAGCGAATCCTGGGGATGATTGATACCATAGGGATTCATGGGCAAGGGGGGAGTGAATTTATGGCAGTTTTGAACTTTCTCGAACGTTTCACTTTCGTTTTATTGTTTTTTTAGCAGTGTTCAGTAAATTGTCATACCTTAGAATATAACACTAAAATACTTCTTTTTATAATCGATTATTTAATGATAGGAATAAAATGAAAATTTAAAAAAGAAAGAAAATAATGAAAAAGTAAAAATGAAATATATGGCATAGGTTTTTGTGATTAGGCTTTTGGTTATTTGGTGGGACGTTATAAAGAAAAGACTCATAAATGTTCTCAAAGTCTGCAAAATATAGAGAAGTAACTGTTCTCAACCTATATGATTTTCCCAACCCTATTGCCCTCATGGCAAGCCCCAACCCTTTTTATCATATGGGTGCTAGAAGGCGGTGGCTGCAGGTCTACATGCCCTGGGAATGACGTTAAACTCTATCTGATGGTGAGTTTCCAGTTCTGGAGGTTTGGGGAATGTGGAGCACCCCTTCATCACCATTGCTCCCTGGTCCACTCTAACCGGAGTGGTAGTACCTGTTAGGGTCCCATCTATGGGTTAAATAGAAAAATGTATTTATAAAAAAATTGTATTATCCATTAAGAATTGATTTATTTCAAAACTTTATCGGCATTAAATGACCCACTGAGGTTGATATGCCGTAAAACAAAACAAAACTGTTCTCAAAGTATGAAGATAACCACGAGTGTGGCAGACAGGTTAAGAGTTAAAGAATAAACCAAACAACTAGAAATAGGAATAAAAGACATGTATTACAGACATAAAACAATAAGGGTTGCAGACTTTTTGGTTTGTCTGCACAAATGTTTACAATTTGTCCACTTAGATGAAATCCTGAGGTAGGGTTAGTTAGCCCTTAGCTACGGACATCTGATAGTTCCGCTGGATATAATAGACGTTCTATTTTGATGTTTGACTCCGGTGCTGGTCAATCAGAAAGAGGAGGAAAGTATTTGCCTCTTTGGCATTGCCGCCAAAGTATGCTGGCTCGTGATTGGTTGGTTCGATAGAGAGGCTCGTAGACAAGGACGATAACCCATACCTCAGATTTCTTTACAACATTGTTGCTGGTTTCTTTTCTTAAACCCTATTATATATGGTTCTTCCTTTTGTTTGTCATCGAGCTGTAAAGGATTTTTTTAAAAAGGGAAAAGAAGAGACAAAGATAAAAGATACTTTTAAGGTTCAGGCTTTATTTCTAGGTTCATAGCTATTTCTTTCAATATTCCATTTAGAATAAATTACAGAAATCATTTTAAAAAATCACCTCATCTCATCATGACATCCAGTGAGACCAAGAAAAAAATGTCGGTAATATTTAGGTGAGGCCAAAATTTTGGTTAAACAGCACCTTCACCTTTCTTTAGACTTTTATAAAAAAAATAAATATAAAAATTGTAAATTGTCACTTATCTTAATTTTTTAAACAGAGCCTAAACTTACATACAAGGTGTGTCATAAAAGTATCGAGATTGAAACTGTATTTACCAAGATAGAAATGAACAATGAATGGAATGTTAATTTTTTTCAGAACACAAGGTGTGTCAAAAAGTACAAAAAATCTTGATACTTTTTTTATACACCTTGTATATGAAAAAATGAATTTCTTAATTATTACAATCATCTCTTCTATTAATAATGGTGATTTGCTTACGGTTTTTGTCTGTAACAAAAATTACATCACTGCTTATGTCACATTATCCAAAATCGTCATAACATAGAATACACTCAAAATTTGAGCATGCAACATTAGACAGTCCTCATTGTTTTTTAAAATAAGTTTTAATAAATACATGACTGGTATTATATATCTATATATAGTTTGTTTTATTTTAATACATATTTTAACTTTACATTTCAAATTGTTTTATTTTTTAATCCTTTAATGAATTTGATGATTTTACTTACTTAGGGTACAAACTCGCTGACATTGAATTTTTTACTCCCACCCCTCAGGCAATATGTTTCAAAAATTATTTTTCCATCGCCTGGAGGGTTTTTTTATTTTGTACTAGTTTAAATAACGTTAATAAGATAATATATTCAAAAGAGAAAAAAAAAAAAAAATTCTCCATTTTTATAGATACTCATTTGAATTTATAAAATTCTCCTGTTTTAAAGACAGTAAAACATAATTTTTTCATGTGACTTTAAAAAATCCTCCCTCTTCATAATACAGCAAACATTACATTAATTTATATTAATTTTTTTCAAACTAAATTTTAATTCATGGGGGCGGTGGCCATACCTAATAATAATCTATATATTAATACTCTTGTTCTTTAATAGTATGGCCGTTATCATCTTGCAACACCCTTTGGTTAAAAATGTGACCGTCCAAATCGTCCAAGATGAAATGCAAAAATGTAAATCCTGATTATCTCGTGTTGCTTATCCACCAAATTTTTATTTCTTATGAGTGTCATCACCTCAACTAAATAATGGACCATTCTCTTTGTATTAAAAACAAAGAAAGGGAAGAAAAAGGACATGCTACACAGAAAAATATAATAAGAAAGAAAGAAACAAAGAGAATAGGGGAAAGATAAAGAGAAGGGGTGAGCGCACGGAAGCGATATGGCTAATCTGTTTCAATTGAATATAATGAAAAGAGAGAAAGAAAGACAAAATGAGTGAGAGAGAGTTAAATCAAGATTATCATACATTTTACATATTGAACTATTTAGCAATAGCTCTTAAGTAAAAATATCAAACATTGTAATAATTAAATTATCATACTGTGGTATATCCACTGGTCCTGCTAGTAATTCATTTGAGGGTGAATGGAAATTAAATTTGTTTGAGAAAGCCCTGGTATAAAGTCTGGTAGGCAACTGAAAAGTCAAAGCCCTAAATGTCTGCCTCAACTGTATTTATAGACATGGGATCAGACAAAAGTTGTTTTTTTTTGGGGGGTAGGGGTCGGGTAGGCCTTGGTGAGTACTGATTAGTAAGAACACCTGCTGTTATGTCACTACTTAGGCAAGTGTGGTAAATGTTTCTGTTTTCTGGAAGTTCTGTAAATAACCCGGTCCACATTTTAACCTAAGAGGTTAGGGAATTGTGTACATTATGCATTTATATTTACATTTTTTTCATTTACATCAACATCTGGTTGTTTGTTAGGAGTTAGGGTTAGGGTTAGGGTTAGGGGTTAGTTTTATAATTAAAAAAAACTCTAAAAATCGTCTGTTAGCAAACAACCGGATGTTGACGGTGTAAATGAAAAAATGTACTTATGAATCAGCAAAGCAAAAGGGGTGCCTAAAGGTCATATGGTCCAGTTTTTGCACCGATTTTATTTTCTACGACAATAATCGTTATGATAAGCACCAGTGGGGGCGCTCGCGTGTAATGGTTATCATCGTTGAAAATGGACACGGCAAACT
Source organism: Doryteuthis pealeii (assembly GCA_023376005.1). NCBI lineage: Eukaryota > Metazoa > Mollusca > Cephalopoda > Myopsida > Loliginidae > Doryteuthis > Doryteuthis pealeii. Next base: position 115,378,222 of record CM042144.1, read on the forward strand.
GAATTCAGATCTGTTTGCATTTCTCATAGTGCTTAATACCCTTGGGAATGTAATGCATCCAAATATTTTCCTTCCAATTATAGGTAAATAATAGGGCAGACTGAATTCAAACCTGTTAAGCCCCACTTAAAAATTGACCTTGTGTCGCATCTTGCTCGTGCAGAAGTTTTGGTAAATACATACCCATTACACCCCCTTGCCCCCTCTGCAGGGGATACAGTCAGTGTATTCAAAGCTCAGCAAGGGAATCACAAACCCTATTGAGGGAGGGCTGCAATGTAAATTGAGGGGGTTTTCCTAAAATAGTCCGTGTCAAATTATAGGCACCTATCTATATATCATAACTCGTATTCCTTAATTGTACAACCGTTATCATTTTGCAACACCCTCTGGTTAAAAATGAAACTGTCCAAATCGTCCAAGAAGAAATACGAAAATGTAAATCCTGATTATCTGATGTCTATTATTTGCCGAATTCTTATTTCTTATGAGTGTGGTCACCTCAGCTAAATAATGAACCATTCCGTTTTTATTTTAAAGAAAGGGAAGAAATAGGACATGCAACACAGAAAAAAATATTATTAAGAGAGAGAAGAGAGAGAGAGAGAGAGAGAGAGAGAGAGAGTAGGGAAAAGATTAAGACAGGGTGAGCCCGCGGAAGTGATAACGATAATCTGTTTCGATATAACATAATGAAAAGATGAAAAGAAGGGGAAAAAAAGAAAGAAAATAGAGAGAGAGAGAGAGAGAGAGAGAGAGAGAGAGAGAGAGAGAGAGAGAGAGAGAGTTAAATCAAGATTATTATACTTTTTACATATTGAACTATTTGGCAATAGCTCTTAAGTAAACATACTAAACCTTGTAATAATTAAATTATCATACAGGTCCTGATACGTTTATTTTATGAATTTCTATGTAACCAATGTGTCAATTTATGTGCAATTTGAATGAAAAGTTTATTTTATAAATAAGCAGTTCTTGTATTTTTTCAAAAAAACAATTTTTGGGGGGAGGGGGGGTAATAATTATTACTCCCGGGAATCATAAAATCTCTGCATGCCACTGCAAGGTACCCTTAACTATGGGAGGTGTACTGTAGTGAAGTGGGTAACGTGCTGGACTGTGAAATCGTAAACGAGTTCGCCCTATTACGTTCACTTTCAGATAAATATCCTCAGGCAAAGGTTATGAATTCCCTCATCCGCGAGCTATGTGTTAAATAGTACCACTACAGTTCTTTTACTAGGATAGTCATTGGCATTAAATAACCCATGAAGGTTGATATGCCACTAAACAAAGAAACCAAACCAAACCCTTTACTATGACCAGTACAACTAAGACAATACAAATGATCAGTAACTTACGACAAGTGAGTGCTTATCATAAAAATAAGAAAGAAAAAATCATTTACCTATTTCGTGCTTGAATTACCAAGAAGAGACTTAAATGCATATGGGAATAAGTTTTGGTTCTGTTCGTCTTTTCTATCTTATCCCCAATAAAAACTGGTTCTTTATTCTTGTGGGCTAGTAAGCTGAAATGGAATTTAAGGAACGAGAAGGAAGGAGACAAAGGCAAAAGGTAGTTTTACGACTTAGGCTTTATTGAACGGTGCATAGTCGGCTGTAGCGAGGGAACATGCTCCCTGGCTAGCAGCAGTGACCACACTCAATTTCGGTCTAGATTCAAATGGCTGAGGTATCCTTTTGGGGGTAGAGAATCAGTCCTTTTTGTCGGACATGCACAAATGGGAGTTTGTTGTTTTTTTATTTTTTTTAAATTTTATTTTTATTTTCGTTTTTTTAATCCCCACATACGTGAGTGAATTTCTAGATTCACCAATAAAATTATGATAACTCCCAATGGTGTGCGAGATAAGTAAGTTACTCACTGTAGTATACACACTAAACCATGGGAGTTGAGTTCACTGATACCATCTAAAACCACAACTATAACTATAACTTAACTAATTATATATTAATACACTTGTTCCTTAATCTTCCGACCGTTATCATCTCGCAACACCCTCTGGTTAAAAATGGTACTGCCCCAATTGTCCAAGATGAAATGCGAAAAAAGTAAATACTCATTATCTGGTGTTGCTTAAGAATGAAAGGGAAAAAAGGGCATGCTTTACAGAAAAAATATAATAAGGAAGGGAAAAAGGGAGTAGGGTAAAGATAAAGAGAGAGAATGAGCACGCAAAAGCAATAACGCTGACCTGTTTCAATCGAACATAAGGAAAAGATGAAAAGAAGGAAAAAAAGAAAAATGTGTGTGTGCATACGTGTGTGTGTGTGTGAAAAAAGAGAGAGAGAGAGAGAGAGAGAGAGAGAGAGAGAAGAGAGAGAGAGAGAGAGATAATTAAATGACGATTAATACTTTTTACATATTGAAGTATTATGTAATAGTTCTTAAGCAAACATATCAAATGTTATAATAATTAAATTATCATACTGTGCTATATTCACAGGTCCTGATACGTATTTCATGAATTTCCATGTAAACATGTGTCAATTTATGTGCAATTTGAATTTTTTTTTTTTTTGGGGGGGTAATAATTATTACTCCCGGGAATCATAAAATCCCTGCACGCCACTGCAAGGTACCCGTAACTATAGGAGATGTACCGTAGTGAAGTGGGTAACGTGATGGACTGTGAAATCATTGTAAGCGAGTTCGAACTCCAGTCGCCCTATTATGTTCACTTTCGGATAAATATCCTCGGGTAAAGGTTATGAATTCCCTCATCCCCCAGCTATGTGTTAAATAGTACGACTACTGTTCTTTTACTAGGATAGTCATTGGCATATTGAAGTATTATGCAATAGTTCTTAAGCAAACATATCAAATGTTATAATAATTAAATTATCATACATAAATTAGTTATATCCACAGATCCTGTTAGTCTATCTATATTACTATAAAATGGCCAGTGCATACTACCCACGAACCACCCTGTTATATAACCCTCTTTTTAAATCTTTTATCGTGATTCTGTTCTTCTAATGTCTCTTTTTATTTGTCTTCGTCTTCTATTTCGGGTTGGGGGTTCTTCTTCATATCAGATTGGACATCTTCCACCGGGGTTGTCTGCTTCTCTGTGCGTCCCATATTTCTTTATTTTTTATTAATCATATAAACAAGACAGAAACATACTTTTTTTTGTGTACCTTTATTATATTATATATTACTAGCAAATATATGCACCCTCCGGGTGCAAGTATTTAACTTTTAATGTAATAAAATATTGTATTAAATTAGAAAGGCTAATGAAACTAAATAAGAATACAGATAAAAAGATTTGAAACAGAGGGAGTATAATAAAAGATTTGAAACAGAGGGAGTATAATAAAAAATGGAACAACTGAAACTTACTCTTTCATCACTCTCGTCTTTCATTGTTATTTTTTCTAATTCAAGTATTTAGTTAAAAGAGGAAGTAAAGAATAAAATGACAGTTATTTTATCTTGTTAATGGATTTCATTTAAGATTCATTGAAGAGATTTTTGCTTATATTCATTAGAATAAAACCAAACAATTAGAAATCAATAGTACTAAACACATATTTATTAAATTCGATTTTTTAATATTAATATGCAAATTAGCCTTTCCGTTCACACTGTAAACCGCTATTTTGTTGTATATATAAATATAATTGCATGTTGTCAGCATGTAGACATAGTTAACAGTATTAATAATGTAAGACAATTTTATTAATAATTGAGGTTTAGATAAAAATAAAATCATGGAGAATGTGATGTCAATAACTAAGAGAATTGTGACTTAAGTAGGAATATAGTTTCAGTTACAGACAGAAAAACACACAATCTCCATTATAATAAGAAGATATAATTATTATTCCAGATACATTTTTTGGTGCATGCGCACAGATAAGCAGAGACGGTAAAACACGTCTGCCCATCAAGGCTGGCTGGTCTCAACTCCACTAATTCTAATTCTACTTTCCCAAACTTTTCTGATAACATGACTCACTAAGCCAATGAGAGCCCCGTTCCTGACGAACTTCTTCATTGCCATTACTCCTTGATCCACTCTGACCCAGAGTGGTAGTACCTGTTAGAGTCCTATCTATGGGTTAAATAGATACAAAATTAATTTTTTAAAAATCACTTAAGAAAGAAAAATTAGTTGTTTTTTTTTAAAATTATTTGAATACTCAACAAGAATGGTATAAAATAATCCAAAGGTTGACGTGCCGTAAAAATCCAACCAACCAACCAATCAATCAAACGAAATTGAAATTAAGACCTATAAAACAAACTTTCAGTGATTTTCCTCAGTTTACCATTATTTTTAAACTATGCTACAAATGCCTGCCGCCCTGTCGGCTGCGGCATTAGAATGCACCAACTGCACCCCTGCAGAGGGGCAAGACTTCCCCAATGGGGCCAACGGTTGGCCGTGGATGGCGACCCGTGATGCTTAAGGATAGAATCCAGGTAGATGAGTAGTCCATGACTTGCAAAACTCCACTTTGGCCATTTCTTGGGCTAGACGGGGCGGTCTGATCAATCGGCTGGTCACATCAAGCCCTAGCACCTATATGATTGCCCCAACCCTATTGCCCTTATGGCAAACCCCAACCCTTTTTATTATATGGGTGCTAGAAGGCAGTGACTGAGGGTCTACATGTCCTGGGAATTATGTTAAACTCTATCTGATGGTGAGGTTCCAGTTTTGGATGTTTGGAGAATGTGAATCATCCCTTCATCACCATTACTCCCTGGTCCACTCTGACCCGGAGTGGTAGTACCTGTTAGTGTCCCATCTATGGGTTAAATAGAAGAAAAATGAGTTTTAAGAATGTGCTTAAAAATTGATTAAAAAAAATTGAATACCCAGCATATATAGAACAAAACATCTTCGGCATAATATAACCCAACAAGGGTTGACATACCGTAAAATCCAATAAACCAAACCAGACCGTATCATAGATGGTGGCATATCATAGATTCAGTGGGCACATGAGACCCTAGCATTGGTCCTGATTATAAATAGTTTTTATAACGATTTAGAAATATGGCTTGAAAAATGTAAACTATTAGCATTGTAGGGTGTGGGGATTAAAAAATACAAAAATAAAAAAATAAATAAAAAAACAACAAACTCCCATGGGGCCTTTCACCGGAAATACTATCTCCGCATGTCCAAAAAAGGATACCTCGGCCATTCGAACTGAGGCCGTAATTGGGTCTAGTTGGTCCTACTAGCCAGGGAGATTTTCCCTCGCTACAGGCCACTATGACCTGGTCAATAAAACCTAAGTCATAAAGCCACCTTCTGCCTTTGTCTCTTTCCTTTCTAGTTCCTCTTTGTTCCTTAAGCTCCATTTCAGCGTACCAGCCCAAAAGAACCAACTCTTATTGGGAATAAGATACCAGTACCAACGAACCTAACATAGCCCCATAAGGGATTACTTCCCTTACATCGAAGACATTTCTGCCATTTGACGCTCCCATATAAAAGAGGATGCACCAAAAGTCAAACCCACTCTTAGTTCTTCTTGCCTCGACAAGAAGTTGAAACACACGTATTGTGTTCCTGTCTAAGAATAGGAGTATCGTGCCCCAAGCAACATTGTGTTACATGGCACAGAAAGTAAACTTAACTTGTAAGTTTTTCCTCAACATTTTATCTATTAACAATTTCCTAAATGTAATCTTAACAATGACATTTCCTTCATACAACTCTGTATAAGCTTTTCTTATTACTCATTGTCATAATATTCTATTGAAATTTTATATTACTACTACAGACTTATGCCGGCGCCTTCTAAGATATCTTAGAGGGCCTTGCTCATACCCCTAGGGGACTGTCAGCAGCAGCAGCCATCATCATCACCGTCAGGGGTGATCTCTATAAATAGCCCTGACCATTAGTAATTCTTCCTCTTTCTAGTTGTAACCTTCTGGGGGTCAGTGCTGGGTTCGGCCCTCACCCTTTGGTTGAATCCTTCTGACTACTACTACAGGTAAGAGCTTTGCTCTATCTCTCCTACGAATTAGGTTTACTGATAGAAAAACCCACGACGGACCTTTCTACCATGTTAACAAACCCGGCTTCTAAAGAGAGATTGCTGTCTTTTTGGACCCATGACGGCTGACAGCCAATTACCAATGTCACCAGGATAACAACTGAGGGAGCCGACGACCTAATTTGCAACAACGGACAAGCTTCACACTTTGATACCTTTGCAGTCAATAGGCTGCTAGCAGAATAAACTTTTGCAACCTTAAAATACCTTAAACAAACCCATAATAACATTACGGCTTATACCTAAATGAGGAGGTGCCGCTAGCTTCTAAAAGAAGTTATTAAACCTCGCGAAGCTTGTCCGAACTAAACCAGAACTTTTCTTCTTCTCTTGTACCTTTTTATGCGCATTTATATATTAAACATGTTGCATTTTGATTTTGTTGTACTCTCGTCCCTTAATGTCATAATCTGCATTTTCTCTTCTGCTCACCCACCTTGTAACCATTAATTTTTATAATTCATATAAGGACATTCCTTTTCATGCAACCCTGTTAAGTTCTCTCTTCTATCTCATTGTCATGTTTGTATTTCATTCTCTTTATGTTTGTTCAGGCAATAAAATTGTCCTTGTTAATTTGTTGTGAATTTTTCTTTTATATACATATCAACACGAGGACATATCATACTACACACAGGCTTACGGTGTCCTGAGTATGATGTTAAACTGCATATATATACTTACCAACCCCTCCGCACGAGCAGGATGTGACACAAGGTCAATTTCTTAAGCGGAGTTCAACAGGTTTGAATTCAGAGCTTTCCTTCTCCTAACCAAGGTTAAAGAGCCCAGTCTGCCCTACTATTTATCCATAGCTGGAGAGAGAGTAGGAGTCATACCTTTCCCAAGGGTATTAGTGCTAAGTGAAATGCAATTACCACATCCAAGATTTGAACTCGGGGCGACGAGTCCATTTCCCATGACTTTAACCATTACACCACACGCTTCCGTTGAACTGCATATAGTGGTAAAGTTCCAACTCTAGAACTTTGGGGAATGTGATGTACTCTTTTATAGCCATTACTCCCAGGTCCACCCTGACCCGGAGTGGTAGTACCTGTTAAGGTCCCATGTATAGGTTAAATAGAAAAAATGACTTTAAAAAAATTGTGTTGAAAAAAAAATTGAGTTAAAATTTTTTTAAAAATTGGATAACCATCAAGAATGAATAAAACAAAACGTATTCGGCATGAAATAACCCAACAAGGGTTGACATGCCGTAAAAACCAACCAACCAACCAAACAAACAAACAAACAAACAAACGAACCAATTACAGGATTACGCTACAAAGTGTCTGGGTTTGTTCCATCTCAACTATTAATGTTAGCAACGAGTTGTAGTACTCAAAATGACTGACATGCGAAGACGAACCTCTAGTCATTGAAACCATAACCACTCCGCTACAAAATTAACAATTTATACATACGAATGAATTAATTTCAACAACATGATTTTTATTTTTCAGTCATGTTTTTTTAATCTAACCACATTATCGGCCAACCTGTCGGCTGGGACAGAAGAATTCACCGACTGCATCTTCAGAGGTTAAAATCTCCCAAATGAGGCCACCTGTTGGACGTGTGTGGCAACCCATGATGCTTGAGTACCGAAGATATGCAACACTCTTTTCACCCTTAGCTAGACTAAAGAGGACCCCTCCGATCAATTGGCTGGTTATGTCAATCTCTAGCACCAATATGATTGTCCCAACCCTATTGCCATTATGGTAGAACCCTTTTTATCATATGCGCTAGAAGGCGGTGGCTGAGGGTGTTGTTACATAATTATTAGATTCATAATATTTATGTACAGTAGTGTAGAAACCAAAATGGCTGTTATAAGTTGCAGCCGGTGGCCTTAAAGGATGAGTGACAAGGCTTGACCTCATCCTGAACCATCCGGTGGATACCATGAGAATCGGTGGAGAAGACCCTCTTCCAGTTTAGATTAGAAATAGATTTTAGTCAGATCGGCCAAAAGCCACAACGGTGGTAAGTCGTGTTATGCACGCTCCGACTCAATCTGCGCAGTTAGTCTGGTGGGAATTTCAGAATAAAATATGATCTAAGTTAAATCGAAGTCTTGTGTTATTATCTAAAAACTACCAATGACACAGGGCTTCTGATAAAGAGAAATCCCCAATGGAAGACCAGACACAGAGTCCCCAGGCAAATGGTTGGTTTGGTTTATTAATTTTAACGGCATATCAACCCGTCCAGGGTTATATCATGCCTAGCGGTTGGGTTGTTATACATATTGTGTATTCATATATATACATTTAGTAATTGGTTTTAACAATGTGTTAGCATTATTGGGAATCATACTGTATGCCATTGATTTGTTTCATGTCTATATTCTATGGTATAATTTTATTTCCCTCAAAAAGGAGAAAATATCCTCTATGTTAACATTTTCAAATAGGTCCTTCATATTGTTTGCTTTAAAATAATGTTTTCTGATGTGAGCAAAAAATCTGCATTCCATGAATAAGTGTTTAACTGTCAGGGGTGTTTGACATGTTTCACATTGTGGTTGTTGTTCTTGTTTGAGTATATAAGAGTGTGTTAGTTTTGTAAGTCCAGATGCGAGAAGAACAGAAGTTAGAAAGAAAGTAAAGAGTTATGCAACAGTGTTAGTATCCTGGATATGACGTTAAAATGTACCTAATGGTGAAGTTCCAGTTCTGAAACTCTGGGGAATGTGGAGTACCCCTTTATCACCATTACTCCCAGGTCCACCCTAACCCAGAATGGTAGTACCATTTTAGGCTCCATCTATGGGTTAAATAGAAACAGTGTTTTTAAAAGATGTGTTAAAATTGAGTTTTTAAAAAATTGAATACCCATCAAGAAAAAATAAAACAAAATGTCTTCCGCATAAAATAACCCAACAAGAGTTGATGTGCTGTAAAAAAAAAAACCCCAAAAAACCCGACAAAGATGCGAAAACCTTGTTGAGACCAGAACAGCTCTGCTAAAACATTAACAATTTATATATACTAGCAAATATATGCACCCTCCGGGTGCAAGTATTTTAGTTAAATTTTATAATAAAATATCATATTAAATTAGAAAGGCTAATGAAACTGAATAAGAATGTAGATAAAAAGATTTTGAACAGAGGGGGTATGATTGAAAAATAGAACAACTTTGAAACTAACTCTTCCATCATTTTCTGTTACTCCCGTCTTTCATTGGTAAATTTTCCTAATTAAACTGTTTAGCTAAAATAAGAAGTAATGAATAATATTACAGTTATTTCTTCTTGTTAAGGGATTTCTTTTAAGATTTATTGAAGAGATTTGTGCTCATATTCAATAAGATATAACCAAACAATTAGAAATCAATAATACTAAGCACATATTTATTCAAATCAAATTTTTAATATTAATATGCAAATTAGCCTTCCCATTCATACTGTAAACCTCTATTTTTTTGTATATATAAATACAATTGCATGTTATTAGCATGTTGATATGGTCAACAGTGGCTTCGGCCTCTGGACCATTGATATAATTAACGGCGTCGATCCCAGGGGGCCATCCCCCCAGGCAACACCTGCCCCCTCGATTTAAAGGGGCAGGGCTGGGTTTATTGCCCAGTGCCTGAGGCGCCCCCTTGAGGGGGAATGCCGACGGGATCGACGCAATTTTTTCACCTGCCACTCCATGAGCTTCGGCTCGTGGGTGGTCCCACGTTAATAGGACTTTGTGCCTGACCCGTACAAGTGGGGTACGTGGAAAATATCATGTAGATATGGTCAACAGTGTAAGTAATGTAAAACAATTTTATTAATAATTGAGGTTTAACTAAAAATAAAATCATGGAGAATATGATGTAAATAACTAAAGGAATTGTGACTTGTATAGTAATATAGTTTCGGTTACAGACAGAAAAACCCACAATCTCCATTATAATAAGAAGATGCATAGTGTAATGGTTAGAGTCATAGGAAATGAACTCATCTAACCGAGTTCAAATCATGGACGAGGTTGCTTGCATTTCACATAGTGCTAATACCCTTGGGAAAGGTATGCATCCCACTATTCTCCCTCCAGCTATGGGTAAATAGTAAAACAGACTGGGCCATTTAATGTTGGTTAGGCAACGAGTCTAGAAGGAAAACTGAATTCAAACCTGTTAAACTCCACTTAAGAAATTCACCTTGTGTCACATCCTATTCGTGCAGAGGGGTTGGAATATATATATATATATATAATCAGAGATTAAATATTATGGATTTAATATTCCGTAACTGCAGTTTCATGCGTACTTGCAATCATCAGATGGTCAAAATGTTAAGATTTAAAAAAAAAAAACGTTGGCTTGTTTAGCGTTTATATAAACGCTAAACAAGCCAACGTTTTTTTAAGACCTAACAATTATTTATTGCTACTCCAACTGCTGATTGGTTGGTTGGTCAGATTTTATGGCATGTCAACCCTTGTTGGGTTATTTTATGCCAAAGTCGTTTTGTGTTATTCATTCTTAATGGGTATTCAATTTAAAAAAAAAAATCAATCTTTATTCTTAAACACATTTTTTTATTTAAACCATAAATAGGGCTTTATCAGGTACAGCCACTTCAGGTCGGGGTGGACCTGGGAGTAATGGCGATGTAGGTGTACTACCCACTCCCCAGAGCTCCAGAATTGGAACTCAACCATTGGATTCAGTTTAATGTCATACTCTGAACATTCAAACAGCAGTACCAAATAAAGCAATTTACAGTCCAATTTGAAACTATGATAATTTGGCGTGATGGGGACGGGTTAGCATTCGTGCTGAAAGTCATTAAAAAATTTGATGAAATGCAGATATTTATGAAATTCTGCTTAATTAGAATTCTTCATTCCTTCCTAAATAGAAGCATTAATTTCATCAGGGACCACTGTTAGAGCGGGAACACGGAATGTTCACAGGTAATCTTCTAGCCCATGGCTTCTCAAAGTGGTCATTGGGTCAATAAAAGTTTGTTTTGTTTTGTTTTATGGCATATCAACCTCAGTGGGTCATTTAATGCCGATAAAGTTTTGAAATAAATCAATTCTTAATGGATAATACAATTTTTTTTATAAATACATTTTTCTATTTAACCCATAGATGGGACCCTAACAGGTACTACCACTCCGGGTCAGAGTGGACCAGGGAGTAATGGTGATGAAGGGATGCTCCACATTCCCCAGACCTCCAAAACTGGAACCTCACCATCAGATAGAGTTTAACGTCATTCCCAGGACATGTAGACCCGCAGCCACCGCCTTCTAGCACCCATATGATAAAAAAGGGGTTGGGGCTTGCCATAAGGGCAATAGGGTTGGGAAAATCATATAGGTGCTAGGGCTTGATGTGACCAGCCGATTGATCAGAGGGGGCCTCTCCGACCGCCCGTCTAGCCCAAGATAGGGGTCAATAAAAACAGAGGGGTCCACAGTTTGTATTTATAGATAAATCCCTTTCATAAAAGGAGAACAAAAATCGCTGAATCAGGTAGACTAATTGCCAGATATTGTATCACCTGCAGGGATTAAAAAATACAAAATTAAAAATAAAATTAAAATAAAATAAAAAAAACAACAGACTCCCATGGGGCCTTGGCCAGAAGAACTCTTTTTGCGCATGTCTGACAAAAGGGACTGACTCCCTACCCCCAAGATAATACCTCGGCTATTCGAACTTAGGCCGCAACTGAGTGTAGGTCATTTCCTGGTCAGGGGTTATCCCCTTGCCATGGCTGACTATGCCCTGTTCAATAAAGCCTGAGTCATAAAACTACCTCTTGCCTTTGTCTTTTTCCTCTTTTGTGCCTTTTCCTTCCTAAGTTCCATTTCAGCGTACCAGCCCAGAAGAATAAAGAACCAAGCTTTATTGGGGATACCAGTACCAACGAACTTAACTTAGCCCCATACACCTATCAGAATGTGTGATTGGGTATGATGTAAATTTGTCCTCCATAAAACAACCAGAAGAAAGTGTGTTGGATAATGACTTATTTATCTATATAAACTATGGGGTAGGTTTCTTTGTTATTCGGCTTTGGTTATTTGGTGGGATGTTGCTGCTGATGTTGCCAATTTCTTTTCTTAAACCCCATTGTATGGGGTTCTTCCTTCTGTTGGTAAAGGAAAAGAAGAAACAAAGACAAAAGATACTTTAAAGGTTCAGACTTTATTTCTAGGTTCATTGCTATTTCTTGGAAAATAACTTTCTTCCTATCTCCAGTAACCATCTGCATTGGAATGATTGAGGTTTCTTTTTGGTGCCAGGAAGGGACCCTTTCTCTGTGCATGCCTAGAAAGTTCTTCTTGGCTGTGGCCTAATATGAGATTAGACTTTAAAGGTGGTTATTTCCTATAACTCCAACATAAACAAAGGGGAACCACTCTTGACTGATAAATGATTTATTTATTTTCCCATTAAACTAACCCTAATCCCTAACCCTAAACCTAACCCCGTCTTCTTCTTTCCTAGTAGATCAATAAATAAATAAATAATTTATCAGTCAAGAGTGGTTCCCCTGTGTTTATGTTGGAGTTATAGGAAATAACCTTAAAGTTCGCTTCAAGGTTTTTCTAAGCATAGAAATTCCTGAAAGAATAATTTCTCCATTTGATGTTGAAGTGGAAAGTACAAATTTAGATTGCTTTATTATTGAAATAGGGCCGGGTTAGCTCAGTCGGTAGAGCGTTCGGCTAGAAACCACAAGGTTCCTAGTTCGATACCGGCCCTCGCCAACTCAGCGTATGAGTAGCACAGGGACCTGTGCTGTAAAGTAAGGAGCGGATGGTAGGTGTGGTGCTCCACCTCAGATGCAAAAACAATCTCCTTGGTCTAGCACTAGTGAAAAGGGAATAGACTCCCTCACTGATTGGCTGATACCGACTTTAGGCCACCTCGACGACTTTACTTATTATTGAAATGACATTTGATCTTGAAGCAAAATCCATGTACACATTTGAAGGAATTGGATATTAATGGATGAACAAAAAACCGTAGCAAAATATCCCAAGCTTTGTGCAGCTGTTGAGTCCATTTTACTCAATTTTCCAAATATGGTATATGGTGAAATCTGAGTTTATCAACCTATATTATTTAATAAGAACTACTTTGAACATAGGGCTGGGTTAGCTCAGTCGGCTAGTGTATGAGTAGCACAAGGAACTGTGCAGTAAAGTAAGGAGCTGATGGTAGGTGTGGCACTCCACCTCAGATGAAAAAAAAATCTCCTTAGTCTAGCGCTAGTGAAAAGGGGATAGACTCCCTCGCTGATTGGCTCATACCGATTTTTGGCCACCCCGACCACATTACTTTGAACATAGAACGTGGTGATTTGTGGTTCAAGCTCACAAACATGCAAAACTAATATTTGTGATCTCCCCAGTGCCTGCCCACAAAATCCGTCCTTCCAATCATGTTTTGTAATTTCATTTTCAATCAATTTATTTGTGTGTGTATGTGTGTGTGTGTGTGTCGGGTTAATGGTAATTTTCACCTTTAGTTGTGAAAATTCCTAGTAAATAAGGCAATTAGAGTAACCTCCCTTGACTTTCACTTTGAACTAAGCTGGTAGCTATTTTGAAAGTCTCCGTGCGAAATAAACAAATCTTAGAAACTTTTTTGAAAACAATTCAACTGCATGCTTTAACACAAAAATATCATAAAATGTGTTCTTAATAACAATTAAGTTCATTTCAGATAATGTGCACGCACAATTTTATGCTAAGAATTTTAACAACTAAAGGTGAAAATTACCAGGTTAAATTGGTTAAAAAGGGTGGATTAAAAAATATTTTGAGAACCTCTGGTCTAGTAATTCCTTAAAAAAACAAATGACACAAAGTGATTTAAACTAATTCAAACCAATATGAACCACACTGTCGGCGAGGATTAGAATACCTGTGTTGGGTCAGTAAAATACGTTTATTTCCATGTGTGGAGTTAAGTGAGGGAGAGCCTTTCTGTGATTGGACATAGCAATCACGTGACGTGTCCAGAAGTTTTGGTGCCAAGATCAGATGGACATTTTCAGAGTTCCAAGAACAGTCAACTAGAAATTATCTCCGAGAACTGACTAAAATAGAAGATACCAGATATCCTCAAATTTCCTCTCCATTACACTGGTAAGTCTCTCAAACTTCACTCTATACTTAGGAAGGACGTTTATTTTGTTAGTCATTGTTTTGTTGTTAAATAAACCGTTGGAATTGAACAAAGTTTTAATTCATTTATTAGTTGCTGTTAGTCTTAGAATAATAATTAAATTTATTGTGTACAGTGCTCAGGTGCACCACAACTCATCAAAGTCTCATGTCTAGTACACAGAATAATGTATTAGTGCCAGGAACACGAACAGTGTACAGTAATAATATACATGTATGTGTGCGCATGCATGCATATGTGTGTGGAGAGGGGTATCAGGTATAGTGTTGGCGGACTACAGGAAGCATGGAGGCTTTGAAAGATGCAGTGTTTCGGCAGCCTACAACAGATGCAGGCAGCTTATTCCATGCCTTGGCAATTCTGAGTGTGAAAAAATGTTTCCGAAAGTCACGTGAGCAATGCTGTTTCCTGACTTTGTAGGCATGCCCACGTGTGTTAGAAACATGCTATACTAACACAATACCTGCAAAGAGGTAAAAAACCCAAACACACACACACAATAAAAAGGGTGAACTGAATATGATACTAAACTGCATCAGGTGGTGAGACTCCAGATCCAGAGATCTAGGGAGTGCGGGGTATCCTTTCATTGCCATTAGTCCCAGGTCCATACTGATCCTGAGTGACAGTACTTGTTAGGGTCCCATCTATGGGTTATATAGATTTGTTTGAAAATTATCAGCATTGGATAAGTATTTCGTGAAACTCTATAACTGATGTAAATGATTATTATTAAATAGAAATAATCACTCGGAACAAAACAATTATATTGATATTAGATAGGGACATTTAAAATCATACATCTGTGTGCAAATTATTTGTATTAGATAGGAATACTTGATATCATATAACTGTCTGCGAACAAATGATTATAGACAAGTAAAAAAGTGCAATTTAAAAAAAATGCAATGGAACATTAAAAATATACTTATGATTATGATCAAACGTTTTAAAATGAATCAAATTTTGGCATTAAATAACCCATAAGGAGTTGATATGTTGTCAAACAAATAAACCAAACCATAATAAAGAAAATTATGAATTATATTTGACAGGGTATTTTGGATGCCCCATACTTGCGACTCATGTCACATTCTACCAACTGGACACATTAATCGTATGACCCCAGGAAGCCGTCCCCCAGGCAACACCTGCCTCCTTGATTGCTGGTGCCTGAGGTGCTACAAAAGGGGAATGCCGAAGGGACAGACGCAATTCTTACACAAACCATCGAATGAGCTTTGGGTTGTGCGGGCTTTCCACTTTGAAAAAAAAGATCTTGTGTCGCATCCTGACCTGGTGGGAGGTAAAGTAAATGCAACCTATAGTTGAGACGCTTTTCAGATTCTACCTGTGGTGAATGGGTTTGACTTCATCATAATATCTATTTAGAAAAGCAAGAAATTCTAAAAAAAAAAAGAAACTCCAAAAAAAAACAACTATATACTGTCGCGTCCACTACTACGCTCCAAATTACTCGCTTCCTTACTCGCCTCCTTCCTCTCTCAGACTTCCAACTTAACTGGGTCAAAGCAGGCGGTCAGCAGCCGGCCAAATTCCAAGCAAGGTCAAGTTCGCCTCACAGACTTTGTTCTCCCACTTCCGTCGCTAAACTGACCAAAATACCCACATTCTTGCACAAATGTGCGCTTTCTGTGCATTACGACCTGCACCAGGCCGTAACGACCTCAACGAGAGGTTATAAATGGTCACAGCTTTCTGCCTTGCCAAAGTCCGGTCCTGACTGCCCACGTATAATTAATTCTGCCGGCAAACGCATTTCCACCACGAAACGCGACGTGTTAGCAACGGGAATTTCCAGTTAAGAAATGGGTTTCAGGACAACGACAGCGACCCTACAGGGTCGGGCTGACCGGATTCTGTCCGGCTTCCCTGCGCTGGGCATGCGCACTTGGGCTCGCTGCAGCGGTCGTCACCTCGGTGACTCGATCAAACTGACCCAAGTTGCCTCCAGTTGCTAAAGAGCAAGTCCAGTTTGGTGAGCCTTAGGGCAAGATTCCATTCCTGGCAAAACTCTCTCTCTCTCTTCTCTCTTCGACCTCAGCTTGGCTCGCATACACATCTCGGCTCCCAATTTTTGCCTCCAGTCTCCTGCCTCCAGCTAGCTGTCACTACTCCATTCCTGCCCGCCGACGTTCCAGTCCTGACAACCTATACCTGCCCTTCCAGTGCGACCCCCGCTCGACCAGCTCCATGCGCCAGCCTCTCCTTCTGCAACGGTCCTTTTCAGGACCATCTTAGTCGTTTACTTCTCTTCTCCTCTGGCCACCTTTGGTTCTGGTTCGATCCTGCACCTAAGCTCTGCCTAGGTCCCTCGGTACCCACTCGTGGCTACCTCGGTCTCAGCCCTTTCATTCGGTTTCGTCTTGGTCCACGCTCCCCGCCGACCTCACACGGTATCACCTACCCGCTGGTGAACCGTGCACACGTTCCTACGGTATCCCAATGTACCGGCAAACTGTACACGTTCAGACCGACCATCGACCGGTCCGATGCCATTGCTCGACTACGCCTTGGTATCCCGCTCCTTGCCCCTCGCTGCCGACGCATCCTGCAGTACCCCACGTACTGGCAAACTGCACACGTCCCAGCTAACCGACGACCAGACCTGCCTCGACTCGGCCCCGCCAGGTTTCTACTTCTCGCTACTGAACGACCCTGACTACCGCCGATCCAGCTTCGAACCAGCCTTCTCATTCGACTCTTCCTTCAGCGACCAGCTACTACCTTCGTCTACCAGCATTACTTCACATTGGTTCATCGACGCATCTCCAGCCTCCGGAAGACCCATCACATTCAGCCATGATCCACAACGACCTTCGACCCACAGTGCCCATCGCACACATCTCCGATCGTCTACACAACCGACTTATCTGACGTAACCGACCTCTTCCCGGACTAAGATACCAGCGACCCGACCAATATCCTTCAACTTTCAACCTTCATCTTTGTGTACTTCGGTAATAAAGATTTCTGTTTCTTGTTAACCAAATCTCCTCGTTTGTCCTCCTTTACCTGGTTTGTGTCATTCAATCGCTTTTAAACAAAAGTCCGCGGAGTCGATGCCCGTATCGACCTCCGCGACAATACAATGTAAGCGCGTGGCATAATGGTTAGACTCCTAGGAAATGGAATCGTTGACCGCAGTTCAAATCCTGGACCAAGCTGTTGGCATTTCACATGGCGCTAATACCCTTGGGAAAGGTATGCATCCATCTACTCTTCCTCCAGCTATGGGTAAATAGTAGGATGGAATAGGCTCTTTAACCTTGACTAGGTAACCAGTCTAGGAGAAGGAAATCTCTGAATTCAATCCTGTTAAACTCCACTTAAGAAATTGGCCTTGTGTCACATCCTGCTCGTGCGGAGGGTTGGTAAATATATATATATACATATACAATGTAAATATAAATGTACAATGAACGCGATTCCCTAACCTCAAGGCATAGAATACCCTAGGTGGGTTGAGATATCGTTAAAATCAATCAATCAATCGAGATCAGTTATCAGAAACTTGACATTTTCAAAATCTCGGTTTGGTACCAGAGTTCGAACACCGATCTCCGGGGCCACCGAGTAAGCTTACTAATATAAGTAAGACAAGAGTTTTTGTTAAAGAACTGAGTTGGCAAGCTCTAAGTTAGATAATTTAGCTGTCAGCTGACTGCACGTGGCAGAAAGAGAAAGAAAACACAGCTACTGCTACTATTCTTCATTCTTTTAGCTGTTACCCGCACCGACCTCACCGTCGCCACCACTACCATTACTGCTGCTGCTGCTTTTTTTCTTTCTTTTTCTTTTTCTTCTTCATTCCTTCTTTCTTTCTTTCTTTCTTTCTTGTCGATAGTAGCGCACTGACAACAAAAACACGCAGGCTGCTTCTTTCTTTCCAAAATTCCCGCATCGTACGCAGACGTAAGAACGGAAAGGAAGCAACAAAGAGGAGAATATATACATATATATATATATATATATGACAAAGAAGAAAGATCTATATAAAAGAAAAGACATAAAAAAGACATTACTTACTTTTTAAAACTGACTTACTTAATGTTTAATCTAATCTAATCATAACTTGTGAGTTTCATCCGAAAGTGACTTTTTTCGTTTTTTTTATTTATTTAACTTTACGCACACAGTAAAATTTGAAAATAAATACGCAGACACCTTGTTTAATGAATGTGTGTGTACTGCTTAAAGATAAAAATCACTTGGAATATTTTTTGAAAATATAGATTTAACACAAATCTGTTTTAGTTAAAATATATTTTATTTATTTTTGGGTTGTAATTTTACTGTTTGAGGAACGAAAGATTAAAAAAAGAAGACCTTATTAATCTGTTGTTTGTCCAGTGTACTTCACATGTTACTTTAAAAAAAGAAAAAAAAAAGATTAATTTACAAAACTCACGACTATAAAGCTGTATTTTTTGGACGTTACTTCATTTATTTCAACATCTTAAATATTTATTTTGAAATTACTCATCAAAATATACGCACATTCGAGGGAGGTCAACGAAAAAAAAAATCGGAGAAGGGGGAAAAAGGCCGATTTTCAGCAAATCTCACTTGGATACACAAAAAGGTATGGCTAAATTTTTTAATCTATAATTTCTTTAATGTCACAAAAGCAAAACAACTAATTTCCTGGAAATAGGTACAACATTTTTAAGTTTATTAGTAAATTTGGGTAAATGTTTTTTGTTTTTTTTAGGTGTAGCGTGGGAGATTTACCTTCGTTTTTCAATTTATTTTGGAATCTGTGGGAGGAAAATTAAAACAGTCGGTGACCATCGCTTTTTGGATGTTTTAGAATTTTACGGATGGAGATAATTATTAAACAAATAAAAAAAAAGAATAATAATAATAATTATGAATTAGAATGATTGACTAATATAATGAATGAATGTTCATTTTACAACTAAATCGCCGTGCGTTGTGTTTAGGATTTTTTTTAAACAAATGACGATACACATTTTTTTTATTTTATGTTTTCGTTAAATTCGCATTACTTAAAATTCTTCTACCACAATCTGATGTATTATTTAATATTTAGATGCTATTTGATAAATCTTTTTCGTGGGCAAAATAAAAAAAATGTGCTCTATTTTTTTCTTTCTTAAAAGTAAAAGAATGAATCAATTGATACTTTTTTTTAGTTTGTAATAATAATACTAAGATTATTAGTATTTTGATTTTATGGTAACAAAAATCACCAACACACTTTAATGTTTTAAAAGGTGTTTTTTTTTTTTTAATTAAGAGACTAACTGAAGATCATTACAATGAATAACTGGAACTAAATTTAAATTAAAAAAAGAAAGAAAAAAAAGGATTTTTTTTTTTTTAGTTTAGGGATTTTTCTTCAATGAATATTTTCCAACCTCTGTTTATATTTTTATTTGATGTCCCGTTAAGTTTTGAATAAGATTTATTTTTCACTTATAAAAAACAAAAAAAACAACCTTGCAGAGAGAAACCTCTATTAAATAGAGACATGAATAAATGAAATAGTCTGTTTCATTTATTCATGTCTGTCACAATACTGTTTGTTTATGTTTACTACTGTGCCATTAATTAGGACAGGTGCCTCCACAGTTAATTCTTGGATTTAATTTTTTTTTTACCAATTCTGTACTTTCTACGGTTTAGTTTTGTAAAATTTAAAGTAGATTAAATGTAATTCCATAGCAGTTTTATTCCGATGTAAGCATTGCTTACTTTTAGTTTACCAATTCTTAATACAGGTAGATATTTTGAGTCCATCGGTCTTGGATTCTACTAAAAAGTCGTCCTTGTTTATTTTAATGTTGTTTACTGTCGTATTTTGGCACAAAATCGGAAAAGGTGAGACAAGTGGAAATTACGAAACATTCTATAGAACTTATATTTCTTGGAAAGAACTGGGACCAACCAATATACCACCATCTAAATTATTTTCCAAGAATCTTTGAATTGAAAACAAATTAGCTTTTTTTCCCCTTTATTTTTTTTGTTTTTTGTTGATTAGATTAGTTATTCACTCACCATAATGATCATCAGTCGCTCAATTAAAAAAAAATCTTTTAAAATATCAAACTGTATTGTGAGGTTTGTTACCATAACCAAAATACCAACAATTTGAAATACATTTAAAATTTAAATGCATTTTATATTGTTACTATTTTAGTAAAGTAATGTTATCAAATAAATAGAAGTTTTATTTAATTTATTTAAATTCTAAATAAATATTAGCTTTTATTTATTTATTTTTGTATGTTATATTTTGTTTACATTATAATTCCAGAGAGAGCAAACTATTCGTTCACATCTCACGAAAGCTAGTTGAACACAAGGCCAAGTTGCATGAGGAAACCCTCCGTGTATAGGTTGACGATGTCAAAATAACTCAGCTCTGTCGGCATTTTATTCACTTTTTAGATTGTCTCAGACATTAGGTAATGACTCCCTGGTCCTACCACTACCTTTTTTTCATATGTAGTGCTGGCCTGGTGGGTGGTGATGATCCCTTGGAAACTAATCCAGATAATTGTTCCCGGTCGTCACGGATGGTTAGGGATCTTACTTGGGCCACACAGCAAACAAGTGTCTTCTTTTCTCTTTAAATTGATTTATGTAATCAAATAAGGGCGATGGACTTACTTAAAAAGAAAAGAAGAATTTTGAGATGGAAAAATATAAGATAAGATAAAAATAAAAAGATAAGACTATTATTAATAGAGTTTTAAAAATGTCTGGATTATATTTTGTTTCGAAAAAAAAAAAATGCCTGAAAAAAAACGTAGTTTCATTTAAAAACAAAAACAAAAACAAATCCTATTTATTTTAATCAAGAATAAAAAGAAAAGTTTCTGTTCAAGTTTAAAATGTGAAAAGAAGAATTTAATTTGAAATTGTTTTTAATGATCTTAAGAAAAAAAAATTAATGTTACTTACCAACAAAGTTTTTAAAACCGTACCAACCAGATGAAACCAGTTAAAAAAATCAAATATACCCTGTATATAGAAAAATTAGAATAAAGAGAGGGTATATTATACCCTCTCTTTATTTTAATTTTTTTATTTATCAATTTTTAATTTAAATCTAAATTATTCTATTTATTAATTTTTCACTTTACAACCTAAAAAACAATTGTGGGTCGAATATAAGAATTTTCTATTTATTTTTCTATTTATTAATTTTTAATTTAAATTTAAGTTTTTCTATTTATTAATTTTTCAATAAAAAAGTTTTCTTCGTTCTTTTAATTTTAAAAGCGAAATTCAGTAAAAAAATGTATTTTTAAATTTCATTCTTTTTAAACTTTGAATTTAAAATTTTTTATCAAGTATTTAAAATTTTAAAAAATATTTCAACCCTTGTCAAAATTTGTTTTGTAAATTACCCAGAATGCATTGCACAACAAATCAATTTTCTTTCAATGTTTCTTCTTCTGACTTTCGATTTTTAACAGATCGAACTGCTTATATTCGACCCACAATTGTTGTTTTATGTTGTGTAATGTGAAACACATATCTATTTTGTTACAATCTGAAAACAGAAAGCGAAAATACTTTTTTGAGGGTAAAAACAAACACCGAAACAAAAAAGAAAAGTAAAAAAAAAAAAACCCGGTTTCCTTAACTTTTTAAAATTTTAGGCTTGAAAATAAAAGTATTCATTTTGATTTAGTTTTTAAAATTTTTCAAAAATTATCTATATGAAAAAATTTGAAAAACAATTTTGGGTTCTATCAAAAGTTAAAGCGAAGCAAAACCATATGTAAAAACTAGTAAAAACAAAACACTTTTTTCTTAACAAAAACTTTAATTTACATATCTAAATTTTACAAAAATGTGAATATAAGAAATATTTTTAGTTTGTTTTAGATAACTTTTATATTTTTAAATCTTTTTTACCAATGCATTTTTTTTTTTAGTAGTTTATTTCAGTGGCAAAGAAAACAAAATATCCTTTTTAATGTTTCGTTTCACTTTGTGGCGGCAAATCTAGGCTTTTGGCATTTTTATGGTCCAATTTGCTGTTGAAATTTTTTGAGAAAAAGAAAAGGCAACTTAATCATTTTTTAAAGTCGTCCATAATTTACATAAAGACGAACACAAGATAAATTTTGTATTGGATTTACGTTGTAAATTGAAGATCCGCTGTTATATTAAGATACACAAAGTCAGGGTCTGGTTCGGCATTATATGTACATTGTAAATTGAGCCCCCATTTTAGAGCCATTTTATTCGTTCCCACTTTAAAACTTACTTTTTCTCGTAAATGAAAAATATCCGAATATAATGAAGAGTATTTTCAAACGGATAAAATCGAACTGCACAAGAAAAATACACTTTTTGGCAAAATTATTGTGGTTCACTTAACTGAATATATAAGTCCAACAAACTCGGCTCAGTTCGGTTTAATCATTTTTTTTTTTTTTTTTTAGTTTCTTTGTTTGTTTTTTTTTACATTTGATTTTCAGATTTTCAGTACTTATTTTCTACCTCAATTGCTCCTTTTAAATGTTTTTTTTCTATTCACACCTTCGGTCTCTTATCTTTTTATTTTAACAAATTAGATATTTTGCGCCCCCTAACCCCTAGGTCAAAAAGTTTTGAAATAAAATAACTGATGCATTATAAAATTCATTCATTGATAAATCAACTCTGAAAATTTCATTAAAATCGGATAATTCCTTTAATTTTGGTAATTTTTTTTTTTTAATCAGGGGTGTTGATTTGATTTTGTAAAATACATCTCTATGACGTCATCTTTATTGATAACTAAAAGTTTAATGGCAGTTTAAATATCATGAAGAAAAAACTTTAATTTCTTTAGATAAGAGTTTTTAAAAGAAAACCTACTCCTTATAAAAGATCTGGAACTTGGAAAAATTATTCTGTGGAGGTATTATTCTCCTTGTATTTAAGACAATGTGATACAAGATTATCTGATTCTACTCTTACCCCCATCAAAAAAACTTGAGACCGAGGACAGGTCACATACACCTGGACAGCATTTTGCCTTTTCCTCTAAGCTCAGTATAGCCTACTGAGCTTAGAGGAAAAGGCAAAATGCTGTCCTGGTGTATGTGACTTGTCCTCGGTCTCAAGTTTTTTGATTTGTTTTTGTAAGTCTAAGAGGTGCTGCTGGTGCAAGGATCCCCGGTCTCCAGTTGATTTTTTTCTCTTACTTCAGCTTCTTGAAGAGCGTCCCATCGTGGTGTAATGGTTAGCAAGCTAGTCTCGCATATCCAATGCTACTGAATAGCGAGTTCGATCCTCACTGGATGCCCCATACTTATGACCTTGTGTCACATCCTACGTATGGCGAACGGATTGAGTAAATAAACAGGGCGTCCCACCGTGGTGTAATGGTTAGCAAGGTCGTTTTACAGATTCATTACTACTGAATAATAATAGCGAGTTCGATCCTCATAGTTTTGAACAGGTTGAGTGAATGATACCTACTTATTTAGTACTTTAACTTCAAGAACCAATATACTTTAAATTAAAAAAATCAAACTAAAAACGACACGGCTTTAATATTATTAAACAATCCTAAAATTGTCCTTTTTTTTCTCTTCTTATAAATAGAATGAAATAGAATAAAGGGCTGATCTTGCGAATCGGTCGGAAAATTAAAACATATTACAGGGTGACCCAGAAAAAACAGAATCCAAATTATTTATTTTCCCATTAAACTAACTCTAAACCCTAACCCTAAACCCCCCCTAGTTAAAATTAGCAGTTTTATTACAAAATGTGTGGGTTCTGTTTTATTCTAGGTCACCCTGTATACATAAAAATACCCAGAAAAAACAGAACTCAAATTATTTATTTATTTTCCCATTAAACTAACCCTACCCCCTAACCTAGTTAAAATTAAATTTTTACACAATTTGTGGGTTCTATTTTTTGGGGGTCACCCTAATTTCCCGACCGATTTGCAAGTTTTGCCGAATAAAGTCCCCATTTTCCCCCTCCAGTTTTATCACTGATAAATAAAAAGTGTTATAAATAAAATGAATTAAAGTGTTATAAATTATTGTTTTATTTGTTGTTTTATTTTTCGTATTTAATGTTAATTTTATTTTTCGGGTATCTATATTTATCGTTTTCATAACAATAACATCGCTGTTAGTGTTTCTAAGAAGTGCCAAACCAAAACATCCTCTTCATCCATTTTTGTTTAATCTCTCTCTTCTTTAGTTATCTTAAATTCCGTTAGTCACAAAACCAGAAATCTGAACTCATTCCCAAATATTTGAAAAATCTAGATTAAAATCTCAGGCTGATCATGGCTACAGTTTTGTTTTTTTTTGTTTTGTTTTTTATTAAATTCTCAAATATTAAATAAATACTAAGTAATAAGCTGTGGTCCATCCAGATTTGTTGTGGAGGGGAAATTTAAATCTATACTTGTTGAAAGAACTGTTGGTTCTTCTACTAAATTCGAGCTACTAAAACAGTGGTGGGTCGATTAGTTTTCTAGTTTGATTTTTAAAACAGAACTTAACCAATGAGAAAGTATTTCAAAACTGACACGAACGGGATTTAAAAAAAAAGAAAAGAAAATGTACCGCTCAGCTGTTTATTGTTTATGACGACAACACGTCCTCATTCCTCCAACTATAGCTGCTGCTGATGTTACTGCTGCTGCTGATGTACTGATGATGATGATGACGAGTGAACGAGGAAGTAACAACACAATCGTGTTTTTATTTTTATACATGAGACAACCCGGAGATCTCTGTTAGGATTCCATCTTTGGGTCAAATGATATAAATTATTTATAAGTTACCTGAAAAAAAAACCCCCAAAAACCCCAGAAAGTTTTCAAATAAAATAACTGATGCATTATAAAAGTCATTCATTGATAAATCAACACTAAAAATCGGATATTTCCCTGATTGTTGTTAATTTTTTTTTTTTCAATCAGGGGTAGTGATTTGATTTAAAAAAAATATGTCTATGACGTCAAAATTGTTGGTACCTTGATATGTTTTAGGTATGGCCAAAATCACTCGTGTTTTTACCCCCCTCCCGAATTAGTATTTAAAAAAATGAATGATCGAAACTTAACGTTATTTTTGTTTTATTATGAAAAGGAAGGATTAAAAAATAAATCACATGTAAAGATTATTTATTTTAAATTCTTTAAAATGGGTGAATTTTATAAGTTAAAATCTGTATATGTCAAAATGACGCATTTTTGTCGTTTTCTTTCTCTTTAAAGATGTGTTAGTAACACAACACAATCGTGTTTTTTTTTTATTTTCATACACGAGACAACCCGTAGATATTTGTTAGGAATCCATTTGTGGGTCAAATGATGTCTGGTATAATATTTTGGGTATGGCCAAAATTTAATTGTCCTGGGTCTGAGGTTAAACTAAACTGCATCAAGTGGTGATGTTCCAATTGTAGAGCTCTGAGGAATGTGGAATACCCATTACTCCCAGGTCCAATTTGATCCGGAGTGGTTAAGGTAAAATATAGATAAAAAAGTAAGTTTAAAAAAATGTTAAGAAAAAAATGAATTTGAAAAAAAAAAAAAAAAAAAATTGAATATCCAACAAGAATGAATAAAACAAAATGTCTTCGGCATAAAATAACTCAACAAGGTTTGACATGCTGTAAAATCCGACAGACCGACCAACCAAAATTTCACGTGTTTTTAACCCCCCAGCCCGCCCTGAATTAAAATTCACCAAAACTGAAAAAAAAAACAACAAAAAAAAAAAAGAAAACTTTATGTAATTTTTGCTGATTAAAAATAAATCTCATGTAATTTTTTTTTTCATTCTTTAAAATAGGTGAATTTTATAAATTAAAATCTGTATATGGCAAAATGGCATTTTTTGTCGTTTTTTTTTCCTCTCTTGAAGATGTGCTCTTTTTAATGTGTTTTATTTCATTGTTATAGGAGTCGATTTAGCTCAGTCGGTGGAGCACACGCCTCGGAATCACAAGGTTCCTTGTTCAATACTGGTTCTGCCAACTCACTGCATAAGTAGCACAGATGGGGTAATCTGATCTGTGCGGTAAAGTGGAGAGCTGACGGTAGGTGTGACGCTCCACCTAAAAAAAACAAAAAAAACTCTCTGGTCTAGTGCTAGCGAAAAGGAGATAGATTCCCTCAGTCAAGCTGATACCGACTATAGGTTACTCCACCAACATTACTTTTTTTACTTTATTTCATTGTTATAATTAAGAAATTCGTAGAATTTTTGGACCATATGACCTTTAGGAACCCCTTTTTGATCTCGATTAAGAAAGGACATGTTTTTCATTTACACCGTCAATATCGGTTGTTTTAACAGACGATTTTTAGATTCAAAAAAATTATAAAACTAACCCCTAACCACCCCTAACAAACAACCGGATATTGACAGTGTAAATGAAAAACATGTCCTTTCTTAATCGAGATCACAAAGGGGTGCATAAAGGTAATATGCTCCAAATAAGTTTAGACTCCATTCTTTAAATAAAAGTTTAAATAAAAGGGGAGGTGCTGTCATACTGTAATGGGCATATTTACAATTTACATTTTTAAATGATTTTAAACTATATTAATACATTGGCTCTTAAAACATTGAAATCATTAAATCATATTGTATACAAATGATTTGTACTAGATATTAATAAATACTAAAAACCAAATAAATACTTGTAAATTATTAGTATCAGATAGGAATAGTTAATTGAAGATATATAAACGTATATGTATATGTAAATTATTAATGAATAGTTACTTGAAACCATATATCTATGTGCCAATTATTTGTATTAAGAATACTTACTTAGCTATAATTGTTTGCAAATTATTATTTTATTTATGTGAGTTTTTCACACCAGTATGAGTAACTGGTGATTTTTCCCTTGAGTCCAAGTGACAGCAAGTCTCCTCAACTCTCTCTTTTAAGTTAGTCCTGTCGGTGGGGCTCTGAAATATGACGACTGCACCTCTGCAGAAGGGTAAGACCTCTCCCCCTCAATGGTGCCACCAGTTGGCTGTGGGTGGTGACCCATGATGCTTAAGGATGGTCATGCCAAGCCCTAGCAACTCTATGATTGTCCCAACCCTATTGCCCTAATGGCAAGTACCAACCCTTTTTATCATATGTGCTAGAAGGTTGTGGCTGAGGGTCCTCATGTCCTGGGAATCAGGTTAAAATCTATCTCATGGTGAGGTTCCAGTTCTGGAGGTTTGGGGAATGTGGAGCACCCCTTCATCACCATTGCTCCCTGGTCAACTCTGACCCGGAGTGGTAGTACCTGTTAGAATCCCATCTATGGTTTAAATAGAAAAATATGTTTATGAAAAAAAAATTGAATATCCATTAAGAATGAATTTATTTCAAAACTTTGTCGGCATTAAATGACCCAACGAGGTTGATATGCCATAAAACTAAAACAAACAAACAAACTCTTTTAAGTTATTTACCCAACCCGCTTACCATGGGTAGGATGTTGCATAAGGTTACGAGTATGGAACTTGCTATTTAGCACTAAATGACCTGCAGCACGGGCTTGCTAAAAATTTACACCAAGATGGGATGCCCAGGACTCTTCTAAATATTCTAGCCAATCTCAGCAATGCTATGATCTAGGCCAGTTAGGTCAAGCATGTGGCCCTCAGCAAGTACAGGTGTGGCCTGCACTTTCATACTATTTTTTTTTTTTACAGTACCCTAGGATTTTTACATATTTTTTCCAAAAATCCATGGGCGAAAACGGTGATTTATTTTCATTACGGCAATGTGTTAACACTCTGTTATCAACACATCGTCTCTCACTCCTTCCTTTTGTGTTGTGGAAAGAGGAGCCTAACTCGGTCAATTAAAGGGAGTGAGTCTTTCCACTTGCCTTCTCCTACTTTCAATCAACACATGGCTGTAATTGAAAGTGACAGTGACACTTGTACATTTTATTATTTGAACTTTGTCAGTAATAATCCTTTTTTCTTTTATAACAAAAATGTTTTTTTTTTATATATGTATTCAATGGCTTTTAGTTGATAATAAAGAAATGATAGCAGTCATCACTTTGTAATCTATGCAGCCCCCATGACATACATATGTAATCCATACGGCCCTCATGACATACATATGTAATCCATGTGGTCCAGTTTGACATGCCTGATCTAGGCAGTATCTATTTCCAAATTCCCCCAGTTGTTTTCTCAGGTTTTTTGCGATTGTTCCAAGAGCTCCAGCTATGATTGGCATTACTGACACTTTCATATTCCACAAATTTTATTTCTTAAATTTTTACCTCTCTGGCAAGGTCTTGGTATTTATCTACTTTCTCATTTTCCCTTTATTCTAACTTTATGATCTGAAGAAGTTCACTAGCTGACATGTTCAGTCGGTTTAGCTTGGTTAGTAGAGCATCTGAATTAGAACCACAAGGTTCCGAGTCCGATGCCGGTCCTCGTCTACTCAGCGCATGAGTAGCACAGCTTGTATCTGTGTGGTAAAGTCACGAAGTGATGGTATGTGGCGCAGATGTAAAAACAATCTCCCTGGTCTAATGGTAGTGAACAGGGAATTGACTCCTTCACTGTCCAGCTGATATCAACAATAGGCCACTCTGCTTACTTAGGTCTGGTTTTCTGGTCGGATTTGGGGGTCTTTTTGTATCAAAAGTCCCAGATATTCATATGGGTAATTCCATGTCAAATCAGTTATGCCGATTTTTAGCTCTCCAAATTTGAGGGGTGTCGCAAAAAATTGGTGACTTTTTGTAATCTATTTTTGTCTGTAAAATGAGTTCTAGAGCTTCCCTCCTGCTAAAAATTGGGTTATAAAAACATTTTTGCCCAAGGAATCTAAAAAAAAAAAGTCTTAAAGTCAACCAATTTTAAATTATTGATGATTTCTGCTTTTTTCATAGCAAGATCAATATCCCGATGTGGCACTGCATCTATGACAAAAAATTTTTCTATTATTATTTCATATATATTGAACATTATTTGTACCAAAAAGATAGTTTTGTTTTTGCTCAGAATCGAAGCTGCAACATCAGTTAGAATACTTGAAACCATACAAATATGTGGAAACTAATGATTATTATCATTATTAAATAGGAATAGATACTTGAACCAGATAAATACTTGAAAAAGGCTTCTGTATTAAATAACCCAACAATGGTTGACATGCCATAAAACTAACCAACCAACAGTTGTGTGCATAGAAGTCATATTTTAAGAAGCCATTTTGGTTGTTTTCTTTGCAATTTGGATTAGCCAATAAATCTGTTAGTGAATTGACATAAGTTTTACTGTTGTCTATGAAAGAGCAACTTAGACACAATTTCCTAATGTAAGTAGAAACTAAAGTGACATATTTTTCTACTTTGAAAAGCATAATGTACATTAAATGTCTCCAAAGAAGGAATTAATCTGATTGATCAACAAATATAATCACAGCATCTGCCATATTCTGAACATTTTGCTGCCCTGGGAATGGATTTGTTGAAGCACTGGTGTCCGGCAACTGACTTGGTAAACACTCATAAGGTCATTAATCATCTTAAAAACAGCAACCATGAGCACCTTTTTGATTTCCATGTTTCTAATACACATGAGCATGCCTACAAAGTCAGAAAACAGCATAGCTCATATGACTTTCAGAAACATTTTTTCAAACTCAGAGTTGCTGAGGCATGGAATAAATTGCCTGCATCCGTTGTAGGATGCTGAAACTCTGCATCTCTCAAAACCTCCATGCTTCCTGTAATTCGACAAAACTATACCTGATATCGTCCCTCCATACACATATGCACGCACACATACATGTATATTATTACTGTACGCTATTCATGTTCCTGACACCAGTACATTATTCTATGTACTATATATGAGCCTTTGATTAGTTGTGATGCACCTGAGCACTGTATTCAATAAATTTCTTTATTATTATTATTATTATTATTATTATTATTATTATTACTAGCAAAATAAAAAACGACCTCTGGGCGATGTAAAAATAGATTTTTGAAACATATTGCCTGAGGGGGGAGTTAAAAATTCAATGTCATCGAGTTTGTACCCTAAGTAAGTAAAATCATCAAATTCATTAAAGGATTAAAAAATAAAACAATTTGAAATGTAAACTTTAAATATGTATTAAAAAAAAACCAAACTATATATAGATATATAATACCAGTCATGTATTTATTAAAACTTGTTTTAAAAAACAATGAGGACTGTCTAATGTTGCATGTTCAAATTTTGAGTGTATTTATTCTATGTTATTACGATTTTGGGTAATGTGACGTAAGCAGTGATGTAGTTTTTGTTACAGACAAAAACCGGAAGCGAATCTCCATTAATAGATTATAAACTAATTTTTTTACTTTTATTTCAATTTATTTTATAGAATGAAATAATTTTATTGGTTTTTGGGTTTATTTAAAACTAGAAATGTGTAACTCATTCAATTACAGTGGCATTTTAAATTATAATATTGCCTTATTCAATGCATTTAATGGTGAAGTTCCAATTTTGAAGCTTTGGGAAGTATGGAGTATCCTTTCATTGCCATTACTCCCTGGTCCACTCTGACTCAGAGTGGGAGTACTTGTTAGGGTCCCATCTATGGGTTTAATAGATCAAAAAGTAAGTTTTTAAAAATGTTAAGAAAAAAATTGAATTTGAAAAAAAAAAAATTGAATATCCAACAAGAATAAATAAAACAAAACATCTTTGGCATAAAATAACTCAACAAGGTTTGACATGCTGTAAAATCCAACCGACCAAAATTTCACATGGTTTTATCCCCCCCCCCACTCTGAATTAAAATTCACCAAAACTCTGAAAAATAAAAATAAAAGAATGAATGAAATTTGATGTAATTTAAATAGAAAAAGATTGAGCTTTAAAAAAAAAATGTTCAATACCCATCAACGATGAATAAAACAAAATGTCTTTGGCATAAAATAACCCAACAAGGGTTGACATGCCGTAAAGTCCTACCAACCAATTGCTGCTACTTTCTTTGTCTATTATTTGCCCAACCCCTCCACATGAGCAAGGTGAGACAAAAGGTCAATTTCTAAGGCAAAGTTTATTAAGAGTTTTCTTTCTAGACTCTTTCACTTTATAGTGACATTTCAAATAATATTCCATTCTTCAGTTATTGGAGGTGCTTGTAGTGCAATGGTTATCATTGTAGGAAATGGACATGGTGACTCAATTCAAATTCTGGATAAGTTTTTTAAATCTCACATCGCGCTAATACCCTTAGGAAAGGTATGAATCCAACTATTTTCCTTCCAGTTATTGATAAATAGCAGGGCAGACTGATCTCATTATCCTTGTACAGCAACCAATGTAGGATAAGGAAACTCTGAATTCAAACCCATTAAACTCTGCTTAAATCTTGTTCATGCACTCATCAATACATTACTGTCATGCGTGTGTAGTGACTCAATACATTACTGTCACTAGCAAATATATGCACCCTCCGGGTGCAAGTATTTAATTTAATGTAATAAAATATTGTATAAATTAGAAAGGCTAATGAAACATACAGATAAAAAGATTTGAAACTTGAAACTTACTCTTCCATCACTCTCGTCTTTCATTGTTATTTTTTCTAATTTAAGTATTTAATTATAAGAGGAAGTAAAGAATAAAATGACAGTTATTTTATCTTGTTAATGGATTTCATTCAAGATTCATTGAAGAGATTTTTGCTTATATTCATTAAAATCAAACAGTTAGAAATCAATAATACTAAGCACATATTTATTAAATTCGATTTTAATATTAATATGCAAATTAGCCTTCCTGTTCACACTGTTAACCGCTATTTTGTTGTATATATAAATATAATTGCATGTTATCAGTACGTAGACATAGTTAGTGTTAATAATTAAGACAATTTTATAATAATTGAGGTTTACATAAAAATAAAATCATTGATGCAAATAACTAAGGGAATTGTGACTTGAGTTATATATTATAATAAGATGTGAAGAAAATGTGTATGTGTGTATATATATATATATATATATATTATATATATATATATTGTATATCAGCATTGCAATCTCGGAAGAGTATATAATTCTTGTGCCCTGAAGTTACAGCGCCTCCTGTGACTATGAAGTCCAATGTTCGAAAGAATAGCCTTGACCACAGATGTCACATATGAAGGTTGTCCCTGCAGAGGATGTGCCAGTGTTTTGTTGCTGCCACTTTTTTCTGGACTTCTTGGTTATATATATATATATATATATATATATATATGTATATGTGTGTGTGAGAGAGAGAGTTTCTAACATTACACCTACATTTCTTCATATCTATCTATCTATCTATCTAATATATATATATATATATATATATATATATATATATATATATATATATGAGGAAGAATGAATAAAGAAAAGAAAGAACAGAATGGATAATAAAAGATGAATTTAATCAATATCACTTACACATGTGTTTCGGTCAGCATTCCACAAGTGATTTAAAAAAATTCTCTTCGAACATTTCTAAAAATTCTCCTTTTTTCCCCAACGAATTTTTTCATTCAAAATAAAATTTCACTCTGATGAAGGTCGAATCTTCTCTGTGTGCGGAATATTTTCACACAGATGAACTGACCAAAACACATGTGTAAGTGATATTGATTAAATTCATCTTTTATTATCCATTCTGTTCTTTCTTTTCTTTATTCATTCTTCCTCATATTGTCAGATTCATTTCCAATTTCCATTTTTACATATATATATATATATATATATATATAAAGTTTTGACCTAAATGTTTCACATGTCATAAAATACAACCAACCAACACTATGCTATGGGGATCCTCACCATGGATTTCTTAGCTCAATTCTAAAAAGATCTAATCACGAGAAGGTCACTAATTTCACTTGATGATTAATGGCAGGACTTAACACTGTATTTATTTAGAATCTGTGATTGATAATGTTGATAGTGCCGCTCTGATTCAAAATTGTTTTTATGAATAACATGAAAATAGAAATAGTTATTAAGCAAATTGGCTGGTAAAAAAAAGAAGCCCAATCCCAGTGTTAGATGTAATGCGAAGTTAATGTAACTTGGCATTGTAACTGATTTAGTTATTCATTAGAGTCCGATTCAATGATCATAAAAACAGAAAGACGGCTTTGATTCTACTGATGATATCCAAGACAATAGAAGAAATAATCACAGACTAGTGAGACCTGTGGATATACAATAGTATGATAATTTAATTATTACAATGTTTGATATTTTTAGTTAAGAGCTATTGAAAAATACTTCAATTTGTAATAAGTATAATAATTTTGAATTAACTCTCTCTCATTCTTTTTTCTTTCTTTTTTTTTCTTTCTTTTTTTTTCTTTCTTTCCTTCTTTTCCCCTCTTCATTATGTTCGATTGAAACAGATTAGTGGTATCACTTCTGTGCACTCATCCCTTCTCTATATCTTTCCTCTACTCTCTTTCTATCTTTCTTTTTTCTTATATTTTTTCTGTGTTTTTCTTCCCTTTCTTTCTTTATAATAAAAACAGAATGGTTCATTATTTAGCTAAAATAGGAATTTGGCAGATAAGCAACACCATATAATCAGGATTTACATTTTTGCATTTCCTCTTGGGTGGTCTCATTTTTAACCAGAAGGTGTTGCAAGATGATACCAGTTGTAAAATTGAGGAATATTTATACCTCAAGTTGTTAAGAATAGAATCAATTAGACAATTCAATGGAACCAAGTCACCTATGCAATTCACATACCTAGGTAGCAATATCTCATCTATAGAATTACCTAAGCAATTACCATCAAGTAACTCTGGACAGGAGCTTCTTTCTTCATATATCAGATTTTATGCTGTTTCAAACAAGATGGAGACATCTCGCATTAAGTGGTAAGCCTCTGAAATTTTTAGACCAGTTTACATACCTAGGTAGCAATATCTCATCTACAGAATCACCTGTAATCTTTCAATTACATGGACATTTCAAACAATAATATTGCCTTCATCACTGCTACTTTCTTTGTCTCTCTCTGTGTATTTAGCCAAACCCTCCACATGAGCAGAATGAAACACAAGGTCAATTTTTAAGCGGAGGCTATTCAGAGTTTTCCTTCTCCTAGATCGGTTACCTGTCTGCCCTACTATTTAGCTGGAGAGAGAATAGTTGGTTGCATACTTTTTCCAAGAGTATTAGCACTATGTGAAATACAAACAGCCTTGTACAGGATTTGAACTCTGGTCGCCATGTTCATTTCCTTTGATGATAACCAATACACCCTGAGCATCTCTTGTTTAAAAAAAAAACTTCAGACTGAATTTTCCTCTCAATGTGTTATGATAGAAATTTTGAAATCTTTTGCTGAAATCATCATCATCGCCATCAAGTCGTGCTGACAACACAAATCACCATGACTCTTCCTTGCCACCCATCCCTATCAGCCATCGCTCCTGGTAGGTCCTCTGCACAGCATCCAGTATCCATACAGAGCTGATCAATATAGGTTTTTGCTGGCCAACCCACACTGGTGTATCCATGTGTAGGTGACCGAAAAAGAACATCACTTATGAGCTCGTCCCAGCTTGTTCAGCATGTCTTCTTCATCTTAACTGGATGTTTTGTGTGATAGGAGGCAAATGGCTATACAGCTTCTCTTTTTTAGGTGTTGCTTCCGGGATTTGTTCAAGACAGCACACAGCACCCTTATACAGTTCCCATCTAGCTTTTCTTTGTCCAAGTGGTGCAGCCATACAATAGCCCTGATCTGGCTACTACTTGGAAGAATTCTCTCTTTATTGAGAATACAAAAGAGCAAAAAGACTATACAGTGGTACCTCAACTTAGGAGTTTAATTCATTCCACTTGTAACTCAATTTCTTCATATCAAATCAATTTTCCCAATTGGAATAAACTGAAATGCCATTAATCCATTCCGGGCCCCGCCCAAACATTAATTTTGTTGTTGTTGTTATGCCTTGTTTTAAATAAGAAAAATAACAGTGTATTGTATAAAAGCATAACAGAATAGAATGTAATGAATTATGAGCAGTAAGGTGTTTTCATTTTTATTTTTTTATAAATAATATTTTTCTTTGGTGTAATAAATTTGGAAACTTAAAATGTTTTTTGTCAACTTATTAACTCTTAACATCCTGTTGAGAATTTTCTTAGTCCAGAGCCCAATTCCTATAAGGATTTATCAATAAATGGCTAAAAATGGCATTTTCCTCTAAAGTTACCTGTTTTTTTCTTAAATCAAAGACTTCTAAATGTTTAATATTACATTTAAACAAAGGCTATCATTTGGGGTAGATTAGGAAAATGAATGTGACTTCCGGCCGGGTAGAATGAGGCGGTATAGGATGTTAAGAGTTTTAACATAAAGTATATTTGAAGCTCACTCGTACCTCAATTTTTAGCTCACAAAACAAGGCAAAAAATTGACCAAATAAGACTCATAAGTTAAGGTACCACTGTACTGATTTTGGGAAAAAAAAAAAAAAAGACTAAAATGAAACCTAATAGTTTGTTTCACTTAAAAACAGATGCTTAACATATTAAAAAATGTTTGAAAATAATTTATCATTTATTAAACTTTGATATTTTGTCCCAGAATCATGAATAACAAAACTTTTGAAAAAGGTTATTCTTTTGATAATATACTTGCTTTTTCTTTTTTCTGGCATGTCAACTCTTGTTGGGTTATTTTATGCTGAAGACATTTTGTACTATTCATTCTTGATGGGTATTGAAAATTCTTTGTTTAAACTCAACATTTTTAACCACATTTTTGTTAACCCATTTTCTTCTATTCAACCTATAGATGGTACTCTAACAGGTACTACCACTCCAAGTCAGAGTGGACCAGGGAATAAGGTTGAAAAAGGGGGTTCTCCAAACTTCCTACAGCTCCAGAATTGGAACTTCATAATTAAATGCAGTTCAATGTCACACCCAGAACTCCATTATTAAATACCAAAACCACTTCATACCATCATTAATACAAACCACTTCATACCATCATTAATACAAACACTTCATACCATC
This sequence comes from Doryteuthis pealeii, assembly GCA_023376005.1. NCBI lineage: Eukaryota > Metazoa > Mollusca > Cephalopoda > Myopsida > Loliginidae > Doryteuthis > Doryteuthis pealeii. Next base: position 115,414,500 of record CM042144.1, read on the forward strand.
ATTAATACCACTTCATACCATCATTAATATAAACCACTTCATACCATCATTAATAAACCACATTCATACCATCATTAATATGAACCACATACCATCATTAATATGAACCACTTCATATATTTGATTTTTTTTTGTACCTATGAGAAAAGAATATTTTAAAGATTAATTCTCTTAAAATTTTCCCTGGCGGATTCTATTAAATAACTGATGAAATTTTAGTTTTATTCTACACTAAAAGTGGTTTCCCAACCCTATTGCCCTTATGGCAAGCCCCAACCCCTATTTATCATATGGGTGCTAGAAGGCGGTGGCTGCGGAGTCTACATGTCCTGGGAATGACGTTATACTCTATCTGATGGTGAGGTTCTAGTTTTGGAGGTTTGGGGAATGTGGAACACCCCTTTATCACCATTGCTCCCTGGTCCACTCTGACCCGGAGTGGTAGTACCTGTTAGGGTCCCATCTATGGGTTAAATAGAAAAATGTATTTATAAAAAAAATTGTATTATCCATTAAGAATTGATTTATTTCAAAACTTTATCGGCATTAAATGACCCACTGAGGTTGATATGCTGTAAAACAAACCAAACCAAACTAAAAGTGGCTACCTGGCGTCTAGGTGTGTGTGTGTGTGGGGGGGGGGGGGCAAAGAAGTTAGTCTTGCAGATCCATTATTACTGAATCATAAATTGGATCCTTGCGTGTTGCCCAATTAAAATCTCTATGTAAAAAAAGACCTTGCGTTGATCCGGCCTGGTGGGGTGTCAGAAAAAAAAAGTGCACAAACTCTCTGAAAAGAAAAATTAATTTCTCCTATTTAAAATAGTGAATGAAAAAAAAAAAGTTTTCTTCATGAATATAAATCAAATCTTCATTATGTTTGCTCAAAAAGCAAACTATGGTGATAGTGAATGTGTACATATATTTACTTTGTTGTTAATCGTTTTATTTTTGCAGTTTCCTCCGGACATACATAGATACATACACACCAACTGCCCTTTATATATGTACTAGAAGTGGCTACCTGGTATTGCCTGGGTAGAGGGGGGGGTAAAAAGGTAGTCTTGCAGATCCATTATTGTTGAATCGTGAGTTGGATCCCCACAGAATGCCCCATTAAAATCCCTATGTAAAAAAGACCTTGCATTGATCCAGACACTGAAAACAAAAATTAATGTCTCCTTTTTAAAATACTAAATGAAAAAAAAAGGTAATTTATGAGGAAGTGCGTCCCGGTCTCCTGCCTCAAAAATTGCTACCCGGTGACTATCAAAATAACAACCCCAGTAATTCTTGTTTATTTATCGTAATTTGTTGTAATTCTTGTTTAGATATGAAGATGGATATATAGTTTGGAATAGACTGAGATAGATAGATAGATAAACAAACAAAATAATATAGACAGATATGAACAAATGGAGATAGATAGATATTTTCGACAAGTAAATGTATTTGAGGGGCCGCATCTTTTTTTGTCGTAATTCTTGTTTATTTAAACTAAAAACAAGACATTAAACAAACATTAATAAAAAAAAAATCTTAGTATTTAAAGTAATATAGATAAATATGAACAAATTGAGATAGATAGATAGATATGGATAGTTTTAAATAGACTGAGCTGGATTGTTATTTTAATAGTCACCGGGTAGCAATTTTTGAGGCAGGAGACCGGGATGCACTTCCTCATAAATTACCGGAAAAAAAATTCCACATTATCATTTCAATTTTGTTTTTATCATCACAAATATAAATCAAATTTTCATTATTTTTGTTTCAAAAGCAAGATCTGGTGATAGTAAATGTTGTCATTAATTATTTTATCTTTGAGTTTCATCCGGACATACATACATACATACATACCAACTGCCCTTTAAGGCAGCTACCCAGTGTCGCCTGGGTAATAAAAGGTTAGTCTTGCAGATCCATTGATTTTTTTGGTCTTACATAATTGATTTATGTTTTAATTACGAACGCAACCAATGACTTTCCCTTCTCTTACTATTCAAATCCTAATTTTTAAATATCTTGTGTTTATAGTGAATGTGTATATATATTTACTTTGTCATTAATTGTTTTATTTTTGTAGTTTCCTCCGGACATATACCCATACATACATACATACACACAACTGCACTTTATATATATATATATATATATATATATATATATACGATGAGGAAATTAATCCGACAATATGAAAAGAAAATATTTAAAAATATAACAAACACAGGATGTTACGATCAGGAAACAATTTTTAGTGTCAATACTTAAGTATTTCGGTATTTTATACCATCTTCAGGACACTGTTAGGTGAGGAACAAAATGAAAGATGTTAAGTGTATAGTGGTTGTGTGAATCTGATGCTGTTAACCGTTAATTTTCATATGCGCGTTTGTTTCCTGATTGTAACATCCTGTGTTTGTTATATTTTTAAAATATTTTCTTTTCATATATATATATATATATATATAAATAGATAAATTAATCCAAACCAGTTGTTTTGTTGTTTATTTTTCTCTGTAGGGTTCATGTACTCTTTAGTCTTTCTTAGGTATTTGTAGCATTTAGTAATGCTTAAAAGCAACCCATTATTTGATCCAAGCTTCAGTTTTTTTGGTTGTTTTTTGTTCTAATGGCAACTAACACGTGTCTCACCACTAAGCTGTTGTATATTTTGGCACGAATTTGCTCAAATATTAAACACTCAAGAGAAAACGAGTCGAAATGAATCAATGATATAATTGCAAGAATGGCTGCCTCTAAAATTCAGGCAAAATGGTTTAGATTTTGTTTTTTAAGCTTTTTTTTTTTTAGCAAACATTTATAGCTTTCAGTAACTTTTCTTAATACAAATAATTTACAGTTATATGGTACCAAGTATTCCTATCAAATACAAATAATTTACAGTATTAATATCATATTAATTTGATAGGAATACTTGATACCATATAACTGTAAATTATTTGTATTTGATAGGAATACTTGATACCATATAACTGTAAATTATTTGTATTTGATAGGAATACTTGATACCATATAACTGTAAATTATTTGTATTTGATAGGAATACTTGATACCATATAACTGTAAATTATTTGTATTTGATAGGAATACAAATAATTTACAGTTATATGGTATCAAGTATTCCTATCAAATACAAATAATTTCTAGACAGATATATTTAACCCATAGATGAGACCCTAACAGATACTACCACTTTGGGTCAGAGTGGACGAGGTACTCTACACTTCCCACAGAACTATATAACTGTAGACTTGCCATCAGATATTGTTCAGTGTCATACCCAGGGAACCTTGAAGAGTGGTAGTACTTCTTAGGGTCTCATCTATGGGTTAAATAGGAAAATATAAGTTTAAAAAGTGTTTAAATAATTGAGTACCCATAAAAAATGAATGCAACAAATGTCTTTGGCATAAAATAAATGGTTACCACTGTAACTGTAACTGTAAATTATTTGTATTGATAGGAATACAAATAATACATGCCATAAAACCCAACTAGCCAGGACACGTCGTTTTTTTTTTTTTTTTTTTTTTTTTTTTTTTTGAGTGGTGCTCTTACCCCCTCAGCAGGGGATACAGTCAGTGTATTCTAATTCTTGCTGACAGGGTGGTAATGATTATGAAGAAATTAGCATATATGATAAAAAATATTTAAGGTAAGGCAGAGATGCTGATAGGTACGCATACTGTGTCCTTGATGCATAAAAATCTAAAAGGACACTGTAAAATCATATCCATGCGTCCTAGTGTTTTCCTTTTTTCTTCCCTCACCATTTCAAGCTAACTGTAAATATAGTTTCTTAGAAATGAATTACACAGGATAGGTTACAAGGTAGGAGTTAGATGGCTTTAGTTGGGACCCATAAATTTTCCAGGGGTCTCATTCAAAGCAAATATGTGTGTCCCAGGATGCACTAAATCAAAAAGCTATCAGCATCACTGGGGGGGGGGGGTAATTTTTTATTTTTTATATTTTTTTTTTATTTTTCTAATTTTTATTCTTTTTATTTTTTTGATTGAGATATTGAAAATAGCATTTGAGAGTCTTGTTCATTCCCAATTCTATCTGTCTTATCCATTATAATGGCATCATCCAGAATCTGCTAGAATCTGAAGAGACTCTAAGAGGTCTTCATACCAACTATTTTCTGGTCATATCCTGTCATTAATGATTAGTCTTAGCACTTTGTTAAGTGTCACCTAAAATAGATTATTAACAATAAATAATAATACCTGCACTCACACATTTACAATCCACATGTTGTAGAATGTAGATTTATTCTTTATCTGAATCTTCTAACTTAATATATGTTTTCTTTTTTTTTTCTCTTTTTTTTCTCTCTTTTTTTTCTTCTCTTTTTTTTTCTTCTCTTTCTTCTTTTTTTTTCTCTTCTCTTTTTTTTTTCTTTCTTTTTCTTCTCTTCTTTTATTTTTCTCTTTTTTTCTTCTCTTTTTTCTTTCTTTTTTTTCCTCTTTTTTTTCTTTCTTTTTCTTCTCTTCTTTTTTTTCTTTTTTAATTTTCTCTTCTTTTTTTTCTTTTTCTTTTCTCTTTTCTTTTTTTCTTCTCTTCTTTTTTCTCTTTTTTTTTTTCTTTTTTCTCTTCTTTTTTCTTTTTTTCTCTCTCTTCTTTTTTTTCTCTCTCTCTTTTTCTTCTTCTTTTTTCTTTCTTTTTTTTTCCTCTTTTTTCTTCTCTCTTCGTTTATCTTCTCTTTTTTTTTTCTCTTTTTTTTCTTTCTTTTTTTTCTTTTTTTTTTTTCTCTTTTTCTTCTTCTTTTCTTTTTTTTCTCTTTTCTTTCTCTTTTTTTCTCTCTTTCTTCTTCTTTTCTTCTCTTCTTCTTTCTTTTTTTTTTTTCTTCTTTTTCTTCTCTTCTTTTTCTTTTCTCTCTTCTTCTTCTTTCTCTCTTTTTTTTTTTTTCTCTTTTTTCTCTTCTTTCTTTTTTCTTTTTTTTTCTCTTCTTCTTTTTTTCTCCTCTTCTCTTATCTTCTTCTCTTCTTTTTTTTTCTCTCTTCTTTTTTTCTCTTCTTTAACCCTTAACATCCTATACCACCTTATTCCACCCGGCTGGAAGTCACATTTTGTTTTCCTAATCCACCCCAAACGATAGCCTTTGTTTAAATGTAATATTAAACATATTCAGAAGTCTTTGATTTAAGGTAAATAACAGGTAACTTGAGATGCAAAGGCTATTTTTAGCCATTTTTTGATAAATCCTTATAGGAATGGACTTTGGACTTACAAAATTCTCAACAGGATGTTAAGAGTTAAAATGAAGCTGAACTATCTCTGTTTTCCATTGCCTCATAATTGTACTAGAAACAGCTATCCATTGTCGCCTAGGTCTCACAGATCCATTATTATTGAGTCATGAGTTCAGTCCTCACTGGATGCCCCATTAAAATCCCTATGTAAACTAGCTTAACCCGTGTAAATTACATGGTATTGCCAATATTGAAAATATCCTCCAAACAGTATTTCTGCTCTCTTGAATTCGGCGGATAAGCGACACCAGATAATCAGGATTTACATTTTTGCATTTCATCTTTGATGATTTGGATGGTCTCATTTTTAACCAGAGGGTGTTGCAAGATAATAACGATCGTATTTGTAGGGAACATCATTATTTTAAATTTTTATTTTTAAAAATAGAATATGGAACTTTCTGCCAAAAAATAGCTTCTTTTTTCTTCTTTTTTTTCTTTTTTTCTTCTTTTTCTTCTTTTTTCTTCTTTTTTTCTTTTTCTTCTTTTTCATACCAACTTTTTATTTTTATTATCCGATAATTGGAAACGACTTTATAGATAAATACCGCATGTTTTATTGGGTGTAAAAAATTTTCTCCAGCTAATCTTATAAATTATGAAGATATTTTTTTTGTTATGCAAATTTCAAGTGTTTTGTTTGCCTAAAAATGTTTCTGATGCAAAATGATTTTTTAATTAATTAATAATTTATTTATTTTAATTCTAATGCACAATAGTGTGCAAGAGATTATATCATTAAAATCACATTTTATGTATAAATAGCATTAGATGTCAGAAACTCCCAAAGTCGACTAACACTAACCCATACCCTAACCCTGGCATCTCAAAGGTTTCAGGTATTTCCTTGAAATGTACTGAAATGTAATTTTTTCTAATTTTTTATATATAATCTAATGATATTATCTCTTGCGCACTATTATGCATTAGTACCTTATTTATTTTTACTTTAAATGACTTTTTACTCTATATTTTTTTCCCCACAAACATCTCCAAGTCTAGATCATAGACACTATCTTGCTAACCATTACACCATGATGGGACGTCCCTAGAGTAGGTCTTGGAGTTGGATTGTTGTATTTTTTCCAGTAGAAACTATACACACAGGAGCTCTCTTGTGCAGGGTCGTGGAATAAAAATTCCTGGGGATCTTCTTCCCAGGTAACACCTGTCTCTCTTGCCTAAGAGGGGTAAGGGCTGGGTTTATTGCCCGGTACCTGAGCTGCCCTTCAAGGAAAATGCAGACAGAATCTTAGCAATTTCTAAACCCACTGCTATGGGAGTCTTGCTTCCTTCATGGCACCCCACATAAACAATGACCATTTGTCTATTTTAAAAGCTAAAAAAAAAATCGTACACACAGATGAATGTTATTTACTAAACTGAGTAACACACACTTCTGAAACAAAATCAGAAGTATGGGGCACTCAGTGAGAATCGAGCTCACTAACAATGATCTACTAATCTAGCTTGCTAATCGTGTTTTGTAGGAACCACGAGATGTCCAAATTATGTGTATGTATTTATTTACCCAAGCCCTTTGATATGAGCAATTTGTAAGTAGAGTACAGCTGGTTTTCCTTCTCATTTTTGTCATATAAAAGCTAAAGAACCCAGTCTACCCTATTATTTAACCATAGCTGGGAGAGGGAGTGACCAGATGGATTCATACCTTTCCTAAGGACAGGGCATCTCATCATGGTGTAATGGTTAGAAAGCTAATTTTGCAGATCCATTACTACTGAAAAGCGAGTTCGATCTTTGCTGGATGTCCCATGTTTGTGACCTTGGGTCGCATCCTACCTGTGACAAACGGGTTGGGTAAATAGGGCGTCCCATCATTAATACTGAACAGCAAGTTTGATCCTTGCTGGATACTCGATATTTGTGACCTTGTGTCACATCCTTTCCGTGGCAAACGGGTTGGGTAAATAGGGTGTCCCATCGTAGTATAATGGCTAACAAACTAGTCTTGCAGATCCATTATTACTGAACAGCGAGTTTGATTCTCGCAGGATGCCCCATATTTGTGACCTAAGGTCACATCCCACCTGTGGCAAATAGGTTGGGTAAATCATTTTTTTTTTTTTTTTTTTTTTTTTTCAAACTTTGGTTGCCAATTCTATTAAAACGATAACCGTTACGTGAAGTGTGCCTCCACACAACACACACACACACACACACCGGCGAATAATTTTTATTTAGATTTTTAGATTATTTTTAAAACCAGCAGCAGCAGCATTCAAACATTCGTAGACATCACTTGAGCAGTACACACTAACTGCTAGGGCATTTTATCTAAAAACAATTTTAGAATCTTGCTTGCCTTTTACATTGCATAGGGTGTGTGGTTATTCATAGATATAAATGACGTCATAACTTGATGTAAAGTAAACATCGTAAAGGCCGGTTATTTACAAGTTGGTCTGTAAAAGCTTTGAAAGGGACGTGTGGCTGTCTTTCCTACCAACCGGGACGTACTTTTGCTGTTGTTGTTGTTATCTAGTTGGTAGTTTATTAGGTAAAAATGAACAGTTTTCTCATTTATTCCTACCATAAAATAAACTGGACCCTCATTTTATGTCCGTGTTTTTGCAATAAATGTTTTATTTTTCTTGCACCCGTTATTTTACAATACTAAATATATTTTCTTTATTTATTTATTTTAATATTCACTTCAATGTGTATATTCTAAAAGCTTTTATTTTGTGAGAATGGTTAGTTTTAAAGTGGGGGTTCGTTTTTACACTTCAACTTTTTACTCGTAAATTCCTAACCATAAAATGCCCAAGCCTAATTTTATGGTAGGAATTTACGAGTAAAACGTTGAATATTACCTTTTGTTGTTGTTATTTCTTTTCTTTTTGGCTTTGGTACTCTAAAATAAAAACGTCAGATTTTAATCATCGTCGACGAAAAAACAAAATTACTGTCATAAAAGGAGGATCCAATTTATGCCTAAATTGTAAAACGAGCCCCACTTTAAAACTAAACATTATCACAAAATAAAAACTTTTAGAATATACACATTGAAGTGAATGTTAAAATAAATAAAGAAAATAAAGATATTATTAAAATAAATAAAGAAAAATAAAACATTTATTGCAAAAACACGGACATAAAATGAGGGTTAAGTTTATTTTATGGTAGGAATAAACGAGAAAACTGTTCTTCTTTACCGTTTATTATTATTATTATTATTATTATTATTTATTTCTTCAACCCTATAATTTCTTCAAGACAATTGGTGTATCTTCTTAATGTCCGGTTTAAGTAAATTCTCCTGTCTAATCCCTGTTATCAAAAAATAAGCGAGACCTCGCACTGTTTCAAGTGAGGGTAAATAATTTACCAAATTAAGTAGTCAGTACTCGAGTACCGTATTTGTTGCTTCGAAGCTGTTATTTATTTGTTTAAATTATGTTACTTATTTTCAATCTACTCTTCTTCTAAGATAGTTTTATTCTTTTTCTTAAAAGAAAAAAAAAAGAAAACTCTTTAAAACGAGTATTTTACTCGTTTTAAAGAGTTTTCTTTTAAGAAAAGAAAAGTTAATATATTAACTAGCAAGAATATATTTTGATATAATTAGATATATTGAATTAGAAAGACTAGTGAAATTAAATAAGAACGCATATAAAAAAAGAAAAAAAAACACTTATTTTAATTATATTTTAATTGGTTTCTATATAAAATCATTCATAGGATTGATTTTAATACATTGGAGCTCTGATGTATGGGGCACCCAGTGAGAATCGAACTCATCAGTAATTGTTTGCTAGTCTAGCTTGCTAACTCTTATAGTATAAGGGTTAGCAATGGGGGTCGCAAATGTAATATTTATTCGATTTATTTTTATTGAATCAATTTGACTAAAATGATTCAGTAATTTGAAAGAAAGAAAGTTATTTTGCTTTTTTTTTACTGATACTCATTATGTTACTACTTTTCGACTTGGACAAAAATTTGACCTTAAATAATCAATTTAATTTTAATTTGTTTTAAAAATGAAAATAAGCCAAATAATTTTGGCAGTACCTAAAGCTTTATATCACCCGAAGCTCTCAGTTTCATTTTTTAAATTTAAATCTAAAAACCACATCTTCAACTTACTACAATTCACCCCACCCCCTCCAGTAAAAGTAACTGACATTTCTTTAGTCTCCACCCCCCAATCAATCAGATGCTAACTTATGACAATTTAATTTTTTTGGATTTTACTATTCAGTAAAGAAAAAGAAAAAAGGCGGAAATCATATTTACGTATATATATATATATATATATATATATATATATATATATATGGCTTCCCCAGAATTTCTCGTTTATTTTAAACTGATGTGTATATCGCACTTTTTGGGTGACTTATGGCACGACAGTATGAAGTGGACAAACAATGTGTTTGAAATGGCGAAGGCCGACAATTTTTAGGAAGATTATGTGCTTAATTAAAGTCATACCTAATTTGTTAATTAATTATAATTAAATGAATTAGGCGTGCATATCGGTTTAAATGTAAAGCGTAAACAAATCGAGAAAAAGTTGATCTCTGTATGTACATTTCAGCCTATTAGGCCTCATCAGCATAGCTATAGACAGGGCAGTGCTTTGTGCGTGATTCGAACCCTACCTGTCAGATGGATGGTGAATGTAAAAATTCCATTCCAATATAATTCTTTTGTACATTACCGTAAGCATTTCCTCAGTGGGATATTCTAGACAACAACCGCGATTTCCAGTGCAATTTTGCAACGGAATTAGATTTTTATGGGGGAGGTCTCAGTTTGTACTGAATGCCATTTTCGTTATTTTAATCTTTCTTTATCTATTAGTGACTAATAGATAAAGAAATATTAAAAGTACTATTATAATTATTTAGTAATAGACTATGGGGCTTTATGATTTTATGTGGTAATATGTGGGTTTAAGGTTGTTTTTGGTGCGTGTTTGATGGTTTTTGCAAATTTCTTTTCTTAAACCCAATTATATGTGGTTCCTCCTTCTGTTGGTCAACAATCTGAAAAGGAATTAATGAAGAGAAAAGACAGACAAAGATACTTTTAGAGTTATACTTTTATTCCAGGTCGGATCATATGACCTTTAGGCACCCCTTTTTGATCTCGATTAAGAATGGACATATTTTTCATTTACACCGTCAATATCCAGTTGTTTTAACAGACAATTTTTAGATTTAAAAAAAAAAATTATAAAACTAACCGCTAACCCTAACCAACAACCGGATATTGACCGTGTAAATTAAAAACATGTCCTTTCTTAATCAAGATCAAAAAGGGGTGCCTAAAGGTAATATGGTCCCCAGGTTCATAGCTATTTTGTGGAGAGGATATTTGTCTGTCCAGTCGTAGTGTCTGTTCCTCAGTAAAGATCAGAGTTTGAATGGCCGAGGGATTTTCTTGGTGCCAGGAACGTGAGGGACCCTTTTCTCTGCACATGCCCAGAGGGCTCTTCCTGTCTGAGGGCTCCTGGGAGATTAATTTTAATTTTAATTTTATTTTAATCCTCATAAAACTAAGTCTGCTATTGAATGATCATAATTCATATATAACCGCAATCCAGCATAAATGGCACATCATAGCGAGATTTGTATTAAAGCAATACATTTAAAATTTAAAAAAAAAAGCAATTTTCAGTTCAGTTTGCAAATCTTATCATAATGGATATTTTGTGTCTAACTGTAAACAAAACTGTCATTGCATACATCACAATGCACTCAGGAATTGCGTAAGTTTATCAATGAGTATTTGATTTATAGTCAAAATCATTAATGCATAGAATAAATCTTATTTATTAATGAGGTCTCTATGAAAATCTGAGTTTGATTTACCTCAAAACAGCCCATGTTATTAGTGCATCTAAAATCATCTAATAATGTCTTATATATCACTATGAAATAAAGGTTTACATAATATATGGTTTGGTTAATTTGCATACTGGTTTAAACAAAACTGGGTTTAATAAAGGATTACTTGGTGTCATTGATCTTTAATATTATTGTTTTATTCTTCAATGTATTAAAATCAATTCTATGAATGATTTTATATAGAAGCCAATCAAAAAAATTAAATAAGTATAGTCTTTTTATATGCATTCATATCTAATTTTGTTAGTCTTACTGATTTAATATATTACATTACATTACATACTTAAATACTTAAGTCCAGAGGGCGCATATTCTTGCTAGTAAATGATAATTTTGTGAATTCTAGATTCGCACTCATTTTTTAATTCACAAAATTCTTTATATAACGGAGATATAACTGAACCTGTCATTCTTTTTCTAAATAGGTGTGTCATGATCATCATGGACTGCTATTAGTTGAAACCAAAAGGTTGTTTATTTTCCCCTAAGAGTTTTACGTATTTTTATTGATTTGACTTGAACAGTCTGTTCAAGTTGTTTTCAGAATTTCGAGGGAAAGTCTTTTTTAAAAGAAACCCTCATCCTTTATTGATTTAGATCAGTGATTCTCAAACTTTATACAGTCTGGGTGCACTTACAGTACTACAGATACTTGATAGCGCACTGTATACAAAATAGGACTAATATGTTATTAAGTCAGTGGTTCTCAAACTTTATACAGTCTGGGCGCACTTACAGTACTACGGATACTTGATAGCGCACTGTTACAGTACTATACTTGATGTTATAGTTAACTGTTAAATATATAAAAAAAACACATTTAACAAAAGCAAACACATACTCTATGAAGTTTATTCAAGCAGAGTGTTCGTAAGAAATGGTATAATATAGTAACTTAGTATACATTTACTTTTCATATCTGGATAGATTTTTCAGGAATTCTACAGAGCACACCTGAAAAAGCTCTGGGGTGCACTGTTTGAGAAGTACTGCTTTAGATACTGTGAATTTGAGGTGTTTGTGGTTTAATGGTTATCATCAGATGGACACTGTGAACTGAGTTCAAATCCTTGGACGAGACTGTTTGTATATCACATAACACTAATACCCTTGGGAAAGGTATGAGTCTAATTATTCTCCCTCCAACTATAGCTAAATAGCAAGGCAGACTGGGCAACTGGTCTAGAAGGTCTTTGAATTCAAACCTGTTAAACTCCGCTTAAGAATTCACCTTGTGTCACATCCTGCTCATGCAGAGGACTTGGGTAAATAGTTGAACATATTGGACTTCTTAACCTTAGTATGGCAACCAGTCTAAGAAAGGAAAAACTTTGATTTCAAACCTATTAAACTCTGCTTAAAATTTAACCTTGTGTCACATCCTGCTCGTGCAGAAGGGTTGATAAATATATATATATATATTCATATATAAGTTGTTATCATCTATTTAAATTTTAATCATCTTACAATGAATTTGAATTGTGTGGAGTATATTTGACACTTTAACGGTTAATGTTCAATCAGTGTCAGAAATATTATTGATGTGTTTAATGCCATTGGCCAAGTGAAGTTAATGTTTTATCTCATCAAAAAATTGATGACTTAACTCTTTGCCTACTTTAAGCCGCTCACAGCGGTTCTACCGCCACTAACCTTGTGTTGCATCCTGCTTGTGCGGAGGGATTGGGTAAATACACGGATACTGAATTTTAAAAAATTAAAATCGCATAGTTAGCCAATTTTTGGGGAATTTAAAAAAAAAACAACAAAAAAAACTTGCACACAAAACGAACTGTGCTTTAGCAGGTGGGTGTTTTTGTACATCCCTATTGTAATAAACAGGGTTATTATGAAGAGTGGTGATGAGGAAAAACAAACACAGATTTTAAGTTTCGACAATTGTATTGGAAAAAGGAACATGAAAAGCTGAAAGTGAATTTAAGAGAGAAAGTCTGATTTTGGTGATAGTTGTAATGTGAATAATAAAGTCAGTAAATGTCTGGTGGCCGTGGTAATGTTGTAGTGGGATGGTGATGTAGGCAGAATTTTGTGTTTTGGTATTCTGAAGTCGATAGCGGGTTTGTATCGTGTATGAAAGTTGGCGTATTCTTGCTGTCGTAGGATGTTTGCCCCTTTAACTTGCCGGTTGGTCAGAGTAGGGGTTGGGAGATAGAAGTAAGTCCGCCGCCTGTGATTATGTTTGTTCTGCGAGTCGGCTCTCGTTGATGTGCTCGACGCTGACGCCAGGATATCTCTGCTTGTCGGCTTTTCAAAGCCGACTTTAAATAGGTTGTCGGGACCCAAAATCGGATCAACTGAGATCTTTTTCATTTCACCCGAGAATCGTTTGGATTGGATGAAAATGCGAATTTTATTTACAAATTTATTTTTTTTATTATTGTTTAGGAATTCTTGTTTTCCAGTCGGAAGTTCTGCTGGAGCCTATGCATAGAACCGTGTTATTTTGATCATTTCATTTTAGGCTACCGTTGAGTAAACTTCCATTTGGCGTCAGCAACTTATATTTTATTTTGTTGGCGAGTGTATCTCTTTATTGCGGTGTGTGCACGAATTGAATTGCTGAATTAGTGAATCGAGAGATATCTATATTTGTGTATATAACACTATGAACAGATGTTTTCATGCTAAAGGTTAACGATCGATAAAGATATGAAAGGAAGTGGTCACTTTTGCTGATTCTAAATATATTTGGTAATTTATGAGGAAGTGCATCCTGGTCTCCTGGTGAATTTTAAAATAACGACCCCAGTTACGGTGTCACGTTGGTGATACTTGAAAGAAAACAATCTATCTATCTTAGTCTGTTCAAAACTATCTAAACAAGAAATATGACAAATTTCTATAAATAAACAAGAATTACATCAAATTACGATAATAAGAATTAGGACAAAAAAGAAAAATAAGAGGTAATTTATGAGTTTGTTTAATATTTTTTCTTTCGAATGGAAAAAATTTTTTAAAGAAAAAATAAACAAGAATTATGACAAATTACGATAAATAAACTAGAATTACGACAAATTACGATAAATAAATACAAATTACGACAAATTTCTATAAATAAACAAGAATCAAGACAAAAAAGAGAAGCCCACTCCCCTAAAATACATTTAACGCCCTAAGTTGGTTGTTTTCTTTCAAGTAACACCTGTAGCTGGGGTCGTTATATTAAAATTCACCGGGCAGCAATTTCAGAGGCAGGAGACCGGGACGCACTTCCTCATAAATTACCATATATTCTAATTAATTCAATATAAAATTACAAGCTGATTTTTCAGGAATTGAAAAAAAAAGCAAAAAGCAAAAACAAAAAAAACCCTGCACACACAAACAAATAAACTGTACTTTAGCAGATGTGTGTTTTTGTACATCAGCTCAGTCTCTAGAATGTCCACCTAGAAATCACAAGGTTCCTGGTTCAATACTGGCCCTTGCCGACTGAGCATATGAGTAGCACAGGGATCTGTGCGGTAAAGTGAGGAGCTGATGTAGATGTGGTGCTCCACCTCAGACGCTAAAATAATCTCCTTAGTCTAGCGCTAGTGAAAAAGGGGATAGACTCCCCCGTTGTCTGGCTGATACCGAGATTAGGGCCGCCCTCTGACTTTATGAATAGATGATTTTATGTTCACCTAGAGGCTAACAATCAATAAAAATATGAAAGTAAGTGCTCACTTTTCACTGATTAAATATATCCTAATAAATTCAATATAAAATTACAAACTGGAGGGTTCAAACTTTATTTAAGTAACTTTATTTTTGTGGGTTTATTTTGATATACAGAACTTCGGACATCTGTTTATTTAAATAATCTTTAGTTTGGTAGTGTGAGTTTCATTGGTAAATTTTCCTAATTTAACTATTTAGTTAAAATAGGAAGTAAAGAATAATATTACAGTTATTTCTTCTTGTTCAGGGATTTCTTTAAGATTTATCCTCAAGATTTTTGCTTATATTCATTAAGATATAAACCAAACAATTAGAAATCAATAATACTAAGCATATATTTATTAAAATCAAATTTATTAAGATCAATATGCAAATTAGCCTTCCCATTCACACTGTAAACTGCTATTTTTGTTGTATATATAAATACAATTGCATGTTATTAGTATGTAGATATGGTCAACAGTTTCGGCTCTTGCTATAATTAACGGCGTCGATCCCAGGGGCATCCCCCAGGCAACACCTGCCCCCTCGATTTAAAGGGCAGGGCATTCCAGTGCTGAGGCACCCCGCTTGAGGGGGAATGCTGATGGATTGACGCAATTTTCACCGTAGTCTCGGCTTGTGGGTGGTCCCACATAAATATGACCCGTACAAGTGGGTACGTGGAAAATATCATGTAGATAGTCAACTTAATAATGTAAAACAATTTTATTAATAACTGAGGTTTAAAATAAAAATAAAATCATGGAGAATGTGATGTAAATAACAAAGGGAATTGTGACTTGTAGTAGTAATATAGTTTTGGTTACAGACAGAAAAACACACAATTCCATTTATAATAAGATTATGATCTGATCAGCTGAAATCTTGGAGTAAAAATATCAGTGATACAAAAGATGAATTTAATTGTTTTGATGGCAGACAAAATAGAATGGTCTACCTTTTTACATTAAGGAGGGGCTTTGCCACGTCATGTGTCCATTTTGGTCATGTGACAGGGTGAACCCTAGAATCTCCCTCTTAACAAACACAATGTTGGAAGCAATACATGTAGTTGTTCACTCCTTAGCAGCTAACAATTGTGCCTATCTTTGTTCCCAGACCTCCTGAGAAATAGTTAGTGGTTTCCACCCCTTTGTTGTTAAAACCTTTTTCATGTTCCTCGAACACCTTGTAACTCTTTGTGGTTTACGACCGGAACTTTTGTAACCCCAAAAAAGATCTTTATATACACATTCTATAAGAAAGAAAAACTTAACTGTCATTTGGCTATTATAAATTTATTTCGGATGGTAACTCAATAAATGAGCCCAGTTTAGTCAGACAAACTGGCTTATTTATTAACTTACAGTCTGAAATAAATTCATAATTGGCAAAAGATGTTTTTAAAGTTTTTTTTTTCTTATTGAAAGTGTAAATATTGCTCTGTATATTATCATTTTACATTGAGCTCTCTTAGGGATTTGAAATAATCCTTGTAAAATCTATAGGTGTGCGTCTGCATGGGCATACATTGTGTTTATACAGAGGATATAGATGTTCCCAAATAGAATCATCCCCAACTTACCAGTCAATATATATATATATATAGGGTCATCCACAGACACGTGTTTCGACTTATCAAGTCTCTTTAGTGTGGCTAGACATTTTGTAAGCTACCTACAGCCGGAATTGAAATTCGATCGGTTGGGTGTCAGTCCGGCACCCTAACCATTAGACTGTCTTCACTTACAGAATGGGAAGGGGATTTTAACTGTTTTAATACACACATCGCTTTGTGTGTAAAGGCCGTCACAGAGGGCTCCATTCTTATAGTCATCCACAGACACATGTTTCAGCATTTCACACTCTTCAGTGTGGCTAGACACAACAACTAACTCTGACCAGAAATGAATCCCGACTGACTTTACGCCTGTCCGATCTGTTAACCTCTAGGTCATTACCAGCTGCTGTTTTAAGGAGCGGTGTTTTAACTGTTTTAAATACATACATCTGTGTATATACTTTACGATCACCAGAAAGATTAAATCTGTAAAAATGGAGAGTGTCTGTGTGTAACCGAAAATATATCAGTACCCAAGTCACATTTCCCCTAATTATTTACATCACATTCTCCATGATTTTATTTTTATTTAAACCTCTATTATGAATAAAATTGTTTTAAATTATTAATACTGTTGGCCTTATCTACATACTAATAGCATGCAATTGTATTTATATATACAACAAAATAGCAGTTTACAGTGTTAACAGGAAGGCTAATTTGCATATTGATATGAAAAATTGGATTTTCATAAATATGTGCTTAGTATTATTGATTTCTAGTTGTTTGGTCTTATTTTAATAAATATGAGCAAAAATCCCAGAGATAAATCTTAAAAGAAATCCATTAACATGAACAAACAACTGTTATTTTTTTTTACTTCCTAATTTAACTAAATAGTTAAATTAGGAAAATTTAGCAATGAAAGAATGGAGTAATGGAAAATGATGGAAGTGTTAGTTTCAAAGTTGTTCTATTTTTTTTATATAGCCCTCTTTTTCAAATCATTTTATCTGCATTTTATTTAGTTTCATTAGTCTTTCTAATTTAATATATTTCATTACATTAAAATTTAAATACTTATGCCCGGTGGGTGCATATTCTTGCTAGTATTAATAACTGCTGACATTTCCTCAGTGGGTATTCTGGACAAATACCGAAATTACTTTATTCTCAAAGTTAAAACATTTTAAGTACATTACGTGCTGTTTTTGCCAGGTTAAGGTACACACACACACACACACACACACACACACACACACACACAGTGAGAATTTAATTTTAGACATACATTTAAATAAATAAGCCCCCCCCCACAAAAAAAAAGAAATAAAAAAAACAGAACAAAACAGATGTTTATCAATGAATTTGCATAAGATGAAATTTCAAACTTTCTCATTAAATTTAGATAAAATTAAGTACATTTCAATGGGGTGTTATTCTGTACAAATACCAAAATATTGTTTGTAACTATGTACTTAACTATTTATTGATCATCCAGGTGTGTCACACTTTTAGTTGTAGATATACATAAGAGAGTAGGGAAGAGAGATTGAGGGAGGGGTGTTAAATATGGTGCTAAGTACAGTGAAACCTACCCCCATATAACAATGAACATGTGCTATATTACACTGGACATTGTATGCTTGTACCTATTGTTTGTGTATGTCACTTGGGGAAAGTGAATAATGATGTAAAAACAATGACTTTTAATTCTCCTATTTTTAGCCATATTATATGATATACAGACCTTACCTTCCTTTGGATCACAGCGGCAGTGTGGAGAGGGGGGATTTGCTGCATGGGCAACAGCTTATCCTCCATATGAACCCGCCCAGGCTATGTAGTTCAAAGAGAGAAAAATACAAAAAAAAAAAAAATAAATAAATACAACACAAAAAGAAAAGAAAAAGATCTTTGACACTATATCTCTCGTAGATGGAAGGGAGCCAACCAACAGTGGTGTCCATAAAGTATGTGTGCCTTTAAAGAAGGTCAAATTTTAAAGTGCACACGGACTTGGTGAACATGCTGCATAATTAAACTAGTCATTTTATTTTTTGACATATCAAATGATGTTACCCCTTTAAGTCTTTGCCTACAAATTCCCTACAATTGTACCGAATTCTTTTGGTATTTTTACAGTATGATGAGATGTTTCAAAATTCCCTATCTATTCACCTGAAATCATTCTATTCAAATAAGTCCTATTATCATTGTAATCTAAATTCTTCTGCTCAGTTATGATCAACTAACCATCAGTTTTTGTACTTTGCTTTGCAGTGGTGGGAGAGCAGCTGTGAGTGGTTTAAAGTAGGCAAAGACTTAAGTTGATAAGGTATTGATAGGTGATTGTATTAAGTTTTTAATTTGAATATTTTTTTTATTGTGGCTTTGGTCAGAGTGCAATTATTTTTATTCATAACTGTTACATCTTTCCATTAAACTTTTTTCTATTTATGCTTAAGATGTCATTTATTATATAGTCTGACCAAAGACTGGTCACAAGTCAGAAGTATTGTTATTTAGCACTATATCTTATTATGATAGAGATTCAGTGTCTGTCTGTCTGTAACCAAAACTACATCATTGTTTTATGTCACAATACCCTCAGAAATTGCATAAGTTTATCAATGAATGTTTAATTTATTGTCAAAATCATTAATACATAGAATGAATCTTATTTATTAACATGTCTCTATGAAAATCTGAGTTAGATTTGCCTCAAACAGCCCATGTTATTATAGCTTTAAAATCCTGCAATGTGTCTTATATATCACTAAGAAATAGAGGCTTACATAATATATGGTGTGGTTAATTTGCATACAGGTTTTTAACAAAACTGGGTTTAATAGATGATGAATTGGTGTTATTGATCTCTAATATTATTGGTTTTATTCTCCAAAGAATTAAAATCAATCTTTATGAATGATTTTATATAGAAGCCAATTAAATAAGTGTAATTTTTTATGTGTTCTTATTTAATTTTGTTAGTCTTTCTAATTTAATATTTTATTACTCTAAAACTTCAATTTAAATACTTATGCCCGGAGTGTGTATATTCTTGCTAGTGTATATCATCATCATATCGCGCTGTTAGCACGGATATCCATGACGATCTCTCTCTCTATTGATCCCTATCACTCATCATTCTCGGGAGGTCGTCTATGCAGCATCCTGTATCTGCACAGAGCTGGTCAATGTACGTCTTTGCTGGTCAGCCTACATTGGCGTACCCATATGCTGGCTTCCATAGGAGGACGTCACTTATGAGTTTGTCCTTGCTTCTTCAGCAGTGTCCCGCGTGTCTTGTCCGTCTTACTTGATGGTTTGGGTAATTATGTGGAAGGTAACCGTACAGGCTGTTTCACATGGGGTGTTGTTTTCAAGTCTTGTTCAGGAGCAGCATTCTTGTGCAGCTCCCATCTAGTTTATTCTCTAGTTGCTTCGTTAGGGTCCAGGTGGTGCAGCCGTACAGAAGTACTGATACGACAACGGCTTGGAAGAATTGTCTCTTTAACTTGTCTGTGAGTTTGGATTTCCATATGATTGATAATTTATTTATAGCGGACCATGTCTTTCCTATGCGTGCATTAACATCGTTTTCTGTGGATGAGATATTACTGCCTAAGTGCCTAAATTTTCTACCGATTTTAGGAGTTTGCTATCGATAGTTGAGATGTCTCTTTTGCTTTTAAAAGACATGAACTCGGTTTTATCAGAGTTTACGTGTATATTATATATATATATATTATATATATATATATATATATATATACACACACACATACAAACAAACAAACAAACTCCTCTGCACGAGCAGGATGTGACACAAGGTCAATTTCTTAAGTGGAGTTCAACAGGTTTGAATTCAGTGTTTTCCTTCTCCTAGACCGGTTGCCTACCAAGGTTAAAGAGCCCAGTCTGCTCTACTATTTACCATAGCTGGAGGAGAGTAGAATTCATATCTTTCCCAAGGGTATTAGCGCTAAGTGAAATGCAATTACCACATCCAGGATTTGAACTCGGGGCGAAGAGTCCATTTCCATGGCTTTAACCATTACACCCCGCGCTTCCAGAGTTTACATATAGGCCGACGTTTTGTTCTGCCTTTTTTCAACTTGTGCAGATTATGCTGAAGCTAGTGTATGTAATAATAGTAGGTCATAACTTGCAGGAGGCTGAAGCGAGCTAAATGCTTACGTGTTTTTTTTTGTTTTTTTTAAAGTATACTCTAAAAAATAAAAAATAAAATAACTAAAATTGTTTCATTGACAGTTACGTCAATAATTTATTTGACTGAGTAATGTATAACAATAATTGGTTATTTTGCATGTATGAAGTAATAAGGTCGCAGGATTAAAAAAGTATGTTATTAATGGTGTTTTGAATGTTAGAAACAATGTAAGTAATAGGTTACTATACCTACATTAGCTTATCAAAACTTCAATGGAGTGCGCGCATCTAAAGGTTTGCCTAGGGTCCCAAATCATCTTGCACCAGTTGATTGTTAAAAACCGTTAACTACAAAGTGTAAATATAGATATACAGCGTATATATTGTTTCCTAGCGCTAAATACCCTTGGGAAAGGTATGAATCCTAATCTCCCTCCAGCTATGGATAAATAGCAGGGCAGACCAGGCTCTTTAACCTTGGTTAGGCAACTGGTTCTAGGAGAAGGAAAACTCTGAATTCAAACCTGTTGAACTCCGCTTAAGAAATTGACCTTGTGTCACATCCTGCTTGTACGGAGGAGTTGGTAAATAATATATTGTTTCCTAACCTCTAGGCATGAAATAACTCTGGACAGTTTGATATGGCATTAAAATCCATCCATCAACCAACCAAACATCCATCTTTGCCTACTTAAACTGCTCACAGTGCCTCTCCTGTTCTAGCGCATACCACACCCAAGCAAAGTATAAAACTGATAGTTGATCATAATTGAGCAGAAGGACTCAGGATAACAATAATGATAAGACTTTTAAAACTGTCACCTGTGTAGTGCAAGTTATTGAAGTCAGTTAGTCTACTGTTGGTTTTAAATAACAGCAGCTAAGTATAACTCAAGCAGTGTCCAAGACAGCTGGTATAAAATAGGAATCAAGAATGATCCATTCATGAATCTGGGTGATTTGGGTCATTCCATTCCTTGAGTTCTGATTGTGTTTGCTTGACTGCTTGATTTGAATAACATTGTGGAGTCTTGTATTATACTTTGTATCATTTTGCAGTGGACTTGTAGCATTCGAGTTTGTATTTAAGTTACAATCGCTTGCTGCCTTGTCTTCCCAGTTCGACGGTAATTGGAACTTATTCTTCACAAGTGAATTTAGGCAAGTAGCAATGGTAGCTCCATCTAACTAATGTCTTACCATTTTTTCTCAGATATGAACCATTATGATCGTCGCTTGGACTGGTGTACACCATATGTTTGCTGTTGAAATGTTTTTTTAATTCTTTAACCTACTTTAAGCCGCTCACAGTGACTTCCCACTACAGAAAAATAGAAAAACTGATGGTTTAAACTGAGCATCCTATTATTTTGATTTTATTCCCATTTAATTGTCACCTGGCTAAAAATAAACCAGGAAGTCATAAAATTTTGTGTATAAAGTCAACTTATTTGTTTAAATGGGGTGATTCATAAAAACACTTATAAACTGAACAACTAACAATTAATAATGCTTTTATTGTTTGAATGTTCAGTATGATTCACTTATTTAATCAAGTCTCAATCGTTGTTTTTGATTTTTAAAACAATCTTTCAATTTGTGTAGATTTCAGTTTTGTTCAACAGAATGTTATTTCCCATTTTAACACACTTCTCGTAGTGTTTCATTGTTTTTCTCTATATACAGTCAAATATGTTTTCTCTCTCTCTCTCTCTGCTTCTCTCTCTCTCTCTCTCTCTATAATATTATATATTATATTATATATATAATATATAGTATATAGAGAAGAGAGAGAGAGAGGAGAATGATCAAATGTTTCTCTCTCATAAAATTAATCTGGTAGTTTGGGTAGTGTGAGGTTTCATTGGTAAAGATTCCTAATTTAACTATTTAGTTTAAAATAGGAATAAAGAATTAATAATTACAGTTATTCTATCTTGGTTCAGGGATTTCTTTTAAAGATTTTATCCTCAAGATTTTTGTTATATTCTTAAAGAATAAAACCCAAATACAATTAGAAATCAATAATCATAAGCATATATTTATTAAAATAAAATTTTTAAGAATCAAATATCAAATTAGCCTTTCCGCCATTCACACTGTAAAACTGCTATTTTGTTCGTATATATACATTACAATTGCATGTGTATTTAGTATGTAGCACTATGGTCCAACAGGGGCTTCGGCCTCTGGACCAATTGCTATAATTAACGGCGCGTCGATCCCAGGGGGCCATCCCCCCAGGCAAACCTGCCCCCCTCGATTTAAAGGGCAGGGCTGGTTATTGCCCAGTGGTCCTGAGGCACCCCGCTTGAGGGGAATGCTGATGGATTGACGCAATTTTTCACCCGCCACCCCATGGAGTCTCGCTTGTGGGTGGTTTCGCCACATAGAATAGGGCCTTTGTGCTGACCCGTTACAAGTGGGGTACGTGGAAAAATATCTGTGAGATGCCGTCAACAGTATAATAATGTAAAACAATTTTATTAATAACTGAGGTTTTAATAAAAATAAAATCATGAGAATGTGATGTAAATAACAAAGGGAATTGTGACTGATGTATAGTATATAGTTTTGCGTTACAGACAGAAAAAACACACAACTCTCCATTATAATAAGATTATGATCTGATCAGCTGAAATCTTGGAGTAAAAATATCAGTGATCAAAAGATGAATTTAATTGTTTTGATGGCAGACAAAATAGAATGGTCTACCTTTTACATTAAGGAGGGCTTTGCCACGTCATGTGTCCATTTTGTTCATGTGACAGGGTGAACCCTAGAATCTCCCTCTTTAACAAACACAATGTTGGAAGCAACACATGTAGTTGTTCACTCCTTAGCAGCTAACAATTGTGGCCTATCTTTGTTCCCAGACCTCCTGAGAAATAGTTAGTGGTTTCCACCCCTTTGTTGTTAAAACCTTTTTCATGTTCCTCGAACACCTTGTAACTCTTTTGTGGTTTACGACTCGGAACATTTGTAACCCCAAAAAAGATCTTTATATACACATTCTATAAGAAAGAAAAACTTAACTGTCATTTGGCTATTATAAATTTATTCGATGGTACTCAATAAATGAGCCCAGTTTAGTAGACAAAACTGGGCTTATTTATTGACTTACAGCTGAAATAAATTCATAATTGGCAAAAGATCGTTTTTAAAGTTTTTTTTTTTCTTATTGAAAAGTTGTAAATATTGCTCTGTATATTTTATATTGCATGAGCTCTCTTAGGGATTTGAAATAATCCTTGTATAAATCTATAGGTGTGCGTCTGCATGGGCATACATTGTGTTTATACAGAGGATATAGATGTTCCCAAATAGAATCATCCCCAACTTACCAGTCATAATATATATATATATATATATAGGGTCATCCACAGACACGTGTTTCACATTATCAAGCTCCTTTAGTGTGGCTAGACATTTTGTAAAGCTACTACAGCCGGAATTGAAATCTCGATCGTTGGCGTTGTTAGTCCGGCACCCTAACCATTAGACTGTCTTCACTTACAGAATGGGAAGGGATTTTAACTGTTTTAATACACACATCGCTTTGTGTTGTAAAGGCCGTCACAAGGGCTCCATTCCTTATAGTCATCCACAGACACATGTTTCAGCATTTCACACTCTCAGTGTGCTAGACACAACAACTAACTCTGACCAGAAATGATCCCGACTGACTTTACGCCTGTCCGATCTGTTAACCTCTAGGTCATTTACCAGCTGCTGTTTTAAGGAGTGGTGTTTAACTGTTTAATACATACATCTGTGTATATACTTTACGATCACCAGAAAGATTAAATCTGTAAAAATGGAGAGTGTCTGTGCTGTAACCGAAAATATATCAGTACCAAGTCACATTTCCCTAATTATTTACATCACCATTCTCCCATGATCTTATTGTCGTTATCGTAACAAATCGACCTCTATTGATGGAATAAGGAATGTAGTTGGGCCATCATGTACAAGCTAGCGCTATTAGGATAGACCCGTGACTGGTTGCTAGCGCCCCTTATTCTTACATACTAATAGCATGCAATTGTATTTATAATACAACAAAATAGCAGTTTACAGTGTTAACAGGAAGGCTAATTTGCATATTGATATGAAAAATTGATTTTCATAAATATGTGCTTAGTATTATTTGTTTCTAGTTGTTGGTCTTATTTTAATAAATATGAGCAAAAATCCAGAGATAAATCTTAAAAGAAATCCATGAACATGAACAAACAACTGTTATTTTATTTTTTACTTCCTAATTAACTAATAGTTAAATTAGGAAAATTTAGCAATGAAAAGAATGAAGTAATGGAAAATGATGGAAGTGTTTAGTTTCAAAGTTGTTCATATTTTTTTTTCATCATAGCCCCTCTTTTTCAAATCATTTTATCTGCATTCTTATTTTAGTTTCATTAGTCTTTCTAATTTAAATATTTCATTACATAAATTTAAATACTTGTGCCCGGGGTGCTGTAGTATTAATAACTGCTGACATTTCCTCAGTGTATTCTGGACAATAACCGAAATTACTTTATTCTCAAAGTAAAACATTTTAAGTACATTACGTGCTGTTTTTGCCAGGTTAAGGTCACACACCACACACACACACACACACACACACACACACACAGTGAGAATTTAATTTTAGACTACATTTTAAATAAATAAGCCCCCCCCCAAAAAAAAAAAAGAAATAAAAAAAACAGAACAAAACAGATGTTTATCAATGAATTTGCATAAGATGAAATTTCAAAACTTTTCTCATTAAATTTAGATAAAATATAAAGTACATTTCAAGGGGTGTTATTCTGTACAAATACCAAAAATATTGTTTGTAACTATGTACTTAACTATTTATTGATCATCACGGTGTGTCACACTTTTATTGTAGATAACAAAAGAGAGCTAGGAAGAGAGATTGAGGGAGGGGTGTTAAATATGGTGCTAAGTTACAGTGAAACCTACCCCCATTATAACAATGAACATGTGCTTATATATACACTGGACATTGTATGCTTGTACCTATTGCTTTGTGTATGCACTTGGGGAAAGTGAATAATGATGTAAAAAACAATGACTTTTAATTCTCCTATTTTAGCCATATTATATGATATACAGACCTTACCCTTCCTTTGGATCACAGCGGCAGTGTGGAGAGGGGGATTTGCTGCATGGGCAACAGCTTATCCTCCATATGAACCCGCCCCAGGCTATGTAGTTCAAAGAGAGAAAAATACAAAAAAAAAGAATAAATTAAATACAACACAAAAAAGAAAAGAAAAAAAATGTTTGACACTATATCTCTCGTAGATGGAAGGGAGCCAAACCAACAGTCGGTGCCATAAAGTATGTGTGCACTTTAAAGAAGGTCAAATTTTAAAGTGCACACGACTTGGTGGACATGCTGATAATTAAACTAGTCATTTTTATTTTTTGACATATCAAGATGTCACTTGATTCCCCTTTAAGTCTTGCCTACCAATTTCCCCTACAATTGTACCAAATTCTTTTGGATATTTACCAGTTATGATGAGATGTTTCAAAATTCCCTATCTATTCACCTCAGAAATCATCTATTCAAATAAAGTCCTATTATCAATTGTAATCTAAATTCTTCTGCCTCAGTTATGGATCAACTAACATCAGTTTTTGTACTTTGCTTTGCAGTGGTGGGAGAGCAGCTGTGAGTGGTTAAGTAGGCAAAAGACTTAAGTTGATAAGTATTGATAGGTGATTGTATTAAGTTTTTAATTTGAAATTTTTTTTTATTGTGGCTTGGTCAGAGTTGCAATTATTTTTATTCATAACTGTTACATCTTTCCATTAAACTTTTTCTATTTATGCTTAAGATGTCAATTTAATTATATAGTCTGACCAAAGACTGGTCACAAGTCAGAAGTATGTTTTAGCACTATATCTTATTATGATAGAGATTCAGTGTCTGTCTGTCTGTAACCAAAACTACATCATTGTTTATGTCACAATACCTCAGAAATTGCATAAGTTTATCAATGAATGTTTAATTTATTGTCAAAATCATTAATACATAGAATGAATCTTATTTATTAACGATGTCTCTATGAAAATCTGAGTTAGATGTTGCTCAAAACAACAGCCCATGTTATTATAGCTTTTAAAATCCTGCAATGTGTTTATAATCACTAAGAAATAGAGGCTTACATAATATATGGTGTGGTTAATTTGCATACAGGTTTAACAAAACTGGGTTTAATAAGAGATGAATTGGTGTTATTGATCTCTAATATTATTGTTTTATTCTCCAAAGATTAAAATCAATCTATGAATGATTATATAGAAGCCAAATTAAAATAAGTGTAATTTTGTTAATGTGTTCTTATTAATTTTGTTAGTCTTTCTAATTTAAATTTATTACTCTAAAACTTCAATTGTAAATACTTATGCCGGAGTGTGTATATTCTTGCTTAGTGATATCATCATCATAGCGCCGCTGTAGCACGGATATCCATTGACGATCTCTCTCATTGATCCCTAATCATCATCATTTCTCGGGAGGTCCTCTATGGCAGCATCCTGTATCTGCACAGACTGGTCAATGTACGTCTTTGCTGGTCAGCCTACATTGGCGTGACCCATGTGCTGGCTTCCATAGGAGGACGTCACTTATAGTTTTGTCTTGCTTCTTCAGCAGTGTCCCGCGTGTCTTGTCCGTCTTACTTGATGGTTTGGGTAATATGTGGAAGGTAACCGAACAGCTGTTTTCACATGGGGTGTTGTTTTCAAGTCTTGTTCAGGAGACAGCATTCTTGTGCAGCTCACATCTAGTTTATTCTCTCAGTTGCTTCGTTAGGGTCCAGGTGGTGCCAGCCGTACAGAAGTACTGATACGACAACGGCTTGGAAGAATTGTCTCTTAAACTGTCTAACTTTGATTTCAACCTATTAAACTCTGCTTAAAATTTAACCTTGTGTCACATCCTGCTCGTGCAGAAGGGTTGATAAATATATATATATATTATTCATATATAAGTTGTTATCATCTATTAAATTTTAATCATCTTACAATGAATTTGAATTGTGTGGAGTAGTATTTGACACTTTAACGGTTAATGTTCAATCAGTGTCAGAAATATTATTGATGTGTTTAATGCTATTGGCCCAAGTGAAGTTAATGTTTTATCTCATCAAAAAATTGATGACTTAACTCTTTGCCTACTTTAAGCCGCTCACAGCGGTTCTACCGCCACTAACCTTGTGTTGCATCCTGCTTGTGCGGAGGGATTGGGTAAATACACGGATACTGAATTTAAAAAAATTAAAATCGCATAGTTAGCCAATTTTTGGGGAATTAAAAAAAAACAACAAAAAAAAAACTTGCACACAAAACGAACTGTGCTTTAGCAGGTGGGTGTTTTTGTACATCCCTATTGTAATAAAACAGGGTTATTATGAAGAGTATGGTGATGAGGAAAAAAAACACAGATTTTAAGTTTCGACAATTGTATTGGAAAAAGGAACATGAAAGCTGAAAGTGAATTTAAGAGAGAAAGTCTGATTTGGTGATAGTTGTAACGTGAATAATAAAGTCAGTATAGGGTCCGGTGGCCGTGTAATGTTGTAGTGGGGTGGTGATGTAGGCAGAATTTTGTGTTTTGGTATTCTGAAGTCGATAGCGGGTTGTATCGTGTATGAAGTTGGCGTATTCTTGCTGTCGTAGGATGTTTGCCCCTTTAACTTGCCGGTTGGTCAGAGTAGGGGGGTTGAAGATAGAAGTAAGTCCGCCGCCTGGTGATGTATGTTTTCATTCTGCGAGGTCGGCTCTCGTTGATGTGTTCGACGCTGACGCCAGGATATCTCTGCTTGTCGGCTTTTCAAAGCGACTTTAAATAGGTTTGTCGGACCCAAAATCGGATCAACTGAGATCTTTTTCATTTCACCCGGGAATCGTTTGGATTGGATGAAAATGCGAATTTTTTATTTACAAATTTATTTTTTTATTATTGTTTAGGAATTCTTGTTTTCCAGTCGGAAGTTCTGCTGGAGCCTATGCATAGAACCGTGTTATTTTGATCATTTCATTTTAGGCTACCGTTGAGTAAACTTCCATTTGGCGTCAGCAACTTATATTTTATTTTTGTTGGCGAGTGTATCTCTTTATTGCGGTGTGTGCACGAATTGAATTGCTGAATTAGTGAATCGAGAGATATCTATATTTGTGTATATAACACTATGAACAGATGTTTTCATGCTAAAGGTTAACGATCGATAAAGATATGAAAGGAAGTGGTCACTTTTGCTGATTCTAAAATATATTTGGTAATTTATGAGGAAGTGCATCCTGGTCTCCTGGTGAATTTTAAAATAACGACCAGTTACGGTGTCACGTTGGTGATACTTGAAAGAAAACAATCTATCTATCTTAGTCTGTTCAAAACTATCTAAACAAGAATATGACAAATTTCTATAAATAAACAAGAATTACATCAATTACGATAATAAGAATTAGGACAAAAAAGAAAAATAAGAGGTAATTTATGAGTTTGTTTAATATTTTTTCTTTCGAATGGAAAAATTTTTTAAAGAAAATAAACAAGAATTATGACAAATTACGATAAATAAACTAGAATTACGACAAATTACGATAAATAAAATACAAATTACGACAAATTTCTATAAATAAACAAGAATCAAGACAAAAAGAGAAGCCCACTCCCCTAAAATACATTTAACGCCTAAGTTGGTTGTTTTCTTTTAAGTAACACCTGTAGCTGGGGTCGTTATATTAAAATTCACCGGGCAGCAATTTCAGAGGCAGGAGACCGGGACGCACTTCCTCATAATTACCATATATTCTAATTAATTCAATATAAAATTACAAGCTGATTTTCAGGAATTGAAAAAAAAAGCAAAAAGCAAAAACAAAAAAAAAAACCACACACAAAAAAATAAACTGTGCTTTAGCAGATGTGTGTTTTTGTACATCAGCTCAGTGTCTAGAATGTCCACCTAGAAGGTTCCTGGTTCAATACTGGCCCTTGCCGACTGAGCATATGAGTAGCACAGGGATCTGTGTGGTAAAGTGAGGAGCTGATTGTAGATGTGGTGCTCCACCTCAGACGCTAAAATAATCTCCTTAGTCTAGCGCTAGTGAAAAAGGGGATAGACTCCCCCGTTGTCTGGCTGATACCGAGATTAGGCCGCCCCTCTGACTTTATGAATAGATGATTTTATGTTCACCTAGAGGCTAACAATCAATAAAAATATGAAAGTAAGTGCTCACTTTTCACTGATTAAATATATCCTAATAAATTCAATATAAAATTACAAACTGGAGGGTTCAAACTTTATTTAAGTAACTTTATTTTTGTGGGTTTATTTTGATATACAGAACTTCGGACATCTGTTTATTTAAATAATCTTTAGTTTGGTAGTGTGAGTTTCATTGGTAAATTTTCCTAATTTAACTATTTAGTTAAAATAGGAAGTAAAGAATAATATTACAGTTATTTCTTCTTGTTCAGGGATTTCTTTTAAGATTTATCCTCAAGATTTTTGCTTATATTCATTAAGATAAAACCAAACAATTAGAAATCAATAATACTAAGCATATATTTATTAAAATCAAATTTATTAAGATCAATATGCAAATTAGCCTTCCCATTCACACTGTAAACTGCTATTTTGTTGTATATATAAATACAATTGCATGTTATTAGTATGTAGATATGGTCAACAGTGGCTTCGGCCTCTGGACCATTGCTATAATTAACGGCGTCGATCCCAGGGGGCCATCCCCAGGCAACACCTGCCCCTCGATTTAAAGGGGCAGGGCTGGGTTTATTGCCCAGTGCCTGAGCACCCCGCTTGAGGGGGAATGCTGATGGGATTGACGCAATTTTTCACCCGCCACCCCATGAGTCTCGGCTTGTGGGTGGTCCCACATAAATAGGGCCTTTGTGCCTGACCCGTACAAGTGGGGTACGTGGAAAATATCATGTAGATATGGGTCAACAGTATTAATAATGTAAAACAATTTTATTAATAACTGAGGTTTAAATAAAAATAAAATCATGGAGAATGTGATGTAAATAACAAAGGGAATTGTGACTTGTATAGTAATATAGTTTTGGTTACAGACAGAAAAACACACAATCTCCATTATAATAAGATTATGATCTGATCAGCTGAAATCTTGGAGTAAAAATATCAGTGATACAAAAGATGAATTTAATTGTTTTGATGGCAGACAAAATAGAATGGTCTACCTTTTTACATTAAGGAGGGGCTTTGCCACGTCATGTGTCCATTTTGGTCATGTGACAGGGTGAACCCTAGAATCTCCCTCTTTAACAAACACAATGTTGGAAGCAATACATGTAGTTGTTCACTCCTTAGCAGCTAACAATTGTGCCTATCTTTGTTCCCAGACCTCCTGAGAAATAGTTAGTGGTTTCCACCCCTTTGTTGTTAAAACCTTTTTTCATGTTCCTCGAACACCTTGTAACTCTTTTGTGGTTTACGACCGGAACTTTTGTAACCCCAAAAAAGATCTTTATATACACATTCTATAAGAAAGAAAAACTTAACTGTCATTTGGCTATTATAAATTTATTTCGGATGGTAACTCAATAAATGAGCCCAGTTTAGTCAGACAAAACTGGGCTTATTTATTAACTTACAGTCTGAAATAAATTCATAATTGGCAAAAGACGTTTTTAAAGTTTTGTTTTTTTCTTATTGAAAGTGTAAATATTGCTCTGTATATTATTATTTTGCATTGAGCTCTCTTAGGGATTTGAAATAATCCTTGTATAAATCTATAGGTGTGCGTCTGCATGGGCATACATTGTGTTTATACAGAGGATATAGATGTTCCCAATTAGAATCATCCCCAACTTACCAGTCAATATATATATATATATATATATATATAGGGTCATCCACAGACACGTGTTTCAACTTATCAAGTCTCTTTAGTGTGGCTAGACATTTTGTAAGCTACCTACAGCCGGAATTGAAATTCGATCGGTTGGGTGTCAGTCCGGCACCCTAACCATTAGACTGTCTTCACTTACAGAATGGGAAGGGGATTTTAACTGTTTTAATACACACATCGCTTTGTGTGTAAAGGCCGTCACAGAGGGCTCCATTCCTTATAGTCATCCACAGACACATGTTTCAGCATTTCACACCTCTTCAGTGTGGCTAGACACAACAACTAACTCTGACCAGAAATGAATCCCGACTGACTTTACGCCTGTCCGATCTGTTAACCTCTAGGTCATTACCAGCTGCTGTTTTAAGGAGCGGTGTTTTAACTGTTTTAAATACATACATCTGTGTATATACTTTACGATCACCAGAAAGATTAAATCTGTAAAAATGGAGAGTGTCTGTGTGTAACCGAAAATATATCAGTACCCAAGTCACATTTCCCCTAATTATTTACATCACATTCTCCATGATTTTATTTTATTTAAACCTCTATTATGAATAAAATTGTTTTAAATTATTAATACTGTTGGCCTTATCTACATACTAATAGCATGCAATTGTATTTATATATACAACAAAATAGCAGTTTACAGTGTTAACAGGAAGGCTAATTTGCATATTGATATGAAAAATTGGATTTTCATAAATATGTGCTTAGTATTATTGATTTCTAGTTGTTTGGTCTTATTTTAATAAATATGAGCAAAAATCCCAGAGATAAATCTTAAAAGAAATCCATTAACATGAACAAACAACTGTTATTTTATTTTTTACTTCCTAATTTAACTAAATAGTTAAATTAGGAAAATTTAGCAATGAAAGAATGGAGTAATGGAAAATGATGGAAGTGTTAGTTTCAAAGTTGTTCTATTTTTTATTATACCCCCTCTTTTTCAAATCATTTTATCTGCATTCTTATTTAGTTTCATTAGTCTTTCTAATTTAATATATTTCATTACATTAAAATTTAAATACTTATGCCCGGTGGGTGCATATTCTTGCTAGTATTAATAACTGCTGACATTTCCTCAGTGGGGTATTCTGGACAAATACCGAAATTACTTTATTCTCAAAGTTAAAACATTTTAAGTACATTACGTGCTGTTTTTGCCAGGTTAAGGTCACACACACACACACACACACACACACACACACACACACACACAGTGAGAATTTAATTTTAGACATACATTTAAATAAATAAGCCCCCCCCCCAAAAAAAATAAATAAATAAATAAAAAAGAAATAAAAAAAACAGAACAAAACAGATGTTTATCAATGAATTTGCATAAGATGAAATTTCAAACTTTCTCATTAAATTTAGATAAAATAAAGTACATTTCAATGGGGGTGTTATTCTGTACAAATACCAAAAATATTGTTTGTAACTATGTACTTAACTATTTATTGATCATCCAGGTGTGTCACACTTTTAGTTGTAGATATACATAAGAGAGTAGGGAAGAGAGATTGAGGGAGGGGTGTTAAATATGGTGCTAAGTACAGTGAAACCTACCCCCATATAACAATGAACATGTGCTTATATTACACTGGACATTGTATGCTTGTACCTATTGTTTGTGTATGTCACTTGGGGAAAGTGAATAATGATGTAAAAACAATGACTTTTAATTCTCCTATTTTTAGCCATATTATATGATATACAGACCTTACCTTTCCTTTGGATCACAGCGGCAGTGTGGAGAGGGGGGATTTGCTGCATGGGCAACAGCTTATCCTCCATATGAACCCGCCCAGGCTATGTAGTTCAAAGAGAGAAAAATACAAAAAAAAAAGAATAAATAAATACAACACAAAAAAGAAAAGAAAAAAAGATCTTTGACACTATATCTCTCGTAGATGGAAGGGAGCCAACCAACAGTGGTGTCCATAAAGTATGTGTGCACTTTAAAGAAGGTCAAATTTTAAAGTGCACACGGACTTGGTGGACATGCTGCATAATTAAACTAGTCATTTTTATTTTTTGACATATCAAATGATGTTACCCCTTTAAGTCTTTGCCTACCAAATTTCCCCTACAATTGTACCAAATTCTTTTGGTATTTTTACCAGTATGATGAGATGTTTCAAAATTCCCTATCTATTCACCTCAGAAATCATTCTATTCAAATAAAGTCCTATTATCATTGTAATCTAAATTCTTCTGCTCAGTTATGATCAACTAACCATCAGTTTTTGTACTTTGCTTTGCAGTGGTGGGAGAGCAGCTGTGAGTGGTTTAAAGTAGGCAAAGACTTAAGTTGATAAGGTATTGATAGGTGATTGTATTAAGTTTTTAATTTGAATATTTTTTTATTGTGGCTTGGTCAGAGTTGCAATTATTTTTATTCATAACTGTTACATCTTTCCATTAAACTTTTTCTATTTATGCTTAAGATGTCAATTTATTATATAGTCTGACCAAAGACTGGTCACAAGTCAGAAGTATGTTATTTAGCACTATATCTTATTATGATAGAGATTCAGTGTCTGTCTGTCTGTAACCAAAACTACATCATTGTTTATGTCACAATACCCTCAGAAATTGCATAAGTTTATCAATGAATGTTTAATTTATTGTCAAAATCATTAATACATAGAATGAATCTTATTTATTAACAATGTCTCTATGAAAATCTGAGTTAGATTTGCCTCAAAACAGCCCATGTTATTATAGCTTTTAAAATCCTGCAATGTGTCTTATATATCACTAAGAAATAGAGGCTTACATAATATATGGTGTGGTTAATTTGCATACAGGTTTTAACAAAACTGGGTTTAATAGATGATGAATTGGTGTTATTGATCTCTAATATTATTGTTTTATTCTCCAAAGAATTAAAATCAATCTTATGAATGATTTTATATAGAAGCCAATTAAAATAAGTGTAATTTTTTAATGTGTTCTTATTTAATTTTGTTAGTCTTTCTAATTTAATATTTTATTACTCTAAAACTTCAATTTAAATACTTATGCCCGGAGTGTGTATATTCTTGCTAGTGTATATCATCATCATATCGCGCTGTTAGCACGGATATCCATGACGATCTCTCTCTATTGATCCCTATCACTCATCATTCTCGGGAGGTCGTCTATGCAGCATCCTGTATCTGCACAGAGCTGGTCAATGTACGTCTTTGCTGGTCAGCCTACATTGGCGTACCCATATGCTGGCTTCCATAGGAGGACGTCACTTATGAGTTTGTCCTTGCTTCTTCAGCAGTGTCCCGCGTGTCTTGTCCGTCTTACTTGGATGGTTTGGGTAATATGTGGAAGGTAACCGTACAGCTGTTTTCACATGGGGTGTTGTTTTCAAGTCTTGTTCAGGACCAGCATTCTTGTGCAGCTCCCATCTAGTTTATTCTCTAGTTGCTTCGTTAGGGTCCAGGTGGTGCAGCCGTACAGAAGTACTGATACGACAACGGCTTGGAAGAATTGTCTCTTTAACTTGTCTGTGAGTTTGGATTTCCATATGATTGATAATTTATTTATAGCGGACCATGTCTTTCCTATGCGTGCATTAACATCGTTTTCTGTGGATGAGATATTACTGCCTAAGTGCCTAAATTCTTCTACCGATTTTAGGAGTTTGCTATCGATAGTTGAGATGTCTCTTTTGCTTTTAAAAGACATGAACTCGGTTTTATCAGAGTTTACGTGTATATATATATATATATATATATATATATATATATATATATACACACACACATACAAACAAACAAACAAACTCCTCTGCACGAGCAGGATGTGACACAAGGTCAATTTCTTAAGTGGAGTTCAACAGGTTTGAATTCAGTGTTTTCCTTCTCCTAGACCGGTTGCCTAACCAAGGTTAAAGAGCCCAGTCTGCTCTACTATTTACCCATAGCTGGAGGGAGAGTAGAATTCATATCTTTCCCAAGGGTATTAGCGCTAAGTGAAATGCAATTACCACATCCAGGATTTGAACTCGGGGCGAAGAGTCCATTTCTCATGGCTTTAACCATTACACCACGCACGCTTCCAGAGTTTACATATAGGCCGACGTTTTGTTCTGCCTTTTTTCAACTTGTGCAGATTATGCTGAAGCTAGTGTATGTAATAATAGTAGGTCATAACTTGCAGGAGGCTGAAGCGAGCTAAATGCTTACGTGTTTTTTTTTGTTTTTTTAAAGTATACTCTAAAAAATAAAAAATAAAATAACTAAAAATTGTTTCATTGACAGTTACGTCAATAATTTATTGACTGAGTAATGTAATAACAATAATTGGTTATTTTGCATGTATGAAGTAATAAGGTCGCAGGATTAAAAGTATGTTATTAATGGTGTTTTGAATGTTAGAAACAATGTAGTAATAGGTTACTATACCTACATTAGCTTATCAAAACTTCCAATGGAGTGCGCATCTAAAGGTTTGCCTAGGGTCCCAAATCATCTTGCACCAGTTGATTGTTAAAAACCGTTAACTACAAAAGTGTAAATATAGATATACAGCGTATATATTGTTTCCTAGCGCTAATACCCTTGGGAAAGGTATGAATCCTAATCTCCCTCCAGCTATGGATAAATAGCAGGGCAGACCAGGCTCTTTAACCTTGGTTAGGCAACTGGTCTAGGAGAAGGAAAACTCTGAATTCAAACCTGTTGAACTCCGCTTAAGAAATTGACCTTGTGTCACATCCTGCTTGTACGGAGGAGTTGGTAAATATATATATTGTTTCCTAACCTCTAGGCATGAAATAACTCTGGACAGTTTGATATGGCATTAAAATCCATCCATCAACCAACCAAACATCCATCTTTGCCTACTTTAAACTGCTCACAGTGCCTCTCCTGTTTCTACGCATACCACACCCAAGCAAAGTATAAAAAAACTGATAGTTGATCATAATTGAGCAGAAGGACTCGGATAACAATAATGATAAGACTTTAAAACTGTCACCTGTGTAGTGCAAGTTATTGAAGTCAGTTAGTCTACTGTTGGTTTTAATAACAGCAACTAAGTACAACTCAAGCAGTGTCCAAGACAGCTGGTATAAATAGGAATCAAGAATGATCCATTCATGAATCTGGGTGATTTGGGTCATTCCATTCCTTGAGTTCTGATTGTTTGCTTGACTGCTTGATTTGAATAACATTGTGGAGTCTTGTATATACTTTGTCATTTTGCAGTGGACGTTGTAGCATTCGAGTTTGTATTTAAGTTACAATCGCTTGCTGCCTTGTCTTCCCAGTTCGACGGTAATTGGAACTTATTCTTCACAAGTGAATTTAGGCAAGTAGCAATGGTAGCTCCATCTAACTAATGTCTTACCATTTTTTCTCAGATATGAACCATTATGATCGTCGCTTGGACTGGTGTACACCATATGTTTGCTGTTGAAATGTTTTTTTAATTCTTTACCTACTTTAAGCCGCTCACAGTGACTCTCCCACTACAGAAAAATAGAAAAACTGATGGTTAAACTGAGCATCCTATTATTTTGATTTTATTCCCATTAATTGTCACCTGGCCTAAAATATACCAGGAAGTCATAAATTTTGTGTATAAAGTCAACTTATTTGTTTTCAAAATGGGGTGATTCATAAAAAAACACTTATAAACTGAACAACTAACAATTAATAATGCTTTTATTGTTTGAATGTTCAGTATGATTCACTTATTTAATCAAGTCTCAATCGTTGTTTTTGATTTTAAAACAATCTTTCAATTTGTGTAGATTTCAGTTTTGTTCAACAGATGTTATGTTTCCCATTTAACCACTTCTATAGTTTTCATTGTTTTTCTCTCTATACAGTCAAATATGTTTCTCTCTCTCTCTCTCTCTCTCTCTCTCTCTCTCTCTCTATATATATATATATATATATATATATATATATATATATATAGAGAGAGAGAGAGAGAGAGAATGATCAAATGTTTCTCTCTCATATATATATATATATATATATATACGCACACACACACATATAGGGGTAGGGTTAGCTCAGTCGGTAGAGCGTTCGGCTAGAAACCACAAGGATCCTAGTTTGATACCGGCCCTCGCCAACTCAGCGTATGAGTAGCACAGAGATCTGTGCGGTAAAGTAAGGAGCTGATGGTAGGTGTGGCGCTCCACCTCAGACGCAAAAACAATCTCCTTGGTCTAGCGCTAGTGAAAAGGGGATAGACTCCCTCGCTGACTGGCTGATACCGACTTTAGGCTGCCCCGACAACTTTACTTACTTAAAGTTGGTTTAAATTCAGAGTTTTCTTTTTCCTAGACTGATTTAAGTGACACAAAATGATATATATATATATATATATATATATATATATATATAATTTTGTGTCACTTAAACCTGTTATTTCTGGGAATCTGTATCTTGAAAAATTATGTTGCAGATTTTTTTTAAATGATACAAGTTGACAAGAAAGAATTGTGAAAAAATTATCTTAAAAACTTTCAGAAGTTTTCTGATTAAATCCCAAAATTTTTTACATTTGAACAAATCTGCAATTCACTGAATCTGCTTTTATCTTTTTTTGATAAAAATCAGCTTTTTCTAATTTTTGATTGAAATGTTTAGAATAAGTGGAAATAATTGATATATAACCTATTTGATAAAAACTGATATAAATAAATGATGGGTCTTATTTTAAGATTATCAACAAGATATTTTAATCAAAACTTGCAAAAGCTTTACAGCTGCCTACAAGGTTGTCATGGTAACATAATTAGGAATGCTGGTTTTTATGAAACTTTGAAATGTAGGAAATGAAAAACATTTGAAAGCAAAATAAAAAATACTGAAAACTTATCAAATCTGCTGTAATCTGTTTGTATGAAACAATCAAACAACGGCCTGGTTTTCATGATATATCACCTTTTCTTGCAAGAATAATATTTGTGGGAAATGAAAAACATTTTGAAAGCAAAATAAGAAATACTGAAAACTTATAAATCTGCTGTAATCTGTTTGTATGAAACAATCAAACAACGGCCTGGTTTTCATGATATATCACCTTTTCTGGCAAGAATAATATTTGTGGGAAATGAAAAACATTTGAAAGCAAAATAAGAAATACTGAAAACTTATCAAATCTGCTGTAATCTGTTTGTATGAAACAATCAAACAACGGCCTGGTTTTCATGATATATCACACTTTCTGGCAAGAATAATATTAAAACAATGATATTACATTCAGTTTTACATAGCTTTTCTTAACCCAATATAAAAATTTGGCTCATTATTTGATACAAAGAGATTACAGCAGATTCTATAAGTTTTTGTTATTCTAACAGTTTTATCTCTAATATTAATTAATTTTGATATACCAGTTAATTATAATTACAAGCAATATTTCACTTAACATACAACAAAAATAATTTTAGATTGTTTAATTGATTCATAGATGAGATAATGGCTGTAAGCAAAATTTAAAATGATTTCCCACTTTTAAAACTTTCATGATGATTGGCAATCTTAATTATATTACCCTGATAAATCTCAAAGACAGAAAGTTCTAAAAAAATTATTCCATATCATTATTTGATAAATTCGTATAGAAAAAATATTAATACAATGTTTCCCTGAAAATAAGACAGGGCTTATATTAATTTTCATTCCTCAATATAACACTAGGGTTTATTTTCGGAGGATGTCTTATTCTTCATATATTGAAAATTGACATTATGAAGTTGAACATTAGGAAAAAACGAAGTACATCTATTCTTTTATTCAAAAACTCATTAATGACAATTCATTCAAAAATAATCATATCCTCATCATCTGGAATGTTATTGTTCTGCAAGTCAATGGATTCCAAAATTCTGAGGGAAATAAAATTATACTATAGAATATAGACATGAAACAAATCAATACCATACAACATAATCCCCAATAATGCTAACACATTTTTAAAACCAATTACTAAAAAGTATAAATATAAATACACGATATGTATAACTTCATAACTGTTAGGCATGACATAACCCCAGACAGATTGATATGCCGTTAAAATCAATAAACAAACAAAATTCTGAGCATCTGGATAAATTGATAAAATCTTGAAATTTAAATTCAGAATATTTCAATATAATTGTCGTTTTAATAGAAATTTTAAAATTTAAGTAACCTTCTCATTTGTATGTGTTTGTACTAGTGTTCTTTGTTAATATATTTGTTTAACTCATTTCCTGCCTTGTGTCTTTATTCTGGCCCCTACTCAAGCCACAACAGTAACAAAACTCAGATTGGCATAAAATACTATTTTCAGCAATTTCGTGGACCATACATTGTTGTAATTTGCGATTCAGAAAGGAAATATTTAATTTTATTTAATACAAGCACAAGCAATAATGCATCATCTTGATCAATGATGAAGATGAGTGTCTGTGTTCTATGATGTGTTTGTGAAGAATGCTTATTTCTTTCGTCTGTCTGCTACTCTCAACTAGGGCTTATTTTAAGGGGAGGTGTTATATTAAAACCATCCCGAAAAATCCCACTAGGTCTTATTTTGCAGGTAGGTCTTAGGTAATTTTTATTTCTTATAAGTGTCATCATCTCAGATAAATAATGGACCATTTCGTTTTTATCATAAAGAAAGAAAGGGAAGAAAAAGGACATTCTACACAGAAAAATATAAGAAAGAAAGAAAGTGAGTAGGAGAAAGACAGAAAGGGGGGGGGTGAGCATGCAGGATCAATAATGCTAATCCGTTTCAATCGAACATAAGAAAATGAAAAGAAGCAAAGAAAGAGAAAAAAAGTAAGAGTTAAATCAAGATTATTATATTTTTTACATATTGAACTATTTAGCTATAGCTCTTAAGTAGACTATCAAATGTTGTAATTATCATACCATGGTATATCCACTGGTCCTGCTAGTTAAGATATAAATTGCACAAGAGGGCAGCACCTGTAAGCCTCGCTCTGATAAGAATTTATCATCTTTTGAAAAGCTTGCATAATTTAAAAACTTGGCAAGGTTCTGATCTGAATTTGAATAATGTGATTTTTCAGGTAGGTCTTAGGTAATTCTTATTTCTAAGCTAATGTGTATACTGTATTTTTTACATGAACCAGTGGTTAACTGTGAAATTTACACTTCATTACAAAAACTAGCAACAGAAAATACCCTCCGGGCATCGCAAAAATTAATTTTTGAAAAACATTGCCTGAGAGGGTGGGAGTTAAAAATTCAATGTCAGAGGGTTTGTATCATAAGTAAGCAAAATCCTCATATTTATTAAAGGAGTAAAAAAAAGAAAAAAAAAAAAACAATTTGAAATGAAAACTGAGCCCCGTCGCTCTCAAATAAAATGTTGCGTGCATGTATTAATCAAACAATTATTTTGAATATTTTCCCCAAAATCGTAGGTATTTATTTATTTGTAAACTTTTTAGTTAACTTCTTGTTACTTTCAAAGAAAAAAAAAAAAAAAAAAAGAACGAGAGTAAAAAACAAAAATTTAAAAATTGCTTACTCAAATTTTGGGTGTATATGAAATAAGAATATTGTGACGTAGGTTGTGATGTAGTTTTTGTTACAGACAGAAATACAGACAATCTCTATTATTAATACATGATAGGCTATGCATATTCATTATGGTTTACGGTCAAATCTTCCAGCATAGAGATACATACAATTTGAGTGTAGAATTAGACAGAACATACAATTTGAGTGTAGAATTAGAAAGAACATACAATTTTACATAAGAATGCAAAGTTTTATCAAAATTTCTCCAAAAAATGAAGAAATGATGAAGAAATTACTGAATTTCTTGTTTTTAAATTGGTTTGTGATTTAACATATTTTTTTGAGGAAAATCATGTCCACTTCTGTACCCCCTTATTTTGGGCTTTAAATTCTCATAACTTTTGAACTACTGGAGATATTTGCATAATTCAAACAGTTTTGAACTCCATTTACAGGGCTCTATTTAACTAATGTGATTAAATAACAATAACCTCAAATAAAAATTTAAAAATCAACTGGGAATGCTAGGTAAAGTCACGTTGAAATCACCGGTTCCCACTAGATCACTAAAGTTAAGCTGCAATGAGCCTATTCAAAACTTAGCTGGGTGACCATTTAAGCAAAAGCAGGTATTGTAAGAAACCAAATATCAAAAATGATTTGATTTAGCATGAAATGACCCGGAAAGGTTTGATATGCCATAAAACCAACCATCCATATTCATTATGTAACATGTCAGCTATTGTAATACCTTAATAATTAATACTTAATTTATGGACAATAAGTTTTAGATAATTAAGATTTTATATGAATTGCACAAGAGATCAGCACTTGTAAACCTCACTCTAGTAAGAGTTTATTTTTTTAAAAGTTTGTATAATTTTAAAATCTTCATCATTATTTCTTAAAGTATATATTACAAATATAAAATAAAAAGTTACATATAGTAAAAATAACAATTTATTTCTTCATTACATCATTTTATATGAATTGCACAAGAGAGGAGCACTTGTTTGTTTTAACGGCATATCAACCCGTCTGTGGTTATGTCATGCCTAACAGTTAGGAAGTTATACCTATCGTGTATTTATATTTATACTTTTTAAACCTCACTCTAG
The DNA here is from genome assembly GCA_023376005.1 of Doryteuthis pealeii. Classification (NCBI taxonomy): domain Eukaryota; kingdom Metazoa; phylum Mollusca; class Cephalopoda; order Myopsida; family Loliginidae; genus Doryteuthis; species Doryteuthis pealeii. The sequence goes on from CM042144.1 coordinate 115,456,617, forward strand.
TAAGAGTTTATCTTTTGAAAAGCTTGTATAATTTTAAAACCTTGCAACATTCTAATTTGAATTCGGATATGATTTATCATTTAGCTAATGTGCTCATCAAAATAATAAACATGCAGAACAAAAGAAATACGCAGTGTCAATAACCTTGATACACAAAATATCTTCTTTTTTTTTTTCCCCAATTTCATACAAGGTTTCAGTTCAGCTGAACTCAATTTGGTAGTTTTATCTCCTCGGGTATCTGATACATTGAAATGCCAATAGTTTAAAAATAACAGATAAATCTTAATGTTAGCAATGTATAAATTTATACTGATTATCAAAATGATGATGTAATCTTATTATAATAGAGATTTGGTGTCTGTCTGTCTGCTACCGAAACTATGTCACTGCTTACAACACATTACCCTCAAGAATTGTGTCAGTCTATCAATAAGTATTTAATTCATAGTCAAAATCATTTATACATAGAATAAATCTTATTTATTAACGATGTCTCAATGAAAATCTGAGTTAGATTTGCCTCAAAACAGCCCATGTTATTGGTGTGTTTAAAATCCTGCAATGTGTCTTATATATCACTAAGAAATAAAGGTTTACATATATGGTAAGGAAATTTATTGTGTACAGTGCTCAGGTGCACCACAACTCATCAAAGTCTCATGTCAAGTACACAGAATAATGTATTAGTGTCAGGAACATGAACAGTTTACAGTAGTAATATACATGTATGTATGTGTGCGTGTGTGTGCATATGTATGTGGAGAGTGGCATCAGGTATAGTGTCGACAGACCACACGAAGCATGGAGGCTTTGAAAGGCTCAGTGCTTCGGCAGCCTACAACAGATGCGGGCAGTTTATTCCATGTCTCCGCAATTCTGAGCGTGAAAAAATGTTTCCGAAAAAATGGTATGGTTAATTTGCATACTGGTTTTAACAAGTAATTACTTGGTGTTATTGATCTCTAATATTATTATTTTCAACAGCGGCCGGATTAGCTCAGTCGGTAGAGCGTTCGGCTAGAAACCACAAGGTTCCTAGTTCGATACTGGTCCCCGCCAACTCAGCGTATGAGTAGCACAGGGATCTGTGCGGTAAAGTAAGGAGCTGATGGTAGGTGTGGCGCTCCACCTGAGATGCTAAAACAATCTCCTTGGTCTAGCGCTATTGAAAAGGGGATATACTCCCTCGCTGACTGGCCAATACCGACTTTAGGCCACCCCGTCGACTTTACTTACTTTTTTTACTTTATTATTATTTTATTCTCCAATGTATTAAAATTAATCCTATCAATGATTTTATATAGAAACTAATTAAAATATAATTAAAATAAGTATAATCTTTTTATATGCATTCTTATTTAATTTTGTTAGTCTAATTTAATATATTTCATTATATAAAATGTAAATACTTATTCCTGTAGTAACAATAAATCCTGATTTACCAGTTGAACAGTTGTGATAGTTTATTAGAATTTAGTTTGTTCCTTATCTTTTCTAAGTTGTGTACCTGTTGTGGATTAACCTATCTTACCTTTTCTTGGAGAGTAAATGAACTGCCCCAGGACTATTTGTGTGTTGTTGTTTAGAGAACCATCTACTTACAATGGCATAAAATAACCCAACAAGGGTTGACATGCCATAAAATCAAACCAACCAACCAACCAACCAACCAATAGGGACTTTGTGCCTGACCCGTACAAGTGGGGTACGCGGTAAATACTATACTTACCTGGCATAGCCACCCGGTTTCGACTGGGGGTCCGGCGAATTTCGGCCGCTGGACCGGTTAGGTTATAATAATAGCGTCGATCCCAGGGGGCCATCCCCCCAGGCAACACCTGCCCCCTCGATTTAAAGGGCAGGGCTGGGTTTATTGCCCAGTGCCTGAGGCGCCCCCCTTGAGGGGGAATGCCGATGGGATCGACGCAATTTTTCACCTGCCACTCCATGAGCTTCGGCTTGTGGGTGGTCCCACGTTAATAGGGACTTTATGCCTGACCCGTACAAGTGGGGTACGCGGTAAATATCATACTTACAATGGCATAGAATAACCCAAAAAGGGTTGACATGCCATAAAATCAAATCAACCAACCAACCAATTGTTCTCCCTTCAGCTATGGATAAATAGTAGAGCAGACTGGGTTCTGTAGCCTTGTTTAGACAATCAGTCTAGGAAAAAGAAAACTCTGAATTTAAACCAACTTTAAGTAAGTAAAGTCGACGGGGCGGCCTAAAGTCGGTATCAGCCAGTCAGCGAGGGAGTCTATCCCCTTTTCAATAGCGCTAGACCAAGGAGATAGTTTTTTTAGCATCTGAGGTGGAGCGCCACACCTACCATCAGCTCCTTACTTTACCGCACAGATCCCTGTGCTACTCATACGCTGAGTTGGCGAGGACCGGTATCGAACTAGGAACCTTGTGGTTTCTAGCCGAACGCTCTACCGACTGAGCTAACCCGAAAAAATTGACCTTGTGTCACATCCTGCTCGTGGTGGAGGGGTTGGGTGAATACATTGTTTTTAGAAGGTTCCTCTGCTAATTACCTTTCAACGAAATGTTAAGTTTTCCTCTCGATTGATTAAGTAAATAAAAACAGAACTGAGGTGAACCGTTCAAGATGTTGATTTGATTTTAAAAGATTAAGACAAAATGTACAAAATGAAAACTGTAAAATAAAACAATGACTAAGTAAGTACAGAGGATTGGAGTGGGGGAGGGGGGGGCAGATAGAACATGATGCAAATCCACAGGAATTGACTGTTAACTCTTAACCCCTGTTGAGATTTTCTAAGTCCAGAGGATTCCTATAAGGATATATTAAAAAAAATGGCTAAAAATTACCTTTGCATCTAAAGTTACCTATTATTTCCCTTAAATCAAAGATTTCTACATACGTTTAATATTAAATTTAAACAAAGGCTATTGTTTGGGGCTGATTAGTTAAAATGAATGTGACTTCCAGCTGGGTGGAATGAGGTGGTATAGGATTTTAAGAGCTGGAATTTTATATAGGCGCTAAAATTAGCAAATAAGAAACCTGTAATTATGACTAATATAATGTATAAAAAATAATGTATAATATAAAATATAATGTATATAAAGTAAATTATCATACTGTGGTATATCCACTGGTCCTACTAATACTATATAATTGCAGTGTGTGTCTGTCTGTCACCACTGGATTCCTTATAAAATTCTACCCTAAAAAAAGTTTTGTTTGATTTTGGTACAGGGTTTAGGTTGCAATTGCATCTCCAGACAGACAGGCACTATAATTATATAGTATAACTTTTACTGTATAATTGCAGTGTCTGTCTGTATAATAGGATTTATGCAATTTATTTTTGGTTAAAGTTTTAACGTGGTAGAGTTTAATGATAAATAAAAGCTGATGATATACATTTTGATTGTATGATGTTCCACTTGAAATGATAAAATCCTTGTATCTTTGATTTAGAAGAAAATTAACTTTTTTTTGAAAAAAATTGTTTGGGTTGTACTTATTTATGGGTTATACTACAAATATCTGTATTTCCCAGAGCACTAATATCCTTGGGAAAGGTATGAATCCGAGTATTCTCCTTTCGGCTATGGCTGAATAGTAGGGCAAACTGGGCTCTTTAACCTTGGTTAGGCAACCAGTCTATGAGAAGGAAAACTCTGAATTCAAACCTGTTAAACTCTACATAAGAAATTGACCTTGTATCACATCCTGCTCATGCGGAGAGATTGATAAATATCTATGTATAATATTTGTGTTCCTTAAAAGTGCTACTGTTATCATCTTGCACCACCCTCTGGTTAAAAATGAGACCATCCAAGATAAAATGCAAAAATGTAAATCCTGATTATCTGGTGCTGCTTATCTGCCGAATTCTCATTTCTTATGAATGTCATCACCTCAACTAAATAAGGAACCATTCTGTTTTTATTATAAAGAAAGGGAAGAAAAAGGACATGTTACATAGAAAAAATATAATAAGAAAGATAGAAAGAAAGAGAGTAGGGAAAAGATAGAGAGAGGGGATGAGCATGTGAAAGTGATAACACTAATCTGTTTCAATCGAACACAATGAAAAGATGAAAAAAGAGTGAGTGAGAGTTAAATCAAGATTATTATACTTTTTACATATTGAACTATTTAGCAATAGCTCGTAAGTAAACATATCAAACGTTGTAATATTTGAATTATCATACTGTGGTATATCCACAGGTCCTGCTAGTGTGTATGTATATGTATATATATATATATATAATATAATATATATATATATATATATATATATAATGTTGAAAAGAGAAATAAAGGAAAGAAAGTATAAAATAGGATATTTTATCCATTCTATACTTTCTTTTTTTTATTTCTCTTTTCAACATCCTGTCGGATTCACTTCCATTTTCATTTTACACACAGGCATATATATATATATATATATATATATATACATATACTGTGATATGTCTTGTCAGCTAACAACTTATTAATCCCCTCTCATATGCTTGGTTAAAATTAAATTAGTTGATAGTAGGTTACAGAAGGCCGACGCATGAATGGATGTGTCGTATAAAAAATGCAGTGTTGTGTCGTTTTTGATGATTTTTTTTTTTAGTAAGATAAATTTGACATGAGAAATTTCCACCCTGTTGCAAATCTTGCTGTGTTAGTCGGTGCTTATGACAAAAACAGGAAACAAAGGGAATAAATAAGTACAAAAAGTTTTGCTAAATGGAAGATCAAGGTCAGACGTATCATTTTCTCATTGGAAAGAAAAGTGTAAACTAAACTATAAAGTAACTAGTCTAGATTAAAAGGGTGGTAATTTTTCGATGCAGGCATCATTGGGGAACTAAAAAAGTTTGGTAAAACGGTCAAAACCTGGCTTTTGATAAGGATAATCCGAAGCTAAACTTTAAAAAACAAAAAAAAATTTAAAAAAATTTTTTTTTTTTTTTTGAAGCGGGCATCATCGGGGAATGAGACAAGTTTTGGTAAACTGGCCTTAAGGCACCCATCGTGGGGACACTTTTCTCATTTACACCGTAAAAATCCGTTTTTGTTAGGGTTAGGGTTAAGGGTTAGGTGTTAGTTTTATAATTTTAAAAAAAAAAACTCTAAAAATTGTCTGTAAACAATTAACCGGATTTTGACGGTGTAAATGGAAAAAATGTCCCCACGAATTGAAATTGCAAAAGGGGTGCCTTAAGGTCATGTGGTCCAACTGCCCAAAGCCTGGTTGATTTACCAAATGCTCTATCAACATCAGAAAAAAATAGCACATCATTTAAGTAAAGTTGGCAGAGTGGCCTATTGTCAGTATCAGCTAGACAGCGAGGGAGTCTATCCCCTTTTTGCTAGCACTAGACCAGGGAGATTGTTTTTTTTTTTTTCTGAGGTGGAGCACCACACTTACTGTCAGCTTCCCACTTTACTACAAAGAGCAGATGATTAAAATCATCCATGCTATTGACACATGATGGTAGAAGTATAAATCCTCCAACAACATCAATGATTTTATTTATTTATTCTTTCTTTATAAGAAAACAATCAAATGCAGCTATTTCAGGAATTTGCAATATAAAGTGGATAACTAAAGCTTTGTCATCTTTCAGTTGAAGATATTGAGCACCTTTCATTGGAATTCAGACCTTGCATATGGAAGCTCAGTTGAGATGGTCTGATAAGAGTTCTAATTTTTGGTGAGTGCATATAAAAAACATTATCGGACAATATAACGGACACTCTCAACGATTTCAATAAATCTGATATATTTTTCAGAGTGATCAGGTGAAAAGAAAGAATACTTAGTGTAGACATTGATATTTCAATCTGCTGGAAAGTATTTGCAAAGAAATGTCTTCAGTGCAATCTCCTTCAAGCATTCTGCTGATTCATAGATGTTTTCAAAGATGTTGAAGATTCTATTTCTACAGAAAACCTTTTGAGACAGTTTACTACACGCATTGGCTTTCACCTGTCAAAGCTGACAATGGCGCTAGCAGCCATTTTGCTGTAACTGACTGGGGTGGTTAGGTAATCTTGTCTGAGTACATTGCTCCTTTAGCTTGGCCGGTAGAGCATCTGCAAGGGCCGGTTTAGCTCGGTCAGTAGAGCATCCGACTAGGAACCACATGTTTCCAGGTTTGATACCAGCCCTCGCCAACTCAGCATATCAGTAGCACAAGCATCTCTGTGGTAAAGTGGGGAGCTGATGATAGGTGTGGCGCTCCACCTCAGATGCGTGATAGTGAAAAGGGAATAGACTCTCTCGCTGTCTGGCTGATACCGACTTCAGGCCACCCGACAACTTTACTTATTACTTTACTGCCTCGGAATCACAAGCTGTAGGGGGTTCCTGCAGTTCCACAGTGCCTAGACTAGCTGTCACTGGTTTTGACATGAAATAAGTTGATGGTAGAATCCATGAAACATTTTATACGAGCAATAAGCTGAGATTTATTTATTTTTTTAGCTTTCAAGTTTTGGAAAAAATAATGTTCAGCTATATCTTTTTATATATGGTGTAATGGTTAGTCGTAGGAAATGGACTTGTCGACCTGAGTTCAAATCCTAGACGAGTCTGTTTGCATTTCACATAGCGCTAATACACTTGGCATAGATATGCATCCAACTACTCTCCCTCCAGCTATGGGTAAATAGTTGAGCAAACTGGACTCTTTAACCATGGCTAGGTAACCAGTCTAGAGAAGGAAAACTTTGAATTCAAAACTGTTAAACTCCACTTAAGAAATTGACCTTGTGTCACATCTTGCTCGTGTGGAGGAGTTGATAAATATATATATATATATATATATATATATATATATATTATATATATATATATATGGAAAATACAACGCAAGTCTGAAATATTTGATCATATGTAGGACATTAAAAGAAATATGATAGCATAGTTTTAAAACATATCAAAAGATGATTTTCAGAGGTACCTCAACCAATGGAAAACTCACTGGAATAAGTTTGTTGAATGCGATGAACAGTTCAAAGAAAATTAATGTTTCATTACTTGTTCATTTTGTTATATACTCTGAATTCAAACCTGTTAAACTCTGCTTAAGAAATTCACTTTGTGTCATATCCTGCTCGTGCGTAGGAGTTGGTTTATATATATATATATATATATATATATATATATAATGAATAGAGAATGAATAAGAAAAGTATTGGCATATAAAGGTGCTTAATGCTAAAATAACAGAGCAGGTTTACAATCAAATATTATATATTATGAGATTTAATATCTCATTACTGTTAGTTTCATGCTTACTGCAATCATCAGACGAGACAGTCAAAATGTTAAAATTTTAAGATTTAAAAAAACTGTGGTTTGTTTAGTGTTTATATATATATATATATATATATATATATATATATATATATACCAAATTTGTTGGTAAACCCTTGTGGTAAGAAAAAACCCGGCAAATAGTTTGATTTTAAAAATATACTACCAAACATCACCTGGGGAGAAAAAAAATAGTTATACCAACCGAAAATAATCGGTTGATACTATATACTTGGCCAAAAGAAAAAACAATTTATATATATGTGTATATATATATATATATATATATATATATATATATATGAAAAATATATATACATATAAAAACCGCCAGGATATACTAAAGCTAATAAGTAAAGAGTGCTCAATACCTAAGTAGAGCAAATAATGAAGATAAACCTAATGAGTCAGATATACCTATTAAAAGTTTTGCTTAGTGCTCTTCAGAGCTAAGATCTGACTCATTAGGTTTATCTATCTATCTATTTATCTCTCTCTCTATATATATTTTTATATTTGTCATTGCCTTCTCATTTGTTTGTTCCATTTTTTTTCTCCCTCCCTCATAGCAGCTGTGACCAAGTTTCTCTTATCAATAAGGTCATTTAAATAAAAGATTAAATTTCAATGATTTTTTTTTTTTTTAATGTGCTTCCAAGAAAAACAAAACAAAAGCAAAACAACCCCATTGATTTACTTAATTTAGAAGTTCAGAGCGAGAGACATCACAAAGGATGAGTTAACAAGAAAGAATTAAAAGATACTAAATTAACAGATACAATTTCTAGCGAAACATTATATAATCAAACAGATATTAGTAGTGGTTATCTATTACCAAACTCTACAGCACTGAAATTAGCTAAAAATAAAATTGCGCACACACACACACACACACACACACACACACACACACATTTCATGGGAGACAAGTGGGAGAGGAAAAGAGGAGGAGGAAAAAAAGAGAGTTGGGAGATGAGGAGAGAGAAAAGACAACAAGAGAGGGGGGTGAAAAGGAAAAAAAGATGACCAAAAAAACAAAGATTTTGCAATTTTTTAATATTTTGATACCAGCAGGACCTGTGGATATACTACAGTATGATAATTAATTACAACGTTTGATATGTTTACTTAAGAGCTATTGCAAAATACTTCAATATGTAAAAAGTATCATCATTTAACACTCTCTCTCTCTCTCTCTCTCTCTCTCTCTCTCTCTCTCTCTCTCTCACTCTTTTTTCATCTTTCCTTCATTTAATCTTTTATGTTTGATTGAAACAGATTAGCGTTATCACATCCACGCACCCACCCCCTCTCTCTATCTTCCCACTACTCTCTTTTTCTTTCTTTCTTATATTTTTTTCTGTATAGCATGTCCTTTTTCTTTTTCTTTCTTTATAATGAAAACAGAATGGTCCATTGTTTAGCTGAGGGGATGACACTCATAAGAAATAAGAATTTGGTGGATAAGCAGCACCAGATAATCAGGATTCACATTTTTACATTTAATCTTAGACAGTCTCATTTTTAACCAGAGGGTGTTGCAAGATGATAACGGTTGTACAATTAAGGAATACAAGTGTCATTATATAGACTAGTACAAAATAAAAAAACACCCTCCGGGCGATGTAAAAATATATTTTTGAAACATATTGCCTGAGGGGGTGGGAGTAGAAAATTCAATGTCAGCGAGTTTGCACCCTAAGTAAATAAAATCATCAAATTCTTTAAAGGATTAAAAAATAAAACAATTTGAAATGTAAACTTTAAATATGTATTAAAATAAAACTAACTATATATAGATATATAATACCAGTCATGTATTTATTAAAACTTGTTTTAAAAAACAATGAGGACTGTCTAATGTTACATGTTCAAATTTTGAGTGTATTTATTCTGTTATGATGATCTTGGGTAATGTGACGTAAGCAGGACGTAATTTTTGTTACAGACAAAACCTGGAAGTGAATCTCCATTATTAATAGACGGATTAGTGCTGATATCACTTTGTTCACAAAAACAGCCAATCCAAAAATGAGAAGATTATTCTAAATTTTAGTCTGAATCTCCGAGATTATGGTCAGTGTTAAAAGTGCAGCAAGGGTTATCCCAAAGCCAAACTTTTTTAGACCTTATTTTTTCAATGCAGGTATCATTGGGGAATGCGAAATGTTTTTGTAAACAAGTCAGGCTTTTTAATTAATAAGTATGGCCTTAAGAAATTTATCTTTTTATATTCTTATTAAAGCAAATTAAACAATTAATGAAATATATTATGTGCAGGTAAGTATTTTAATATACCTTTAAAACTTGAATATCAATTATATCACTGACATAAAAATTCTAAATTTCTATAAATAGGTTTAAAAGTTGAGAAATTTAGCTCTTATTCTTTTTTATTAAATCAAATCAATGTACAATTAATGAGATATATTATGAGCCAGTAAGTATTTTGATATACCTTTTAAAACTGATAAACAGAAATTACAGTGACATAAAAATGTCAAATTTCTATAAATAGTCTAGGTTTAAACACTTAACATCCTGTTGAGAATTTTCTAAGTCCAGAGCCCAATTCTATAAGGATTTATCAATAAATGGCTAAAAATGGCCTTTTCATTTAAAGTTACCTGTTATTTCCCTTAAATCAAAGACTTATAAATATGTTTAATATTACATTTAAACAAAGGCTATCATTTGGGGCAGATTAGGAAAATGAATGTGACTTCCAGCTGGGTGGAATGAGGCGGTATAGGACGTTAAGAGTTAAAATTTTGTTTGGGTAACCTGAAGACAAACTTTATTAGACCTTATTTTTCCAATGCAGGTATCATTGGGGAGCAAGAAAAGTTTTGATAAACTTGCCAGGCTTTGGCTCATTTACCAAAACTTTTCTCATAAAAATAAGGTCTAAAAAAAATTGGTGTTTCAGTTACCCTTACCCGACTTTTAAACTGGACTAATAAGGAGCTATAATTACTAGCAACAGAAAACACCCTCTGGGCAGCATAAAAATTAATTTTTGAAAGACATTGCCTGAGAGGGTGGGAGTAAAAAAATTCAATGTCAGAGGGTTTGTATCATAAGTAAGCAAAATCCTCATATTTATTAAACAAAAAAAACAAAACAATTTGAAATGAAAACTGAGCCCCGTCCCTCTCAAATAAAATGTTGCGTGCATGTAATAATCAAACATTATTTTGAATATTTATCCACATCAATTTTCTACAAAATCGTAGGTATTTATTTATTTGTAAACTTTTTAGTTAACTTCTTGTTACTGTAAAAAAAAAAATATAGGGATGAGAGTAAAAAAGAATTTTTAAAATTGCTTACTCAAATTTTGGGTGTATATAGCATAAGAATATTGTGACGTAAGCTGTGGCATAGAGCTATGACATAGTTTTTGTTACAGGCAGAAATACAGACAATCTCCATTATTAATAGATTATTCACTGATTTACTTGGACTTGTGTCCTCATCTTTGTCACAGAGTTTCGGCTGTTATACCTTATAGCCTTCTTCAGCTGTCTGTTGTAGTCAGTAATCTTATGAAAATTTCAAACTTAATCCTTTATTTAAGCCACAGGTTAGGATTGTTCTCGTTCTACTGTTAATACCTAAAGGATATATTGTACTAGGCTGAGTCTAGTATTATATAGATTTTTTGGACTGTTATCCTTATCTTTATCGTCATATACACAACGTTTTGGCTGATGTGCCCTCTGGCCTTTTTCAGGTGTTCCTTGTTGAACTTGAGAATGAAAATTCCGACAAATAAAACCCCTGGTGATTTTCCATGGGTTAATGGCTAAATTCAAATCCTAGCTACACTTCATTACAAAAATGATAGGCTATGTCTATTCATTACGTAACTATGTGATATATGCACTGCAAGCTAGCACATATATATATATTAATACTTGTGTTTCTTAATTGTATGGCTGTTATCATCTTGCCACATCCTATGGTTAAAAATAAGACTGTCCTAATAATCCAAAATAAAATGCAAAAATGTAAATCTTGATTATCTAGTGTTGCTTATCTGCCAAATTATTTTTTAAAGTGTCATCACCTCAGCTAAATAATGGACTATTCCATTTTTATCATAAAGAAAGGGGAAGAAAAAGGACATGATACACAGAAACATATAAGAAAGAAAGAAAGAAAGGGGAAAAATAGAGAGTGGGTGAGCGCACAAGAGCAATAAGACTAATATGTTTCAATTGATCATAATAAAAAGATTAAAAAAAGAGTGAGAGAGTTAAATCAAGATTATTATACTTTTTCTATATTGAACTATTTAGCAATAGTTCTTGAGTAAACATATCATATCAAACATTGTAATAAATTAAATTATACTGTGGTATATCCACAGGTCCTGCTAGCATCAAAATATTAAAATATTGCAAAATTTTGATGTTTTTTTGGTCGTTATTTTTTCCTTTTCACCCCCCTCTCTTGTTGTCTTTTCTCTCTCCTCATCTCCCAACTCTCTTTTTTTCCTCCTCCTCTTTTCTGTCTCTCTCCTCTGTTTTACTCCTCATCTTTCCTCTCCCTCTTGTCTCCCTCTCTCCTTCTCCCATGTGTGTGTGCAATTTTATTTTTAGCTAATTTCAGTGCTGTAGAGTTTGGTAATAGATAACCACTATTAATATCTGTTTGATTATATAATGTTTTGCTAGAAATTGTATCTGTTAATTATTCCTTGTTAACTCATCCTTTGTGATGTCTCTCGCTCTGAAGCAGAAAATCTGACTTTTCATAAAAGTACTGGTAATTTTTGAGAAGAAGAAGATTCTTCATTTTTTTAGCAAGGTTTTGCTATTTGAGTGAGGGTAATGTAATACGATAGACTTGCCAAAATTTAACCATTTATTTAGTTAATGGAGTAGCTATGCCAAATTATAATTATACATTCAGTGTCTGAGGGAAAAAAAAAAAAAACTTATCTAAATGAGAATATTTTTTTGCAACTATCTCCCCACCACCTGATAATTTGCCATCTTTTTTATTTACCTCACTACTCATATCTATCTGTAGATTACAAAAATTCCTATTATACTTTATATATACTAGCAAATATATGCACCCTCTGGGTGCAAGTATTTAAGTTTTGATATAATAAAATATCATATTAAATAAGAAAGGCTAATGAAACTGACTAAGATTGCAGATAAAAAGATCTGCAACAGGGGGGGTATAATCGAAAAATAGAACAACTTTGAAACTAACTATTCCATCATTTTCCATTACTCCCCTCTTTCATTGGTAAATTTTCCTAATTTAACTATTTAGTTAAAATAGGAAGTAAAGGATAATATTACAGTTATTTCTTCTTGTAAATAAATTTCTTTTAAGATTTATCCACGAGATTTTTGTTTATATTTCTTAAGATAAAACCAAACAATTAGAAATCAATAATACTTATTGAATATGAGCAAAAATCTCGGGGATAAATCTTAAAAGAATTCCATTAACAAGAAGAAATAACTGTAATTTTATTCTTTACTTCCTATTTTAACTAAATACTTAAATTAGGAAAATTTACCAATGAAAGACGGGAGTAATGGAAAATGATGGAAGAGTTAGTTTCAAAGTTGTTCTATTTTTCAATCATACCCCCTCTGTTCCAAATCTTTTTATCTGCATTCTTATTCAGTTTCATTAGCCTTTCTAATTTAATATGATATTTTATTATATTAAAACTTAAATACTTGCACCCGGAGGGTGCCTATATATAGATAAGATACTTACCTGTTACATGTAAAATGTGATTAGAAAAAAATTATTGCATTTAAGTTCAGAGGAGCTGTCTTAATAGACAATAGTTATCCCATAGCACTGTAAGGTCAGGGCCAGTTATTAATGCCTGTGTCCCCATAAAAAGAGGAATGAAACAATGCTATTTTTGGCACCACCTTCCTATATATGGAAGGGCTCTACTTTAAAAATGTCTTTGTGTCAAGGAGGTTAAATAAATACTAAAGAGATAAGATATTATCATTTTGAGGAGTACAGCTTTGTCAGATTTGTTTTTTTTGTTTTTTTTTCAATGTGTTAAGGGGTTTATAAAATTTATCTAAATTGTAAGTTGACTGGCTGGTTGTTTAGGTGGTTGGTTCATTTTATGAAGATAATAATGAGTTTTATATTGTGTACAGTCCTCAGGTGCACCACAACTCATCAAAGGTTCAGGTATAGTACATAGAATAATGTACTAAAATTAGAAAAATGAATAGCGTACAGTAATGATATACATGTATGTATGTGCATATGTGTATGGACGGGGAATATCAGGTATAGTGTTGTCGAATTACAGGAAGCATGGAGGTTAACATGTTGAATAGTACCATTACTGTTCTTCTTTAAAAATGGCTTTGGCATTAAATAACCCACAGAAGTTGATATGCTATTAAACAAAGAAATCAAACTAAACCAGAGCTCATCCCTCTCCAGGTCTTCAACTGCTTTGAGTACAGCTTTGTTATATTTATTTATCTATTTTTTTTTTTCAATGTGTGAAGGGTTTTATAAAATCTGTCTAAATTATAAGTTGTTTGTTTGGTTGGTTTTATAACATGTTAAATACTACCAATACTGAATGATTTTGATTTTAGGACTCATCTTTATTCTGGTATGTATGAACTCAATGTTTCGGCTGCTGTATCCTCCAGCCTTCTTTAATTAATTACCAATTAATATGTATATTTATATGTATATTTAATGTATATTACTAATACTAGCAAATATATGCACCCTCCGGGTGCAAGTATTTAAGTTTTAATGTAATAAAATATTGTATTAAATTAGAAAGGCTAATAAAACTAAATAAGAATACAAATAAAAAGATTTGAAACAGAGGGAGTATAATAAAAGATTTGAAACAGAGGGAGTATAATAAAAAATGGAACAACTGAAACTTACTCTTCCATCACTCTCGTCTTTCATTGTTATTTTTTCTAATTTAAGTATTTAGTTATAAGAGGAAGTAAAGAATAAAATGACAGTTATTTTATCTTGTTAATGGATTTCATTTAAGATTCATTGAAGAGATTTTTGCTTATATTCATTAAAATAAAACCAAACAGTTAGAAATCAATGATACTAAGCACATATTTATTAAATTCTATTTTTTAATATTAATATGCAAATTAGCCTTCCCGTTCTCACTGTAAGCCGCTATTTTGTTGTATATATAAATATAATTGCATGTTGTCAGTATGTAGACATAGTTAACAGTATTAATAAAGTAAGACAATTTTATTAATAATTGAGGTTTAGATAAAAATAAAATCATGGAGAATGTGATGCAAATAACTAAGAGAATTGTGTAGGAATATAGTTTCGGTTACAGACAGAAAAACACACAATCTCCATTATAATAAGATGTAATTATATATAATATATAATAAAACTAATATGTAATATGTATATGTAATATGTATATTTATATGTATATTTAATTAATTTCTTGCATATAAACTATCAGCCTTCTTTAATTAATTACCTTCTTTGGATGTTCCCTGTGTATCCGAGTACAGTAATGATCCAACCTGGGAAATCATTTTTAATTTAGTTGGACAGTTTGATCAAACAGGTGTCTAAGAACTTTTGAAGATCTCATTCAAAAAATGACATTGTTTATGCATGCCTATCATTCTGACATGTGTCACAAGAAGAATCATGATTTAGAAAATAAAAATAAATAAAATAAAGAAGTTTATTGGCATTTCCTATATAACTCAAGGCGTAAAATCCAAAGACATCAGTCATTTTTTATACTGTAACGTTGGTGTAAAGTTATATATACTTTGCATACAAAACTCCGACGAAGGTTAACAGACAAAACATTTGATATAATACAGCACATGGATATGAAGATACAACGTACATAGTAAAAGGGTACATATACAAAGAGTACACAAATAAAGATGAAGACACATTCATGAATGGTACATTATACATATAAAAGTACAGACATGAGACTAGGAATAGTCCATGCTGTGAAGACTTACAGTAATGTAAGGGGGGCGGAGCCCCAATGAGAGGGGTTAGATAAAATCTACCCCATGTGGCTCGTAGTTACTGAAGCAGGAAAAAGAGGGCGAAAGGGTTTGAACCTGGCGCTTAAATACTATGGTGCCCGCTAGGGCACCAGCAAACTAAAAGGGGCAGACAACTCCACCAGGCAAATACAAACTAACGCTACAATACTTTTATTTTTAAAGTAATTTACTTTAAAAACAATTTGATTTACCATATTTGACGGCATATAGGAAGTACTTTTCCCCAAAAATTTTAGCTCAAAAAATTGCCCTGCATCTTATACATCGTAGGTAAAGTTTGAGATCTCCCGTAGGCCTAGGCTAATCTTCTCTATGATGCTCACTAACCCAGCTTACGCTCAGTACTTTTACCTACCCTAAACTCCATGCATCGTTATTTTATTGCTGGTATTGTTATAATCAAGAACAGCTAGACTGTTTTCAACAATATATGCTTAAATACACTAAAAACTTTTTTTCCTGAATCTGACCTGCTGAAATGGGGGTGCGTCTTATATGTCATCAAATATGGTAGTCTGTTTAATGATTGGTTCCCATATTGTTTTCATATCTATACTTGGTCTACTCAAGAGGTCACTACAGCTCAACATATGTGCTGCTTCTTTGAGTGCCAGTACTGTTCTTCTTTAAGGATCGCTTTGGCATTAAATAACCCACAAAGGTTGATATACCATTAGAGAAAAAGAAACCAAACCTAAGTAATCCATGCATTGATTTTAGAAGACACTTTCAAACCACCAGTACCTGTTATCTTTAAAAGGTTAAAACCTAATTGTTATCTATTTGTCTACCTGCTAATCTTTCTGGTTAATATACTTTTTGTGTATACTAAATTATGACAACTTGTGGTGCATTTTTGACGTTTTTCTCTCTTGAACATGCACTCTTTTTAACTTGATTTATTTCATTATTATAATTCATAGAATATTTTTTATATGTAAGTTTGGGTTTTGTTCTTAAGGAAAAAAATTAAAATAAGTGACAATTTACAATTTTAAATTTTCTATAAAAGTTTAAAGAGAGAGAACTGCTCTCATATGGAACAATATCATATGTGACAATTTGCGATTACTTAAAATAAGTGACAATTTACAATTTTAAATTTTCTATAAAAGTTTAAAGAGAGAGAACTGCTCTCATATGGAACAATATCATATGTGACAATTTGCGATTACTTAAAATAAGTGACAATTTACAATTTTAAATTTTCTATAAAAGTTAATAGAAATGCAGGAGTTGCTTTCATACCAAAATTTTGGCCATACCCAGTATTTTCTATATAAAATAATAGGTTTGATAATTATTACTTTTTAAAATTTTTTTTATAAAGATTTTCCTTTTGTAGTTTTAACCATTTCACTGTTCAAGGCTGAAGAATAATCAAACTAAGTTCTTATCCCATGGAATTGGATCCTTGATAAAGAGTCTCTCGATAATGAATTCTTTGGTTCCTCTGGTAAAGAATTCTTCGATAATGAATCCTTTGGTTACTCTGGTAAAGAGTTCTCAGTTCTTGGTAAAGAATTCTTCGATAATGAATCCTTTGGTTACTCTGGTAAAGAGTTCTCAGTTCTTGGTAAAGAGTCCTTCAATAATGAATCCTTTGGTTACTCTGGTAATCGTATAAGTCCTTCCTGAGTATTGGTAAAGATCTGGCAATCCTATATCCGTCTTCAGTGAGCGCAGTTGTAATTATGACCAATGTGGGGGGTTTAAGTATTCTATCTGCCACACAGTATTGCCAGTGATTGGTTGCAAGAATAACTCACATGACCTTGGCTAGTCTGTAAATCATGGTGAGGAATTAGAGCACACCTTATATGTCACAATTTCCAACAAAACTCATAATTGATATTCTCCTGTGGAAACTACACATGGACAAACCACTGTAGGGTTACCACCAAAAACCTATATCAATCAGCTCTGTGTAGATTCTGGATGCTGCACAGAGGACCTCCCAGGTGAGATGAATGATAATGATGTTCAGCAAGAGTTAGGGGTATCCCTGCTGCTAGCATGACATGATGATGATGATGATGATAGTTGTTTTCTTCCATTTTGATAGTCTGAGAGTAAATATATATATATATATATATATATATGTTAAAAGAAAGGAAATGAATCCGACAATATGAGTAAGAAAAGGTGGAATGAAAACATCACACAATGCTGTTAAAGAAGAAAACAATTTATAATATAATCATAGCTGATACTGATCAATATTTCGATTTTACAAAAATCATCATCAGAGCTCATTCACTCCCGTAGTTGTTTGGGTCGGAGAGGAAAGTCAAAATGAGTTTACAAAACAAAAAAAAAAAAAATATATATATATATATATATATATATATATATATATACACATTAATATCACTAGAGCTTGCTTCTTGTGCAAAAATAATGAAGATTTGATTTATATTCATGAAGATATTTAAAGAATTAGAATTTGATAGTAAGAGAAAGGAAAATCATTGGTGGTGTTCAGAATTAAAACATAAACAAATCAATTATGGAAGACCAAAACAATCAATGGATCTTCAAGACTAACTTTTTTAACCCCCCCCCCCCAACCTCTACTCAGATAATGCCAGTTAGCAGATTCTAGTTCATATATAAAGGGCAGTTGGTGTATATGTATTTATGAAACTACCAAAATAAAACAATTAATGACAAAGTAAATGTATATACACATTAAATATCACTGGTTCTTGCTTTTTGTGCAAATATTATGAATTTGATTTATAGTCGAAGATATTTAAAAATTAAAATATACATAGAAATAGCATTGAAATTCTACTTATAAATGTCCAGCATTTGTAAATTATGAAGATTTGATTTATATTTGAAGATATTTAGAAATTAAAATATACATAGAAATAGCATTGAAATTCTATTTAGAAATGTCCAGCATTTTTTGTAAATCTCAAAAGTAAACAAATCAATACATCAGGGTTTCTCCCCCGCCCCTCTACCCAGGTGACGGCTGGGTAGCTGCTTCTAGTCTAAAATAAAGATGAAAAGAATACTTATAAAAATTAGCAATAGCCAAACTAAAGACCTAAACAAACAGTGAGGACTTAGATGTTTTTTGTTTGTTTTAATTCCCTTTAATCCTTTTAAGTGTAACATCTCACTGTCAATCAGTTTTTATTATTTTCAATAAACTAAGCAGCACTTGTAAAAAAATATCTGTTGGCAAATCTGTGTCGGATTTTGACCTAGTCATATTGTAAACAGTTTTCTTCTTAATCACTTCAATTACGTCTCACATTTGTAAACATTTACTCTGGCTTTATTAACATTGCTATTCAAACTATGTGGCTGTATTTTGGGAACAGTTCTAGTCCAGTGTATATATATATATATATATATATATATATATATATATATACACAAATTGCAAGTTTGTCTATCTCTGTCTTATATATATATATATATATATGTATATATATACACACACATACAAACTGCAAGTCTGTCTCACTCTGTCTTTATATATATATATATATATATATATATATATATATACACACACATACAAACTGCAAGTCTGTCTCACTCTGTCTTTATATATATATATATATATATATATATATATATATATATATATATATATACAACACACACATATTGCAAGTCTGTCTCTCTCTGTCTTTATATATATATATATATATATATATATACACATACATATTGCAAGTCTGTCTCTGTCTTTATATATATATAATATATATATATATATATACAAATTGCAAGCTATCTCTCTGTCTTTATATATATATATATATATATTACAAATTGCAAGTCTGTCTCTCTCTGTCTTTATATATATATATATATATATATATATATGTGTAAACACACATACATATTGCAAGTCTGTCTCTCTCTGTCTTTATATATATATATATATATATATATATATATACACATACAATTACAAGCCTATCTGTCTCTCTCTGTCTTTTTATATATATATATATATATATATATATATATATATATATACACACATACAAATTACAAGCCTATCTGTCTCTCTCTGTCTTTTTATATATATATATATATATATATACACATACAAATTGTATCTGTCTCTCTCTGTTTTTTATATATAATATATATAGATAGAGAGAGAGAGATAGACTTGCAATGGACTCCATAACAACATCATTATATATATATATATATATATATATATATATATATATATAATGATGTTGTTATGGAGTCAATGTATGCTTTTTTGTTGGCATATCTGATGAGTGTATTTGTATATATATATATATATATATATTTAGGGAAAATAATTTTTGAGTTGTTTAGAAGCATCAAAGAAATGAGTGAAATAAATGAATTGAATATTGTGTTCTAAATTCAATTTATTTACCGATATTTCAAGGATGTATGCCCCACTTTTTCAAAGTTTTGTGTTAGACTGACTATTGTTTTCTGTCTTTGGTCCTTTTGTGAACAGGTGGTGCTTTTGTTTAGCCCTGTCGTTGATATTATTTTCAGTACTGCTCCTTCTTTCAGTTGACTCCATGGCTGGATTGGAAGTGGCTGGAGTGGGAGAATCTGTGTGTTGGTAGTGGCCTGCTTTATATATATATATATATATATATATTATTGCAAGGCTCTCCTTAAAACAAATACAGATCTCTTTGTCCGGTTAGTTAGAGGTTCTGACTAATGAAAAATCGGTCGAGTTTTGATCCTGGCTTAATGCATCCTGCTAAGTCGAGCTGCACTGAAGAGATGTGATACTTTGAAACTGTATGCATGTGTGTGTATATATATATATATATATATATATACACACATACATCCATATATACATACACCCACCAGCTCCTTTTGCATGAGTAGGATGTAACACAAGGTCAATTTCTTAAGCGGAGTTTAACAGGTTTGAATTCAGAGTTTTCCTTCTCCTAGACTAGTTGCCTAACCAACGTTAAACAATTACCTGATGAAGAGACAGAAGTTAGCTGCAAGCAAGCGCACCAGAAGACAAGGGGTGCAAATTGGGGGTGAGCACTCACAGAGGAAGATGACAGGGAAGCATGTATAAAAGGTCCTGGCTGAGTGGTGTGGGGGTGGTGAAGTAGTATTCATTGGAACCATACAAGGATTCATTTTGACCCTGATAAAAACAGATAAAATTAACCACTTAGAGGACACCAATTCTCAGTGAATAAGTGAAAAAAAGTGGCAATTTTTTCAGGACTAAGAAAGCAGCCAATAAAATTGATCTTGTTTCTTTTGAACATTGAGAAAACTTGGTTTGAATCACTACATATAAATCTAATGTTAATTCTGATCTTAAATAATGTTGCACTGATAGCACAGATACTCACAATTCTCTTGCTACCCATCCCTATCTATTATCACCCCTGGCAGATCTTCTACATAGCATCCAGAATCTGCACAGAGCAAATGTAGGTTTTTGCTGGTCAGCATATGTATATGTCCATGCGTAGGTGTCCACAGGTGAATGTCACTTATGATTTTGTCCTTGCTTCTCCAGCAATATTCAGTATGTCTTCTTCTTATTTGGTCAGATGGCTTGTGTGATAGGAAGCAAGTGGCTTTACAGTTGCTCCTTTTTGGGGTGCTGCTTCCAAGGTTTATTCAAGACGGCATGCATTATCCTTGTACAGTTCCAATCTAGCTTTTTCTCCAAGCATTTTGTTAGCGTGCTGGTGTCCTAGGTCTGACGTTAAACCACATCTAGTGGTGAGGTTCCAATTCTGAAGCTCTGGGGAGCATGGAGTACTCTGACCTGGAGTGGTAGTAGTTGTTAGGTTCCCATTAGATTGAATAGATCAAAAAATGAGTTTTTAAAAAATGTTTAAAACCATTGAGTAACCAAGAAGGAATAAAACAAAACGTCTATATTATATAATATTAACAAATAGATAGATAAATATAATTAATATATAATATATATCATATATTATTATTATATTTATATATATATATACATATATATTATATATACAACTATTTATATATTATACAATTATAAATATATTATAATTATATATTATATGTATCATATATTATATATATATTTATATATACATATTACTTATTATTATTATTAAATATTAACAAATAGATAAATAGATAAATATAATAAATATATAATAATATCATATTTATTTATATATATATATATACATATATATTATATATGTATTATATACTTATATATACAACTATTTATATATTATACAATTATAAATATATTATAATTATATATTATATGTATATCATATATTATATATATATTTATATAACATATTATTATTAATATTAACAAATAGATAGATAAATAGATAAATATAATTAATATATTATATATATTATATATTATATATTATAATTATATTTATATATATATACATATATATTATATATGTATTATATTATATATTATATTATAAAATAGCCTCATGGTTGTCATGCCATAAAATCCAACCAACTAACCAAGTGGTGCATTCATATTGTAGCACTGATATGGCTACAGCTTAGAAGAATTTTTGCTTTATCTTTTAAGACAGATTAGATTTTCTTATGATTGATAATCTATAGCAGTCCATATCTTACTTGTGTAATCTATATATATAAAAGAATGTTTCTGGTATGTACATGTCGACTTATAACTCCGAAAAGAGATGTCATTCTGATTTGAAATCTCACAAACACATTAATGTGTTTCTAACTAAGAAAGACACAAAATTTGTTTTTTGATTTTTACTAATTAAGTGATATAATTTAATGATTAAACAAATATCAACCAATTTCTAGAACACTTCAGCGTAAGGAAAAATAAAGTCAAAAAGGAAATAAATTAGACTAATACATTTCACTTTGACTCAACAGGCTAGGTACTCTCTCTTTCACCCAGTCTGTTCGTCCCTCTCTCTCTCTCTTCTTCTGTGTTCATCTCTCTCAAATAAAATTGTTTTAAAACAAGTTTAGGATTACGTTTTAAAAAATATATGTTAAATGTAAACAAAAAAAGCATTTCTTAAAAAAACGAACATTGTAATATACAAATTCTCAGCGATTTTTTTAAATTTTAATAAGATATTTTCCTCTTATTTTCTCTTACTTCTGTTTTCTCCCTTTCTCACTGGTGTTCCAAAAAAAATTGAGTCCAGTCATGGACTGGGTACTTTTGCTAGTATCTGTATAAAATATCAAAGTCTGTTTTTCCTTGTTTGATATTTAAGATCTTGTTTTCTTCTAATGTAATAATAGAATAACCTTTTTGTTTTATAGAGTAAAGTTCATTTATGGATTTGAACTTCTTTTATAAACAATCTTATCAGCATTTCTTATATTATTCTCTGTCCTGTCAGCTGGAGCTGTAGTATATGCCGACTGCACTTTTCCAGAGCGGTAAGACCCACCTGTTAGCCATGAGTGGCAGCCTCTAATCTCAAAGCAATTTGTGACTTGGGTCACAAACTGGTCCCATGACATGCAGCACTCCACTTTGACCCTTGCTTGAGCTAGACGTGCGGTCAGGGAGGCCCCATCTAATCAATCGCCTGGTCATGTCAAGCGCTTGCAACTATATGATTGTTCAGACTGTATTCTTTAAATTGCTCTTATCGCAAAACACCCAACCCTTTTTAACATATAGGTGCTAGAGGGCAGTAACTGAGGGTCAACCACTAATATTTAATAATACTCATGATGTTAATGAAAATTATTTCTTAAACAAATTATATATATATATATTCCTTTACCAACCCCATTACCATTTGATACTGTTTTTGCTTAGAACCCTGAAGAAAGAAACCAAATTTTTGTAATTGTATTGGTTACCAATACAAAATTGCTCTGTTGGCTGGTATAAACGTTATATCACATCTTTCATACTTTATAATAACTTCCGAAAGACATGATTCAGATGTCAAGAGTTGAATTGCAAATGTCTGCTTGCATCATTCTCTTTATATTATGTCCTTGTCAATGGCAGATCACCCTGTTCAGCCTAGACACAGAGATAGATCACTCTACTGTACTTATACAGCAGGGGCTGTCAAATAGATTGACTGCACCTCACCAGAGAGTTAAAATCCCCCCTGGTCTAGCGCTATCAAAAAGGGGATAGATTCCCTCACATTCGGGTCATACCAACAATAGACCACTCTGCCTACTTTACTCACTTACCTGGATTAGAAGGGAGGATCAAAGTGTAGTATCTGTTCCAGATTCTATGCTTTGAAACTTACCTTTTATACCCAGCCTCGACTGGGGGTCCAGTGTGCTTCGGCCTCTGGACCGGTAGAGTATAATTATTAGCGTGTTTGCCAGGAGGCCATCCCCCAGGCAATACCTGCCCCCTTGACTTAAAGGGGCAGGGTTGGGTTTATTGCCCAGTGCCTGAGGTGCCCTCCTTGAGGGGCAGTGCCGAGGGGATCGACGCAATTTTCCCACCCATGAGCTTCGGCTTGTGGGTGGGCCCACGTTAAAACGAGGCCTTGTGCCCAGCCCATACAAGTGGGGTATGATGCAAATACCCTCACTTACATAATCCAAGCTCCTCTCCTCCCTGGTATTTTATCCTGTCCCTTAGAAACAAAATCTGGTTCATGTCCATTTGTAATATACCTAAGAAGAACCCAGCCCCTTTGCATCAGATTTCATTACCCAGGTCATTACACATTTAATGCCGCTCATAAAGGTCAACCTAAGTGATTTGTAATAGACTTGGTGAGAAAATAACTGGGAGAATTTAACTGAAGATTTTTCTTTTAGGGTCACAGAAACTTTAAACTTTCAGGGAAAAAGTTTCATTGCAATTTTTTGTTAAAAATTATGATTGTTCTGATCTTATCTCATTGAAATTGTAAAAGATAGCCATTACCTTCAGCTCACTATAGAATTACATATTAATTTATTCACTGAGGGATATCTATCTATCTATCTGTCTGTATATATATGTGTATATATATGTATATATATATATATATATATAGTGTGTGTGTGTGTGTATTTGGGCAGCATTTTTTCATTTATGCATGTTGAATTAAACAAAAGACACATCTCTGTTTAACAATTTTATTTATGATCTTTTCAAGTTTTCTGGACAACTTTTTAGTATTTGGGTGGAATTCGTGGATAAGACCACCAAAGTTCATGTCCCGAGTACTTTCGGCACTTCAAAGTGCCATCATCAGGGGTGATGTATTCCAGTTTTTTCCAATTATATTAATGTGGAGGCTGGAAGGAGAAGTATTGATGGGAAAGGTGCTATAGGCATTTTAAAATGTGTGTACTGCATTGGAAATTAATTAATGAGACCAATGTACTATACAGATTTAAATGTCCCTTGGGAGATTGCAGTCTCCCAGAAAATGAAAATACCTACATCGGTTTTACCTCAACAACATTGCCACGTCATCTAACTCTCCATTTAACAGATAATAGCTCCATTTCACAACACCTAAAATTACATTCATGCCCCCACTCTAATTACCGAAATATTCTAATGGAAAATACACACATTCTGCACAAAGAAAAAAATAAACAAAAACTCCAAATACTAGAAGCTTTATACATAAAACAATATAAACCATCCTTAAACAAAATTAATTTTGAATGAATAAATCACAAATAAAATTGTTAAACAGGAGATGTATCTTTTCTTTAATTCAACATACATATATATATATATATATATATATATATATATAAGTAAAATGGGGGAAAAACAATCTGACAGCATGTGGAAAATATAGAGAAAACATGAAGCGTTCCAAAGAATAAATAGTCATCCTTTAGTACACTTTGTTTTTTGTCTATATTTTCTACACACACACACACACACACATATATATATATATATATATATACACACACACACACACACACAGGTGTA
This sequence comes from Doryteuthis pealeii, assembly GCA_023376005.1. NCBI lineage: Eukaryota > Metazoa > Mollusca > Cephalopoda > Myopsida > Loliginidae > Doryteuthis > Doryteuthis pealeii. The sequence goes on from CM042144.1 coordinate 115,481,894, forward strand.
TATAAAGTCCTGCCACAGATTCCAAATGTAACAAAGATGGCAGTATTGTTGAAATGCAATAGTTAAAATATACACTGCTGCCAGACCCTGTGTGTGTGTGTGTGTGTGTGTGTATGTATGTGTATGTATATATATATATATATATATATATATATATATATATATATATATATATATATATATATATATACACACACACACACACACACACACACACATTCAGTCTATAATATAAACTTCATATATATATATATATATATATATATATATATTTACACACACACATACGCATTCAGTCTATAATTTTAAACTTGCTTTATATATATATATATATATATATATATATAATGCTCTCTCAATGATATTGAACACTATCTGCTTAGTAATAAGTAAAAAAAAAAGTAAAGTCGTCGGGGTGGCCTAATGTCGGTATCAGCGAGGGAGTCTATCCCCTTTTCACTAGCACTAGACCAAGGAGATTATCTTAGCGTCTCAGGTGTAGCGCCACACCTACCATCAGCTCCTTACTTTACCACACAGATCCCTGTGCTACTCATACGCTGAGTCGCGAGGACCGGTATCGAACTAGGAACCTTGTGGTTTCTAGCCGAACGCTCTACCGACTGAGCTAACCCGGCCCTATAATAGGGTGGGGGGGCTTAGTAATATAGTACCCATATTATCCACAAAACATTATATATATATATATATATATATATATATTTTGTATAAACAAGACTGGATATACGTCATATAAAATTGTGAACACATCAAGAATGAATAAAACAAAATGTCTTTGGCATAAAATAACCCAGCAGAGGTTGACATGCCATAAAATCTAATCAACCAACTAACAATAACATTGGTAGCAAGTTGTATCGGTTCTTGCTCTTTTTTCAAGATAGTATGGTGAGGGGAGACTTGCTGCATGGGGAACTGCCAATTTTCTATCGAACCTTTCTCACAGATTCCTGGTCTTGTCTGATTAATGGATGGCACATATAATTCATAGTTAATCACATCTGAAATTGGCAAATATTTTACAAAAAGAGGTTATTAGTATAATTGACAGTTCGTTTGTGTAGTTTGTTGTAATATAAATTTCCTTTCTGTAGATTTTAATATACTGATTATCCTTTCTTTCATTGTTGGCTCTTTCCCCACAATAATTCTTATCTCATCTAATTTTCTTTTCTTTTCTTACATCACATTCTGTTTTGTTTGCTCTCTAAATAAAAAAAAAACTAGCAAGAATATGCACACTACAGGCATAAGTGTTTAAATTTTAATGTAATGAAATATATTAAACTAGAAGTGGCTACCCGGCATCGCCTGGGTAGAGGGGGGATTTTTTTTAAAAGTTAGTCTCGCAGATCCCTTATTACTGAATTGTGAGTTGGATCCCCAATTAAAATCCCTACGTAAAAAAAGACCTTGCGTTGATCCAGTCACTCTGAAAATAGAAATTTATGTCTACAATATTAAATGGAAAAAATTCCATGTTGTTATCATTTAAAATTTTATTTTTTAGATATCTTCGTGAATATAAATCAAATCTTCATTATTTTTGCTCAAAAACCAAGCCCTGGTGATACTTAATGTGTATATATATTTACTTTGTCGTCAATTGTTTTTATTTTCCAAGTTTCCTCCGGAGATACAGATTCACACAACTGCCCTTTATATATGTACTAGAAGTGGCTACCCGGCATTGCCTGGGTAGAGGGGGATAATAAAAAGTTAGTCTCGCAGATCCATTGATTGTTTTGGTCTTACAGAATTGATTTCTGTTTTAATCACGAACACAACCAATGACTTTCCCTTCTCTTACTAATCCTAATTTTCATATATCATCCCAGATATAAATAAAATCTTTATTTTTGCTCTAAAATCAAGACCTGGTGATAGTAAATGTGTATATATATTTACTTTGTCGTTAATTGTTTTATTTTCGAAATTTCCTCTGGACATACAGATACACACAACTATATATGTATAGATAGATTAAAAAGACTAACAAAATCAAATAACTCATATGTTCACAATGATGATATCCACCTGAAAAGGCAGGAAAGTAAAATGACTGGAAAGTTGTGATATAATAACAATCAAGACAAGGAGACTAGTTGGATTACATTGGTGAATAATAATGATGATAATTCTTTATTTTAGAGATTGTATTGTTTTGTTTTTTTATATACAGGGTGTGTCAGAAATACTTTTTACATTTTAAACTGTCATTTGGAAAACAAATTTAGATATTATATTACAACCAGTGAATTGGTATTATGAATACAATTGAAAGGGTGTTGATCCCCTGAAGGATTTAAGCTAGGGTTTGGTTGATTTTTTTATTTTTATCATCATTATTAATTTAATAGCAAAAGTATGCGTCCGCCAGGTGCAAGTATTTAAGTTTTAATATAATAAAAAAGTAAAGTCGACGAGGCGGCTTAAAGTCGGTATCAGCCAGTCAGCGAGGGAGTCTATCCCTTTTCAATAGCGCTAGACCAAGGAGATTGTTTTAGCATCTGAGGTGGAGCTCCTTACTTTACCGCACAGATCCCTGTGCTATTCATACGCTGAGTTGGCGAGGACCGGTATCGAACTAGGAACCTTGTGGTTTCTAGCCGAACGCTCTACCAACTGAGCTAACCCGAAATCAGAAAAACTAATGAAATAAGAATGCGCATAAAAATATGTATTTTTATTGATTTCTATATAAATCAATAGGTATTAATTATTACTTTAAACTTATTTGAAACAGAGGGGGGGGTATATTCGAAGAATAGAACAGTTTGAACAATAGCTCTTTTCTGAGCTATCAGTTCCAGATTTTATTGCAAAATTTTCCTAATTCAACTATTTAACTAAATCAGACATTAAGATTACATTTTTTTTTGGGGGGGGGGGGAGGTAGGGGTAATGGATTTTTAAAAATTATTAGAATTAAACCAAACAATTAAAAATCAATAACACTAAGCAAATATTTATTAAAATCAATTTTGTTAGATCAGTATGCAAATTATCATTCATGTTCAGACTATAATACGCTATTTGTCTGTATATATAAATGCAGTTGAATATTATTTGTATGTAGATAAGACCAACGGTATAAATAATATTAGATATTTTTCTTAATAATTGAGATTTAAATAGAAATATAATAATGGAGAATGGGACATAAATAACTAAGGAAATTGTGACATCAGGGGTGACGTAGTTTCAGTTAGACAGATTTTCATTATGATAAATTTATTTGTATGTTATACCTCCTTTAACATCTGCTTTTTTCCCTCTTCTCTCATCAACATTTATGATTCAGAGTCCCCCGTGGCTAACATACTGAACAGCAAAATCGTACTAAGAGAGTTCAAATTGCAGTTTTTCCATTATGTTCGCTTTTGGACTAATACCATTGGGAAAGGTATGAACCTGCTTTATTCACCACAGCTATAGGTTATACAGTACCACTACTGTTCTTCTCCGAGGCGAGGGAGCCCCTGTGGCGTATTGGCTAACTTTCTGGACTGCAATATCTTAGTAAGAGAATTCGAACTCCTGTCGAACCATTACGTTCAGTTTTGGACTAATACCCTTGTGAAAGTTATGAACCCCTTTATTCACCACAGCTATAGGTTAAATAGTACCACTACTGTTTTTCTACGAGGCGAGGGAGTCTCCGTGTGGTAATAGCTAACATGCTGGACTCTGATATCGTTGTAAGAGAGTTCGAACCCAAACGAGCTATTAGGTTCACTTTTATTTAAATATTGTTTGTTTATTATGCGTCCTTGGGCATCTCAACTCGTCTAGGAATATTTTATGCCGAGTTAGAGAATTGCATTCATTGTATGTTCATATTTACATTTTTTGTATAGTTTCCTAAGAGTCATTTTTTTTTTCTAACATGGTTGTATCAAATAGGAATAATTTTTAAACATCTATTTGACCCATAGATGGGGTGCTAACAGGTACAACCACTCCCGGTCAGAGTAGAACCGAGAGTAAGGGAAGGGATGCTTTACAATCCCCAGAGCTCCAGAACTGGAGCCTCACCATTAGATGCTGTTCAGTGTCATACCCAGGACTTTTTTTTTTTGAGATGAGGTGTCTTACAGGGGATACAATCAGCGTATTTCAGGGTGACTTTGGTTTAGTGATGAATTTAATTGTGCAATAGTTTAAGTAGAATTTCAATGCTATTTCTATGTATAATTTAATTTTCATAAATCTCCGAATATAAATAAAATCTTCATATTTTTGCACAAAAAGCAAGAACTGGTGATATTTAATGTTTATATATTTCCTTTGTCGTTAATTGTTTTATTTTTATAGTTTCACACATACATACATACATACATACCAACTGCCCTTTATATATGTATAGATGACATATATATTGTCATTTTGATTTTGTAAAAACAAGTTATATATCAGCTGCTCCTAATGCCACTTTGTTAGCCCTCCCCTTGATCTTTCTACCCTGAGGGTGTGTGTGGGGTACTGCCAACTTTGGGAACCACTGTCTTAGACAAATATGATAGCTTTTTCATTACATCAGAATGACTGGTTTTAAGCAAACTATAAAACAAAAGACTCTTATGTATTTATTGTGGGTAACTTGGTTAGAATAGACTCATTGGTTTGGTGTGTGCAGATTTAGGGAATGTGTTAAAAGAACAATTAAGTATTTTAAAAAGTTTAATATTGCCTTTCTTGTTTTATTCCAAGTCAACCATTTGGGCAGATCTAGTGTTTCATGATTAGTCCCATTAAGTAAAGACATTGTTCGGAATTGCCAAAGAAGAGGATTGTTTTACCAACAAACTCAAAGATCAGAAAACATTATTAAATAAGCAATTTTGTCCTGAGTAAAATTTATTGCTGACTCTATAAAAGAATCTTTCATATGAAAATTTAATTGATGAACTATTAAAAAGAAAAATGGACTAAAATCAAAGGGTTAAATTACTGGTTCAAATAAAATGACTTGGAGTGGATGGGTTGGTTGGTTTGATTTTACAGCATTTCAACCCTTGTTAGGTTATATTAAAAACGTTTTTATTTTATTCATTTTTAGTATTATCTGTGTTATGCGGACTATTGTCCTCATCTTCATTGTTATCTATACAACGTTTTGGCCGATGTGCGCTCAGGACTTCTTCGGGTATTTCTTGTTGGACTCTGGAACCTTCTTTTCGGACTCAGGAACCTTCACAGAACTTTGAACCTAACCCTTTATTCAGTCCACAGAGGTATCCTGTTCTCATTCCGCTAACCATAGCTGGGGTAGAGGCGTTAAGCTGTGTTAATTATTATATGTTACTGCTGCCCAGAATTGAACCTGCAGTCCAGTAATAACTGTCACTTAGAACTGTCTTAATCTAACTCCTTTATCCACTAGGCCATGTGTCTAATTGGACAATCCAGTGTAAATTTTGGGAACTTATAAACCTAATGTCTTGTTTTGGCTAGAATATCTACCTATTCACTTATGTATAATTTTTTACCTAGACTCATATTGGGTGTTTTTTTGTTTTTTTTCTGACAAGAAATACCTGAAGAAGGCCGGAGAGCACATCGTCCGAAACATTGTACAGATAACAATGAAGATGAGGACAATAGTCCGAATAACACAGATAATACTAATCATTGAGCCTCATCTCAAACAGTCAGAGAAATATTATTATTTTTGTTGGGTATTCATTTTTTTTTCAAACACAAGTTTATTTTAAACATCTTTTAAACTCATTTTTTAATCTATTTAACCCATTGATGGGAGCCTAACAGGTACTACCACTCTGGGTCAGAGTGGAACTGGGAGTAATGGTGATAAAGGAGTACTCAACATTCCCCAGAGCTTCAGAATTGGAATTCACATCAGATAGTGTTTAACGTTATACCCAGGACCTTCAACCACTCCCGTCTAGTACCCATATGATTTAAAGGATTGGCATTAAAGAGGTACTCCACACTCCCCAGAGCTCCAGAACTGAAACTTCACCACTAGATACAGTTTAACGTCATACCAAGGATACGGAGTGGGTGGGGGGGATGTCTGGTGTCCATTGTTTATATAGATCAATAGTAATAAAAAAAAGAAAACACCCCCTTTTTCACAATACATTCCTTTTACATAATAAATGCCTTTGTCTCTTGAGTGTTCTCCACATTTCCCTACAGATTTTATTATTATTTATGAAAATGAAATAGATGTATGTGAGTTTTATGAGAATTGTCATGTGGAGCAAAAATATTTATAACATTTTGAACATTCTAAAATTTCCATCCTGAATTTTTTTCTTGCATTTTATGATTTTAAAAAGAATCTGTTTTGTTTATTGTTATTGAATTTTTTTATTTAGGAATGTTAGTATTTAAATATTTTCACTTATTTTTTTGATTTTCATATTGTATAAAGATATTTATTTTATGTGGTTTGCATCTGATGCTAATTATATATATATATATATATATATATATATATATATATATATATAAATGAATACTTTAGTTCAGATATAAATTTATTTTGGTATTTCTTTACCTCCTCAGTCTGATTTTTTACTAATTTGAAGACCTCATATAAAAATATATACACAATTCTTTATATGTATGTTTCTATCAAGGAAACACTTGATATTATCCCCATATATATATATATATATATGGTACTAATTTACTGTTACTAAATTTTCATGCATATTAGGCAATCCTCAGACGGTTGAATAGTGAAAAGTAGCTGGTCCAGTGTTTGCATAATGTGATGTGTGTTCACGTGATAGAATATTATCATGCAAGACTTATATTTAAAGACATAACATAACATAACATGCTTAGGTCTTAATGCACATGGTGTTCAGATGTAAAAAAGAAAAATTAAATTAATAGAGTGGTATAAAATATTGTATTAATTAGGGTCAGGTGGTAGGTGACCTAAGAGAAATTTGTTTAAATGTCTACATTTAGAAACTAGTTCACTTCTTTTATTCAGCAAGTTTTCTTCAATGTATAGTGTACAGTTATATTGGCCACTTTTGTATGCTTGGGCTTTTTTGACAATTTCCAATTTTATTATAGGGTGTATATATTCAAAGTTATATATAAATTATAAGTGGTTGAAACAAACAACTCTGACACGAGTGTTAAAATAACATAATGGACTTTAATAAATTGGACAGCACATGGAGTAACATATAAGATATGAAATACACATACAAGGAAAGGAATGATATACAATAAAAAAATGTATACATTAGTTCACTACAAGAACATACAAAATAGAGCATAGGACTGGAGAGTCCATAATTTCAAGTAATCTTTCTAGCGTTGCGTTGAGGGCAGAAGCCCCCACACAAGAAGGGTGTAGACATAAACGTCTAACCCATGTGCGTGAGGTGCTGTAGAAGAAGAAGAAGACGACGCCGCAAGTTCAAAATAGGCGCATAAATACCAAAAAACCCTGGTTGTCAGAAACGGGAACCAGAGGGAAGATAACTCTTCCAGACAAGGGAAGACAACCCAGCTGGTGTTTTACCTGTTATATCTTATGTGCCATATATGTTTGGATAGGGTGGTACTGTTTGGATATCTTCTGTTATTGTTATTTGAATGGTGTCAAGTGTTTCCATGATAGGATTCAACCAAAATTGAGAACTCAAATATACATATAATTATCAGTGTATGTGCATATCTTTACATGTATAGAGTATATTATAAATAAATATATGAAAAACTTAATTTATCAGAAATAAATTTATTTTTGCTAATTTTGCCTCTTCAAGAATGATTTTCTCATCAACGTCACAATTTGTTTAGATATTCACTTTATATTATCAATTAAATAGTCATTATGTAATCTTAATTAACATCTTATCTATTAATAATGTCTCAATTGAAGACTAGCTCAAAACAGCCCATGTTATTAATGAGTTTAGAATCCTGCAAAGTGTGTTATATATCAGAAAAAATAAAGTTTTACATAGTATAAGGTGTGGATAATTTTCATACTAGTTTTAAGAAAACCAGATTTAATAAATTTAGCTCAGTTGGTAGAGCGTTCGGCTAGAAACCACAAGATTCCTAGTTCGATACCAGTCCTCACCAACTCAGTGTTATGAGTAGCACAGGGATCTGTGCGGTAAAGTAAGGAGCTGATGGTAGGTGTGGTGCTCCACCTCAGATGCTAAAATAATCTCCTTGGTCTAGCGCTATTGAAAAGGGGATAGACTCCCTTGCTGATTGGCTGATACCAACTTTAGGCCGCCCCGACGACTTTACTTTTACTTACTTAGGTGTTATTGATCTCTAATATTATTGTTTTTATTCTCAATATATTAAAAGCCATTCTATGTATAATTTTATATTGAAATCAATTAAAATAAAATAAGTATAATCTTTTTATATGCATTCATATTTAGTTTTGTTATTCTTTTTAATTTAATCCAATATTACATTAAAACTTAAATACTTGCACCCAGAGGGAGTTTCTTTTTGCTAGTAGTACATAATAAAAGATATGATTTAGGTAAGATTTTCCCTACTAGATTATGCTGATTGATTTCCTTTTTTTTTCTTTTTTTTCTTTTTTTTTGTTGATAAATTAAGGTTTGTATAATATATATATATATATATATATATACACATGATACCTAAAGCTTTTTTCATTTAGTGCATCCTGGGACGCACAAATTTGATTTGCATGAGTCCCCGGGAAATTTGATGGGCCCCAACTAAAGTTTCTTAATAAATTGTAGAGTTTTTATCTATAAACAACTAAAGCTATCTAATCCTTACCGTGTAATTCGTTTAAATATTGAAATGTATTTACAGTTCTGGAAATAGTGGAGGAAGATTAAAAAAAAAACATTGGGATGCATGGATACGATTTTTTGCATCCTCTTAGATTTTTATGCATCAGTGACGCAGGATGCATACCTGTGTGTGTGTATATATATATATATATATATATATATATATATATATATATAATAATATAAAATAAAGAAATGATTTAGGTGAGATTTTTCCTACTAGATTATAGTGATTGGGCCAAAACAAAGTTTTATATTCTGTTTTTGGAAGTAAGATTCTGTTCAATCAATTATTGGAGTAATTACATTCACTTAAATAATTATAATGAATATTCTGATAGGAAAATTGTTTGGCTTTTTCTTCTTTGGACATAAAATTCTGGAATTATAATTAACCTAGAAACAAAATTCTTCTTTTCTCAAAGACCAACAACGTTTCTTCTATGTTCACTAATTGATTACTCAGAATTCATTCCTAAATAGTTAACCTGTAATTCTTCATAGACAGCTGCTACAAATTCTTTTAAGCTTTCTTCACACCTTTATATATATATATATATATATATATATATATATATATATTGGTTAGGAGGTTGATTTAGAAGGCCATCACAATGCAGTTTGGAATAAATAAAAAATAATAATACGGTAACAATGGTGGTGTGTGTTGACCTGTATTTTTTTTATTATTTCTTGAATTTTCGAGGTAATACCTCTTTATCAAAAGAATTGAACTGAAGCAGTACAGCTATGGCATAGCTGTACTGCTTCAGTTCAATTCTTTTGATAAAGAGGTATTACCTCGAAAATTCAAGAAATAATAAAAAAAATACAGGTCAACACACACCACCATTGTTACCGTATTATTATTTTTTATTTATTCCAAACTGCATTGTGATGGCCTTCTAAATCAACCTCCTAACCAATACATACACAATGCTTCAAGCAAATTATGAAACTCTCTTATATATATATATATATATATATATATATAGTTAATCCTTTGTTAGTATTGGAGAAATGAGAATAAAGTGCTCGATTACTTCTGTAAGAGCTGTATTCATTTATTATAGTGTACAATACATTTAAAGTGCGATTACTACCGCAGGTTTCTGAGCAGCATTTTACTGCGGCTGCCCGTCTTCACGGCAATGCCCTTATGAAAATATATATATATATATATATATATATATATAGATATGATAGTAAAACCTAAAGTGTCAGAAACTACCTACTTAGGTATATACATATATAGGCTTTACTATTATATCTAATATATATGTATATGTAAAATGAACATGGAAGTGAATCCGACGGTATGTTGAAAAAAGAAATAAAGGAAAGAAAGTATAGAATGGATAAAATAGGATTATTTTAATTAATTTAACTTACACGTGTTTCGGTCAGGCGTTTATCCATCCGCGTTCCAACAAATTTTATTTTAAAAAATGAGGATTTACTCTGAGGAAGGTCGATATTTCTTTGTGTGTGGAATATTTCTACATTTTTTCTATTATTATTTCATTTCATTTTGTTATTTAAAAATCATAATAGATGGAATAATGTACACATGGATAAACTCCTGACCGAAACACGAGTTAGTGTAAGTTAAATTAATTAAAATAATCCTATTTTATCCATTTTATACTTTCTTTCCTTTATTTCCCTTTTCAACACACACACACATATATATATATATATATAATCCACAGACCATTTTTCGACATTTACATCTCGTCAGTGTGGCTAGACATAACAGCTACTTCTAACCGGGAGCGAGACCCGACTGAATTTTCATCAGTCCGATTCCTTACCTCTTGGCCATTGGTAGTTATCAGTAAGAGGTGAACATTTTATGTATTTACAGTTAGTTGACATGGCAAGAAAGAAAGAAAAAAAACACTGGGACATATGGATATGATTTTACTGCATCTTTTTTAGATTTTTGTGTGTCAGGGACGCAGGACACATAGCTATCAGCATCTGTGTGTGTGTGTGTGTGTGTGTGTGTGTGTGTATATATGAGAGAGTTTTATAATTTGCTTGAAGCATTGTATGTATATTGGTTTGGTGGTTGGTTTAGAAGGCTATCACAATGCAAGTGTCAAGAAAAATGAGGTAACTATGATATTGTTCATTTACCCGTTATTTATTTTAGAAATCAAAATAAATCACAGGTAAATAAACAACATCCTAGTTACCTCATTTTTCTTGACACTTGCATTGTGATAGCCTTTAAAACCAACTGCCAAACCAATATATATATATATATATATATATATATCAGTTTGGCGGTCGTACCTGTCTAGGGCACTTCATGTGGCAATGGGCATAATGGTTATTGAGCTTGATTAGCAGATTATTGACAAGGAATTTGATTCTCACTGGGCTCCCCATACTTCTGGCCTTGTGCCACATCTAGACTAAGCTTAGTAATTAACTATATATGCACCTGTCCATTACAAAAGTAATGTCTCATTTATTTCCACAGAATCTACAACAGATACAGAGAGCATAATAGCATTATTGGTATGGCTCCAGACTAACTTTTTTCCCTACTCTTCAGCAACTGTCCCCCAAATTAAAATGTGTTTTTTTTTTGTTTTTTGTTTTTTTTTTAAACTTTTGATAGTACCATAATAAAAACAGCATGAAAACATTTAGGAAATAATAGATATTTATTTTTATCTATTTATAAATAATAATCTATTAATAATGGAGATTCGCTTCCGGTTTTTGTCTGTAACAAAAGCTACGTCACTGATTATGTCACACTGCCTAAAATCGTCATAAATAGAATACACTCAAAATTTGAGCATGCAATGTTAAACAGTCCTAATAAATACATACCTGGTATTATCTATCTATATATAGTTTTTTTTATCTTAATATATATTTAAAGTTATCAGAACTAAGTTTCCATTTCAAATTTTTTAATTTTTTACTCCTTTAATAAATTAATTTTATTTTTTACTCCTTTAATAAATTTAATGATTTTACTTTACTTATGATACAAACTCTCTGATATTAAATTTTCAACTCCCATCCCCTCAGGTAATATTTATTTTACGTCCCCCAGAGGGCGTTTTTTTATTTTGCTAGTTTAGATAATAAAAAAAAGATCAAACAGTTAAAAATAACAGATTAAATAATTAGGGGAAAAAAAAGAAAGGAAAAAATTATTCATTTATCTGTTAAATTAATGATTAAAGTAAATAATTAAAAAGACATAGTTAAAAATAATAGATTAGATAATTAGAAAAAAAAAAGAAAGAAAAAAGATTAGGAAGAAAATGATTTATTTAGCTGATATATTTTTAACTATTTAATATGATAATTTAATTCTTTTAATTATTAATTTAGCAGCTAAATAAATCATTTTAGCAAAAAAAAAAAAAAGAAGAAGACAATTATAAAAAAAGAAAAAAAAAAAGTTCCCATCTAAAAAAAAAAAAAAAAGCCTTGTGGAAAATGAAGAAAATATTTTGTAGCTGTTAAAATTTTTCTTAGTAATTTTTGTTTTAGAAACAATGAAACAAGAAAGGAATTTGTAAAAGAAGAAAAAAAAGCCATTTTTTAGTTTGTGTGAAATAAAGACAAATTTTTAAGTCATTGAATAAATTCCAAAACAATGATATTTTTAATTGATGATACAAAAAGTATAGAACGTAAGAAATGAAATGAAACTTGATTATTATGGTTTTAATACTAGTTCATGTTAAAGGTTAACAACAGTCCAAACCAAAATATTTTTTTATTTTTTACTTCAAATTGTTTTTACATTCTATTTCTGTTAACAGGGTTCAAGAATAAATTTTTTTTCACTACTTTCCTGAAAAACAATTTTCAACTGTTCAGAAATCAAAATGTTTTCCTTTTTTTTTTTTTAATTGTTATCATTTAAAGTTGTTAGTTGCATAATAAAAACTCCATTAAAACTTTTAGGAAATAGATATTTATTTTTATCTATATAGTCTTGAAATTTTGGTCTCCATGTTTTTTTGTTTAAGAAACAAGGAAATATCAAATTAAACAAGGGAAATTTTTATTTTAAAAAGAAAGAGAAAAAAATTTAGTTTGTGTGAAATAAATTTTTAAGTCATTGAATAAATTCCAAAACAATGATATTTTTAATTGATGATATAAAAAGTAGATAGCATAAGAAATGAAATTATTAAGGTTTTATACTAGTTTATTGTAGAATACTGTTAATTGTTATTCTGTGTTACTTTCACCCTTAGCCAGGATTGAACCTGCAGTCTGGAAATGACTGTTACAGATTGTTAACTATTGGACAGTGGAACAGTCAAACACCTCCTCAGCTTAATGGACTCTTCCTGGCAGTAGTGGCAGTAATTATTTAAGCTGTTATAGTGGGTTCATTGGAGAACTAGTAACTGCATGGTTAGGCTTGGCCAGTCACATTGCTCAAACCAATTGTTGACTGTCTAACTGACTTACTTCAATAGTTTATATGGAAGCTTAACAAAAGTCCAAACAAAAAATACAAAACTGATGTGGCCCCTATTCCTTAACCCTTTGTAAAAAATAAAATAAAAAATTCTTAGTTCTTTTAGGACTGTAGAATATGCTGACTACACCTCTGTAGAGGTGTAAAATCCCTCCAATAGGGCCCACCTGTTGGCCATGAGTGGCAACCTGTAATGCTTAAGGATGGAATCATGGTGGGTGAGCAGTCCATGACATGCAGCACTCCACTTTGTCCCTTACTTGGGCTAGATGGGCAGTCAGAGAGGCCCCCTTTGATCAATCAGCTGGTTATATCAAGCCCTATATGATTACCCTGACCCGATTGCCCCTATGGCAAACCCTAAACTGTTCTATCATATGTGCTAGAAGGTGGTGGCTAAGGATTCATTGGTATTAACCCCAGGTCTACTCTGACTCGGGGTGGTAGTACTTGTTAGGGTCCCATCTATGGGTTAAATAGATAAATAAATGAGTTAAAAATCTGTTTAAAAAAGAGTTTTAAAAAATTGAATATCCAACAAGAATGAATAAAACAAAAACATCTTTGGCATAAAATAACCCAATGGGTTTTGCTTTACTCCTGCTAGTATTTATAAATATCAACTGTTGAGAGTAGGGATTCCATTAGTTCTTAATTCTATGCCCTTTGACCTTCCATAGTTTTAACTTGGCTTTCATGACTGACTTTCAAAATCTTGTTTGTGAGTGGATAAAAAAAAAAAAAAGAAAAGTTCTTTGTGATTAGTGAGAAAGTTGTTTAGTTCTGATTCTCATGGATAAATTTCAAATTCTGACATTCACCTATTCTGATAGGGTAGCCCAAAGTGGTTAAACTTTTTGGTTTTCATTTTTTTTTTTTTTTTAAGTAATTATAAAAAAAACGCTGTCATTAGGAAACTAGGGAGAATTGCCAACATTTAAAAGGGGGAAAAAATTCACATTTATTACTTAATTTTTTTTCTTTTTTCACTTTAATTGTTTACCTATCACTCCTGAGTGTCGACTCTATTTCACTTTTTTCATTTTTTTGGGAAAAAATCTGTAGCAAAGAGATTAACTATATTTGTCTTCAATGAAAATATCATTGTATCATTTATTACTATCAGAACCTGTGGATATACCACAGTATGATAATTTGATTATTACGTTTGATACGTTTACTTAAGAGCTATTGCAAAATAGTTCAATATGTAAAAAATATAATAATCTTCATTTTACTCTCTTTAGTCCAGATTAAAAGTGCAATAAGAGAAATTCAAAAATAAAATTTTTTAGACCTTTATTTTTACAAGAAAAATTTTGATTAATGGCCCAGGTCCGATAAAGTTTGCCTTCAAGTTATCCACACCACATTTTAACCAAGACTATTTATAGAATCTATCAGGATATACCACTATATAATAATTTAATTATTACAACATTTAATATGTTTACTTAAGAGCCATTGCAAATAGTTCAATATGTAAAAAGTGTAATAATCTTGATTTTAATCTCTCGCTTTTCTTTTTTCCTTCTTTTCATCTTTTCATTATGTTCGATTGAAACAGATTAGCGTTATCACTTCCACATGCTCACCCCCTTCTCTCTCTCTTTTCCTTACTCTCTTTCTTTCTTCTTCCTTCCTTATTATATTTTTTCTGTGTAGCATGTCCTTTTTCTTCCCTTTCTTTTTTTTATAATAAAATGGAAGGGTCCATTATTTAGTTAAAATAAATATTTATTTTAGTTATAATAAATATTATTATTATTTAAAAAATAAGAATTCTGAGCATAAGCAATGCCAGATATTCAGGATTTACATTTTTGTATTCTATGCATTGGACAGTCTCATTTTTAACCAGAGGGTTTGCAAGTTGATAACAGCCATACAATTAAGGAACATGAGTATTAATAAGATTTTTTTTTTTTGGATGTTTGTTTATTTTTTTAGAAGCATTGCGGATAAAGTATATATATTAAATATTTTTATATTTTTGCTTGAAGGCAATTACAATGCAAATATCGCATAAATTCGATAATTATAGAAGATAACAATGACAAGTGAATCTTGCAAAGAATTACTCGGCGTGTAAACATACCGTACAGCAGTTGTTTCGACTTTATTAAGTCTCATGAGCGATATATACTAACGATTTCCCTCCGACAGAAATCGAAACCGGGACTTCAGCAGGATAGTTAAACACTATACTGTTTCAGCCACGATACAACACAAGAAATTCCTTCGAAAATAACCTGTCAATGATACTGTAGCGTCTCTACCATATGAGGCAAGGAAGGCGCTGTACGATAATCTACACGCCGAGTAATTCTTTGCGAGATTCACTTGTCATTGTTATCTTCTATAATTATCGAAATTTATGTGATATTCGCATTGTAATTGCCTTCAAGCAAAAATATAAAAATATTTAATATATACGAGTATTAATATATAGATTTCAAGTATTGTGTTCTTTCTAATGTTCTAGAATGATTTAAATGCATGTTCAGTTGTGTTTTTTTATTTGTGACTATTCATTTTTATTTCTTTATAGATAAAATAGAGTGAAATAGAATGAGAAAACTTACATTCAAACCTCACACTTCAAACTACTCTTTTTGAAGGTTTTTTTTTTCTTTCAATTTTTCTTTCCTTCTGAAAAGCCCAACTCATTTCTATTCATCTTGATAATCTATGGAGGACAGCTCCACTTGGGAATCCTTATTTTCATAGTATTTATTTCCACATTCTCACTGGGCTGGCATTTAATGACTTTATTTTACCGCCCTGTCGGCTGGGGCGTTAGAATGCACCGACTGCACCTCTGCAGAGGGGTAAGACTCCCCCAATGGGGCCACCTGTTGGCCGTGGGTGGCAACCCGTGATGCTTAAGGATAGAGCCCAGGTGGATGAGCAGTTCATGACATGCAATACTCCACTTTGGCCCTATCTTGGACTAGACGGGCGGTCAGAGAGGCCCCTCCGATCAATCAGCTGGTCACGTCAAGCCCTAGCACCTATATGATTTTCCCAACCCTATTGCCCTCATGGCAAGCCCCCCTTTTTATCATATGGGTGCTAGAAGGCGGTGGCTGCGGGTCTACATGTCCTGGGAATGACGTTAAACTCTATCTGATGGTGAGGTTCCAGTTTTGGAGGTTTGGGGAATGTGGAGCACCCCTTCATCACCATTGCTCCCTGGTCCACTCTAACCCGGAGTGGTAGTACCTGTTAGGGTCCCATCTATGGGTTAAATAGAAAAATGTATTTATAAAAAAATTGTATTATCCATTAAGAATTGATTTATTTCAAAACTTTATCGGCATTAAATGACCCACTGAGGTTGATATGCCGTAAAACAAAACAAACCAAACCAAACTTTATTTTATTTTTTATTGTAGAAAATGATCTCCATGTTTTTATAAAGGAAAACTCTGAATTCAAAACCTGTTAAACTCCACTTAAGAAATTGTCCATGTCATATCCTGCTGATGTAAAGGGGTTGGTAAAAACATACTGTCTTTTTTTTTTTTTTCTTTCTTTTTTTTTTTGGTGGGGGGGGGGGATTTTAATAATTAAATTCTTTGTATTCACAGTGGAATTAATTGTTCAAAACAATGAACAATTATTTTCTAAACGTGCAGAAAACAGATGCAGAATGAAAAGCTTGTTGAGATTTTTTTTCTGCTGTATAAACATTTGTACAAGGATTGAGGGGCAAAATTTCTTGGTATATGTATATTAGGCATACCCAATTTTGTCGTCTGCTAGGTTTTTAAAAACAAATTAAAATTAATTAAATCTATTATTTAAGGTCAAACTTTTGTCTAAAATGATAAGTAGTAACATAATGACCATCATTAAAAAAAAAGAAAAATGTCATTACATATGCAGTTTATTTTTAATAGATTTAAAACGATTTGTTTTGGTCAATTTCGACGCGATCCGCCATTCTGTCTCTTTTTCAGTGGTTTTAAAGCGCTTGTTTACAATTTGAATGTAACATTCGTGATTGCAAAAAAATTACCAAAAGTCAGGTAATTATCCGATTTTAATGAAATTTTCAGTATTGATTTATCAATTAATGAATGTTAGAATGCATCAGTTATTTTATTTCAAAACTTTTATTTAGTATTTTTGCTATGAAAAATTAATATATAAAATTCATTTAAAATATGAAAAGCCTGATGTTAAGTTTAAAAAGTTATATTTTTAGATTCTAAAAATAAATATCTATTTAATGCAAACCTTATTTCATTACATCAAAGTATACTTTTTGTAGAAAAACTCGATTGAAAATGTACCCACCCCCTTTTTAAGCAGAAAAAATATCAAAGTATAATTTTTTCTTTTATAAGATAATAGCCAATTAAATAATTATCGAAATGAGTAAAAAAAAATCTCCAAAAAATTAATTATTTATTATTTTTTTACATTTTATTTTTCGACTTTCGGTACTTATTTTCTCATAGAAAAGCCACCATAAAATTCTTTTTTTTTTTGTTTCTATTCATAAATTCAGTCATTATTTATACTGTAATTAGAAAACTATAAGACCAACTCGAACAAAGTGTTACACCCCTAACATAAGGGGGGTCAAAATTAAGTGACCTGAAAAAAATTAGAAAGTTTTGAAATAAAATAAATAATGCATTATAAAGATCATTCATTGATAAATAAACACTGAAATTTCATTAAAATCCAATAATTCCCTGATTTTTGGTAAATTATTTTCTGTAGGGGGGGCTAAAGTCATTTTGTCAAAAACGCAGTTTAGCTTCATTTTGGGTATCCCTAATATATATATATATATATATATATATGGTGATTGTAAAGTAATTCCATATTTTTAAAATCTTATAATTTATTTCTGAATCATTTTTACAAAAATGAATATGAGAAAAACACGCATAACATGGAGTTTTATTTAAAATTCTATATGGGCACCATCATTCACTTCTAGTCTCTTGCTGGGCACACTCTTTTAAAGTTAAATTCCCAGACATCTTTATAGGGCTTCAAATTTTGAAACAAAATAATCAATCTGAAAAGAAAAACCACAATACAAATTAAATTGCCGTATATTAAGGAACATAGATTAAAGAATTGAGAAAATTGTAACTGCATATAAATAATTATAAATAGTTTAAAATTGGGAGTGACTTTTCAATCACCCTGTATATGTATGCATTAAAATTGCATTCTAAGTGAAAGTTTATAGAATTCATCTGGAATTACATAGAAAACGTTAATGCACGCATAGGGAAGGCATTGGCCGCTATAAATAGATTATCGGTCATATGGAAATCCAATCTCACAGACAAGTTAAAGAGACAGTTCTTCCAGGCCGTTGTTGTATCAGTGCTGGTGTATGGCTGCACCACCTGGACCCTAACAAAGTGACTAGAGAATAAACTAGATGGGAGCTGCATAAGAAAGCTGTGGGTGATCCTGAACAAGACGTGGAAACAGCACCCCACGAGAAAGCAGCTGTACGGCCACCTGCCACATATCACCCAAACCATCCGAGTAAGACGGACAAGACACACAGGACACTACTGGAGAAGCAAGCACAAACTCAAAAGCGATGTCCTCCTGTGGAAGCTGCCACATGGGCACGCCAGTGTGGGCCGACCAGCAAAGACGTACATTGATCAGCTCTGTGCGGGTACAGGATGCTGCACAGAGGACATCCCGAGAATGATGAGCGATAGGGACGGATGGAGAGAGATTGTCATCGATATCCGTGCTAACAGCGTGACATGATAATGATGATGTGAACATCAAGTCAAACTTGTAAAGCAAACAAGAATTCAAATATATAAAAGCTGTAAAAATACAACTCAGTTTTCCTATTGCCCTTATGGCAAGCCCCAACCCCTTTTTATCATATGGGTGCTAGAAGGCGGTGGCTGAGGGTCTACATGTCCTGGGAATGACGTTAAACTCTATCTGATGGTGAGCTTCCAGTTTTGGAGGTTTGCGGAATGTGGAGCACCCCTTCATCACCATTGCTCCCTGGTCCACTCTGACCCGGAGTAGTAGTACTGTTAGGGTCCCATCTATGGGTTGAATAGAAAAACATGAGTTGATAAACAAAATTGTATTATGCATTAAGAATGAATTTATTTCACAACTTTGTCGGCATTAAATAACCCACCGAGGTTGATATGCCGTAAAACAAAACAAAACAAACAACTCAGTTTCATATTTTTTTTAAGTAATTATTTGTTACCCCCCCCCCCAAAAAGGCATATATGAGGGTCAGCCACAAAGTTAATAGGCTGACCAAGATACTCTCATGGAATGTGATCAAATGAGGTTTATTTTTTAATATAGTCCCTCTTGCAGTTCACACACTTCTTCCATTGGTGTTGCAGTGCTTGGATAAAAAGTCATCAACAGCAGACATAATGTTGTCATATAAACCTATCAGCCCACCTTGTATATATATATATGTAGTCTAGTTATTTACTTTAGTCCGGTAATAGGGCACCCAGTGAGGGCCAAATTCATAAGAAAAGCCTGCATCTGCTAACCGTTGTTTTACTGCAGTTAATCAGTGTAGCGAAAGAAATGACATACCTTGGAGCTCAAAGAGGGCATGAATGTGTCTTGCATTCAAAATGAGTAAAGAGCTCAAAAGAAAAGAAAATATAGTTGCCTCAGCACTGTAATTTAAGGAAACACGATCTTGGAGTCAGGAGAATTGGTGAGAATGTATTTGCACATATGAAAATTTTTTCGAGATCGAGCTGTGCATAAAATGCCAGGTGTGACAGGGAAAGAGACAATACGCTTTGGAGCATGTTATTGAGTTTACATTGGAGACTGCTGTGTTATTGTTGCAAACGATAGACTTTGTTGTCAGACTTATTAAGTTGTAAATGCAATTAAAGGATCAGTTTACAAATATCAATCAATATTCATATTTATTTGTGGAACTCTCTGTCTATCTATCAGTTTATCTTATGAAATGCTTTCAATAGAACACTGTAAAACTTTGGAAGCTTGCTTTGATATTGGCTTAATAATGGTTGTTTCCCCAAATATTCTCATTGATTTAAACAAATGAAAATAGAACTTCTCTGTTTTTGGCTTCCTTTTCTTAACCATCTTAGAATATGCTGACTGTTAAGGGGTAAGACCCCCAACCCTAAAAAAAGGGGATCTTTATGACACTAAACTGCATCTGGCAGCTGAGGGTTTAGTTCTGAAGTTCTGGGGAGTGTTGAATACCCCCTTCATTGCCATTACTCCCAGGTCCACTCTGATCCAAAGTGGTATTACCTGTTAGGGTCCCACCTATGTATCAAATAGACCCGTTTAAAAATTATTCCTATTCGATAGGACAGGAATAATTAATTTTTTGCACTGTCTTTTGCATGATCTTCTGTTTGTGTATGGTTCCCCACGGTAAAATATTTCATGCCAATCTGGCCAGGAAAATATCTCGTGAGTCTTTCAGCGTTGGTTTTTATAGTGAAAAAAAAAAAAGATAGGCACAAAATGTGACTACAATAGGTTGAAGATCGTTTTTAATGTTTAATGAGTCTAGAGTTAATGTTGGTAGCCAAGCAATATTTGAGCCTATTTTTAGACAAAATGTTGTAAAAGGTTGTCAGTTCTTTCTAGTTGTCATTTCATTATTCTTATATAAGAATTTTATAAGAAGTATATAGTAAATATTGATAATAATAAATATATTATAATAAATAATAAATATTATAAATAATCTTATTATAATGGAGATTGTGTGTTTTTTTTGTCTGTAACCGAAACTATATTACAATACAAATCACAATTCCTTTTGTTATTTACATCACATTCTCCAGGATTTTATTTTTATTTAAACCTCAATTATTAATAAAATTGTTTTACATCATTAAGACTGTTGACCATATCTACATACTAATAACATGCAATTGTATTTAAATATACAAAAAAAGAGCGGTTTACAGTATGAATGGGAAGGCTAATTTGCATATTGATCTTAAAATTTGATTTTAATAAATATATGCTTAGTATTATTGATTTCAAATTGTTTTTTTGTTTTTTTTATTGAATATGAGCAACAATTTCGGGGATAAATCTTGAAAAAAATTCATTAACAAGAAGAAATAACTGTAATATTATTCTTTACTTCCTATTTTAACTAAATAGTTAAATTAGGAACATTTACCAATGAAAGATGGGAGTAATGGAAAATGATGGAAGAGTTAGTTTCAAAGTTGTTCTATTTTTCAATCATACCCCCTCTGTTCCAAATCATTTTATCTTCATTCTTATTCATTTTCATTAGCCTTTCTAATTTAATATAATATTTTATTATATTAAAACTTAAATACTTGCACCCGGAAGGTGCATATATTTGCTAGTAGTTAAATAATATTGTAAATAATAGTTGGACTAATAGTTTATTTATTATTAAATAAATAATAAATAATAAATATTTAATAAATAAATAATATTTTAGTTCGAAAATAATAAATATAATAATATTATAATAAATATTAATATTATTCTTATATAAGAATTTTATATATTCTTATATAAACACCTTTCTTAATTCTGACCTATATTTGGTCATTTACGTCCAAGTTTTCTCTTAGATCTAAGCTAGTTGACCATATTAGGAAAATAATGGAATTTCTATATCTTAGACCACCAAATATGAGACACACTATCATAATTTTTGGCCTGTTATCAAAATTCTGGTTATTTATTTATTCATTAATTATTATTATTATTTTTTGATCTGTGAAAACTTGGCTTTCGTTGTGTATTGTACTACTCCATTGCTTGCTTGTAAAATATTACCATAGAGGAGTCATGTTGGTGTGGGGCTTAGAATATCCTGACTGTATCACCCCACAAAGAGTTGTCTTGGATTTTGGTAAAGTCATGCTGAAAATACTGGTTCCTGTTAGATCATCAAAGTTAAGCAGTTATGAGCCTGTTTAATACTTAATTGGGTGAGCACTTAAGCAATAGCAGGTATTGTAAGTAACCTGAGTCCTTTGTTTATCAAAATGATTTAATTTGGCATTAAATGACCCAAAAAGGGTTGATATGCCATAAAATAAAACAAAATAACTAAAGGTGTGTGTTTTTTGCATGATATTAAACTGCATCTGATGGTGAGACTCCAGTTCTCGAAATCTGTGGAGTAATCCTTATTTTCCATTCCTTCCAATCCATTCTGCACCAGATTGGTAGTTCCTGTTAGGGTCCAATCTATTGGTCAAATAGATCTGTTTTAAAATTACTAGCAGAATAAAAAAATGCCCTCTGGTCAACGTGAAATAAGTATTGCCTGAGGGGATGGGAGTTGAAAATTTAATATCAGAGAGTTTGTATCATAAGTAAAGTAAAAACATCAAATTTATTCAAGGAGTAAAAAATAAAATAAATTTATTAAAGGAGTAAAAAATATTAAAAAATTGAAATGGAAACTTAGTTCTGAAAACTTTAAATATATATTAAAATAAAACAAACTATATATAGATAGATAATACCAGGTATGTATTTATTAAAACTTGTTTTAAAAAAACAATGAGGACTGTCTAACATTGCATGCTCAAATTTTGAGTGTATTTATTCTACGTTATGACGTTTTAGTGTGACGTAATCAGTGACGTCATTTTGTTACAGACAAAAACCGGAAACGAATCTCCATTATTAATAGATTTGTATTCGATAGGACCGTTTGTACCCCCCCCCAAAAAAAAGCAACTTGAGAAACGATTATGCAAATGATGTAAATATAAATGTAGACCGATTGTGATTCCCTTAACCTCTAGACATAAAATAACCCCAGACAGGTTGACATGCAATTAAAATCAATCATTCATCTGAAGAAATAGCAAGTATCTTTTACCAGAGCCCATGAAATTCATAAAAAAATCATGGGAGAAAATGTATACAAACTTAACTCTTAACGTCCTATACCACCTCATTCCACCCAGCCGGAAGTCACATTCATTTTTCTAATCTACTCCAAATGATAGCCTTTGTTTAAATGTAATATTAAAAATATTTAGAAGTCTTTAATTTAAGATAAATAAGAGGTAAATTTAAATGAAAATGCCATTTTTAGCCATTTTTTTTTTTTGTAAATCTTTAGATGAATGGGGCTCTGGACTTAGAAAATTCTCAACAGGATGTTAAGAGTTAAATATCTTTAAAGCTATCTCATCATTCCATTAAAAGAAAGGCTGTTAATGGTCACAATATTAAACCATTTACTAGCAGGACCTGTGAATATACTACAATATGATAATGTTAATTATTACAATGTTTGATATGTTTACTTAAGAGCTATTGCCTAATACTTCAATATGTAAAAAGTATAATAATCTTGAGTTAACTCTCTCTCACTGGATCTTTTCATTATGTTTGATTGAAACAGATTGGTGTTATCTCTTCTGCGCACTCTCCCCTCTCTATTTTCCCCTACTCTCTTTCTTTCTTTCTTCGTTATTATATTATTTTTTTTCTTTGTAGCATGTCCTTTTTCTTCCCTTTCTTTATAATAAAAACGGAATGGTCCATTATTTAGCTGAGGTGGCAACACTCCTAAGAAATAAGAATTTGGCAGATAAGCAACACCAGATAATCAAGATTTACATTGTTCAAGATGAAATGTAAAAGTTTCATTTTTTAACCAGAGGGTGTTGCAATATAATAATGGTCGTATAAAACACGAGTATTAATATAGAGATTATTAATAACTGTAACAAAAAGGAAAGAAATAAAAAGTTCATAGCTGGTTTTCTTGGTCTAATTTTATAATTAGATCGGTGTTGTAAGCAGTGCCGGATATTGATGATTTAATTAAAGTCTTGCATTAGTCACCAAGCCAACTAATGTTGTAACAATAATGTGATTGATTGATTGATTGATTGATTTTAATGGCATGTCAACCAGTCTAGGGTTATTTTTATTGAAGTCAGTTAGTCTACTGTTGGTTTGAATAACAGCAACTAGCTAAGCACAACTGAAGCAGTGTCCAAGACATTTGGTATTTATAGAAAACAAGAATGATCCATTCATGCATTTGGGTGATTCCATTTCTTGAGTTCTGATTGGCTGCTTGGTTTCAATGATATTGTGGAGTTTTATAAATACCCTGTCATTCTGCAGTAGAATTGCAACAAGACTGGTTTGTATTGAGTTACAACCGCTTGTTGCCGTGTCTTACCAATTCAACGGTAATTGGAACTTAGCTTGATTATTCTTCAATTTCATACCGCACAGAATGGTCAGGTTTATTTGGGGGTTTTTTTCTTGTGTTTTTTCTTGATTTTGAAATTATCTGCCGTTGTTGGGTGCTAAATGGAATTGGGAATTGCTTTGAGGGATAATTTTATTTGGTAAAAAGTCAGCAGGGTAGCCTATTGTTGGTATAAACCAGACAGCGAGGGAGTCTATCCCCATTTCACTAGCACTGGACCAGGGAGATTGTTTTTGCGTCTGAGGTGGAGCACCACACCTATCATCAGCTCCTTACTTTACCACACAGAAGCTGTGCTACTCATACGCTGAGTTGGCAAGGATTGGCATCAAACCTTGAGCCTTGTGGTTCGTTGGCAGATGCTCTACCAACTGAGCTCCAGTTTATTTTTGTTTCTTTCTGGAAGGACAATAATGCGGGATTAGTTTCTTGTAACTTCTCACCAACAACAGTCGATGGAATCTGAATCTTTCACAGCTTATGTTTGTTTTGCAACTCTCTCACAAAAGTCTGTCCCTGGTGGATGAGCAGTCCACGACATGCAACACACCACTTTTGCCCTTACTTAGGCTAGATGGGTGATCATAGAGGCCCCCACCGATCAGTTGGCTGGTCACGTCAAGTCCTAGCACCTATATGATTGTCCCAACCCTATTGCCCTTATGGAAAACCACCAATCCCTTTTATCATATGTGTGCAAGAAGGTGGTGGCTGAGGGTTTTAATGTCCTGGGTATGACATTAAACACTATCTGATGGTGAAGTTCAAATTCTGGAGCTCTGGGGAGTGTGGAGTAACCATCACCATTACTCCCAGGTCCACTCTGACCTGGAGTGGTAGTACTTGTGAGGGTCACATCTATGGGTTAAATAGAAAAAATAATTTTTTTTTTTTTTAAATTGAGTTTGAAAAAAATCTTTAATACACATCAAGAATGAATAAAACAAAAAGGTTTTCAGCATAAAGTAACCCAACAATGGTTGACATGCCGTAAAATCCAATAACCAACAAAAGTCTGTTCTATGAGCAAATCATAATAAACATACTCTGAAGATCTCATAGTTGAATTCACTGACCTTGAAACATGAGTTTATTTAGGCTGAACTTGTGTGCTGATTGGCTAGTGTTTTGGCCAATCAGCAGCGGCCTGTCATTTGAAAACACAGACCTAGAACAACCATTTTTTTCTTTATACATGGCATACTGCCACTCTTACTTCCAGATCGAGAAACATCTATTTTCATCAAAAGATGCACGTTATCTGACTCTTGTTCAACCTATGCACTAACTCTTTGCTACAGTATCTGATATGATCTCTCTTAGATACCAAACTTATAGTATACTAGAAGCGGCTACCCACCATCACCTGTAGAGGGGTGAACCAAAAGACGTGGGGTAATGGTTAGCAAGTTAGTCTTGCAGATCCATTATTATTATGTATATTATAATTTTTAGATATCTTCATAAATATAAATCAAATCTTCGTAATTTTTGCACAAAAAGCAAAAACCAGTGATATTTAATGTGTATATATATATATATATATATTTACTTTTTTGCTAATTGTTTTATTTTTGTAGTTTCATCCGGATATACATACATACACACAAACTGCCCTTTATATATGTACTAGAAGCAGCTACCCAGTGTTGCCTGGGTAGAGGGAGGGGGTAAAAATTACTCTTGCAGATCCATTATTATTGAATCATGAGTTGGATCCTCGCAGGATGTCCCATTAAAATGCCTATGTAAAAAAGACCTTACATTGGTCCAGCCACTCTGAAAAGAAAAATTAATGTATACTATTTAAAATATTAAATGCAAAAAAAGTTCCACGCTGTTCTCATTTAAATTTTAGTTTTTTATTATCTTTACAGTTATAAATCAAATCTTGATTATTTTTGCTCAAAAAGCAAGATCTGGTGATAGTCAATGTGTGTATATATATTTACTTTGTTGTTAATTGTTTTATTTTCTTAGTTTCATCTGGACATACACATACACATACATACATGCATACACACTAACTGCCCTTTAACAATAATTTTTACAAATTGTTAAAACAAAAATGTAAAGAGGATTTCTCATAATGTTTATATTTGATCCTTTGGAAAAGAAAAAAAAACCCCGTATCCATTGATTTTTAAATCAGTGCCCCAGCATTCATTAACTGCGAATGTGTCTTTAACGGTCATAACCACAAATACACTCGTGCAATTAATCAATATCTTGATTAATTCAGTGGATTTAACCCTGAAGATCCTTATGGTGAAACTCGAGGAGGTTATTCATGTATATACCATTGTAATAAATTCGCTCTACTTACGTATTGAGCACTTTATATTTGTTATATCGCTGTCTTATCATTGTGAAACTTGTATCAACTAACCATTGAGACCAATTTCACCAGTAAGTCACCA
Organism: Doryteuthis pealeii; assembly: GCA_023376005.1. Classification (NCBI taxonomy): domain Eukaryota; kingdom Metazoa; phylum Mollusca; class Cephalopoda; order Myopsida; family Loliginidae; genus Doryteuthis; species Doryteuthis pealeii. The sequence continues at coordinate 115,508,834 of CM042144.1, forward strand.
TTTTCATATATATATATATATATATATATATATATATATATATATTGCAAAACAGCATGTATGCCAGACTTTGAAAGGGTTAAATGCAATTGTCTTTCTTACCAGTCGTATCAATGGTTAAAAAAATCAACATGATTGTTAATAAGTGTATCTTTGTTAATTTATGCATGAATAATATATTTTACGCAATGAGTATGCAAAAAACTTACTATAATCATTTGTCCGGTATGTTAGTAAATTCAGTAAATGTTAACCTGAAATGAATTCATCTTTTGTATGTTTGTTTTTTTTTGTTTTTTTTTTAGAAATTGGAATGAGAACGGTAGGTAGTAGCACTTTAGTAGATATCTACAGTATTTGTGTTAAAAAAGAATTATGTATATGTACTAAAACTCTTGGTATTATTGGAATTTTGTATGCAAGTTGAAAACCCGTTATATATAATTACAGTAAATGTTGGCTACTTGTGTGTGTGTATATATATATACATATATATATATATATATATATATATTATATATGTATCAGTCATCCACAGACACGTGTTTGGAAGTTTACTTCTTATCAGTGCAGTTTGACTTTTTAACAGCTACCTCTAGCCGGGATCGAAACCTGATAGAATTTTCGTCTGCCAAGTTCCTTACCCTTATATATATATATATATATATAATGTGAGTAAAATATATAAATGAATCTGATATGTAGAATATAGAAAAACAAAGTATTCCAAAAAAAAAAAAAAAAGAATTTATTTTTGATGTTGAAGTTGATGTTCAAATATTTCGGTTTATATCAAACCTTCATCAGGACAATACAAAAACTGAAAAAGATTATTGTCTGAAAATTGATGGATGTTTTTTAAATTACACGAGTTAGGAAATGTATTTCTACTTTGCTCAAAAATTTGGACAATTAATACTTTTCTCATTTTTTAATCAATGGTGTCATTATGAAATATATCACATATCTTGGACATCTCCACGTACACCAATCACATCTTGATTTTCGTCTTTGCATCTACCAATCACATCTTGAATTTTCAAAATGAACACTTGCCAAAATATAGTTATGAGCCTTTTCTCTAAATACACTTCTTAAACTCCCATCATTTTAAAAACATCTATCATTGTTCAGACAATAATTTTTTCTATTCTTTTGTATTGTCCTGACAAAGGTTTGATATAAACCAAAACGTTTAAATGTCATAGCATTCCCAGTTTTTTTAATTTTTATTTGAGGTTATTATTATCTAATCACATTAGTTTTATAGAACTCTGTAAATGGAGTTCAAAACTGTTTGAATTATGCAAATATCCCAGTGGTTCAAAAGTTATGAGAATTTAAACCCTGAAATTAAGGGTATGAAAGCGGACATGATTTTGTTAAAAACAATGTCAAATCACAGACCAATTCAAAAAAAGAAATTCAGTCATTTCTTCACCATTTCTTTATTTTTGGAGCAATTTTGATAAAACTTGACATTCTTATGTAAAATTTTATGTTCTTTCTGATTCAAATTTGCACTCACATTGTATCTATCTAATCTATATGCTGTAATCCATTATTTAGAGAATAAGAGGTATGGATATCAACGTTTTTTTGGGGTTTTTTTTTTTTTTTAAAAAGTTTACCACAAGATTATGCAACATTTTCATTTTAATACTGCATGTATACACACATATAGTATTAATTTGAATAAATAACATCACTTTGAACTTAAAAATACCTTTTTAAATACTTGCTATATTGTATTACATACAAGAAATAGAATACCTATTTACATCTTCTTTTTTTTTAACAAAGCCTGTCCAGCCGGTATGTAATTATGTATTTTGATAAAGTTTTAATACTATATCATAAGTTTGCTTTTTTCCAAAATTTAATGTTTGACAAAAAATCCTGATGGTTAACCATCATCGAAATTTCACACATTATATATCAAAATAATTCTGAGACTATCTTCTACTAAGCATATAGCACTCTTTTTTTTTTTTTTTTGGCTCATTATACTTCTTTTTTTTATACAAAAATATGGGACACTTTCTCTATCATCTGGATCCTGATATATGAAGAATAACAAGACTGAACATCTACAATTGAAAATCAGAAAGAAGAAATATTCTGTGGTCTTTAAGAAAACCTGCTTTTATATGTAATAAAAAAAAAGTGCAAATAAAAAAGTGCTTGATGATATCATAGTAAATGATTAATTTTTAACAGTATGTCAACTCATCTCTAGTTATTTTATGCCTAGAGGTTAGGGAATTGCGTTCATTGTATGTTCATATTTGCATTTTTTGTCTAGTGTTGTATTTCTATAATTATGATGCACTCCAGAAACTGCACTATAACATTTAGTTTTTTGTGCAAATTCTCATTCAAGATTATAAAGAATGTTTGGCAGTGTATAAAAGTTTGTAACCTTAAGCAAATTCTTGTACGAGGTTCGTGCTGCCCAAGTTCCTTGGCCAATTGTGAAAGGGAATGACCTAGAGAAATGAAACATACGTGCTATTCTGCATATTCAAACCAGAAGTCAAAACATACCTAATACATCGTTTCCTTAACCTTTCATAAAACCAAGTGATTCATTGGTGGATACTCTACTGACTGAACTAAACTGGCTCCTTTAGAATAGATGTAGATAGATAATAACATAGATATATATATAGATATGAATACACTAAGATAGATAGGTAGATAAGAATAGATGTAGATAGATAATAACATAGATATATAGATATGAATACACTAAGATAGATAGGGTCGATAAGAACAGATGTAGATAGATAAAATGAATCAATTATATATCCTTTTCTAGTAGAGCACTTATATTTGATAAGATGAAAATCAATATTTTTTTTAAAAATTGTCTTTTTCATATTCTTGCTAGTAGTTTCTTAAAAAAAAGAACTTGTCTGGTATAGCTGTCTTCAGTCTTTCTTCATTTTAGCAGTACTTATACTATTGTATGGCTGTTTTTCGTTTGTAATTCTAACCAGCTTTTGAAGGTATTGTAAAATATTTTCATTGCTAAACTTTTAGTTCAAATTCTACATTTGGAGAGTCTGTAGCAGTAGTTGTCATTTTTAAAGTAAATTGGTTGATCGGTTGGTTGGATTTTACGGCATGTCAAATCTTATGGGTTATTTCATACTGAAGACGTTTTGTTTTATTCTTTCTTGATGGTTATTCAAATTGTTTTTTTAAATTCATTTTTTTTTTTAAACAGATTTTTTTTAAAACTCATTTTTTCTACTTAACCCATTGTGAGGATCAAAGTGTAGTATCTGTTCCAGATTCTATGCTTTGAGACTTACCTTCTATACCCGGCCTCGGCTGGGGGTCCAGTGTGCTTCGGCCTCTGGACCGGTAAATTACAATTAATAGCATCGATCCAAGGGGGCCATCCCCCCAGATCGATGCAATTTTTATGTGCCCACGTAAAAACGAGACCTTGTGTCCAGCCCTCATAAGTGGGATGAGCAGGCAAATACCCTTACCTTCTATACCCGGCCTCGGCTGGGGGTCCAGTGTGCTTCGGCCTCTGGACCGGTAAAGTACAATTAATAGCGTCGATACAGGGGGACCATCCTCCTGGATTGACGCAATTTTTATGCGCCCACGTAAAAACGAGACCTTGTGTCCAGCCTTCATAAGTGGGATGAGCAGGCAAATACCCTTAACCCATAGATGGGACGCTAACATGTACTACTACTCCGGATCAGGGTGGATCTAGGAATAATGGCAATGAAGGGGTACTCCACTCTCCCCAGAACTCCAAAATTGGAACTTCGTCATTAGATGCAGTTTTATGTCATACCCAGAACACTAAATTGATTGGTTAACATTGTCGACAAAATTGGACCAAAATGGCCAAAGGGTTTCTTGTTTGTGTTGTATAGCCGACTACTGGACTTCAATAAAACCACAGACACGTGTATATAAAAATATGACCCGTCTTTATTTTCTTTGGTGTGTGGGTGGTGAGGGGCGATGAGTGTTCACAATGAAAATGCCCGGGTGGGTTGTGTAGAAACAATGATACTCACCATCGTGAAGAATAAGTTCTACTTAGCTGCTGTTATTAAAACCAACAGTAGGCTAACTGACTTCAATATGGCGCTGCGAACAGGATTCGCTCTTTGTGTGACCAATGTCTCTACTATCTCTAGCAGCTGGTCTGGGTCGGTGGTGAAGAATTTGGGGTGGGTGTTGATTATAGCATTCTGGACAGACTCGTCCGCACAATTGTACAACTGGATGCTGGTCTGAGATGTCGGCATATCTGTCATCTTCCTGAACACTTCCCAATCAATTCGGAATTTCCTGAATTGTTGAGGGGTCATCTCAAAGTGAAGGTGGGGAAGCTTGGCTGGCGGTACCTTAGCATAAGCCGTCTGGGTAGAGGTCTCCTTAGCCTGCTTAAGGATAGACAGGGCTTCTCCCATTGCCGTGATTCCCAACTCTTTAAGCATGGCCCGATCCATCATCTTGAGGTTCTCTCTTGTCAGCTTCTCGCTTGCGAATGTTGTAGCATATCTCCTGGCTGAGTCGGGAGAGATCCCTGCTTGGACAAAATATTCTTCCCAATCTTCAGTTTTAGATCCTGTCGCAGCGCCATATTGAAGTCAGTTAGCCTGCTGTTGGTTTTAATAACAGCAGCTAAGTAGAACTTATTCTTCATGATGGTGAGTATCATTGTTTCTACAGGTTGGTGAAGAGTGCAGTGTTCACAATGAACTTCCGAGGGTGGTTGATGACGGGAGGCGACGAGATTACGTTCACGGCTGCTCGCTGGGGACTGACTGACTCTTTTGAGATCCACTAACTTTATATACAATAAATATGCCCACGCATTTTTATCTTTTGATCTGATAACGGACATACTTCCTTTTTTTATATTTTCTTTATCTTTCTCTCCGCCTCCTCACCGGAAGAGGAATCTTCCGTTTTCCTTTTTTCTTTTATATATTTCTTTTATATGCTTCTTGACTGGAAGATCTCTCTTCCATTCTCCCTCTTTATATATATATATATATATATATATTTCTTTATCTTTCTCTTTTGTCTCTTGATCGGAAGATTCCTCTTCCGTTGCACGATATCCAACATTTGATCTAAAATTAATATAGCAAACTGATTACCCCTCTAAAGATTTGTATTGTATATTTGTATGTATTTGTATTTGTATTATATATACAATATAATATAATCTGAAACTTTGGCTTTTAACGTTATTCTGAAGAAAATTTTGCTGAATGATCCATAACAAAAATTTTAAGGGGTGAGTGTGTCCAATAGCACATGTTCACCAATTTTGGTTTTAATCACAAGAAAGTGGTGTTAAGTTAGTTAAAAAAAGAAATCTATTAATAAAGGAGATTGTCCCTTTCTGCCTGTAACTGAAACTGTCACTGCTTACGTCAGTAATTTTTTAAAAATTCTATGAAAAATCAGTTAAATTTTCACAAAATATTTTATACTTATTCACCTTTAGATGAATTTATATTTAAAATAGTTTTTTCAAAAAGATATTGGGGAAATGTTTTTTTTAACTTGGTTGATCCCCTCCCTTATTTCATTTCATGAAATCTGAACAAAATATATTTTACTCATACGATTTTTTTTCTATAAAGATAACAGTCAGATTAATTAAATCAGAAATTTTTAAAAACGTTTTAGAAGGTTCTTTAAACAAAAAAAATATCTCAGTGGGGTGGAGTGAATATGATACTTTTTAAGTTACTTATTCATTTTTTTTAAATATTAAAAGTTTTGTTTTATTTATCAGCAGCAATATCTTTCAAAAATGTATTTTTACATTGCCTGGAGGTTGTTTTTTTTTGCTAGTTAAACTAATTACAAGAAAGTGGTAAGAAATGAGTTATAAAAGAAAGTATAAAGTTAGTTATAAAAGAAAGTATAAAATTAGTTATAAAAAGAAAGTATAAAATTAGTTATAAAAAGAAAGTATAAAGTTAATTATAAAAAGAAAGTATAATTATTATAAAGAGAAAGTATAAAATTAGTTATGTAAAGAAAGTAAGCTAATTACAAGAAAATAGTATAAAGATAGTTATAAAGAAAATTAAGGAAATCATTTTTGCATACTTAAAAGAAATTTTAGATTTAAGACCATTTTTGTCATCCAAAATAGACTTCAATCATCATGTGTCTCGACAAATTTTTTAACTCTAAAAATCTTCCAAAAATAAATTAGCAGTTATAGAAATGTAAGATTCAATGAAAATTCATTGATTTAATTATTAATTTTTGAAAGATTTTTTTACTAAAAATTAGTCAAAAATACATTTGTTAAATAGCTAATATCAGTTTAAATGTCAAGTGGGTATTAAGCCAGCTTTTCTCACCTATATATGATGGAAGTTTGCTTTCATTTGCAATGGTTTCATCAGACACAAGTATGGATGACCAAAAATGAGAATTATCTTATACAATGGCAAAAGTACATTACAAACATCAAAATCCCATCATATGATAGGCAATCCTCTAGTATCATTGTTGAGAATGGATCTCTAATATAATGGATGAGTCTGAAATACTGTATTGTTAACTATCCCAAATTGAGCCATTATCTATTACGGTTTATTAATATAGTTGTTTTGGTTTGGTTTTCAGTTATGTCAATCTTTTGTTGGTTGTTTTGTTAACTCATCAATAGACACCACTCGTAGAGTAGTACTTTCCTGATTGAACTATTTGATCCTGGCCGTTGATCTATGAGGTTCATTCACTCTGCATCAACCAGTATTTTTTAATCACTGAACTTAAAACAAGCTCTAATGCTTGAATGATCATTGCAATAATTTATAAAATATGAAAAAAATTTCACAAATACTTAAAGTAATTGTAACAAGAGTGAAAGTAAGTTCTTTGTTGAGGGAGGGGTCTGCAATCAGTTCTGCCGCAAATGTTCACTGGTCTCTAGTCCGACGCAAATATTCACTGGTCTCTAGTCCGATGCAAATATTCACTGGTCTCTAGTCCGACGCATGTTCACTGGTCTCTAGTCACGCATATTCTCACTAATCTATTCAGGTGTGCGCACCACTCTCCCAACTACCAATGTCTTCTGTATACAACAATCTTCTAGTAGTACTACGCACACATCTCTTCTCAACAGCAAGATCCGACTACGGTTTTCTCCCCTCGGTCTGGGAGGTTAGGCCTTAAATAATCAGTAACTGTTTACATCCGGGCTACTCACACTCTGCACGGCCTGTGTGGAATTTCTATATTCAACAGTATTTCAACTATGCATCACTCCTCACGACGAGGAGGTGGCGAGTTCAATTTCTGTGGTCACTCGCCACAGTAATCTTGAATGACCCTCGTATAATAAAAAAATACGAGGTTGTTTGGTATGGTTTCTTTGATGGCATATCAACCCTTTGTGGGTTGTTTAATGCCAAAGCCATCCTTGTAGAAGAACAGTAGTTGTATGTTCGATTGAAACAAATTAGCGTTATTGCTTCCACACGCTCACCCCCTCTCTATTTCTTTCTCCAAGAGTAGGAGAAAGATATATAGAGAGGAGGTGAGCGTGTGGAAGCAATAACACTATTGCTACTTCTTTCTTTCCTATTATATTTTTTCTGTGTAGCATGTTCTTTTTCTTCCCTTTCTTTCTTTGTAATAAAAAACGGAATGGTCTATTATTTAGCTGAGGTACGACACTCATAAGAAATAAGAATTCGGCGAATAAGCAACACTAGATAATCAGGATTTACATTTTGCCTTTTATCTTGGGGGATTTTGACAGTGTTATTTTTAACCAGAGGGCTGTTGCAAGATGTAAGTAATGTTAGTAATTGTCTATTCTTCTGAGTTACAGTCATGGTTAATAAAACAGTTAGGTCGGGGGTGCAGCCGGGGTGGGTGGGGGATTCAATATACCTAAGAGTCAGCTGCTTGCTGTACATTGATTGAATGTACAATGCCGTTTGTTACTTATATCATTGACTAAAACAATAAATGAAAGAAATGCTTAAATTGATTTTCTTTTTTTTTTTTTTAAGCCAATAGTATTCTGTAACATACTGAGGAGGAAAAAAGAATTAAGCAGTTTTTCTTTATATTTTTATATTAGCCTAAAAGCTGCTCTATTGGGTGGCAATTAAGCTAGTTCCTGTGGAGGGCTCTTGATTTGGCTTTCAGTCCAACAATGACATTACAGTATAACTCAAAATTGATTGGTGTCTTTAAGTATTGCATTAAACTTAAGCTTAACTTTTAACTCTTTGCCTATTTAAAGTTTTTCCCTATATTTTTTAACATTAAACACCACTGAAGCAGTGTCCAAGACAGTTGTATTTATGGAAATCAAGAAAAATAGTCCATTCATGTATTTGGGTGATTCCATTCCTTGAGTTCTGATTGGCTGCTTGGTTTCTATGATGTTGTGGAGTTTCATAAATACCCTGTCATTCTGCTGTAGGGTAGCAGCAAGATAGGTTTGTATTTAGTTACGACTACTTGTTGCTGTGTCTTACCAATTCGATGGTAATTGGAACTTAGCTTGATTATTCTACAATAGCCTGATTCTCAAAAAAGGTTACTCATGCTGATGTATTTCTTTTTTTTTTTTTTCTTTTTTTTTTTTTTTTTTTTTTTTTCAAGAATAGTTTTTTTATGTGGTTTTATATATATGGCCGGGTTAGCTCAGTCGGTAGAGCGTTTCGGCTAGAAACCACAAGGTTCCTAGTTCGATACCAGCCCTCGCCAACTCAGCGTTATGAGTAGCACAGGGATCTGTGCGGTAAAGTAAGGAGCTGATGGTAGGTGTGGTGCTCCACCTCAGACACTAAAATAATCTCCTTGGTCTAGCGCTAGTGAAAAGGGGATAGACTTCCTTGATGCCAACATTAGGCCGCCCCGACGACTTTACTTTTTAAAAACTTTTATATATATGGCTAATTGTTCTGCTGGTCATTTTGTTTTATATTTTTGGATTTAGATACATTAGAAATTTTATTTGATTTCTATTTTGTTTTATTTTTTTCAGTTCCCCAAAATGGCAACAGATTCTGCAAATGGCATTAATTTTCATACTGAAGTCTACCACCAGACCAACGGAATGGCTGCGGAAATTATTCCTGGAAAAACTAAGTATCGAAGAGATCCTCATCAAAGGTAAAATATTCTTTGAATCCTAAGAAAGCAAAAAACTTTTTTCTTAATTAATTATCTTAAAAACACTTGTTTAAGAAATTGATGAACGCCGTATATTTGAAAAATTTTTTCCGGGATGTTAAATCATTCATCAACTTCTTAAACAACAGATGATTACAATATCGACGTGGGATAAGTACTATAAAAAAATCACTTTCAATAACTCTGAAGATGAAATTTTACTTCTGAAAATATTTAGTTTTGAAAAAAAAAAAAAGAAAAGTTAAATAAATTCAACACATATTGCATTGTAAATTGCCTTCAAAATATTTATATTTCATTAATAATTCTCTCAGTTGACAGAGCATCCACCTAAGAAGCACAAGGTTCTGGGTTCAATACCAGCCCTTGTCAACTAAGTGCATGAGTAGCACAGCTTGGATCTGTGCAGTAAAGTGTTGAAGATGAGTTCAGCATGCGTCGCTCAATTCTCCATGACATCGTACTCAAAGGCTGCTAGCTGTAACTTATAACAGCCATTTTGTTTTCTACATTAACTGTACATAATTGTTAGGATACTAACAATTATGTAACACAAATTCATATTTCTAGTTAAAAGTACACACCTATGAAAATTCAGTTAAAACAGTAACCACTCCAAAAAATGTAGCTTTTAAGTACATTAGAATAAAAATGTGTTAAAATACAGTTACATAATTGGCTCACAATGTTTGCAGTAACTCCAAAATCTTCATCTTCTGTTTCACTTTCTCATCATACCAATAAAATATTGCTGGATCAACCTTAGATACCCGTCCTTTTAGTCTTAACATAGTTGTTTTTACCTTGTTTAAAGTTACTAGACAATTTCCTCTATGTCCTAATTCTCTTATCATCGTTTCATTGCTATCTCTTAACTGGGACAATATACATTTTTTTAATAGTAACCCAACTTTAAAGTGTTTAAGGAAAAACAACAACATATCACTAAATGTTATTCATTTTATTTATTTTTTTTATGGAAATAGGTTTAACATATTTAACAGCAATATAGTGAATAAACTTAACTGGTTTTCATTCAAAGTTTTCCTTCTTTAAATATCAACCAATGTTTCTTTCTGCAAGTTCATGTGGAACCCATTTTGCTAGTTTCTGAATTCTCCCTAAAACCTGTAAATAATGATATATATATATATATATATATATATCATTCAGCTGAAGTACATTATTATATATCATATTATATATATATATATATATATATATATATATATATATATATATATCAGCTGAAGTACATTATTATATATGTATACATATATATATACACATATATATATTATATGGAGGCGCGTGGGCTATTGGTTAGAGTCGTGGAAAATGGACTCGTCGGTTCGAGTTCAATTCCTAGACGAAGCTGTTGGCATTTCACATAGCGCTAATACCCTTGGGAAAGGTATGAATCCATATATTCTCCCTCCAGCTATGGGTTAAATAGTAGGGCTCTTTAACCTTGGGTAGGTAACCAGTCTAGGAGAGGGATAACTCTGAATTTGAAATTCCTGAGGTCAGTCGTTGATGGGTTCGTGGCATTCCTTGATGCACCAATTCTTTCCTATCGACTGTGCCAAAAAGTGTGGAATGGTCCTACACAAGCCTTCACCACTATAAACAAATCACTGTGTTGGTTGTTCATTGGATGAACACTCACACGTCGAAAAATCAACGAGAGAGCCCATTTAAAAAAAAAATTTTTATATATATACCAGAAAATTTGAACTGAAAATACATTTATACTGCACAAAGAAAAAAAACAATCTCGAAGGCTTATATATCAAACAAAACAAACCCATCTTAAACAAGCTATAATTTCCCGCTAATCCTCCTTCCACCATTCCCCTTACATTCTTATTAACATGTGAGTTTCTACTGTTACTGTTTGTTTAAACAAAACCTGTGAGCCCCTCGTACTACTAATTCCTACTGCTACTGCTTGATTTAAAAGCGAGACAACGGAAACATCCAACCAGTTCCACACCTGAAGATAGCACAAAATCATGCAGAAAGCGCTTGTGAAAAAACCTTTGGTGGATTGCTACACCAATTCCACCCAGATATTAAAAAGATGGTCAGACAGAAAAGGATCGAACAAAAACTCGTCCGACAAGAATTGTCCGTAGAGTTTAAAAAAACATATATATATATATATATAGATATAAGATAGAATTTCAGTAGAGGAATCATACTTTATCAATATGATCAACAACCAAACAGAAAGAGGAAAAGAAAAAAAGGTGGAGGAAACTTAAGGGTCCTTTTGACCAGTGCTTTTTCAAAAGATAACAACTGTTAAATTGATTAAAAGTCAGTATGTATATAATTTGAGTAAAAGGGATAAAATAAGTGATAAGTGGAACTTCAAGAAGGGAAGAAAAAAAAAATTCCCTTCAGATCACTCTATCTTCAACGACATCCCCAAGCAATAAGTGCCAGAGAATGTTTTAATCTTCTCTGCCTACACAAGAACGGGCAGTACAAAACATTGTGTGTGTGTGTGTGTATATAATATATATATAATATATATATATATATATATAATTTAATATACCAAGCGTGTTGGTAGATCCTTGCGGAGAGAAAAAACCCGGCAGAGAGTTTGATTGTAAAAATATACTACCAAACATCAACCAGGAAGAAAAAAATTTTTGAAAAAAAGAAAAGACCAAGATATTCATACCCAACAAAAAATAATCTATTGGTATAGTATTTGGCCAAAAGAAAAAACAATTTATATATATATATATGTATATAAGATATATATATATTCATATAACCGCAAGGAGAAGCTAATTTGTAAAAAGTGCTCGATACCTAAGTAGAGCCAAGTAATAAAGATAATCTACTGAGTCAGACGAACCTACTATTAGTTTCGCATAAAGCTCTTCAGGGCTAAAATCTGACTCTTTATTTTATATATATATATATATATATATATAGTTAAGAATTAATTGCAAATTAAATGAATGAATGAGATAAAAGTGAATGAGATGAGTGGAATAAATGAAAAATCCTTTTAGCAGGGTCCTCTCTCAAAAGTAAAAAAAAATAACGAAAAATAAAAAAATAAATAAAGGATAAAAAAAAATTTTTGAGAGAGAGAAGTCCCTAATGGAAGGTTTTCCTCATCTATTATTGGACTCTTTTGAAGCATTAAATTGATATAATTATTATATAAGCTATATATATAATATATACCAAACCCCCCTACACGAGTAAGATTTGACATAAGGTCAATTCTTTTAAAAATGAGTTTAACTGGTTTGAATTCAGAGTTTACCTTCTGTTAGACTAGTTGCCTAACCAAGGTTAAAGAGCCCAGTATGCCCTACTATATCCCCTATAGCTTGAGGGAGAATAGTTGAATGCATACCTTTTTCAAGGGTATTATCCCTATGTAAAATGTAGACATCCTCATCCAAGATTTCCATCTATCTACAAAATATCTTTTCTCTTTAATTTTTCTACTAGATCAACTCGATAAGTATGTGATTAATCAATTTCTATGAGGAAAAACTGTATCTTCAATCAATATTGTAGCAAAGTGAAAATAGGGAATAAGCTATTTTGTTTCTTGATAGCACAGAAAATCAAGTTGCCTGTATAATCTCTTCTCCCTCTTATTACATACTGAGATGCTCTCACTACAGAGAAAAGCATTATATTGCATGAATTATGGCTTCTCGTTAATCTCTCTCTCTCTCTCTCTCTCTCTCTCTCTCTCTCTCTCTCTCTAAAAATAGTGTATTAGGTGTGTGTAAAGGTTTCCAATGAATAAACAGTTTCCAATTGTTTATTCAGTTTATAGTTTTCAAAGTACACTAGGAACTTTTGCAGACACCAAATAATCTTATTATAATGGAGATTGTGTGGCAAATAGAAAAACAGAAAATATTCCAAACATATTTATTTATTTTTGATATTGAAGCCAATGTTATCATGTTTCAGTAATATTTCTCTGAATTTATGAGATGAGGCTTGATAATTTGTATTTTTTAGATTATTCGGACTATTGTGCTCATCTTTGTTGTTATCTACACAACGTTTCAGCTGATGTGTCCTCCGGGCCTTCTTCCCAACAAAAAACACCTGAAGAAGGTCGGAGGGCACATCGACCAAAACGTTGCATAGATAACAATAAAGATGAGGACAATAGTCCGAGTAATTTAAATAATGCATAATGTTTCAGTTTTAGCAAACCTTCATCAGGACATGAGATGGAAAGAATGTTGTTTGAATAAGGGTGGATGACTTTCGAAAAATGGGAGAATAGTAGTTGTGTGTGAGGAAAGGGCTGTAACCAAGCCTGGCATAGCGCTTGTTTTGATCCACCTGAAGACTTCCTAAGAAATGGTGAAAAATATGGTGTGGTTCATAGGGACACCTGGATATAAGACAAGAAAAATCTAAATTGACTGGAATTAGTATCATTAAACTATAGGGTAAAAGTAAGTATTTGGCCGCCATCCTTGGCCAGTTGTAAAAGAACTTAAAGTAAATAAGTAAGTAAGTCAATAAGTCCTTGTGGTATAGTGTCCTTTAGGCCCAACATCCTAGAAGATCCAAGTGTCAGTGAGCTAAGATTAGAATCAGGCCAGTATAAATACACCAACAGCAGCAGCAGCACTGCCAGTGATTGGATAAGAAGGCTGGTCACATGGTAGTCGACGAGTCTATAAGTAGAAGTGACCATTTGCCTTGCCTTATATACTCAAAAATTCCAACACAGGTTAAGGGTAAAAGTTTGAACATTTTATTTTTTAAGACGTGTAATCTGTTTCATATTGTTTTTTTTAATAAGGTCACATAATGATTTCAGCTTGAGGTGTGTGAAGATGGCTTGTACGATATTAGAGAGTTAGGTGTAGCTGTATGTGGGTGAGTAAGAGGGTGGGATAGGAAGCAATTTGTAAGGATAGAAGAGAGTAAGGGTAAGAGTATCTATCTGTAACCAAAACTGTCACCATCAATGTCACTATTCTCTTAATTATTTGCATCACATTCTCCCTGATTTTACTTTTATTTAAATCTCAATTAAGAAAATTGTTTTATATCATAAATACTGTTGGCCTTATCTACATACTAATAACCTGCAATTATATATATATATTAATCTTTTTATATGTGTTCTTATTTAATTTTGTTAGTTTTTCTAATTTAATACATTATATGTTTTTTTTGTTTTGTTTTGTTTTACGGCATATCAACCTCGGTGGGTCATTTAATGCTGACAAAGTTGTGAAATAAATTCATTCTTAATGCATAATACAATGTTATATATATATATATATATATATATATATATATATATAAAACTAAAGGCTAATTTTCATATTCCTCTTAAAACTGTGATTTTGATAAATATTAGCTTGATTTTATTGATTTCTAATAGATAAAAAAAGTTAACTTGGCTGAGTGGCCTATTGTTGATATCAGTCAGACAGTAAGGGAGCCTACCCCCGTTTTTGCTGAGATGGAATGCCACATCTACCATCAGCTCCCCGCTTTCCCACACAGATGAGATTACCCAGACTATGTTATTCATGTGCCGAGTTGGCAAGGCCCAATATCAAACCTGTAACCTTGCAATTCCTAGGCGCATGGTCTACCAACTGAGCTAAAGTTTAGTTTAATTCTAATAAGCATGAGCAAATATCTCATTGATAAATCTTAAAAGAAATCATTAACAGTAATTATCTATTAATAATGGAGATTCGCTTCCAGTTTTTGTCTGTAACAAAAATTACGTCACTGCTTACGTCACATTACCCAAAATAGTCATCGTCATAACATAGAATAAATACACTCAAAATTTGAACATGCAACATTAGACAGTCCTCATTGTTTTTTAAAACAAGTTTTAATAAATACATGACTAGTGTTATATATCTATATATAGTTTGTTTTATTTTTAATACATATTTAAAGTTTACATTTCAAATTGTTATATTTTTTTAATCCTTTAATGAATTTAATGATTTTACTTATTTAGGGTACAAACTCCGCTGACATTCAATTTTTTTACTCCCACCCCTCAGGCAATATGTTTCAAAAATCTATTTTTACATTGCCCCGAGGGTGTTTTTTATTTTGTACTAGTATTCTTTAATGTCTAATTTAGTTAAAGTTTTGGAAAATTTAGCAATGAAAGCCAGAGTGATAGGAAAAGCTAAACTCCAAGCTGTTCTATTTTTTTATTTATTATAACCCCTCTGTTTCAAATAAGTTTAATGTAATAATTAATAATTCATATAGAAATCAATTAAAATAAAAAAATAAGTGTAATCATTTTGTATGCATTCTTATTTAGTTTCATTAGTTTTTCTAATTTAATGTATTTTATTATTTAGATTTTTCAGACAACTGTTCTAATCTTTATTTTTATATACACAAAGTTTCGGCCGATGTCTTCTTCATGTGTTTCTTGTTGAACTTTGGAAACTTCACGTCAAACTGGTGAGCCTTCACAGAACTTCAAACTGAACTCTTTATTTAATCCATTGGGGTGATTCTGAGTTCTACAAGAGACCCCTGAAGAAGGCTGGAGGACACATCAGCTGAAACATTGTGTATATAGCAATAAAGATGAGAACTATTGTCTGAAAAATGTGAATAATGCAAATTATCAAGCCTCATCTAAAAAAAATTCAGACAAATAATATTTTATTCCACTAAACATTTGCTAATATGCTTTAATAGACTCTTGCCTTAATAGCACTATTTAATGATATTAATTATACACATGATCTAACTGTATATTTATTGTTTTTATATTTTTACAAGACTATTTTCAGAGATTAGTTTGCAGTAACAGCAGCAAATGATTTCAGTATATTATTTTTAAAAAGTAAAATTAGTAAACCTTTAACCTTTTGAGCCCAGAGTTCCTGAACCTAAATTTATAAAAATTAAACTACACTGAACTCTGCACTGGTAAACTGGTGTGAGGGGAGGGAATAAAAGTATCTCCTGTAAATTAATGTAATAATAAAATAAATCTAAAAATATAATTACCCATCTATGGGTTAAATAGAAAAACATGAGTTGATAAAAAAATTGTATTATCCATTAAGAATTGATTTATTTCAAAACTTTATCGGCATTAAATAACCCACTGAGGTTGATATGCCGTAAAACCAAACCAAACCAAAAATAATAATTGATATAAAATAAAATTAATTAAATTTGATTTTAATTAAAATTTTTAGAAATCCTTTTTTTTTTTTTTTTTTTTTCAAATATATCATATCATTTTTTTTTTTTCATTTGTAAAAAATTTTGCATTGTTTCATTAGATATAATTAAAAATAATTATGAAATAAATATCAAATGTCCATAAAGTTCGTGTGCACTTTAAAGAATTTTAAATTTCAAACTGCACACGGATATCCATGACAATTTCTCGCTAACCTTCCTTATCATTCATCGACTCTGGGAGTTCCTCCGCGCAGCAGCCAGCATCCATACATAGTTGGTCAATGTAGGTCCTGACTGGGCGGCCCACATTAGCGTGTCCATGTGCTGGCTTCCATAATAGTACGTCGCTTACGATCTCGTCCTTGTTTCTCCAGCAGTGTCCTGCATGCCTAGCCCGTCTTACTCGTATGGTTTGTGAGATGGGGGTAGGTGGCCATACAGTTGCTTTTTGTGGGGTGCTGCTTCCACGACTTATTCAGGACCGCTCGCAGCATTCTGGTGCAGCTCCCATCTAGCTTATTCTCAAGGCGTTTTGTTAGGGTCCAGGTGGTACAGCCATACAGCAGCACCGATACAACCACAGCCTGGATTTGCCTAAACAGATCAAAAAGAGGCAATAGTGTAAAACATTTTAAGATTAATTTGGATGATTTTATAAATAATGGTAAGAAAATGAATTTAAATGGTTACCTAGCCAAGGTTAAAGAGCCCAGTCTGCTCTACTATTTACCCATAGCTGGAGGTAGTGTAGTTAGATGCATACCTTTCCCAAGATTATTAGCGCTATATGAAATGCAAACAGACTTGATCAGGATTTGAACTTGGATCGATGATTCCATTTCCTACAACTCTAACTATTACACCAGGCTTCTCAGTTACATTATATAATACTAGCAAATATATGCACCCTCCGTAGGGTGCAAGTATTTAAGTTTTAATGTAATAAAATATTGTATTAAATTAGAAAGGCTAATGAAACTAAATAAGAATACAGATAAAAAGATTTGAAACAGAGGGAGTATAATAAAAGATTTGAAACAGAGGGAGTATGATAAAAAATGGAACAACTGAAACTTACTCTTCCATCACTCTCGTCTTTCATTGTTATTTTTTCTAATTTAAGTATTTAGTTAAAAGAGGAAGTAAAGAATAAAATGACAGTTATTTTATCTTGTTAATGGATTTCATTTAAGATTCATTGAAGAGATTTTTGCTTATATTCATTAAAATAAAACCAAACAGTTAGAAATCAATAATACCAAGCACATAATTATTAAATTTGATTTTTTAATATTAATATGCAAATTAGCCTTCACACTGTAAACCGCTATTTTGTTGTATATATAAATACAATTGCATGTTGTCAGTATGTAAACATAGTTAACAGTATTAATAATATAAGACAATTTTATTAATAATTGAGGTTTAGATAAAAATAAAATCATGGAGAATGTGATGTCAATAACTAAGAGAATTGTGACTTGAGTAAGAATATAGTTTCGGTTACAGACAGAAAAATACACAATCTCCATTATAATAATATATAATCTGTATGTGAGACAATTGAATGGAAAAGTAATTTTTGTTTCCAGTTTTTATGTTTCCTCTTATTAATACACTTTCTATAGAATCCGTCCATTATAATGTCATGATTAAATTATTCTATATAATAGTCAACTGTAATTCAAATATTCTATTTCTTTATGATAATTTACATACAATGCTTTTTTCATATTAATTTACTTTCTGTTATCAAAAATCTATTCCCGCCCTATCGTCTGGGACACTAGAATGCACTGACTGCACCTCTGCAGACTCCCCCAATGGGGCCACCTGTTGGCCGTGGGTAGCGACCCGTGATGCTTAAGGATGGAGTCTTGGTGGATGAGCAGTCCATGACATGCAACACTCCACTTGTACCCTTACTTAGGCTAGACAGGCGGTTAGAGAGGCCCCCTCTGATCAATCGGCTGGTCACGTCATGCCCTAGCACCTATATGATTGCCTCAACCCTATTGCCCTTTTGGCAAGTCCCAATCCCTTTTTATCATATGGGTGACTGAGGGTCTACATGTCCTGGGAATGACGTTAAACTCTATCTGATGGTGAGGTTCCAGTTCTGGAGGTCTGGGGAATGTGGGGCACCTCTTCATCACCATTGCTCCCTGGTCCACTCTGACCTGGAGTGGTAGTACCCGTTAGGGTCCCATCTATGGGTTAGATAGAAAAAGATGAGTTTATAAACAAAATTGAGTATCCATTTAATGATTACTATATTTCAAAACTTTATTGGCGTTAAATGACCCACTGAGGTTGAAAAAAACAAACCAAACCAAAAATCTACTCAGTAAAGAAATTTATTTAGGATTGTAGAAGCCAGAATTAATTTCAGCATCATTATTAGCCTTTTATCATTTTTTTTTAAATGAAAGAAATGAAAATTATGTAAAATATTGAGAAATGAATGTCTAATCAAAGATCAAAAAATGTATTTATTTCATTTCATCATTAATGTTAATTTCATAAAGTGTTATACTTTGTTTACCTTAGTGAGGCACTTACATCTTATTATAATGGAGATTGTGTGTTTTGTCTGTAACCGAAACTATATTACTACTCAAGTGACAACTCCCTTAGTTATTTTCCTCATATTCTCTATGATTTTATTTTTATTTAAGCCTCAATTATTAACAAAATCATTCTACATTATTAATACTGTTAACCATATCTACATACAACAACATGCAATTATATTTATATATACAACAAAATAACGGTTTACAGTGTGAACGGAAGGCTAATTTGCATATTGATATTAAAAAATCGAATTTAATAAATATGTGCTCAGTGTTATTGATTTCTAACTGTTAGGTTTTATTTTAATGAATATAAGCAAAAATCTCTTCAATAAATCTTAAATGAAATCCATTAACAAGAAAAAAAAACTGTCATTTTATTCTTTACTTCTTCTTTTAACTAAATACTTAAATTAGAAAAATAACAATGAAAGATGAGAGTGATGGAAGAGTAAGTTTCAGTTGTTCTATTTTTTGATTATACTCCCTCTGTTTCGAATCTTTTTACCTGCATTCTTATTTAGTTTCATTACCCTTTCTAATTTAATACAATATTTTATTACATAAACTTAAATACTTGCACCCGGAGGGTGCATATATTTGCTAGTACATAAACAATTTACTTTTTGCATCAAAACATTGATTAGAACAGTGGTTCCAAACTTTATACAGTCTGGGCGCACTTACAGTACTACAGATACTTGATAGCGCACTGTATACAAAATAGGACTAATATGTTATTAAGTTAACTGTTGAAATATATAAAAAATAATATTTAACAAAAGCAAACATACCTCTATGAAGTTTATTCATTCCTGTATTAATGAGAAACATGAGCTTGATGAGACCTTGCGATTTCTTCAATGTTTGGTCTTATGTTTGAGAGACAAACTCTCATTTCCTCATCAATGCATTGAAGAGTTCCTCTCTTTTTACACTTAATTGTTGCGAGGGTTGAAAATCCCAGTTCACATAAATATGAGGTGGAAAATTGCAATAAAATGGACAGCGCTTTTTTAGATATCAACATGTGTTTTTTTTTTTTTTTTATAGAAATCCAAAAAGCTTCAAAAGACAATTCTTTGTATTTAATCATTAATCCATGATCAGTGGACACAGCTGCCAGTTCTTCTTTTTCTGTTAGTGTTAAACTCGAATCTATTGCAGTTTCTACAAAAGGGTTTCTAATCCAGTTATATTGCGCAGTGTTAATTGATGGAAAATAATAACTCAAATTTTCTTCTAAAGTTGATAAATGTTCAATTATTACTTATCAAAGGAAACATTTCGAGATTGCCTTACATTGCTTTTCATATCTGGATAGATTTTTCAGGAATACTACAGAGTGCACCTGAAAAAGCTCTGGGGCGCGCCTGGGCGCACTGTTTAAGAACCACTGGATTAGAATATACCAACAATTATTTTTTATTATAATCCACATTTTATTTGTCTGTGATGCTTGAGAATTTGTATTATTTGAATTTTTCAGACTATTGTCCTCATCTTTATTGTTAACGTTTTGGTTGATGTGTCCTCCTGTTATTGTTAAATACACATTTCAGCCAATGTGTCATCTGGCCTTCTTCAGATATTTCATGTTGAACTTGGAAGCCTTCTTGTCATAACTAGGAGCCTTCAAACCGAACCCGTTACTCAATCCACCAGGATAGACTGTTCTCATTCTTTTAACCATGACTGGGTACAAAGGTTAAGCTATGTTATGTATTCTATGTTATTATTGCCCTTAACCAGAATTGAACTTGCAACCTACCAATGATTGTCACTTAGAACTATATTAACTCAACTCTTATATCCGTTGCGCCATGTGTCCAACTTGACAATTCATAGTGAATTTTTAAAACTTATAATCCTAATGTTCTTAGAAGGTTTCTAAGTTTGACATGAAACACCTGAAGGAGGCTGGAGTGCACATTTGCCATAACATTGTGTATAACAGTAATGATGAGGACAATAGTCCAAAAAATCCAAATAATACAAATCCACATTTTGTATCTGATACTTTAGAAGAAAAAGCACTTAATATATCATGACAATGCCAATTATTATCAGGTCACCCTAGCAGCATGGATATCCATGACAATCTCTCTCCAACTGTCCCTATCATTCATCACTCAGGTCCTCTGTGCAGCATCCAGAATTGGTGCAGAGCTTATTAATGAAGATCTTTGCTGGACGGCCCACACTGGCGAATGCATGTGCAGGCTTCCACAAGAGAATTTCACTTGTGTGTTCAACCTTGCTTCTCCAGCAGTGTCCAGCATGCTACAATTTTTCAGCTGATGTACCCTCTGGCCTTTTTCAGGTGTTTTTTGTCAAACTCGGGAACCTTCATGTTGTAATCAGGAGCCTTCATGGAACTTCGAAATGAACCCTTTATTCAATCCACAGGGTAGACTAACCATGACAGGGTACAAGTGTTAAGCTGTGTTAAGTATTCTATTTTACTATTGCCTTTGACCAGGATTGAACCTGCAACCCAGAGATGATCATCCCTTAGAACTGTATTAACCCTACAATTATATCCATTGCGCCATGTATATAACAAAGATGAGGACAATAGTTTGAATAATCCAAATATTTGTGGAATTTATATTCTAGACACTTTCATATTATGAACAATGCTGAAAAGTATAAGTTGAATTTTAAGGTGTTTTTTGTCGAACTCAGGAACCTTCATGTTGTAATCAGGAGCCTTCATGGAACTTTGAACAGAACCCTTTATTCAATCCATTTGGTCTAGATTGTTCTCGTTCCGAGTTCAACAAAAAATACCTGAAGAAGGCTGGAGAGTACATTGGCTGAAACATTGTGTATATAACAATAAAGATGAGGACAACAGTGTGAAAAATGTAAATCTTATTGTAATGGAGATTTGGCATCTATCTGTCTGTAACCAAAACTGTCACGCTTACATCACAACACACTCAGGAAATGCATAAGTTTATCAATGACTATTTAATTTATAGTCATAGCCAAAATCATTAATACATTGAATGAATTTTATTTATTAACAATATCTCTATGAAAATCTGAGTTAGACTTGCCTCAAAACAGTCCATGTTATTAGTGCATTTAAAATCCTGCAACATATATATCACTAAGAAATAAAGGTTTACATAATATATGGTGTGATTAATTTGCATACTGGTTTTAACAAAACTGGGTTTAATAAATAATTACTTGATGTTACTGATCTCTAGTATTATTGTTTTATTCTCCAATGTATTAAAATCAATCCTTATATAGAAATCAATTAAAATATAATTAAAATAAGTGTAATCTTTTTATGTGTTCTTATTTAATTTTGTTAGTTTTTCTAATTTAATACATTACATGTTTTTTTGTTTTGTTTTGTTTTACGGCATATCAACCTTGGTGGGTCATTTAATGCTGACAAAGTTGTGAAATAAATTTATTCTTAATGCATAATACAATTTTGTTTATCAACTTATGTTTTTCTATTTAACCCATAGATGGGACCCTAACAGGTACTACCACTCCGGGTTGAAGAATAATTAAAGTTCCAATTACCGTCGAACTGGGAAGACAAGGCAACAAACGGTTGTAACTAAAATACAAACCCGAATGCTACAAAGTCCACTGCAAAATGACATTGTGGAGTCTTGTATATACTTTGTCACTCCAACCCCTAAGCCAATGCCATCAAAAATACCCCGTGCTTTATCAAGATTACTCCCCTGTAATCGGCCGGGTCAAAAGGAACTAATTCCCCCTCAAAGGCCGCTACGCCTGTGCAATGGGGGGGAGGAAGGGGAGATGAAGAATAATTAAAGTTCCAATTACCATCGAACTGTGAAGACAAGGCAACAAACGGTTGTAACTGAAATACAAACCCGAATGCTACAAAGTCCACTGCAAAACAGGTCAGAGTGGACCAGGGAGCAATGGTGATGAAGGGGTGCTCCACATTCCCCAAACCTCCAAAACTGGAACCTCACCATCAGATACAGTTTAATGTCATTCCCAGGACATGTAGACCCTCAGTCACCGCCTTCTAGCACCCATATGATAAAAAGGGTTGGGACTTGCCATAAGGGCAATAGGGTTGGGAAAATCATATAGCTGCTAGGGCATGACGTGACCAGCTGATTGATCGGAGGGGGCCTCTCCGACCGGCTGTCTAGCCCAAGATAGTTCCAAAGTGGAGTATTGCAAGTCATGAACTGCTCATCCACCTGGGTTCTATCCTTAAGCATCACGGGCCGCCACCCACGGCCAACAGGTGGAGGAGTCTTACCCCTCTGCAGAGGTGCAGTCGGGCATTCTAATACCCCAGCAGACAGGGCGGCTAATACATTACATTACATTAAAAGTTAAATACTTATGCTCACAGTGAAGCATATTCTTGCTAGTAACACTAATTATTATGCCTCATCTCAAAACATTAAGACAGAGAACTGGTGTTTTTTAGCAATGATATTGCTGTTAGCTTTTGTAATCGGATAGTTGTAAGAACATTGCACAATGTTCTTATGCAATTATATTAATAATTGACATTTTTCTATCAAACAAATCAGACTTTAACTTTCAGCATTTAATTAGGTGTCACTAACAAATTCAATTTCCACTGATGAGATGACTTGTGCGAAGGATTTGTCCTTCATTTTGTCTTCGTACAATAGAAACTACTACAACACTCTCCATCACAACTCCAGAGATTATAGTATTATTTTTTCTTCTTCTTCTTTAGTGTAATAGTCAGCCATTTTTTATACTGAGTAATAGGCAGTCACATTATTTCTGAAAAGCTGAAGAGAATGAGCAATGATGTTATCAATGTTTTAAAAGCGATAGAAACTGAAGGATATAATTTAGTGACGGAATTACTGGAAAGAGCAAAGTTGTTGGTGTGTAACTCTTGTTGCTAGAAAGACGGATTTTGAAAGCCATTCAAGTACTCCATGAATTGAGTTAATTATATAAGTGCAGTTAAAAAAAATTAAAATCTCTGAGGAGAACAATTCCTGTTTCATAGAGAAATGTCATTTTGAACAATTTAATTGTTGGGAAAACCATCACTGATCTCTCAAGCATTCTTCTTGTTGGTGTTGTTGTTGTTATGGCACAGCTGTAAGTTTAAAACCACAATGTTTTATTTCTCTGAATGTTTGAGATGAGGCTTGAAGATTAGTATTATCTGCGTTATTCGGACTATTGTCCCCATCTTCATTGTTATTTGTACAACGTTTCGGCCGATATACCATCCGGCCTTCTTCAGGTATTTCTTGTCGGACTCGGGAACCTTCTCGGACTCGGGCTCCCGAATACGACAAGAAAGTTCCCGAGTTCGAAAAGAAGGTTCCCGAGTCCGAGAAGGTTCCCGAGTCCGACAAGAAATACCTGAAGAAGGCCGGAGGGTATATCGGCCGAAACGTTGTACAAATAACAATGAAGATGGGGACAATAGTCCGAATAACGCAGATAACACAATGTTTTATTTCTCTTAATTTTTGAGATGAGGCTTGGTAATTTGGATTATTTGAATTATTGTCCTTATCTTTATTGTTATATACTCAACATTTCAGCCCATATGCCCTCCAGTCTTCTTCAGGTATTTTTTATTGAACTCGGGAGCCTACTCTTCAAACTTGGGAACCTTCTTATTGAACTTTGGAATCTTGTTGAACCCAGGACCCTTCATGTCATAATCGGGAGACTTCATATTGAACTTCGAGCCAAACCCTTTATTCAATCCAGGGGGGGGGGGCATTGTTCTCATTTGAATACATGGCATAATGGATATATGTATATTTACCAACTCCTCCGCACGAGCAGGATACAACACAAGGTCAATTTCTTAAGCGGGGTTCAACAGGTTTGAATTCAGAGTTTTCCTTCTCCTAGACTGGTTACCTAGCCATGGTTAAAGAACCCAGTCTGCCCAGCTATTTTCCCATAGCTGGAGGGAGAGTAGGATTCATACCTTTCCCAAGGGTATTAGCGCTAAGTGAAATGAAATTACCACATCCAGGATTTGAACTCGGGGCGACGAGTCCATTTCCCATGACTTTAACCATTACACCATGCGCATAATGAATATAAGGGTTGAGTTAATACAGTTCTGACAATCATCTCTAGGTTGCAGGTTCAATCCTGACCAAGGGTCATGATATAGAATACTTAACATAGCTTAACTTCTTGTACCCAGTCATGATTAATAGAATGAGAACAGTCTATCCCCATGGATTGAATAAACGGTTTGGTTCTAAGTTCCATGAAGACTCCTGGGTTCAAAGAGAAGGCTCCCAAATTTGTTGAGAAGGTTCCCATGTTCAACAAGAAACAGCTGAAGAAGGTCGGAGGACACATCTACCAAAAAATTGTGTAATTTTTTGCCTACCAAATTTCCCTGGTATTTTTTTACCTATATGATGAAATTTTTCAAAGTTCACTTCAGAACTCATTCTAATCAAATAAAGTCCTATTATCATTGTAATCTGAGTCCTTCTGTTCAATTATAATGAACTAATCATCAGTGTTTGTACTTTGTACTTAGGCTGTTGTATGTGTAGAAATGCAGTGGTCAGAGAGCTGCTGTGAGCAGCTTTAAGTTGGTGAAGAGTTAAGAATTTTTCAAATTCAATTTGTTCTTTTTGTTATTTTCAGGATTTTTGTCAATCGTGGACTTCGTCTGGATAAAATAAAGTTTTTTGGTTTTGACATGGATTACACTTTGGCTGGTAAGTCACATCTGATTGTTTCATTTTCTTTTCATCTTGAAATTCGGGTTAAAAAGACTTTAATGCTACTTTTATTTTTGGCTTTGATTAAATATTTTTTCAAGTCTAATATATAGAGTCAGGTCGCTTAATGTACTACTGGTACTATGTAACCCAGTACTATCTGTTTCATAGTTGGATCATTGGCAACTTGTCTGGTGAGTATTTGCCTCATACCCCACTTGTATGGGCTGGGCACAAGGCCTTGTTTTAATGTGGGCCCACCCACAAGCCAAAGCTCATGGGTGGGAAAGAACAAAAATTGCGTCATTGCCTGGGGGATAGCTCCCTGGGATCGACGCTATTATTAAACTCTCGGCGAGTCCAGCGGCTGAAGTTCGCTGGACCCCTGGTGTTAACCGGAAAACCGAATGTGCAATGAGTTCATAATAATAAAAAAAAAAAAGATTGGCAACTTGTCTGGTGGGGAGGGTGGCTAGACCCCATGCAGAATGAAAAAACAAGAGCTTTAAAAGGGCGGAGGAAACTATTTGCTCGATAGCCATCTAGCACATTATTTCTAAAATCCAACCTTTCCTCATCGCAATTGGGCTGTGTAAAGTTGGTAGTGTTTGAGCCTGTTGGAAACTTAAGTTCCTTGTAGGGTCACCCAAGGCGGACAGGTGTGGCATTCAGTGGTATTAAGGCCACAACCGGCCAAAGGGGCTCTGGTGAAAACCTAAAGGGCCTCTCCGTCATTGTCATGAATCAATAGCTTTTAGTGTACTTGTCATTGCATCTGTGGAAAATCTGTGGCAAAAAAGGGCATCTCCTTTCCCTGGCCAGGATTATCGGAAATCTGATAGAGAATTATCTTCCCCTGCCGCTAGAGGGCGAATCGCCAAGAGAAGGTTGGCGCCAAATTCAAACCCCATCACTTATCAGGGAGCAATTACCATGGAGAGACGCAAAAATAAGCGCTCTCACCACCTTGCCCATAAACAGGGCTCACTTGTCTGGAGATTGTCAACCTGAGGATTCACGTCAAATAAGCGCTCCCACCAGCACACTTTCTAAGGCATTGTATCAGCAAACATTTTAAGGCTGTCACAATAGCATACTAACAGAAGGCTGAGGAACGAGAACCAACCTAATGAAGCGTCTTAATAACATTCCAACCAGCGACCAGAATACCCCTGTTAGCGCCACTTCTCCAACGAACAGTATTTAACCTCACAGATAAGTCTGTAGCAAATGCCAATAAAATTTGCAACAAGTTCTTATATTATTTGTCAATACATGTATTAAATTTCCATTGTGTGTTTGTCTTCCTTCGTTCAAACAATTTGCCTACAACTGGGAGATTTAAGAGGCTCCCCTCTTTAAATCTGTAATTCCTCTTAGGATATGCATGCAGGGTTTGGGAACCGCTTGTGATTTTCCTATTTCTTTGTTATTCATTCCATAAATTCAACACAAGTAAAATCATTGGATGGGGCTTGCTTAATCGACCCAGAGGGTATGCCATCACATATAGTGTCGATCATTATAGTAACATTTTTAAAAAATATCACAAAAAAGGAAAATTATACATATACTATCACCCATAAATAAGTACGGAGGTGATAGTGTATGTATAATTTTCCTTTATGTGATATTTTAAAAAAATGTTACTATAATGATCGACACTATATGCGATGGCATTCCTTCTGGGTCGGTTAAGCCAGCTCCACCCAATAATTTCTACTATTTCTTTTATAAAATGTGAAAATCAGAAATACCAAGATTCTTACTATTTCTAGTGGAATATTATAAAATTAGATTGGATATTATTCGGGTTTTTTTTGTTCACTCTGAATACCATTTAAAAAAATTTTTTTTTTTTTTTAGAGATCCATAACATATAACAGGGGCAGCCAAAGAGCTGCAGCACATTAACAACATTTATGCATACAATTTTATTGTTACATACACCTTTTTTTTACAAATATTTTAAATAAGTTTTAATGAAATGCATATTAAATGTAATAATATTTATTCATACATGCAGTTTTTAAACCTTGGGGGGGCCCAGTGCATTTCAGGTTAGGGAGGCCCAGGACAATTCTTGTTAGGGAGGCCCAGGAGCACTTTTAGTTAAAAGGGCTCCTCAAGTTGCTATAACATAAAAAATCAAATGAGAAATTTTTAAAAATTGAAACAAAATGAATTTATGTAAAGAAGAAATATATAAGTTAGGTTCCTAAGAAAATGTTTGATTTTATTTTTCTCAATTATATTGACGTAAGAATAATCTTGACTCCATTTTTCAATTTGTATTATATGACAAAGTGATATAATTCTTTCCAACTTGTAGCCAATCACCATTATTTTTTTCAATAATAAAACTAATTCTATAATTATTACAGGTTTTATAAAGGAAGTCTAGGTACCCCTCTGGTAGGTAGGAGTGGGGGAAATTGTTCCCTTTACCCTCATATATCTATTTATGTTCATATCTACAGAGCTGGAATTAGACCTTAGGGATTCGGGGCATATCTGGTTAAGGGGTCCCTTTTGTCTTCTCAACATAGAAATTAAATTAGATGCAAGAGAAATAAAGCAAAGTAAAATGAATTTATTAAAAGAAAAAATATATAAGTTAAGTTCCTAAGAAAATGTTTGAGTTTATTTATCTCAATTATATTTGACAGTAAGAATAATCTTTACTAAGTTTTTCAATTTGTATTATACGACAAAGTGATATAATTCTGATGGTAAGAATAATCTTTCAATTTGTATTATACAACAAAGTGATATAATTCTGAACTAAGTTTTTCAATCGACAAAGTGATGTAATTCTTTCCAGCTTCCAACAAATTGCCATTATTTTTTCAATAATAAAACTAATTTTAGAATTATCACAGGTTTTAAAAAGGAAATCTGGGTGCCCCTCTGTTGGGGGTGGGGGATGGGGCATTTGTCCCCTTATAAATCCGACCCCGATTTGTATTAGTTCCAGTAATTGCAAAGGTACAAATATCTAGAATTTCCAACGCGCTGCATATGGCTCACGATCTGTGGTTTAGCCACTCCTGGTATATAACAAGGATATTGTCATTGGAGATCCTATCCCCAAAACTGAGTTATTTAAACACAGCATCATCAGAAGAACAGTCATCATCATTATCACTTCTTTTTATGTTAAACATTTCACATTACAAGTGAAATTGTTAATGATGTCACCAACAATTCATCTTCTACTTAACTTCATATTTGCTTTCTACACTTGAAAAAGGAAGTTTTCACTTTTGATAAT
Organism: Doryteuthis pealeii; assembly: GCA_023376005.1. NCBI lineage: Eukaryota > Metazoa > Mollusca > Cephalopoda > Myopsida > Loliginidae > Doryteuthis > Doryteuthis pealeii. Next base: position 115,537,798 of record CM042144.1, read on the forward strand.
ACAAACTCTTGACATTCTTAGGCCTTTTTCAAACTGAAGGAAACAAGCTAGCAAGTGAAGTTTACATATATTAAAAGCTTATACATGTTATATCCTATTTCTAATTTCCGTTGTTATGATCTCCATTTTATAATAGATGGCGTGGCAGAAATACCTCCTGTTAAAGTGAATGAGTTATTACACTGTCGGATTGAACAATAACTAAGTATAACTGAATTTGTACATGAAGCAGTTGGTATAGATAGCACTCAGGAATATTTCAAACTTACACTGGATGATAATGATTTATTATTTGATAGAAATTAAATGAAATAATTAAATTATTATTATTTATACTAATAATATAATATCTAATTTAATATTATTATTTGATAGAAATATAATATCTAATTTAATATTATTATTTGATAGAAATATAATATCTAATTTAATATTATTATTTGATAGAAATTAAATAATTAAATAATTAAATTGATTTATTATTAGATAGCACTCAGGAATATTTCAAACTTGCACTGGATGATACCATTCCTTGAGTCCTGATTGGTTGCTCGCCTCAGTGCGATTATGGAGCTTAGATAAATAATCTACCATTCTGCACAATGCTTGTGGCAATGCAGGAACTGTATTGAGTTACGGCTTGCTTGCTTTGTCTGCCAATTCGACAGTAATTGGAATATTTATTCTACACCTCCCGCATTTTAAAATGTCACCTGTGTGGTGCAAGTGTATTGCGTAGCGTCTTCTTCGCTACTCTGAATCATATACGTTGCTGTATATTATTATCATTGTAGTTATTTGATGATTTGAACTTTACAGGGGATGGGAATGACTATTTTTATTTTTATAAAAAAACGAAAAGAAAAAAAAAATTAAAAAGACATCAGTGTATGAAATTTGCAGAGTGAGTTATATATATATATATATATATATATATATATATATATAGCCACCCTGACGTGTATTCTTTTCTTAATTGCAGATTAACTGACTTGGAAAAAAATAAAGGTACATCCACCTCCTTTTTTTTTTTGTTATTCATAGACGATACACAAAGAGACCTCCTTCGATTAATTGACTGGTCACATCAAGCCCTGTAATTGTCCCAACCCTATTGCCCTTATGGCAAGCTCCAACTCTGTTTATCGTATATGTGCTAGAAGGCAGTGGCCAAGGGTCTTAGTGTCCTGGGTATGATGTTAAACTCTACCTGATGGTAAGGTTTCAGTTCTGCAGCTCTAGGGAATCATAATTGCTCCCAGGTTCACTCTGACTCGGAGTGGTAGTACCTTTTAGGGTCCCATTTATGGGTTAAATAGAAAAAATGAGTTTGAAAAAAATTGAGTACCCATCAAGAATGAATAAAATAAATGTCTTTGGCATAAAATGACCCAACAAGGGTTGACATACCGTAAAGTCCAACCAACAACTAGTTGCATATTAACTGACTTAAAAAAAAAAAAGCAGATTTAGATTCCGCCTCTCTTTTAAAAAATTTTTTTATTCCTATACGCTACACATGATCATACCTGTTTATACAGACCATTTAACATGTTGAGCTATATTTGTATTTGCTGGTATCTAATCATGCAAGCTTTTTTTATGAGTGACATATTTGATCATATTTAAACATGATGATCAATTATAATTATTGCTCTTGATATGCATACACATGTGACATTGGGAGTAAAATATGGAAATGATCTGACAGTATATAGAAATTAGAAAAAGAAAGTGTACCAAAAAAAAAAGAAGAAAAACACACACACATATACACACACACACTCTCTCTCTCACACACACATGGACTCACTCACTCTCCCTCTGTCTCATTCTCTCTCTCTCTCTCTCATTCTCTCTCTCTCTCTCTCTCATTCTTTCTTTCACACACACACACACACATATATATATATATACAAGTTAAAAGAAAGGAAATGAATCCGACAGTATGAGTATGAAAAGGTGGAATGAAAACATCACACAATGCTGTTAAAGAGGATTTGACATTTATCTCCGACCACAAACACCATGGAATAAATGAGCTCTGATGATGATTTTTGTAAAATCGAAATATTGATCAGTATCAGCTATGATTATATTATAAATTGTTTTCTCTTTAACAGCATTGTGTGATGTTTTCATTCCACCTTTTCATACTCATATATATAATATATATATATAAAACACAGTTTAGATATATATTTATGTGTTCCCAATTAGAAATTAGAAAAAGAAAGTGTACCAAAAAAAAAAAAAGAAAAAAAGATGAATTTATTTTGATGTTGACGTCGATGCTTCCTCGGAATAATATAATTAATTAAATTTTCAAACGGAGAATTAATTTGAAGTCGATGCTTCCTCGGAACAATATAATAGGAAAGAAAAAGAAATTTTAATTCAAAAGATGATGGAAGTTTTTAAATGATTTGAGTTGGAAATGTGTATGGAGAAAAAGGCTCATAACAGTTTATTGATCAAGGTTCATTTTAAAAGTTCATGATGTGATTGGTACATGTGAAGACGAAAGTCAAGACATGATTGGTACATGAGATGTTAAAAATATGTGACATATTTCTTACAGACACCATTGATTAAAAGATGAGAAAAGTATTAATTGTCTGATTTTTTGAGAAAAGTAGAAGGAATAGGAAAAAGAAAAAGAAGAAAACAAAGAAAGATCATATGTGACTAGGTTAGGTGCAAACCCTATAAATATTGAATGTGTGTAAAATATTATTATCTACGTATTTATATTATTAAGTAGTTTATGTTTATCTATTAATAATGGAGATTGTCTGTAATTCTGTCTGTAACAAAAACTACATCATAGCTCTACGTCACAGCTTACGTCACAATATTCTTATGCTATATACACCCAAAATTTGAATAAGCAATGTTAAAAATTGTTTTTTACTCTGTCCCTTTTTTTTTTTTTATAGTAACAAGAAGTTAACTAGAAAGTCTACAAATAAATAAATACCTACGATTTTGTGGAAAATTTATGTGGAAAATATTCAAAATGATTGTTTGATTATTACATGCACGCAACATTTTATTTGAGAGGGACGAGGCTCAGTTTTCATTTCAAATTGTTTTTTTTGTTTTTTTTTACTCCTTTAATAAATATGAGGATTTATGATACAAACCCTCTGACATTGAATTTTTAACTCCCACCCTCTCAGGCAATGTCTTTCAAAAACTAATTTTTACAACGCCCGGAGGATGTTTTCTATCTCTAGTATTATTAAATTATTATGTAAATAAACATAGTCATAATAAGGATAAGTGAGAGGATAGAATTGGAATAATTCATGAGGATAAAAGAAGTATAAATTAGTATGGAAAAATAATTAAGGTTTGGTATGTTGTAGCTAATTAGAACTAATTTTCCTAAAAAAGGGGATATGTTGAAAAATCCAGGATGAGTATTAAGGGAGAGTAAAATCGAAATTGGACCAGTTTCAAAAATGTTGTCTCAGTGTCCTAGTATGGTTACCAACCAAGCCCTCACCCACTATTTTATGCATAAGGGAAGAAGACATGGCTTTATTTCCTTTCTTAAATTAAAGTCATACAAATAGCCTCAGCTAAAATTTAAACTCCCTGATTCTATTTTCCGCACCGCTCACCTTCACCTCCAAAATGTTATTGAATAAAACCCTTCATTTGTATGTTGTAGCTATTTAGAACTAATTTTCCTAAAAAAAGGGGATATGTTGAAAAATCCAGGACGAGTATTAAGGGAGAGTAAAATCGAAATTGGACCAGTTTCAAAAATGTTGTCTCAATGTAACATTGTTGCACAGGCACATATATTTCAGTAAATCAATTGAAAGTTTTGTGAAATTGTATGAAACTTTGATCGAAGGTATCCAGAGTCAAGATTTCCTATCCCCACCCCCAAGACCACAGGATTCCTTTGTTGGTTGAGGTTATCAGTTAAAAAAAAAATCCTTTGAACTAAGTAGACCAGGGCTTTTCAAAGTTGTCCATATAGACCCCTGAGGGTGATTAAAATTTTGGCTTGGTGAATAAAAGCATTAGAGTCCTCAGGGGGTGAATTTACAGACCATATAACCTTTAGGCACCCCTTTTTGATATTGATTAAGAAAGGACACGTTTTTCATTTACACCGTCAATATCCAGTTGTTTTAACAGACGAATTTTAGATTTTTTTTAAATTATAAAACTAACCCCTAACCCTAACCCTTAACAAACAACCGGATATTGACGGTGTAAATGAAAAACATGTCCTTTCTTAATCGAGATCAAAAAGGGGTGCCTAAAGGTAATATGGTCCGAATTTACTAGTTTGCATTCATAACTCCCTTTAGTAAATGTATGTTTCCAGCTAATTTCTGTCTCAAAGGTCCTTCAATTTTTTTTCTCAGAATTCACAATTTGTTTGTATCCATATGAGAACTAAATCCTGAAAATTGCAACACAATAACATTCATCATCATGTCCATGACACACTCACCAACTGTCCCTATCATTTATTGGCCTTGGTCCTCTGCGCAGCATCAAGTATCCATGCAGAGCTGGTCAATGTAGGTCTTTGCTGGATGACCCACACTAGCAGTCCATGTGCTGGTTTCCATAACGATGACATTGCTTATTCATCCTTACTTCTCCAGCATGTCTTGTTCATCTCACTTGGATGGTTTGTGTGATAGGAGGCAAGTGTCCATACAGCTGCTTCCTTGTGGGGTGTTGTTTCCATGACTTGTTTAAGATTGCACGCAGTATTTTTGTGCAGCTTCCATCTTGCTTATTTTCTAAACGCTTCATTAAGGTTCAAGTGGTGCAGCCATACAGTAGATCTGATACAATAGCATTTTGAGTAAAGTCGTCGGGGCGGCCTAAAGTCAGTATCAGCCAATCAGCGAGGGAGTCTATCCCCTTTTCACTTGCGCTAGACCAAGGAGATTATTTTTAGCGTCTGAGGTGGAGCGCCACACCTACCATCAGCTCCTCACTTTACCGCACAGATCCCTGTGCTACTCATACGCTGAGTTGGCGAGGACCGGTATCGAACTAGGAACCTTGTGGTTTCTAGCCGAACGCTCTACTGACTGAGCTAACCCGTTCTGACCATTTACAATCTTTGGGAATTAATACCAAAAATTATATATATATATATATATATATGATCCAAAAATCCAGAGAAGAAATCTTCCTTACGACATAGGATTTTTTTTAAAAAAGTGTCGCGGTTTGCAGAGCTCAATGTGTGCTCTTATTGTTAGAGTCACAGAGCAAATTTATTAGTATATATACTTATATATATAATATATATATATCTAATAAATGGAAATAGTGTCACATTTTTTCAATATTACTCCTAGAGGCCATAGCTCAACATATCATACCATTTAGGAATCAGGCCAACTCTGTAAGCAAATTAAAACATCCAACATATAATAAATTTCATCCATACCAAAATATATATGATTTTTGGATGTTTGTTTATTTTAGAAACGTTGCTGAATAAAGTATATATTAAATTTTTACTTGAAGGCACTTACAACACATGTATCGCATAAAATTCGATACTTTTTCTTATAGAAAATGGACTTGACAAGTGTAATCCCGGCAAAGGATGGCTCGGTGTGTAGAATACCGTACAGACTGTTTTAACTTTATTAAGTCTCATCAGCGGTATATACTAACGATAGAGGCGTGTAAGTATCACTTGACAAGCTTAATTTCGCTAGGATGGTCAGCTGTGTACTGTGGCCGAGGCGATAAAAGTGTTTCACTAGTGTTTCACTGTGTCTGCTGAAGTCCCGGTTTCGATTTCTGTCGGAGGGAAATCGTTAGTATATACCGCTGATGAGACTTAATAAAGTCGAAACAGTCTGTACGGTATTCTACACACCGAGCCATCCTTTGCCGGATTACACTTGTCAAGTCCATTTCTATAAGAAAAAGTATCGAATTTTATGCGATACATGCGTTGTAAGTGCCTTCAAGTAAAAATTTAATATATACAAAATATATATATTTTTCTTTTATCTATCTTTTCAACACACACACACACACACACACACACACACAAACACACACATATTTAATAGCAGTCTTGAGTGTTAGCTAGTAGTTAATTAAAACTTTTATAATAAAGGACAAAACTTTTAATAAATATCAACTAGTATGTTTCATAATTGTGCAGTCATTTTCTTTAAATGCATTCCAAATGCATTGGTAGAAGGGGCGGTAAAGATCTTTTGCATTTCTATGTCCAAAGACGCATCACTTCATTATTTTCTAAATGCAGTATCATTAACATCCCTGATTATAACTTTCTACCCTAATATAAATTGTTATCTCCTTATATGAATTCTCCATTTAATCACAGTTTTGTGAATTCTACTTTCGTATGTCTAGACACTGCAGTTATAAGTACAATCTATCATTGGCCATTTAACTATACAATGAATCATACGAAGAGGCTGGATATTATCAGCTATGAAATTACCTGTCAGTGCAACGTGCATTCAATCATTAGTGTTATTGATAGTAACATTCACACCAGCCAATGGATTGTGACACGTCTTGGAAGATGATAGACGACTCAGCACTGACATTAATTTATTAATAATTTGACTGTGTTGCACGTATGTTCTAATTTAGTAAAAAGTGGAGGTGCATGGTGTAATGGTTAGAGTCGTGGGAAATGAACCAGAGTTCAAATTCTGGACAAGACTTTGTATTTCACAAAACGCTAATATCATTGGGAAAGGTATGCATCCTACTATTCTCTCTCCAGCTATGGGTAAATAATAGGGCAGACTAGGCTCTTTAACCTAGGTTAGGCAACTTGTCTAGGAGAATGAAAACTGAATTCAAACCTGTTAAACTCTGTTCAGGAAATTGATCTTGTGTCAAATCCTAGATGAGTCTATTTGCATTTCACATAGCACTAATATCATTGGGAAAGGTATGCATCCTACTATTCTCTCTCCAGCTATGGGTAAATAATAGGACAGACTAGGCTCTTTAGCCTTGGCTAGGTCACTAGTCTAGTTGGTTGGTTGTTTGGGTTTTATGGCATGTCAACCCATGTTGGGTCATTTTTTGCCAAAGATATTTTGTTTTATTCATTATTGATGAGTACTCCTTTTTTTTTTTCATACATATTTGTTTCCATTTAACCTATAGATAGGATCCTAACAGGTACTACCACTCTGGTTCAGAGTGGACCTAGGAGGAAGTGGTACTCCACATTCCCCAGAGCTTCAGAACTGGAACCTCACCATCAGATAGTTTAATGTCATACCAAGGACAATGAGATCCTCAGTCACTGCCTTCTAGCACATATATGATAAAAAGGGTTGGGGCAGTAGGGTTAGGACAATCATATAGGTGCTAGAGCTTGACGTGACCAGCTGAATGATTGGAGGAAGCCTCTCCGACTGCCTATCTAGCCTAAGTAAGGGCCAGTATGGAGTGTTTCATGTCATGGACTACTCAGCCACCAGGATTCCATCCTTAAGCATCATGGGTCGCCACCCATGGCTAACAGATGTTGGGGATGTCTTACACTTTTGCCGAGATGCAGTCGGTGTATTCTAAAGCCCCAGCCAACAGGGGTGTTATAATTTAGTAAAATGTGAATCAGTTTTAGCTATGTTTAAAATGAAATCAATGAACAGATAAATCTGCTGGAAAGGATATTGATTTTTACTACAGTTAACATTAACAGAAATAGATTAACATTAGTTTATTGGGGGGGGAAAAAAAAAAAAAAAAAAAAAAACGTCATCCAGGTAAGCTGAAGAATTTTACTCCCATTTAGTAGGTGGTTTTGATTTACGGCATACCAACCCTTTTGGGGTCATTTAATTCCGAATCAAGTAATTTTGATAAATAAAGGACTCAGCTTTCTTACAGTACCTAATATTGCTTAAGTGGTCACCCAATTAAGTATTGAACAGGCTCATCGCTGCTTAATTTCAGTGATCAGCGTGACTTAACCGTAATACCATTTTGGTGATGTCTATCTAAAATAGATATAGCTGGTTGTTTTTTTGTTTTTTGGGGTTTTTTTTATGGTATATCAACCCTTTTCAAGAAATTTAATATTGAATCAAGTCATTTTGATAAACAAAGGATTCAGGCTGCTTATAGTACCTGCTGTTACCTAAGTGGTCACCCAACTAGGTATTGGACATTGCTTAACTTTGGATTTTACTTCCAGTTTGATTGCAGAAAATAAACCGTTTTTTACTCATCTTTATATGAGGGTCATTCAATAAATAACAAATAAATTACATTTGCACCTTTTTCAAGGAACTCACTAATGATGGCTCCTTCCATGTCACAGAAAACTGTCAGCATGACCTTCTTTACTGACTTCTGCACTCAGAAACTATTCTTTACAGAGTCAGTATGTTTCCACTTCATAGATTGTTTTTTTTTTTTTTTTTGGACTGAGGCTTGTAATGGATACCCATGTATAGCCCATTTGTAAACATTCTTTTTTTACTAAAACATGCTTCTGTATACATCACACATTCTTTTATCAATTTCACATGGTTTTCACTTTTTAGACACCAAACATCTGATGACGGACCTCTCTTCAAGCTTGGAGCACTCTATTTTGTCACCATTTTTAACAGCCTCAAAACATATGTTTTTGCAAGATTAAAACAATTTTTACTATAAACCAATTCCAAACAATGCAGAGTATACATTTATGGAAAAAAAATTCTGAGCAGGGGAATTTAAAAAAGAAAAAAAAAACTTTTTTCAAAAAAATTCCTCTTATTTATTGAATGACGCTTGTATATTACTGATAATCTCTATATACCCTCTTTTATTTATTTATTTTAGATATTTTTATGTATCTGCTTACCTATCAATCCAAAGTATACTTGCATTCTCACGCCTTAAATTACACAATTGAACCCAAATTGACTTTCTCTGAAAACCCCAACACATTTCTATTAAACTTGATAATCTATGGGGACGGTGCCACTTGCGAATCCTTATTTTGATCGTATTTATTTCCACATTCTCACTATTCCGGCAACAAGCATTTAAGATGATATGCAGATTTTTATAAAATTTTAATACAACTTGTGAAAAATCTGTGGCAAAAAAATTAACTGTATTTATTTTCAACTATCAGGACCTGTGGATATGCCACAATATGATAACTTAATTATTACAATGTTTGATATGTTTACTTCAGAACTATTTCAAAATAGTTCAATATGTAAAAAGTATAATAATTTTGATTTAACTCTCTCTCACTCTTTTTTCTTTCTTTTCATCTTTTCATTATGTTTGATTGAAACAGATTAGTCTTATCACTTCCACACACTCATTCCCTCTGTATATCTTTTCCCTACTCTCCTTTCTTTCTTTCTTTTTATAGTTTTTCTGTGTAGCATGTCCTTTTTCTTCCCTTTCTTTATAAAAAAAAAAAAATGGAATGATCCATTATTTAGCTGGGGTGATGACACTCATAAAGAAGTTGGTACAATAAGCACCACCAGATAATCAGGATTTACATTTTTGAGTATCATTTATTATTTCAAGTATAATGTTCATTTGACCTGCTGTTAAATCCAACCAACCAACCAACCAACCAAACTGATGGATACATTTTTCGGTAATTTTCACCTTTAGTTGTCAAAATTCCTAGCCTAAAATTGTGCGTGCACATTATCTGAAATGAATTTAATCGTTATTAAGAACACATTTTATGATATTTTTGTGTTAAAGCATGCAGTTGTATTGTTTTCGAAAAGTTTCTAAGATTTATGTATTTCGCACGAAGACTTTCAAAATGGCTACTGCCTTGTTTCAAAGTGAAAGTCAGTTGGTTAAATTCCTAGCATAAAATTATCTGAAATGAACTTAATTGTTATTAAGAACACATTTTATGATACTTTTGTGTTAAAGCATGCAGTTGTATTGTTTTCGAAAAAGTTTCTAAGATTTGTTTATTTCGCACGGAGACTTTCAAAATAGCTACCGGCCTGGTTTCAAAGTGAAAGTCAAGGGTGGTTACTCTAATTGCCTTATTTGCTAGGAATTTTGACAACTAAAGTGAAGAATAATTAAAGTCCAATTATCTCTCATCATCTTAGGGGGGGGGGGGTTTATGATGCCTTTTTCTTTACCAATTATATTGCTCTGTCTCATAATATTGAAGTCGGTTAGTCTACTGTTGGTTTTAATAACAGCAGCTAACTAAGAACAACTCAAGCAGTGTCCAAGACAGCTGGTATAAATAGGACTCAAGAATGATCCATCCATGAATCTGGGTGATTTGGGTGATTCCATTCCTTGAGTTCTGATTGGCTGCTTGACTGCTTGATTTGAATGACATTGTGGAGTCTTATATATACTCTGTCATTTTGCAGTGGACCTTGTAGCTGTCGGGATTGTATTTCAGTAACAACCGTTTGCTGCCTTGTCTTCCCAGTTCGACGGTAATTGGACTTTAATTATTCTTCATAAAGGTGAAAATTACCCATTTTTCTTACAAGTAACAGTATTGATGATAATGAAACCTGCAATCCTTGGTTCAAAGTGAAAGTCAAGAGAGGTTACTCTAATTGCCTTATTTGCTAGGAATTTTGACAACTAAAGGTGAAAATTACCCATTTTTCTTACAAGTAACAGTATTGATGATAATGAAACCTACAATCCTTGGTTCAAAGTGAAAGTCAAGGGAGGTTACTCTAATTGCCTTATTTGCTAGGAATTTTGAAACTAAAGGTGAAACATTACCCATTTTTCTTACAAGTAACAGTATTGATGATAATGAAACCTACAATCCTTGGTTCAAAGTGAAAGTCAAGGGAGGTTACTCTAATTGCCTTATTTGCTAGGAATTTTGACAACTAAAGGTGAACATTACCCATTTTTCTTACAAGTAACACAATCCTATAATAAACATCGAAGGTTTACACCTTCCTTAAATAAAATAAAATCAATATAAGAATGTTTTCATTAAGCTTATTCTGATTTCCCCCTTCCCTTTGAACTGTTATGCAATAAGAGAGTCTTCAGAATAAACCCAAGTGTTAATGGCCACCCCTAGAGTACAGAGGAAATGCTAATTTCTGTACTGACAGGAAAGATCACTCATCATAACACCTTACTTGCTTTTTAAACCGAGAGTTAAGGGGATGCTTCATAGGTAGAACAACAACAACGAGCACATTTTTAGAATCAGCTGCTACAATGTACTCCACTCCTGCCAATCGGTGCCACTCACTCTGTATACTTCAAGGATCACTGCCATAATAATTATTACTGGGGCATGAAAGTTTTGTTTTCCTTGTGTCTGCATTTATCAAATCCCCATGCCTGCCCGCCATAGGCAGGATGCGACACAAGGTCAGGTTTTCTATTTTAAGCGGTGTTACAGATGGTTTGAGTTCAGAGTTTGTTTTTGTTGTTTTTTTTTCTAGACGGGCTGCTGTGCCAAAGCTAAAGAGCCCTGTCTACCCTAATATTTACCCATAGGGCATTAGCATGAAAATCACACAACCTTGTTGAGGATTTGAACTTTGCACTTCAAGTACATTTCCTATGATGATAACCATTACACCACAAGCACTTTCATTATAATATATAAGGAAAAAATTGTGGTGTAAAAAAGAGCATGAATCAACAATAATAATACTTGGGTGGATCTTCAGTGCCAAGAAGCTAAATGGGGCATGAAAAGTACACTTCAAGATTTCCTATGATGATGCACTTTCATCATGTGTATAAAAAGGGGGCAAAAGAGAAGGATTCCCGATATGTTGAAAAGAGAAATAAAGGAAAGAAAGTACTGAATGGATAAAATAAAATAAATATCCAACAATTTTATTTTAAAAAATGAGGATTTACTCTGAGGAAAGTCGATATTTCTTTGTGTGCAGAACATTTCTACATTTTTTCTATTATTATTATTTCATTTCATTTTGTTATTTAAAAATAATAATAGATAGAACAATGTACACATGGATAAACTCCTGACTGAAACACGTGTAAGTTAAATTAATTAAAATATCCTATTTTGTCCATTCAATACTTTCTTTCCTTTATTTCTCTTTTCAACACACCACACACACACACACACACACACATATATATATATATAAAGTCATCCACAGACACAGTGTTTCGATGTTTACGTCTCATCAGTGTGGCTAGACTTAATAGCTACTTTAGCCGGGAGTGAAACCCGACTGAATTTTCGTCAGTTCGACTCCTTACCATCGCGGCCATCAATAACTGTCAGTAAGAGGCGAACATTTAACTGATACTTACTTCAGTAGATGTATGTTTACAATCAACAGAGAACTAAAGTCTGTAAACAACAGACAAGTAATGCCTTACACTAAGTGGTGAAAGTTCAATTAAAGTCCGCTCAAGAGAACTCTACCGGGTTTTGTGAGCATATATATATATATATATATATATATATAGTAAAGAAAAAGGCTTAGATACTGGTCATATATATGAGCAGTTAGACAGATGAAGCCAATATATATATATATATATATATATACATATATATAAAAATGGACTGTCGATTATCGACGTATGAGGGTTCATACACACAATGAACTCCCACACAGGGATTTGTTTATAGTGGTGAAGGCTTGTGTTGGACCATCCACACTTTTTGGCACAGTCGATAGGAAAGAATTGGTGCATCAAAGGTTGCCACAAACCCAATCAACGACCGACCTCAGGAATTTTGAATTCAGAGTTATCCCTCTCCTAGACTGGTTACCTACCCAAGGCTGAAGAGCCCAGTCTGCCCTACTATTTAACCCATAGCTGGAGGGAGAATATATGGATTCATACCTTTCCCGAGGGTATTAGCACTATGTGAAATGCCAACAGCTATATATATATATATATATATATATATATATATATATATATATTAGTTTCATCAACTGGATTTTATTGAAATTGTCTGGAAAGATAAGGATTCTCTCTTTGCTAAATATATTGCTTTGTATAAAATCCCTGAAATATTGTACATTAAGCTCTCAATATGGAGTATACTAATTCTAACATTCCGCTATTAAAAAAGGCCCAGCTTAGAATAATTTTCAACCTGGTTATTTACTTATGCATATATATATATATATATAAAAGCAAGGATGAACTCATGTGGTAGACTGTTACACATGGACACACTAGTTTTGGCCAACCAGCAAAACTTAAATTCATTAGCTGTGTGTGAACACTGAAAGCTGATGAGAGGCCTGCCAGTAGTGATAGTTGATAGAGATGAATGGTGAGAGAGGCTCAAGGGAATCTGTGCTATCAGCATGATTTGATGATATATATATATATATATATATATATATATTATATATTTGCGTATTATGATGGAGCCCTGAGGAGGAGCCATTCCTTTAGGTCTCCTGAAATAGTCTATTATGCTTTCAGACTAAAAATTTTCTTTATTTTTTCCTAATATATATATATATATATATATATATATATATATATAGATATACTGAAAAAAACAAGAACTGTACCACGAACAAACCTTTCATCAGATGATGACTCTGGATTAAGTTATGATATTTTTCCAACTTCCTAACAAACTGAAATAGGTAATTTTAACTTGGGGTGCAACGCAGGAGGCAAGCCCCCGTAGTGGTGGGTATGAAATTGCTAAGATTCCATTGGCATAGCCCTCAAGGGGCACTTCCAGTACCAATTAGTAAACCCACCCCTTACTCCTTTTAGCGAAGGGCAAGTGCTTCCTGGAGTGAAGAAAGCCCCCTAGAATCCATAGATGAGGTATGAGGGCTAAAAACATCATTACCACTTATCCAGAGCACCCCAGCTGTGTCTTACAATACCACTGGACTTTGTTGGTTTTCTGTCAAATATATATATATATATATATTGACTGAATATTTTCCGACATGCTTCTGATATGAGGTAGTGACTATGGCTCTTTAGTAATTGTCTTACAAAGCTACCTGTCTACAGGTGGTTATTGTTGTTATGCCGTCAACAGTTATTTCTTTGTGGGGGGTGACTATGCTGATCATCTCACTTTGGTATGTGTCTGTATTGCTACTTAGAAGTTTTGCTTATTATTGTAAACAACTTGTTCAGGTATGTATCATAAATGGTTGGAATCAAAGTGTGAATAAACTGGGAATGACTGATGGTGAGGTTCCAGTTCTGGAGGTCTGGGAATGTGGAGCACCCCTTCATCACCATTGCTCCCTGGTCCACTCTGACCTGGAGTGGTAGTACCTGTTAGGGCCCCATCTATGGGTTAAATAGTAAAATGTGTTTATAAAAGAAAAATTGAGTATCCATTAAGAATTAATTTTTCAAAACTTTGTCGGCATTAAATGACCCACAGAGGTTGATATGCCATAAACCATACCAAACCAAACCAACTTGTTTTTGGACACTACTCCATCATCTCTAGTAGATGGAAGGATACCAACAATAGAGTTTATTTGACGGAATAATATTTGCACATCTTCCTGATAAGGCAGGTGTATGAACATGTTGTTTACTAGGTGGTCGGACTCTGTGGTGTCATATAGAGTTTATATGAGGAAACAATACTTGCACATCTTCCTGATAAGAACGTCCCATTTACTAGGTGATTGGCCTCAATGGTGTCAATTTTAAGGACATTTTCTCAAAATATTAACATGTATTTGTTTTATATCTGAAGATATTAGAAATTCAAGCCATGTCTTGTTCCTGATGATATGTCAGAAACCAGGTATATCATTTGTACTGGAAAAGTACTAAATTTAAGGTATTAACAAAAAAAGATATACCTGAGAGGCAGAATAGGATCATAAAGTGTGGTGAAAAGTGATTCTAGCACTCGAAAACCCATAAAGGAAAAAGGCCCAGCTTCGTTTCGCAGGGCTGGGTCTGTGTTTTCCTAGATCCCTTTTACGTTGATGTCGCGCACGCGCTCAAAAAGCGGAAGTGAGGCAGCAGAAAGGTAAACAAGCAGCGGCGAGACGAGAACGCGAAAAAGGGGAGACCGAACGAGTGAACGGAAACGAAGTGAATAAGAGTGAAGGAGCGATAAAAGAGAAAACTGAGAAGGATAACGAAGAGAAGAAGGAGACAAACGAACGAGAGAAAGAACAAATACAGAAGCGCAGAAGGAGGAATACAAGGATAAAAGAGACAGACGCAGGTTGTAACGAATTCTTTGTTTTACTGTATTTTAACTTGTCATTTGCTGTTTTATTTTTGGCAAAATAAATCAGTGACTCTCAGTAACTGTTAAGTTTTTTGTTCGGGCTAACTTCAAGGCACATAAAGTTTGTTTGAAATACACCAATTCAATTAAATTGTGCTTGGTGGCATTAATGTCAGTTATGTTTTGGCTGGTTCCTTGGGGGATTTCAGATCTTTCAACATAATACAGTTCTCACAAGAGGCAGAATAAGATCATAAAGAAAAATAGAAAAGTTCTAAGATTAATTGGTTAGTTCATGAATTTTATCAGCTTGTCAACCTATTTTTGTAGAAGTTATCCTCCAGATATAAAAACAATATGATACTCACCGTCGCAGTGGGATTCTAACTACCATCGAGTTAGTAGACAAAAACAAACAGGCAAGCTGTAACTTAAATACAGTCCTTGCATGCTGCTGGCATAATGCAAAGTAATGGCTGAAGAGTGGGTACTTATCCATGTTCTTACTCACCCTGAAATCCAACTGAATACTTTACACAAAATCCAACATGGCACTGCAGACAGGATCTAAAACTGAAGATTGGGAAGAATATTTTGTCCAAGCGGGGATCTCTCCCGACTCAGCCAGGAGCTATGTTACAAGATGAATGCAAGACTAAAACCAGAGTTTGGTAGGTGGCTTATATGGAGCTTTGGATTGTTCCATTATGAACTCAGGCAAGTTCACTTCCTGAGTTCTGATTGGCTGTTGGATTTCAGAGTGAGTAAGAACATGAATAAGTACCCACTCTTCAGCCATTACTTTGCATTATGCCAGCAGCATGCAAGGACTGTATTTAAGTTACAGCTTGCCTGTTTGTTTTTGTCTACTAACTCGACGGTAGTTAGAACCCCACTGCGACGGTGAGTATCATATTGTTTTTATATCTGGAGGATAACAATTTTATGCCTTGAGGTTAGAGAATGTTTGCTGTATGTCTATATTTACATTTTTGTACTTAAAGTTTTAAAGATATGTTAGCATTGTTGAGGATCATGTTAAGGGGTTACTTTTGTATGGTATTGATCAGGTTTATGTTTATATTTTTTGGTATAATTTCATTTCTTTCAAAAAGGACAGCATATCATCTACGTTGGCATTTTCAAATAGATCCTTCACATCATTTGCATTGGAAAATCATTATCTTATAAGAGGGAAAACTCCACATTCTATGAGGAAGTGTTTAACAGTGCAGGGAGTTTGACATGTTTCACACTGTGGTTGTTGTTCTTGTTTGAGTATAAAGGAGTGTATATAAAATTAAATAGGAAGGACAGCAGATATGACAAGCATAGGAATAATGGGAGCATATTACCTTTAGGCACCCCTTTTTGATCTCGATTAAGAAAGGACATGTTTTTTATTTACACTGTCAATATCCAGTTGTTTGTTAGGGGTTAGGGTTAGTTTTATAATTTATTTTTTTTAATCTAAAAATCGTCTGTTAAAACAACCGGATATTGACGGTGTAAATGAAAACCATGTCCTTTCTTAATCAATATCAAAAGGGGTGCCTAAAGGTTATATGGTCCGTAAATTCACCCCCTGAGGACTCCAATGTTTTTATTCACCAAGCCAAAATTTTAATCACCCCCAGGGGTCTATATGGACAACTTTGAAAAGCCCTGGTCTACTTAGTTCAAAGGATTTTTTTTTAAACTGATAACCTCAACCAACAAAGGAATCCTGTGGTCTTGGGGGTGGGGATAGGAAATCTTGATTCTGAATACCTTCGACCAATTTACATCTTTCATACAATTTCACAAAACTTTCAATTGATTTACTGAAATATATGTGCCTGTGCAACAATGTTACATTGAGACAACATTTTTGAAACTGGTCCAATTTCGATTTTACTCTTCCTTAATACTCGTCCTGGATTTTTCAACATATCCCCTTTTTTAGGAAAATTAGTTCTAATTAGCTACAACATACAAATGAAGGGTTTTATTCAATAACATTTTGGAGGTGAAGGTGAGCGGTGCGGAAAATAGAATCAGGGAGTTTAGATTTTAGCTGAGGCTATTTGTATGACTTTAATTTAAGAAAGGAAATAAAGCCATGTCTTCTTCCCTTATGCATAAAATAGTGGGTGAGGGCTTGGTTGGTAACCATACTAGGACAGATCTGGATTCCAAACTAGGTGCCAGGGGTAGTATACTAAATGAACAGAAAATCCGTCAGGCTGGATTGTCGGATATCTCCACTGAAAAAAGATGTTCTCCCAGCTACCAAAGTCCCCTGACCAAGTCCTTTCCGCCTGCAACAATCTTTTCTAGTAGTTAAGTTTAAGCATCATGAGTCGGCCCCCATGGCCAACATGTGGCACAATGGGGGTGGGGTCTTATCCCTCTGTAGAGATGTAGTCATTGTATTCTAAGGCCTCAGCCAACAGGACTGTTTAGTGTTTGAATGTATTAATATTCTAACGTGCAGCGTCATATAGTGCTCCGATCACATATCATTTTTAAAAGCGGACACTCGGTTTAAAATCTGACGAAATTCAAATGTATGAATTTATATGATATTTTTTTTTATGTCTATTTGAAAAAAAAGGATGTTGTTCAGAAATAGTATCATACAGTTTATAAAATTTATTTTTGTCAGTGAAGAATAATTAAAGTCCAATTACCGTCGAACTGGGAAGACAAGGCAGCAAACGGTTGTAACTCAATACAATCCCGACAGCTAAAAAGTCCACTGCAAAATGATAGAGTATATATAAGACTCCACAATGTCATTCAAATCAAGCAGTCAAGCAGCCAATCAGAACTCAAGGAATGGAATCACCCAAATCACCCAGATTCATGGATGGATCATTCTTGAGTCCTATTTATACCAGTTGTCTTGGACACTGCTTGAGTTGTTCTTAGCTGCTGTTATTCAAATCAACAGTAGGCTAACTGACCTCAATAGTCAGATACAACATAAGCGCAAAAAATTGTCTGTTGGTTGCTTTACAAATATATTGGTAAGCAGAAGTTACCAGTAACAAGGCAAAATTGAACCTTTTATTAATGGAAGGACTTGTGGTGCCTATTGGAAACTTGATTCAGATATTCTATTAAAATTATATATATATTCTGTGCAAAGATTTCTTTCATTTGTTTTGTTTTTTTTTGTTTTTGTGAGAAGATAGAAAAAAAAAGGGAGATGCCCAAGTGTTGTATACCCTTCCTCACTGGCACTAAATAATTATAATGTTGCATACCTCTTTCTTTAATTCTATTTCTTGGCCGTCTTTAGTATTCTGATAGTCTTTGGTATTTCTTCATCATCTTGACTTGGTCTGGAATCTTCTAAGGTCTGGACTTTCTTGGGGACTCGGTCTGGTTTTCTGTTAGGGATTTTTCCTTATCAGAAGCCCGGTGTCATTGTTAGTTTTTAGGTAATAAACACAAGACTTCGATTTACTTTTGATCTTATTTTATTGTTTAATCCCTACCAGACATCTGCTAACTAACATAGCATGCGTATGCAGAGTGAGTCACAATTCACATCTTCACTGCCTGACGTCCAACTGCAAACTGGGGACCGAACAGGTCCCATGTGACTTCACGTATTTTGGCGGGCTTCTGTAATTTTCCATTGAAGGATCTGGCCATGGTATGAAAAGGGTCATCCCCTCAGAATTACAGGGGATTGACAATAATCTTATGCAACTGCATAGATTATGTAACACAAGGAGGCATAACAAACAAACAAATAAATAAACATAATCACCAAACCATGTCAGCTAGTAAGCTGGTGTTGAAATGGGCCAACCGCTAGCAAATGTACTAAAAATAGTACTACTAAAATCTACAATGACCTATTTTGTAACATTTACCTGTTATTATTATTATTTCTGATCCATGCTATTTCTCACTGTTGTAGAAAGAGGAACAAACAAAAAAAAAAAGACTAAAAATAAAAAGATGAAAGAAAATATGAGTCAAAAATATGATTCTAAATAATTAGTGACAATGCTTCATCTAAAAATAAAAGATGCTATTAATACTATTTCTCTGAATGTTTGAGATTACATTTAATGGAACTTGTGGCGTAATGGTTATCATCGTAGGAAGTGGACAGAATTCAAATCCTGAATGAGGCAGTTTGCATTTCACATAGAGTTAATATCCTTGGGAGAGGTATGAATCCAACTATTCTCCCTCCAGCTATGGGTAAATATTAGGACGGAGTGTGCTCTTTAACCTAGGAGAGGGAAAGTTCTGAATCCAAACAGTTATAGACTGGGAGAGGGATGGGTTGTCAGACTATTCTTGCAAAAGACACACTACATGAATAGTGCCACTATTTCTCTAAATATTTGAGATGAGGCTTGATGATTAGTATTATCTGCGTTATTTGGATTATTGTCCTCATCTTCATTGTTATCTGTACAACGTTTCAGCCGATATGCCCTCCGGCCTTCTTCAGTTATTAAGGGTTAGGTTCAAAGTTCTGTGATGGCTCCCGATTACGACAAGAAAGTTTCCGAGTACGAAAAGAAGGTTCCCGAGTCTGACAAGAAATACCTGAAGAAGGCCAGAGGGCATATTGGCCGAAACGTTGTACAGATGACAATGAAGATGAGGACAATAGTCCGAATAACGCAGATAATGCTATTAATACTGTTGTATAAAAAAAAAAGAAGACAATAACAAACATGGCACTTAGCAAGAAATTGAGATATGAAATAAGGAATTAGTTTATAGGTTTGATTTGGGCTTCATCAAAAAAAGATAAACTATAACAACAGATATGGTTTGGTTTGTTTGTTTTTATGGCATATCAACCCTTTTTGGGTCATTTAATGCCGAAACAAGTCATTTTGATAAAAAGTTTCTATGTTCTAAGTTCTTAATATCTTCCAATTGGTATAAATAATTTTTATTAAGTTAATTTGGTTTGATTCAGATTGGTTTGTTTAATGGTATAACAACCCTGTGGGTTATTTCATGCCAAAAAAAACTGTTAAAGTATGAGATTAAAGTTGGTACTTAGGGTTTTTTACTGGTGTAATTTTTTGTAGATGTATTTCATGGATGTATTTTATACCTGATTCATCATTTTTTTTATATATTTTTCATTTCTCTCAAGAAGGATAAAATGTCATCCATGTTAGTATTCTCAAACAGATCCCTCATATTATTTATGTTGAAATGGTACTGAGAGAGATTGGGAAACAGAATAAGGGATAAGTTTATAGGTTTGATTTGAGCTTCATTATAACATGTTCTACTCATATGTTAAGTGAGTAAAATCATTAGAATCATGACCTTTGACTCAATTTATACTTTATACAAATCTCTCTTCTTTGATAATAAATGCGAATGTCTGTGTCACATTTATCAATTTTACTCCTAGAGGCCATAGTCCAACATATCATGCAATTTTAAAATGGCGCCAACTCTGTGAGAAAATTAAAACCATTCCAAACAAATCCAGACATGCAATCCTGAAATTTTGGCTTCCCAAGTTTCAATCACTGCAATTATTTTCTACAATTTTATTTTCTATGATAACAATTTTTTTAACTTGGAAATAAATAGTCCAAATTAATTGCAAAATCCAGCAAAAGTCACCGACAAAATAGAAAAAATTGTTTTTACGGAGAGTAAGGACCTACGTTTAACAAATGGTCTTTAGATTACACACTCAAGATGGAATTACATATTATTGTTCAAGTTTAATGAAATTTAATATGTACTCAATGCATGAAGTGTTATTGTTGGGCCGGTCCTAATCAAGAGCCCTCCACAAAAGCTAGCTTAATTTACTGCCTGATAGGGAGGCTTTTAAACTAGTAGGGTAGGGGATATAATCATCCAAGTTTTATAATGTGTCATCTGAACTGCTATTCTAAAAATTCCATATCTATTCACTTTTTATCCTTCATTTGCATGACTACCTGTTTTGAGGATATCACATCTGGTGAGCTGCATCTAGAAAATCCTTTTAAACCAGATGATTTAAACTGGAACGTTTCACTGAATTTTTGAAATGAGGCTTGATAATTTGGATTATTTGGATTATTCGGACTATTGTCCTCATCTTTATTGTTATCTACACTATTTCTCTGAATTTTTGAGATGAGGCTTGATAATTTGGATTATTGGATTATCGGACTATTGTTCTCATCTTTATTGTTATATTTACATCTATTTCTCGGAATTTTGAAGAGGATGAGGGCTTGATCAATTGGATTATGTGGGATTTCTCGGACTGTTTGCCTCATCTTTGATTGTATCTAGCGACTATTTCTCTTGAATTTTGAGATGAGCTTGATATTTTGATATTGTGGATTATTTCGCATATGTTCTCATCTGATTTGTTATTTTACACTATTTCTCTCGAATATTGAGATGGAGGGCTGGATAATTTTGGATTATTTGGATTCTTCGACTATGTCCTCATCGTTTATTGTTATCTACACTATTTATCTGAGATTTGAGTTGCAGGCTCGATTAATTTTGATTATGTTGGATTATCGACTGATTGTCGCTCATCTTATGTTATCTACACTATTTCTCTGAATTTTTGAGCATGAGGCTTGAGTAGATTGAGGTATTTGGATCTACTTCACGGACTATCTTGTCCTTCTGGATCTTTATTGTTATCTTCTAGCACATCCTCTTTCTGCTCCTGAAGGAGGGATGTTCTCCAAGTCTTGATACTCCTTGAAGAATGCGCCGTCCGCATTGGGCAACATTGGGCCCGAATTGTTGTGTATACCTTAAAATTAGTCCACTCTTATATGGTGATAAGCCCGCCCCATGACTGGCCGTGTTACAAACTTTAGGTAATCCATTCAACTATTTCGCTTGTTAAATTAGCACCTACCATAAAAGTCAAACTGAACCTCCAAGTCTATTTCCGTGTGTTTGCATATAAAATCGTTTTTTTCTCTCGCACCCGTTCACTTTACACATACAACTAAATAAAATATCTCTTCTTTATTCTGTTAACAAAGATAAAGAAAATCATATTAGTATTGTAATCATAACGGGTGCAACGCAAACAATATACACATATCTACTTGCAAAAACTTACGACATAACAAATCAAGGGCAGTTCAGTCTCATTCTCCTATTCTGAATCTTAACGAAACATTTACAGGAACACAGTCGTAAGACATTACCACTTTATTCCTTGTTCTCTTGGCATTCACTACCTGTTTTGAGTTGCTATGCACGCATCTGCTGCTGAAACTGCAAGCATGATAAAATCCTTGGAGACCAGCATCACTTAACATTTTTATGGTAATTACAAGATGAAAATAAGGATTACAACCAACTTTTTCATTCACTTAGTTCCCCAAATAACTACCTTGTGTTTGAGCCGTATCACATCTGCAGGTGAACTGCAGCTATAAATCCTTTGAGACCAGTATCACTTAACATTTTATTCGGGTAGGAATTTACATAGGAAAAGTTAAGGATTTCAACCCACTTTTATTCCTTCGATTTCTATAACGTACCTGTTTTGAGTGTATCACATCCTCTCTCTATAAAATCCTTGAAGACCAGCATCACTTAAAACTATATTTAGGTAGATTTTACAAGGAAAAAGTTAAGGCATTACCAGCTTTTATTCGCTGATTTCGATAACTACCTTAACCGCACCCTGTTGAGATCAATCTGAGTGAACTGTCATCTCCTCTCTTNTCTACAAAAATGTTTAAAGTGATTTGGTTTCAAAGGAATTTTATGCTGCAGTTCACACCAGATGTGATACAGCTCAAAAACAGTAGTTATAAGAAATTCAAGGATAAAAGTGGGTAATCTTAACTTTTTTCCTTGTCAATTCCTACCATAAAATAGTTTAAAGTGATTTGGTTTCAAAAGGATTTTATAGCTGCAGTTCACCAGATGTGATACACTCAAAACAGGTAGTATAGAAATCAAGGAATAAAAGTGGGTAATACTTAACTTTTTCCTTGTAAATTCCTACCATAAAATAGTTTAAGTGATCTGGTTTCAAAGGATTTTATAGCTGCAGTTCACCAGATGTGATACGCTCAAAAACAGGTAGTTATAGAAATCAAGGAATAAAAGTGGGTAATCCTTAACTTTTTCCTTGTAAATTCCTACCATAAAATAGTTTAAGTGATCTGGTCTCAAAGGATTTATAGCTGCAGTTCACCGATGTGTACACTCAAAACAGGTAGTTATAGAAATCAAGGAATAAAAGTGGGTAATACTTAACTTTTTCCTTGTAAATTCCTACCATAAAATAGTTTAAGTGATTTGGTTTCAAAGGATTTATAGCTGCAGTTCACACAGAGTGATACACTCAAAACAGGTAGTTATAGAAATCAAGGAATAAAAGTGGCGTAATACTTAATTTTCCTTCTGTAAAATTCCTACCATAAATAGTTTAAGTGATTTGTTTCAAAGGATTTATAGCTGCAGTTCACCAGATGTGATACACTCAAAACAGGTAGTTATAGAAATCAAGGAATAAAAGTGGTGATACTTAACTTTTTCCTTGTAAATTCCTACCATAAAATAGTTTAATTGATCTGTGTTTCAAAGGATTTAATAGCTGCAGTTCACCAGATTGATACGCTCAAAACAGGTAGTTATAGAAATCAAGGAATAAAAGTGGGTAATCCTTAACTTTTTCCTTGTAAATTCCTACCAAAAAATAGTTTAAGTGATCTGGTTTCAAAGGATTTATAGCTGCAGTTCACCCAGATGTGATACACTCAAAACAGGTAGTTATAGAAATCAAGGAATAAAAGTGGGTAATACTTAACTTTTTCCTTGTAAATTCCTACCATAAATAGTTTAAGTGATTTGGTTTCAAAGGATTTATACGTGCAGTTCACCAGATGTGATACACTCAAAACAGGTAGTTATAGAAATCAAGGAATAAAAGTGGTAATACTTAACTTTTTCCTTGTAATTCCTACCAATAAATAGTTTAATGATTTGGTTTCAAAGGATTTTATAGCTGCAGTTCACCAGATGTGATACACTCAAAAACAGTAGTTATAGAAATCAAGGAATAAAAGTGGGTATCCTTAACTTTTTCCTTGTAAATTCCTACCATAAAATAGTTTAAGTGATCTGTTTCAAAGGATTTTTATAGCTGCAGTTCACCAGATGTGATACGCTCAAACAGTAGTTATAGAAATCAGGAATAAAAGTGGGTAATCCTTAACTTTTTCTTGTAAATTCCTAACCATAAAATAGTTTAAGTGATCTGGTTTCAAAGGATTTTATAGCTGCAGTTCACCAGATGTGATACCTCAAAACAGGTAGTTATAGAAATCAAGGAATAAAAGTGGGTAATCCTTAACTTTTTCCTTGTAAATTCCTACCATAAAATAGTTTTAAGTGATTTGGTTTCAAAGGATTTTATAGCTGCATTTCACGCAGATGTGATACACTCAAAACAGGTAGTTATAGAAAATCAAGGAATAAAAGTGGTAATACTTAACTTTTTCCTTGTAAATTCCTACCATAAAATAGTTTAAGTGATTTGGTTTAAATGGATTTTATAGCTGCAGTTCACCGAATGTGATACACTCAAAACAGGTAGTTATAGAAATCAAGGAATAAAAGTGGGTAATACTTAACTTTTTCCTTGTAAATTCCTACCATAAAATAGTTTAAGTGATTTGGTTTCAAAGGATTTTATAGCTGCAGTTCACCAGATGTGATACACTCAAAACAGGTAGTTATAGAAATCAAGGAATAAAAGTGGGTAATCCTTAACTTTTTCCTTGTATTTCCTACCATAAAATAGTTAAAGTGATTTGGTTTCAAGGATTTTATAGCTGCAGTCAACCAGATGTGATACCCTCAAAACAGGTAGTTATAGAAATCAAGGAATAAAAGTGGGTAATCCTTACTTTTTCCTTGTAAATTCCTACATAAAATAGTTTAAGTGATTTGGTTTCAAAGGATTTTATAGCTGCAGTTCACCAAGATTGATACACTCAAAACAGGTAGTTATAAGAAATCAAGCGAATAAAAGTGGTAATACTTACTTTTTCCTTGTAAATTCCTACCATATAAAATATGTTTAAGTGATTTGGTTTCAAAGGATTTTATAGCTGCATTCACCAGAATGTGATACACTCAAACAAGGTAGTATAGAAATCAAGGAATAAAAGTGGGTAATACTTAACTTTTTCCTTGTAAATTCCTACCAATAAAATAGTTTAAGTGATCTTGGTTTCAAAGGATTTTATAGCTGCAGTTCACCAGATGTGATACACTCAAACAGGTAGTTATAGAAATCAAGGAATAAAAGTGGGTAATCCTTAACTTTTTCCTTGTAAATTCCTACCATAAAATATGTTTAAATGATCTGGTTTCAAAGGATTTTATAGCTGCAGTTCACCAGATGTGATACGCTCAAACAGGTAGTTATAGAAATCAAGGAATAAAAGTGGTAATCCTTAACTTTTTCCTTGTAAATTCCTACCATAAAATAGTTTAAGTGATCTGGTTTCGAAAGGATTATAGCTGCATGTCACTCAGATGTGATACACTCAAAACAGGTAGTTATAGAAATCAAGGAATAAAAGTGGGTAATCCTTAACTTTTTCCTTGTAAATTCCTACCATAAAATAGTTTAGTGATTTGGTTTCAAAGGATTTTATAGCTGCAGTTCACCAGATGTGATACACTCAAAACAGGTAGTTATAGAAATCAAGGAATAAAAAGTGGTAACTTAACTTTTTCCTTGTAAATTCCTACCATAAAATAGTTTAAGTGATTTGGTTTCAAAGGATTTATAGCTGCAGTTCACCAGATGTGATACACTCAAAATCAGGTAGTTATAGAAATCAAGAATAAAAGTGGGTAATCCTAACTTTTCCTTGTAAACCTACCATAAAATAGTTTTAAGTGATCTGGTCTCAAAGGATTTTATAGCTGCAGTTTCACCAGATGTGATACACTCAAACAGGTAGTTATAGAAATCAAGGAATAAAAGTGGGTAATCCTTAACTTTTTCCTTGTAAATTCCTACCATAAAAATAGTAAGTGATCTGGTCTCAAAGGATTTTATAGCTGCATTCACCAGATGTGATACACTCAAAACAGGTAGTTATAGAAATCAAGGAATAAAAGTGGGTAATCCTTAACTTTTCCTTGTAAATTCCTACCATTAAAATAGTTTAAGTATCTTGGTTTCAAAGGATTTTTAAGCTGCAGTTCACCAGATGTGATACGCTCAAAACAGGTAGTTTATAGAATAAGGAATAAAAGTGGTAATCCTTAACTTTCCTTGTAAATCCCCTACCATAAAATAGTTAAGTGATCTGGTCTCAAAGGATTTTATAGCTGCAGTTCACCAGATGTGATCAGCTCAAAACAGGTAGTATAGAAATCAAGGAATAAAAGTGGTAATCTTAACTTTTTCCTTGTAAATTCCTACCATAAAATAGTTTAAGTGATCTGGTCTCAAAGGATTTTATAGCTGCATTCACCAGATGTGATACACTCAAAACAGGTAGTTATAGAAATCAAGGAATAAAAGTGGTAATCCTTAACTTTTCCTGTAAATTCCTACCAATAAATAGTTTAAGTGATCTGGTTTCAAAGATTTAATAGCTGCAGTTCACCAGATGTGATACACTCAAAACAGGTAGTTATAGAAATCAAGGAATAAAAGTGGGTAATCCTTAACTTTTTCCTTGTAAATTCCTACTATAAATAGTTTAAGTGATCTGGTCTCAAAAGGATTTTATAGCTGCAGTTCACCAGATGTGATACAACCAAACAGGTAGTTATAGAGAAATCAAGGAATAAAAGGGGTAATCCTTAACTTTTCCTTGTAAATTCCTACCATAAAATAGTTTAATATGATCTGGTCTCAAAGGATTTTATAGCTGCAGTTCACCAGATGTGATACACTCAAAACAGGTAGTTATAGAAATCAAGGAATAAAAGTGGGTATCCTTAACTTTTCCTTGTAAATTCCTACCATAAATAGTTTAAATGATTTGGTTTCAAAGGATTTTATAGCTGCAGTTCACCAATGTGATACGCTCAAAACAGGTAGTTATAGAAAATCAAGGAATAAAAGTGGGTAATCCTTAACTTTTCCTTGTAAATTCCTACCATAAAATAGTTTAAGTGATCTGGTCTCAAAGGATTTTATAGCTGCAGTTCACCAGATGTGATACACTCAAAACAGGTAGTTATAGAAATCAAGAGATAAAAGTGGTAATCCTTAACTTTTTCCTTGTAAATTCCTACCATAAAATAGTTTAAAGTGATTGCTTTCAAAGGATTTTTATAGCTGCAGTTCACGCAGATGTGATACACTCAAAACAGGTAGTTATAGAAATCAAGGAATAAAAGTGGGTAATCCTTAACTTTTTTCCTTGTAAATTCCTACCATAAAATAGTTTAAGTGATCTGGTCTCAAAGGATTTTATAGCTGCAGTTCACCAGATGTGATACACTCAAAACAGGTAGTTATAGAAATCAAGGAATAAAAGTGGGTAATCCTTAACTTTTTTCCTTGTAAATTCCTACCATAAATAGTTTAAGTGACTGTCTCAAAGATTTTATAGCTGCAGTCACCAGATGTGATACACTCAAAACAAAGGTAGTTATAGAAATCAAGGAATAAAAAGTGGGTAATCCTTAACTTTTTCCTTGTAAATTCCTACCATAAAATAGTTTAAGTGATCTGGTCTCAAAGGATTTTTATAGCTGCAGTTCACCAGATGTGATACGCCTCAAAACAGTAGTTTGAAATCAAGGAATAAAAGTGGGTAATCCCTTAACTTTTTTCCTTGTAAATTCCTACCATAAAATAGTTTAAGTGATCTGGTTCAAAGGATTTTATAGCTGCAGTTCACCAGATGTGATACACCTCAAAACAGGTAGTTATAGAAATCAAGGAATAAAAGTGGTAATCCTTAACTTTTTCTTGTAAATTCCTACCATAAAATAAACTGAACCTCATTTTATGTCCGTGTTTTGCAATAAATGTTTTATTTTTCTTGCACCCGTTATTTTACAATACTAAATATATTTTCTTTATTCTTTAACAAATAAAGAAAATATATTTAGTATTGTAAAGTAACGGTGCAAGAAAAAATAAAATTTATTGCAAAAACACGGACATAAAAGAGGGTTCAGTTTATTTTTATGGTAGAATTTAAGGAAAAAAGTTAAGGATTACCTAAAAAGTGTACAGATATGGGCTTATCACCTATAAAGGTGGACTAGTTATTATATACCACAACAATCGCCAATGTGCCATCCGGCCTTCTTCAAAGAGTATCAAATTGGAACATACCTCAGCCGAAAGTTGTAGAAAACAATAAAGATAGGACAATATCTGAATAATCCAAAAATCCAAATTATCAAGCCTCATCTCAAAAATTCAGAGAAATAGTGTAGATAACAATAAAGATGAGACAATAGTCCAATAATCCAAATAATCAAAATTATACAAGCCTCATCTCAAAAATCAGAGAAATAGTGTAGATAACAATAAAGATGAGGACAATAGTCCGAAAGAATCCAAATAATCCAAATATCAAGCCCTCATCTCAAAATTCAGAGAAATAGTGTAAATAACAATAAGATGAGAAACAATAGTCCGAGATAATCCAAATAATCAAAATTATCAAGCTCATCTCAAAAATTCAGAGAAATAGTGTAGATAACAATAAAGATGAGGAAACTAGTCCGAAGAATCCAAATAATCCAAATTATCAGCCTCATCTCAAAAAATTCAGAGAAATGTAGTGTAAATAACAATAAAGATGAGAAACAATTAGTCCGAGAATAATCCAAATAATCCAATTATCAAGCTCATCCAAAAAATTCAGAGAAATAGTGTAGATAACAATAAAGATGAGGACAATAGTCCCGAATAATCCAAATAATCCAAATTATCAAGCCTCATTTTCAAAAATTCAGTGAAACGTTCAGTTTAAATCATCTGGTTTAAAAGGATTTTCTAGATGCAGCTCACCAGATGCTGATTCCTCAAAACACAGGTAGTAATGCAAATGAAGGATAAAAAGTGAATAGATATGGAATTTTAGAATAGCAGTTCAGATGACACATTATAAAACTTGATGATTATATCCCACCCACATAGTAGTGTTAAAAGACTCCCTATCAGGCAGTAAATTTGAAGAGTCTAGCTCTAGTGAGGCTTCTTGGAGATAACCATCTGTAGATCCGTGTAGAGTAGTGCGTGGGGATTGGGGCCAACAATAACCTCTTCATGCATTGAGTACATATTAAATTTCATTAAACTTGAAAAATAATATGTAATCCATTCTTGAGATGGGTTGTAATCTAAAGACCATTTGTTAAACGTAGGTCCTTACTCTCCGTAAAAACATTTTTCTATTTTGTCGTGACTTTTGCTGGATTTTGCAATTAATTTGGACTATTTATTTCCAAGTTAAAAAAATTGTTATCATAGAAAATAAAATTGTAGAAAATATTGCAGTGATTGAAACTTGGGAAGCCAAAATTTCAGGATTGCATTCTGGATTTGTTTGGAAGGTTTTAATTTTCTCACAGAGTGTGTGGCGCATTTTAAAATGCATGATATGTTGGCTATGGCCTCTAGAGTAAAATTGATAAATGTGACACAGACATTCCGCATTTATTATCAAAGAAGAGAGATTTTGTATAAAGTATAAAATTGAGTCAAAGGTCATGATTCTAATGATTTTACTCACTTAACATATGCGTAGAAACATGTTATAATAAGCTCAAATCAAACCTATAAACTTATCCCTTATCTGTTTCCCAATCTCTCTCAGTACCATTTCAACATAAATAATATGAGAGGATCTGTTTGAGAATACTAACATGGATGACATTTTATCCTTCTTGAGAGAAATGAAAATATATAAAAAAATGATGAATCAAGTAAAAATACATCCATGAAATACATCTACAAAAAATTACACCAGTAAAAAACCCTAAGTACCAACTTTAATCTCATCTTTAACAGTTTTTTGGCATGAAATAACCCACAGGGTTGTTATACATTAAACAAACCAATCTGAATCAAACCAAATTAACTTAATAAAAATTATTATACCAATTGGAATATATTAAGAACTTAGAACATAGAAACTTTTTATCAAAATGACTTGTTCGCATTAAATGACCCAAAAGGGTTGATATACCATAAAAACAAACAACACAAACCATATCTGTTTGTTATAGTTTATCTTTTTTATGAAACCCAAATCAAACCTATAAACTAATTCTTATTTCCATATCTCAATTTCTCTGCTAAGTGCCATGTTGTGTTATGTCTTCTTTTTTTTTATACAACAGTATTAAATAGCATTATCTGCATTATTCGGGACTATTTGTCCTCATCTTCATTGTCATCTGTACAACGTTTCGGCCAATATGCCCTCTGGCCTTCTTCAGGTTTTCTTGTCGAGACTTGGGAACCTTCTTTTCGTACTCGTAAAACTTTCTTGTCGTAATCGGGAACCATCACAGAACTTTGAACCTAACCCTATAATAACTGAGAAGGCCAAGGGCATATCGGCTGAAACGTTGTAACAGATAACAAATGAAGATGAGGACAAATTTCCAAATAACGCAGAATAATACTAATCATCAAGTCTCATCTCAAAGATTTAGAGAAATGGTGCACTATTCATGTAGTGTGTCTTTTGCAAGAATAGTCTGACAAACCCATCCCTCTCCCATCTATAACTGTTTGGATTCAAACTTTCCCTCTCCTAGGTTAAGAGCACCACTCCGTTCCTAATATTTACCCATAGGGGAGGAGAATAGTTGGATTCCTACCTCTCCCAAGGATATTAACTCTATGTGAAATGCAAACTGCCTCATTCAGGATTTGAATTCTGTCCACTTCTCTACGATGATAACCATTACGCCACAAGTTCCATTAAATGTAATCTCAAACATTCAGAGAAATAGTATTAATAGCATCTTTTTTTTTAGATGAAGCATTGTCACTAATTATTTAGAATTATATTTTTGACTCATATTTTCTTCATCTTTTTATTTTTTAGTCTTTTTTTTTGTTTTGTTTGTTCTCTTTCTACAACAGTGAGAAATAGCATGGATCAGAAATAATAATAATAACAGGTAAATGTTACAAAATAGGTCATTGTAGATTTTAGTAGTACTATTTTTAGTACATTTGCTAGCGTTGGCCCATTCAACACCAGCTTACTAGCTGACATGGTTTGTGATTATGTTTATTCATTATTGTTTGTTTGTTATGCCTCCTTGTGTTACATAATCTATGCAGTTGCATAAGATTATTGTCAATCCCCTGTAATTCTGAGGGGATGACCCTTTTCATACCATGGCCAGATCCTTTCAATGGAAAATTACAGAAGCCGCCAAAATACGTGAAGTCACATGGGACCTGTTCGGTCCCCAGTTTGCAGTTGGACGTCAGGCAGTGAAGATGTGAATTGGAACTCACTCTGCATACGCATCGCTATGTTAGTTAGCAGATGTCTGGTGGGATTAAACAACAATAAAATAACGATCAAAAGTAAATCGAAGTCTTGTGTTTATCACCTAAAAAACTAACAATGAACACAGGGCTTCTGATAAGGAGAAATCCCTAACAGAAAACCAGACCCGAAGTCCCCAAAGAAGTCCAGACCATTAGAAGATTCCAACCAAGTCAAGATGATAGAAGAAATACCAAGATCGATCAGAATTACTAAAGACGGCCAAGAAATAGAATTAAAGAAAGAGGTATGCCAACATTATAATTATTTAGTGCAGTGAGAAGGGTATACAACACTGGGCATCTCCTTTCTTTTTCTATCTTCTCACAAAAACAAAAAAAAACAAAACAAATGAAAGAAAATCTTTGCACAGAATATATATATAATTTTTAGAATACTCTGAATCAAGTTTCCAATAGCGCGCCAACAAGTCCTTCCATTAATAAAAGGTTCAATTTTGCCTTGTTACCTTGGTAACTTCTGCTTACCAATATATTTGTTGAAACACAACAGACAATTTATTTGCGCTTATGTTTGTATCTGACTATTGAGGTCAGTTAGTCCTACTGTTGATTTGAATAACAGCAGTAAGAACAACTCAAGCAGTGCCAAGACAACTGGTATAAATAGGACTCAAGAATGATCCATCCAAGAATCTGGGTGATTTGTGGGTGATTCCATTCCTTGAGTTCTATGATGGCTGCTTGACTGCTTGATTTGAATGACATACTGTGGAGTCCTTATATATACTCTATCATTTGGCAAAAGAGAGAGATTTACAGGAGAAAGTTAAGCGATTACCCATTTTATTTCCTGATGTTCTATAACTACCTGTTTTGAGTGTATCACATCTGGTGAACTGCAGCTATAAAAATCCTTTGAAACCAGATCACTTAAACTATTTTATGGTAGGAATTTACAAGGAAAAAGTTAAGGATTACCCACTTTTATTCCTTGATTTCTATAACTACCTGTTTTGAGTGTATCACATCTGGTGAACTGCAGCTATAAAATCCTTTGAAACCAGATCACTTAAACTATTTTATGGTAGGAATTTACAAGGAAAAAGTTAAGGATTACCCACTTTATTCCTTGATTTCTATAACTACCTGTTTTGAGTGTATCACATCTGGTGAACTGCAGCTATAAAATCCTTTGAAACCAGATCACTTAAACTATTTTATGGTAGGAATTTACAAGGAAAAAGTTAAGGATTACCCACTTTTATTCCTTGATTTCTATAACTACCTGTTTTGAGTGTATCACATCTGGTGAACTGCAGCTATAAAATCCTTTGAAACCAGATCACTTAAACTATTTTATGGTAGGAATTTACAAGGAAAAAGTTAAGGATTACCCACTTTTATTCCTTGATTTCTATAACTACCTGTTTTGAGTGTATCACATCTGGTGAACTGCAGCTATAAAATCCTTTGAAACCAGATCACTTAAACTATTTTATGGTAGGAATTTACAAGGAAAAAGTTAAGGATTACCCACTTTTATTCCTTGATTTCTATAACTACCTGTTTTGAGTGTATCACATCTGGTGAACTGCAGCTATAAAATCCTTTGAAACCAGATCACTTAAACTATTTTATGGTAGGAATTTACAAGGAAAAGTTAAGGATTACCCACTTTTATTCCTTGATTTCTATAACTACCTGTTTTGAGTGTATCACATCTGGTGAACTGCAGCTATAAAATCCTTTGAAACCAATCACTTAAACTATTTTATGGTAGGAATTTACAAGGAAAAAGTTAAGGATTACCCACTTTTATTCCTTGATTTCTATAACTACCTGTTTTGAGTGTATCACATCTGGTGAACTGCAGCTATAAAATCCTTTGAAACCAGATCACTTAAACTATTTTATGGTAGGAATTTACAAGGAAAAAGTTAAGGATTACCCACTTTTATTCCTTGATTTCTATAACTACCTGTTTTGAGTGTATCACATCTGGTGAACTGCAGCTATAAAATCCTTTGAAACCAGATCACTTAAACTATTTTATGGTAGGAATTTACAAGGAAAAAGTTAAGGATTACCCACTTTTATTCCTTGATTTCTATAACTACCTGTTTTGAGTGTATCACATCTGGTGAACTGCAGCTATAAAATCCTTTGAAACCAGATCACTTAAACTATTTTATGGTAGGAATTTACAAGGAAAAAGTTAAGGATTACCCACTTTTATTCCTTGATTTCTATAACTACCTGTTTTGAGTGTATCACATCTGGTGAACTGCAGCTATAAAATCCTTTGAAACCAGATCACTTAAACTATTTTATGGTAGGAATTTACAAGGAAAAAGTTAAGGATTACCCACTTTTTATTCCTTGATTTCTATAACTACCTGTTTTGAGTGTATCACATCTGGTGAACTGCAGCTATAAAATCCTTTGAAACCAGATCACTTAAACTATTTTATGGTAGGAATTTACAAGGAAAAAGTTAAGGATTACCCACTTTTATTCCTTGATTTCTATAACTACCTGTTTTGAGTGTATCACATCTGGTGAACTGCAGCTATAAAATCCTTTGAAACCAGATCACTTAAACTATTTTATGGTAGGAATTTACAAGGAAAAAGTTAAGGATTTTTATTCCTTGATTTCTATAACTACCTGTTTTGAGTGTATCACATCTGGTGAACTGCAGCTATAAAATCCTTTGAAACCAGATCACTTAAACTATTTTATGGTAGGAATTTACAAGGAAAAAGTTAAGGATTACCCACTTTTATTCCTTGATTTCTATAACTACCTGTTTTGAGTGTATCACATCTGGTGAACTGCAGCTATAAAATCCTTTGAAACCAGATCACTTAAACTATTTTATGGTAGGAATTTACAAGGAAAAAGTTAAGGATTACCCACTTTTATTCCTTGATTTCTATAACTACCTGTTTTGAGTGTATCACATCTGGTGAACTGCAGCTATAAAATCCTTTGAAACCAGATCACTTAAACTATTTTATGGTAGGAATTTACAAGGAAAAAGTTAAGGATTACCCACTTTTATTCCTTGATTTCTATAACTACCTGTTTTGAGTGTATCACATCTGGTGAACTGCAGCTATAAAATCCTTTGAAACCAGATCACTTAAACTATTTTATGGTAGGAATTTACAAGGAAAAAGTTAAGGATTACCCACTTTTATTCCTTGATTTCTATAACTACCTGTTTTGAGTGTATCACATCTGGTGAACTGCAGCTATAAAATCCTTTGAAACCAATCACTTAAACTATTTTATGGTAGGAATTTACAAGGAAAAAGTTAAGGATTACCCACTTTTATTCCTTGATTTCTATAACTACCTGTTTTGAGTGTATCACATCTGGTGAACTGCAGCTATAAAATCCTTTGAAACCAGATCACTTAAACTATTTTATGGTAGGAATTTACAAGGAAAAAGTTAAGGATTACCCACTTTATTCCTTGATTTCTATAACTACCTGTTTTGAGTGTATCACATCTGGTGAACTGCAGCTATAAAATCCTTTGAAACCAGATCACTTAAACTATTTTATGGTAGGAATTTACAAGGAAAAAGTTAAGGATTACCCACTTTTATTCCTTGATTTCTATAACTACCTGTTTTGAGTGTATCACATCTGGTGAACTGCAGCTATAAAATCCTTTGAAACCAATCACTTAAACTATTTTATGGTAGGAATTTACAAGGAAAAAGTTAAGGATTACCCACTTTTATTCCTTGATTTCTATAACTACCTGTTTTGAGTGTATCACATCTGGTGAACTGCAGCTATAAAATCCTTTGAAACCAGATCACTTAAACTATTTTATGGTAGGAATTTACAAGGAAAAAGTTAAGGATTACCCACTTTTATTCCTTGATTTCTATAACTACCTGTTTTGAGTGTATCACATCTGGTGAACTGCAGCTATAAAATCCTTTGAAACCAGATCACTTAAACTATTTTATGGTAGGAATTTACAAGGAAAAAGTTAAGGATTACCCACTTTTATTCCTTGATTTCTATAACTACCTGTTTTGAGTGTATCACATCTGGTGAACTGCAGCTATAAAATCCTTTGAAACCAGATCACTTAAACTATTTTATGGTAGGAATTTACAAGGAAAAAGTTAAGGATTACCCACTTTTATTCCTTGATTTCTATAACTACCTGTTTTGAGTGTATCACATCTGGTGAACTGCAGCTATAAAATCCTTTGAAACCAGATCACTTAAACTATTTTATGGTAGGAATTTACAAGGAAAAAGTTAAGGATTACCCACTTTTATTCCTTGATTTCTATAACTACCTGTTTTGAGTGTATCACATCTGGTGAACTGCAGCTATAAAATCCTTTGAAACCAGATCACTTAAACTATTTTATGGTAGGAATTTACAAGGAAAAAGTTAAGGATTACCCACTTTTATTCCTTGATTTCTATAACTACCTGTTTTGAGTGTATCACATCTGGTGAACTGCAGCTATAAAATCCTTTGAAACCAGATCACTTAAACTATTTTATGGTAGGAATTTACAAGGAAAAAGTTAAGGATTACCCACTTTATTCCTTGATTTCTATAACTACCTGTTTTGAGTGTATCACATCTGGTGAACTGCAGCTATAAAATCCTTTGAAACCAGATCACTTAAACTATTTTATGGTAGGAATTTACAAGGAAAAAGTTAAGGATTACCCACTTTTATTCCTTGATTTCTATAACTACCTGTTTTGAGTGTATCACATCTGGTGAACTGCAGCTATAAAATCCTTTGAAACCAGATCACTTAAACTATTTTATGGTAGGAATTTACAAGGAAAAAGTTAAGGATTACCCACTTTTATTCCTTGATTTCTATAACTACCTGTTTTGAGTGTATCACATCTGGTGAACTGCAGCTATAAAATCCTTTGAAACCAGATCACTTAAACTATTTTATGGTAGGAATTTACAAGGAAAAAGTTAAGGATTACCCACTTTTATTCCTTGATTTCTATAACTACCTGTTTTGAGTGTATCACATCTGGTGAACTGCAGCTATAAAATCCTTTGAAACCAGATCACTTAAACTATTTTATGGTAGGAATTTACAAGGAAAAAGTTAAGGATTACCCACTTTTATTCCTTGATTTCTATAACTACCTGTTTTGAGTGTATCACATCTGGTGAACTGCAGCTATAAAATCCTTTGAAACCAGATCACTTAAACTATTTTATGGTAGGAATTTACAAGGAAAAAGTTAAGGATTACCCACTTTTATTCCTTGATTTCTATAACTACCTGTTTTGAGTGTATCACATCTGGTGAACTGCAGCTATAAAATCCTTTGAAACCAGATCACTTAAACTATTTTATGGTAGGAATTTACAAGGAAAAAGTTAAGGATTACCCACTTTTATTCCTTGATTTCTATAACTACCTGTTTTGAGTGTATCACATCTGGTGAACTGCAGCTATAAAATCCTTTGAAACCAAATCACTTAAACTATTTTATGGTAGGAATTTACAAGGAAAAAGTTAAGGATTACCCACTTTTATTCCTTGATTTCTATAACTACCTGTTTTGAGTGTATCACATCTGGTGAACTGCAGCTATAAAATCCTTTGAAACCAGATCACTTAAACTATTTTATGGTAGGAATTTACAAGGAAAAAGTTAAGGATTACCCACTTTTATTCCTTGATTTCTATAACTACCTGTTTTGAGTGTATCACATCTGGTGAACTGCAGCTATAAAATCCTTTGAAACCAGATCACTTAAACTATTTTATGGTAGGAATTTACAAGGAAAAAGTTAAGGATTACCCACTTTTTATTCCTTGATTTCTATAACTACCTGTTTTGAGTGTATCACATCTGGTGAACTGCAGCTATAAAATCCTTTGAAACCAGATCACTTAAACTATTTTATGGTAGGAATTTACAAGGAAAAAGTTAAGGATTACCCACTTTTATTCCTTGATTTCTATAACTACCTGTTTTGAGTGTATCACATCTGGTGAACTGCAGCTATAAAATCCTTTGAAACCAAATCACTTAAACTATTTTATGGTAGGAATTTACAAGGAAAAAGTTAAGGATTACCCACTTTTATTCCTTGATTTCTATAACTACCTGTTTTGAGTGTATCACATCTGGTGAACTGCAGCTATAAAATCCTTTGAAACCAGATCACTTAAACTATTTTATGGTAGGAATTTACAAGGAAAAAGTTAAGGATTACCCACTTTTATTCCTTGATTTCTATAACTACCTGTTTTGAGTGTATCACATCTGGTGAACTGCAGCTATAAAATCCTTTGAAACCAGATCACTTAAACTATTTTATGGTAGGAATTTACAAGGAAAAAGTTAAGGATTACCCACTTTTATTCCTTGATTTCTATAACTACCTGTTTTGAGTGTATCACATCTGGTGAACTGCAGCTATAAAATCCTTTGAAACCAAATCACTTAAACTATTTTATGGTAGGAATTTACAAGGAAAAGTTAAGGATTACCCACTTTTATTCCTTGATTTCTATAACTACCTGTTTTGAGTGTATCACATCTGGTGAACTGCAGCTATAAAATCCTTTGAAACCAGATCACTTAAACTATTTTGGTAGGAATTTACAAGGAAAAAGTTAAGGATTACCCACTTTTATTCCTTGATTTCTATAACTACCTGTTTTGAGTGTATCACATCTGGTGAACTGCAGCTATAAAATCCTTTGAAACCAGATCACTTAAACTATTTTATGGTAGGAATTTACAAGGAAAAAGTTAAGGATTACCCACTTTTATTCCTTGATTTCTATAACTACCTGTTTTGAGTATCACATCTGGTGAACTGCAGCTATAAAATCCTTTGAAACCAGATCACTTAAACTATTTTATGGTAGGAATTTACAAGGAAAAAGTTAAGGATTACCCACTTTTATTCCTTGATTTCTATAACTACCTGTTTTGAGTGTATCACATCTGGTGAACTGCAGCTATAAAATCCTTTGAAACCAGATCACTTAAACTATTTTATGGTAGGAATTTACAAGGAAAAAGTTAAGGATTACCCACTTTTATTCCTTGATTTCTATAACTACCTGTTTTGAGTGTATCACATCTGGTGAACTGCAGCTATAAAATCCTTTGAAACCAGATCACTTAAACTATTTTATGGTAGGAATTTACAAGGAAAAAGTTAAGGATTACCCACTTTTATTCCTTGATTTCTATAACTACCTGTTTTGAGTGTATCACATCTGGTGAACTGCAGCTATAAAATCCTTTGAAACCAGATCACTTAAACTATTTTATGGTAGGAATTTACAAGGAAAAAGTTAAGGATTACCCACTTTTATTCCTTGATTTCTATAACTACCTGTTTTGAGTGTATCACATCTGGTGAACTGCAGCTATAAAATCCTTTGAAACCAGATCACTTAAACTATTTTATGGTAGGAATTTACAAGGAAAAAGTTAAGGATTACCCACTTTTATTCCTTGATTTCTATAACTACCTGTTTTGAGCGTATCACATCTGGTGAACTGCAGCTATAAAATCCTTTGAAACCAGATCACTTAAACTATTTTATGGTAGGAATTTACAAGGAAAAAGTTAAGGATTACCCACTTTTATTCCTTGATTTCTATAACTACCTGTTTTGAGTGTATCACATCTGGTGAACTGCAGCTATAAAATCCTTTGAAACCAGATCACTTAAACTATT
Source organism: Doryteuthis pealeii (assembly GCA_023376005.1). Lineage (NCBI taxonomy): Eukaryota > Metazoa > Mollusca > Cephalopoda > Myopsida > Loliginidae > Doryteuthis > Doryteuthis pealeii. The sequence goes on from CM042144.1 coordinate 115,577,163, forward strand.
TTTGGTAGGAATTTACAAGGAAAAAGTTAAGGATTACCCACTTTTATTCCTTGATTTCTATAACTACCTGTTTTGAGTGTATCACATCTGGTGAACTGCAGCTATAAAATCCTTTGAAACCAAATCATTTAAACTATTTTATGGTAGGAATTTACAAGGAAAAAGTTAAGGATTACCCACTTTTATTCCTTGATTTCTATAACTACCTGTTTTGAGTGTATCACATCTGGTGAACTGCAGCTATAAAATCCTTTGAAACCAGATCACTTAAACTATTTTATGGTAGGAATTTACAAGGAAAAAGTTAAGTATTACCCACTTTTATTCCTTGATTTCTATAACTACCTGTTTTGAGCGTATCACATCTGGTGAACTGCAGCTATAAAATCCTTTGAAACCAGATCACTTAAACTAGAACCTTTCATTCATCAATTAAAGAATCTGCTAAATGAGCAAGTTTTTGTTTCTTCACAGGAGATAGCTCAATTGCCTCCTGAAGCGTATGAGTAGAATAGAGATCTGCGCGGTAAAGTAAGGAGCTGATGGTAGGTGTGGCGCTCCACCTCAGATGCCAAAAAATCTCCTTGGTCTAGCGCTAGTGAAAAGGGGATAGACTCCCTCGCTGATTGGCTGATACCGACTATAGGCCACCACGACTTTACTTACTTACTTACTTACTTATATATATTTACCAACCCCTCCGCACGAGCAGGATGCGACACAAGGTCAATTTCTTAAGCGGAGTTCAACAGGTTTGAATTCAGAGTTTTCCTTCTCCTAGACCGGTTGCCTAACCAAGGTTAAAGAGCCCAGTCTGCCCTACTATTTATCCATAGCTGGCGGGAGAGTAGGATTCATACCTTTCCCAAGGGTATTAGCGCAAGTGAAATGCAATTACCACATACAGGATTTGAACTCGGGGCGACGAGTCCATTTCCATGACTTTAACCATTACACCACGCGCTTCCTTACTTATAAGCTAATAGTTGATATAATCATTCTATTAGATATTTTAAAATTCCATATCTATACACTTTTATTCCTTGATTTTCATGGATACTGTTGAGCTACATCTCTAAAATCCTTTTAAAGCAGATCTCTTAAACTAGAACCTTTCATTCATCAATTAAAGAATCTGCTAAATAAGCAATTTTTTGTTTTAACTGATTTTTTTTCTTTTCACCTTTCTGGTGATAAACCCATTATCTTTCATTACATCCATCTTTGCAATGAATCTGTTTCCAATCTCATGCATGTCAGTTTCAGAAAATTTACACTCCCATGATAAATGCAAGTAAGTAATCAGTAAATCTATTAAAAGAGACCAACTCACCAGTTCTTTTTTATTCTCTGCCAGATTTTGGCCAACAATCTTCTTGGATTACAACCATTGCACACAAAACAACCAAAAAAGAAACCAAAAAAAAAAATTATCTAATCTTACACTACATAACGCAAAACAGTGGAAAGGCATTTTTTTGGCTGAAAGACCAACTCATGGTTTTTTTGATTCGTGTTTACATATTTTCTGTCAGGAATAATTATTTATAAAAAGAACAAAAACAAAAAAACAAAAACAAAAAGCATTCGGTTTGGTAAGAATAGTCAACACAATTACATAGCCATAAACAAAACTATTAATAACAAAGTTAGCAGAAGTACATTTGTTAGTGTAAGAATAGACAAGTGAAGAATTCAGATTTGCTAAATTTAAACATTGTTTCACCACTAATGGGTTTCGTTTGGTTTGAACTGTGTTCATCAGTAGAGATGATTATACAATTGATTTGATCTCTGGTAAACATTATACTGGAGATCACCTATTTGCTTGTATCGGATCGCCAGGCATGGTTGACTTTCGTGAGGAACTCGGTAAACTCAATAGACGGAACCAGCTCAACCCATCTTGGATGAATGCTGCCATAACAACAACAACAACATATTCTTACTCTTACTCTATATTATACCCTGCTGATGGTTTATACCCTCAGAGATGCTGATAGGTACACATCCTGCATCCCTGACACAGAAAAATCTAAAAGGACGCAGTAAAATCATATCATGCATCCCAGTGTTTTTTTTTTTTTCCTCACCATTTCAAGCTAACTGTAAATACATTTCAATAGTTTCTTAGAAACGAATTACACAGGATAGGTTACAATAGGAGTTAGACGGCTTAAGTTGTTTCTCCTGATCATAAATAAAAACCCACAATCTATTAAGAATTTTTAGTTTGGACCCATAAATTTTCCCGGGGACTCATTCAAAGCAAATATGCGTGTCCCAGGATACACTAAATCAAAAAGCTATCAGCATCACTGTACCCTGCTGATGGTTTAATATAAATACCGAATCATTTAATGTTGGCTAATACTTCTAACTACAATAGAATCATCTCCTGAAGACCTTTTTTTTTATATTAATGGTTAGGAAGCTAGATTAGCAGACCATTGTTAGTGAGTTTGATTCTCACTGGGTGCTCGTACTTCTGGCCTTGTACCACAACTAAGCTAAGCTTAAATACATTTTTTATGAAACCAAACTTTATTGTACTGATCACTTTACTTGTAGCATATGCATACTGTGGATATCTTGAAATATTTTAGTTTAAGGAATTTTGACAAAAAATAAATATAGCATTTTATTAGAGTTGAGGGGAAAAAAATGAATATTCGATTTTCAAGATCAGATAATTATCACATCATATCATAATTACATTTTTGGAAGATATTCATTAAAGTTAATTATCTTTTGAAACATTCAAGGAAAGCACCTCACCTACAAATTGCCAACTCTTGCACAAATTACCGATTCCTGACTTCAACTAATCATCACTGAATGGAATAACGAAAATCAGAAAATCTTTAAAAAATTAATTTTATTACTCAGGGAAATGATATTGGTACAAACAGAATTGTTTGTTTGTTTATTGATTTTAACGGCATATCAACCCGTCTGGGGTTATGTCATGCCTAACGGTTAGGAAGTTATACATATCATATATGATATGTATAACACATCGAATAATTATATATATATATATATATATATATATTTATATATTATATATATATATATATATATATATATGATATAAAACACATCGAATAATTTTAAACACATTAATAATATGGGCTTTTTTAGGCAAACCTCTCTCAGCTAGAGACATTGTTATTAATAAGCTACTAATTAAGATTGAATAATGATTTATTAACCATTGAGATTATAGCGTAAATAATTAAGGGAATTCTGACGTTGGTGGTTATGTAGTTTCGGTTACAGACAGCCAAACACACAATCTCCATTATAATAGAGATTAAACAGAGAATAGTTTGTTTGTTTATTGATTTTAATGGCATATCAACCTGTCTGGGGTTATGTCATGCCTAACGGTTAGGAATTAATACATATCATATATTTATATTTATACTTTTTAGTAATTGGTTTTAACAATGTGTTGGCATTATTAGGGATTATGTTGTATGGTATTGATTTGTTTCATGTCTATATTCTATTGTATAATCTTATTTCCCTTAAAAAAGAGAGAATATCCTCCATGTTGACATTTTCAAACAGATCTTTCATATTGTTTGCTTTAAAATAACGGTTTCTGATGTTAGCAAGAAACCTGCTTTCCATGAATAAGTGTTTAACTGTCAAAGGTGTTTGACATGTTCCACATTCTGATTCAAAAATCAGAAAATCTCTAAAAAATGAATTCTATCACTCGGTGAAATGATATTTGTAATACAGAATAGTGGCATGATTACTAATTGGAGTTTTTCGTAAAATGTTTACAGAAAATTCCATAACTCAACGAGAGGATAAGGACAAGGCTGTAAAATTCATAATAGTAATAATACTGAAATTTATTGTGTACAGTGCTCAGGTGCACCACAACTCATCAAAGTCTCATGTCTAGTACACAGAATAATGTATTAGTGTCAGGAACATGGACAGTTTACAGTAATAATATGCATGTATGTGTGTGGAGAGGGGCATCAGGCATGGCGTTGGCGGACTACAGGAAGCATGGAGGCCTTGAAAAATGCAGTGTTTCGGCAGCCTATATGTTTGCTTTTAAAACATTTAAAAGATAATGTAAGAAATAAAAATAAACTAGCAGGACCTGTAGATTTACAAAAGTATGATAATCTAATTATTATAATGTTTGATATGTTCCCTTAAGATTATTATTATATTGCAAAATAGTTCAATATATAAAAAATATAATAATCTTATTTCTCTGTATTTTGAGATAAGGCTTGATGATTTGTATTATCTGAGTTATTCGGACTATTGTCCTCATCTTCATTGTTATCTGTACAACATTAATAATCTTGATTTAACTCTCTCTCACTCTTTTTTTTTTCTTTTCTTCTTTTCCACTTTTCATTATGTTCGTTTGAAACAGATTAGCGTTATTGCTTCTGCTCGCTCACCCCCTCTCTCTATCTTTATCCTACTCTTTTTCTTTTGTTCTTTTTTTATTATATTTTTTCTATGTAGCATGTCCTTTTTCTTCTCTTTCTTTATAATAAAAATGGAATGATCCATTATTTAGCTGGGGTGATAAAAAGAAATAAGAATTCATCAGATAAGTAACACCGGATAATCAGGATTTACATTTTTGCATTCCACCCTAACTTAGATACACATGCTCTATCAATGATATTGAGCATCATTTACTGACAAACTATATTAATATGTATATATTTATTTACATTCTGTATCTCTATCTATCTATCTATATATATATATATATATATATATATTATATATAATTAATTTAAATAATACATATCATTAAATAAATAAATATGATTAATCTAAATATATATCTCTTTATGAAAATCTGTATATATATATATATATATATATATAATTAATGATTCATGGAGAATGTGATGTATAATAACTAAATGGATAGTGACTTGAGTAGTGATATAGTTTAGGTTACAGACAAACAAACACATAATCTCCATTATAATATATATATATATATATATATATATATATATATATATATATATATATATATTAATCTTAATGATATATATTGTATTCTTAAGTAACAGTAATGCACTCAGGAATTCCAATATGAATAAGCTTCCAATGTTTACCTCCCGCCAAAAAAAAAAAGTAATGATCTAGATAGGATTGGTCCTTCTTTTATGATCCTTACTTTAGTAGAGACTATAAAGAAGTAATGATTTCCCAGATTGAATAGTTAGTATTAGATTTCTCTTTATGTTATCTCTGTGGGAGAGATATTCTACCTTTTACTGCACAACTAAGCAATTGAATCACATGAACCATTGCAAGTGTGTCATCTTGGATTAAACCAATTAACATGTTTAGCGCCAACTGCCAAGTGGTGTTAACACTTTTCATACCTTTACCAGTTTAACTTCAAAGAAATATTGGATATGAAGGTGAAATATCTAAATACTTTTCTTATATGTATAAATGATAGTTCCTTTTTTTTTTAATTTATATATCAGGCACTAAATATAATGACTTAAAAAAAAAAAAACCATTGGGTTTATAAATTTATATTAATTTTTTTTTTTTTCATTGGCTTTTTACTGTATTTCCACAAAAATAATACAGGGCTTCTACTAATTTTTACTCTGAAATATATCACTAGGTATGCTGAGTTTCTGTGTCGTATGATGTGATTGTGAAGAATGCTTATATCTTTTGTCTGTTTGTCGCTCTCAACTAGGACTTATTTTTAGGGCAGGGTTTATATCAAAATCATCCTGAAAAATCATGCTAGGTCTTATTTTCAAAGAAACACAGTATTTATTTACGTTTTTGCTTATACGTTTATTTTATTGTCTCTTTTGCTTTTATTTCTTTTTTTTTTGTCTAATTCTGGAGCTCTAATAGATTTCTTTTGTCTAATTCTGGAGCTCTTGGGAATATGGAGTACCCCTTCATCCCCAATACTCCCAGGTCTACTCTGACCCGGAGTGGTAGTACCTGTTAGGGTCCCATCTATGGGATAAATAGAAAAAAAATGAGTTTAAAAAATATGTTTAAAAAAAATATTGAGCGCTCATCAAGAATTAATATAACAAAAATGTCTTCAGCATAAAATGGCCCAACAAGGGTTGACATGCCATAAAATGTCTTCAGCATAATATAACCCGATAAGTTGACATGATGTAAAACCAAACGAACCAAACGACTTCTTTTGTTTTTCTTGCATTTATTTTACTTTCTTTTTCTATTTGTTGTTTTTTGTTTTGTTTTTTCTTTTTCTATTTCTATTAAGATACGGCTGTGGTGAATTGCACTTATTTAAAAATTGTGCATTTAAAAACAAAGAATGTAAAAATTGTTCTAAAAAAGGACACAAATTTATTCATTGTAGAAAAAAGCCTAAAAGTAAAACTGGGAATAAAAATTTTGTCTAAACTGAGCAAAAACCAGCCAAGACTTTAAAAAGAAAATATATAACCGTCAGACTAAATAACAAAAAAGTCAAACTTCAATTAGACACAGGTTCTGACTTAATATTAAACGCTGAAACCTGGAGAAGAAGCAACAGACCAACACTAATTACTTCTAAAAAAAATCGCAAGGAGGAAAATTAAAATTTGGGGGCGAAACTGTTGTAGATGTTGTGTTCTCCGGGAAAGAAAAAAAAATAAAAGCCTTTGTCATGGAGCAAATGCAAAACATCCTGGGTACAGATTGGATGGAAGTGTTCGACCTCTTTAATATGATATGAGAAAACTTACATGCGTGCTTGAATGTATGCAAAAGAAGATAAAGAAATATTCTGTGGTATTCAACCAAACGTTTAAATAATAATTTGCTGCCGAAATATACACTATATACATATATATATACATATATATATATACATAGAAGTTAAATAAACAAACAAATGTGTTTATTTTTTTATAGCTTTAAGCTGATAATTTTTGGAGGATATGTGCTTAATTGAAGTCATACCTAATTTTGGAAATTAATTAGTTAATAATTAATGAATTTAGGCGGGCATATATGTTCAAATGTAAGGCTAAACAAATCGAGAAAATGTCAATCCCTGAATAGGTCGAAATGTACATTCAGGGATTGACATTTTCTTGATTTGTTAATTCATTAAAATTTCCAAAATTAGGTATGACTTCAATTAAGCACATATCCTCAAAAAAAAAAAAAAATATATATATATATATATATATATATATATATATAATATATGTGCGTACAATCGGGTGGAATTAATCAATATCTTGATTAATTCAGTGGATTTAACCCTGAAGATCCTTATGGTGAAACTCGAGTAGGTTATTCCTGTGTATACCATTATAATAATAAATTTGCTCTACTCGCGTATTGAGCACTTTATATTTGTTATATCGCTGTCTTATCATTGTGAAACTTGTATCAACTAACCATTGTGGCCAATTTCACCGGTGAGTCACCATTTTCATATATATATATATATATATATATATATATATATCATCTGACAAACCATTGTTACATACTGGGATGAAATATCAATTGAATGAAGTTGTTTGTGTTTTATCCATTTTCCCTCAATTTTCAGCCACATTTTGTCGGATTTTCCCAATCTGTTACTCCTCATATATATATATATATATATATATATATGAATTAAACATTTTTAGAAAAAACAAACAAATGATGTTATAGTTCGCTGACAGAAATCTGTTTCGACCTTTTATTAAAGCGGTCTTCATCAAGAGCGAAATATTTATTTAGTTGGGACCCATCAAATTTCCTGGGGACTCATTCAAATCAAATACATGCATCCCAGGATGCACTAAATTGAAAAGCTATCAGCATCACTCTCTCTCTCTCTCTCTCTCTCTCTCTATATATATATATATATATATATATATATATATATATAATATATATATATATATATATATATATATATAGAGAGAGAGAGAGAGAGAGAGAGAGATTTACTGAATAAAAACTTTCTGGATAAAGTTAACCTTGTATATGTTATTGCATATATCATTAAAATTTAAAAGAATCAAGTTATGATTATAATCTTTTTAAGTGCAGGAAAGTATAAAAATTAAATGCAACTAAACTATTACTAAACCTAAGCCTACAGCTTTGTTTATAAACATTTCTTTTGTTTTTCTGTGATTTTATTGTAAGTTAAGCAGCTTTATAATGTTAATATAACTTTATTTTTCTATTCCATTTTTTAAAAACTAAAATTTTGTTTAAAATATTTACTTGAATTGAAAGACTTAAACAAAATCTTTTTATGTTATTCATCTCTTTTAGTGATACTGAACTACAAGATTTAGAAAAATAATAATTTTATGATCAATTTTGTAGATTAAGCTTAGTTTCTGATTTTTTCTTTTTTTTTTTTTTCAAATTGTTTGAACTTATAATATAAACAAAAAAAATGCTTATATAAATAGAATCAGATTCTTCAAATTCATTTCCAGAAATTACCTTTAAAAAATATGACTTTTTTTTCTATTTCATTTTATGTATTTACCCAAACCCTCCGTTTGTGATGGAGGAATCCCTGTGGTGTAATGACATATGTTCTGGACTGTGATGTTTTAGTAAATGAGTTCAAACCCCAGCTACGCTATTACATTCATTTTCAGACTAATTCCCTTGGAACAGATATGAACATTCTCATCTCTCTAGTTATGGGTTAAATAGTAACACTACTATTCTTCTACAAGGATGGATTTGGCATTGAATAACCTACAAAGATTGATATGCAACAAAAAAAAAAAAAAAAAAAAAAAAAACTAAACCTTGTCCAGGATTTGAACACTGGTCACTGATCCCATTTCCTACAACTTTAACCACTACACTAACCAGACTTTCAATTATATTGCCTCAGTTGTTAATGTCTAAAAAAAAAGTTTGATTTCTAGGTTACCTTTACTATTAACCTGGACTAAATGACTTATTGATTGAAAGTAAGAGAATTTACTAGTAGGACCTATGGATATACAACAGTATGATAATTTAGTTAATACATTTGATATGTTTACTTAAGAGCTATTTGTGACAGAGAACACGAGGTGAGTGGCGAACGTCAAGGCCTGCCGTATTCTCGAAGGAAGCAGGCTAGGCTTTGCCTGACATGTCGGACTGTAGAATCGAACCCGCTTCCTTCAGAATGCAAACATTGTCACCGAAGTCTAGAAGCTGCAGTCCCGGATGTAAGCGCCAGGTGCCCGGATGATGGCTATGATGATTCCAGCGGTCGGGTTTGGCTCAAGAATCTCGTGCGTGTGGTGCAGACACCCGGATGTTGAAAGAAAAATTGTATAAGTAGAAGTGGGGTGACGACAGCAGGAGTTGCGATTTTTCAGCTGCTTGCTGAAGATGTTTGAGTTGGTGGTTTTGCGACGACGACGGATTTTGTGCTATAGATTTTGTGACGGCGACGACATTGTTGACCCCCCCCCTCTCTTCAACAAGTCGAATTTATTTTTTCCACTCTATTTTCTTTTCTTTTTCATACTAGACTATTACAAATAGTTCAATATGTACAAAGTATAATAATCTTGATTTAACTCTCTCATTCTTTTTTCTTTCTTTCCTTCTTTTCATTATGTTTGATTGAAACAGATTAGCATTATCGCTTCCCACGCGTTCACCCTCTCTCTCTCTATTTTTCCCCCTTTCTTTCTTATTATATTTTTTCTATGTAGCATGTCCTTTCTTTCTTTATAATAAAAACTGAATGGATGCATACCTTTCTCATGGGTATTAGCGCTGTAGAATAATCATACTAGTTCCAATCACCGTCAAATTGGTAAGACAAGGCAGCAAGCAGTCGTAACTTAATACGAATCTGTCTTGCTGCAAATACTACTGCAAAATGCCAGGTTATTTATGAAACCTCATAACATCATAGAAACCAAGCAGCCAATCAGGACTCAAGGAATGGAATCACCCAAATGCATGAATGGACTATTCTGGATTCCCATAATTCCCAATTGACTTGGCACTGGTTCAGTTGTACTTAGCTTGTTGCCCAACACAACAGTACGCTAACTCACTTCAACAAGCGCTATGTGAAATGCAAACATCCATATCCAGGATTTGAACTTAGGTCGGTAAAATGATAAGTTCTCTTTTTCTTGTTAATTAACACTTGGTCTGATTTCCTAGCCGGGATTAGAGGATTCGTATATATCTCTAAGTCCAAGAGAGTTTTCGTATGGGTGCTAGAAGGCGGTGGCTGCGGGTCTACATGTCCTAGGAATGATGTTAAACTCTATCTGATGGTGAGGTTCCAGATTTGGAGGTTTGGGGAATGTGGAGCACCCCTTCATCACCATTGCTCCCTGGTCCACTCTGACCCGGAGTGGTAGTACCTGTTAGGGTCCCATCTATGGTTTAAATAGAAAAATGTATTTAAAAAAAAAAAAATTGTATTATCCATTAAGAATTGATTTATTTCAAAACTTTATTGGCATTAAATGACCCACTGAGGTTGATATGCCGTAAAACAAAACAAACCAAATCAAACCAAGAGAGTTTTATGCGTCTCGTTCTCTAGGACAGATTCTAGAGCATATACCATTTAGTAGCAGTGTGAAAATTGAATTCCTTGCACAATTCTAAGTATATCCCATTATTCACCCAGTCGCTCCTATTTATTATTATTATCATTATTAAGTAAAGTTACTATCAGCCAGATGGTTCAGTTTGTATAGCATCTGGCTAGGAATCGCTAAGTCCCGGGTTCGATTCCTGTCCACGTCAACTCAGCACTAGTCTAGCGCTAGTGTAAAGGGGATATACTCCTTTGCTGTCCAGTTGATACAAGAATTAACACTATTTTTTTTTTATTACTAAATTAGGTTTTAGTAATAGAAATAGCTTTGAAACCCAGTAAACCAAAGTAAAATGAAATGGTTAGGGGCCGGGTTAGCTCAGTCGGTAGAGCGTTCAGCTAGAAACCACAAGGTTCCTAGTTCAATAGCGGTCTTCGCCAACTCAGCGTATGAGTAGCACAGGGACCTGTGCGGTAAAGTAAGGAGCTGATGGTAGGTGTGGCGCTCCACCTCAGACGCAAAAACAATCTCCTTGGTCTAGCGCTATTGAAAAGGGGATAGACTCCCTCGCTGACTGGCTGATACCAACTTTAGGCCGCCCTGACGACTTTACTTTACTTTACTTATAATAGACTCAAATATTTCTATCTCTGGTCAGAAAATGAAGTCTAGAGTTATTTTTGGAAGGAATGCAAGAATGAAAGAAAATGTTTTTATTAATCGGATAAAGAATTTTCCAATTTGTCAGTAAGTCAGATTGGCTTGTTGGTTGTTTATAAGAATTTGATGAGACTACAAGAATGGCAAAGAGAAATACATCATCTGTATGTATTATAATGACTAGCAACAGAAAACAACCTCCAGGCATCGTAAAAATTAATTTTTGAAAGACATTGCCTGAGTGGCTGGGAGTTAAAAATTCAATGTCAGAGGGTTTGTATCATAGTAAGCAAAATCCTCATTTATTAAAGGAGTAAAAACAAATAAAACAAATTGAAATGAAAGCTGAGCCCCGTTCCTCTCAAATAAAATGTTGCGTGCATGTAATAATCAAACAATTATTTTGAATATTTTCCACATCAATTTTCCACAAATCGAAGGTATTTATTTATTTGTAAACTTTTTAGTTAACTTCTTGTTTTAGTTAAAAAAAAATTTTAAAAAAAGGACGAGAGTAAAAAAACAATTTTTTAAATTGCTTACTCAAATTTTGGGTGTATATAGCATAAGAATATTGTGACGTAACCAGTGACGTAGAGCTATGACGTAGTTTTTGTTACAGACAGAAATACAGACAATCTCCATTATTAATAGATTAGAAAGATATTAGCTAATTGATAGGCAAATATTTTCTTGTGAGTTTTTTTAGTTTGCCCAAACAATCTATTTGATGGTTTGTTGAATCTGTCTAAGGGATGTTTATGGTCCATTCTCAGATCGTATGAGATGTTTCCTTTTTGCTACCTAGGGATGTGTTAGTCACAGAAATATCCTGTTGGCTGGGGATGTAAAATACACTGACTGCACCTCTGTAGAAGAGTAAGATCCCCACCCAATTGTTGGCTGTGGGTGGCAATCCGTGATGCTTAAGGACAGAATCCTGGTGGCTGAGCAATCCATGACATGCATCACTCCACTTTGGCCCTTACTTAGGCTAGATGGGCGGTCAGAGAGGCCCTTTCTGATCAATTAGCTGTTCATGTCAAGCCCTAGCACCTATATGATTGTCCTGACCCTATTGCCCTTACGGCAAACCCCAAATCCTTTTTATCATATATGTGCTAGAACGTGTTGGCTGAGGGCCTTAATGTTCTGGGTATGATGTTAAATTGCATCTAATGGTGAAGTTCCAATTCTGGAGGTCTGATTACACCTAGGTCCATCCTAACCCAGAGTGGTAGTACCTGTTAGGGTCCCATCTACGGGTTAAATAGAAGAAAATGAGTTTGACAAAAATTTGTTTTTAAAAAAAAAAACACGCTCAAAAAAGAATTTTCAATACCCATCAAGAATGAATAGGAAAAAACATCTTCAGCATAAAATAACCCAACAAGGGTTGACATGACGTAAAATCCAAAGAAAGAAAGAAAGAAATATCCAGCCCTTATACATACATGGTGTGACAGAAATTCTACCCACAGTTTAAACTGTCACCTGTGTGGTGCAATTGTTACATAATCTATGCAGTTGCATAAGATTATTATCAATCCCCTGTAATTCTGAGGGGATGACCCTTTTCATACCATGGCCGGGTCCTTCCATGGAAAATTACAGAAGCCCGCCAAAATACATGATGTCACATGGGACCTTTTGAGTCCCCAGTTTTCAGTTAGACGTCAGGCAGAGAAGTCGGCCATTTTTTAGGTCCTGCCTAAACTGGAACTCACGCGCGCTATGTTAGTCAGATATTTAGTTACATGAAATGTATAGTGAAAGAAAATAAAAGTTGTATAATTAATATGTTCTTGTGGTTGATGAATGTCTTGGTAACAAGACTAAGAAATGAATCCAGGACGACCAGCCAGCAAGATCATAGCAAAAGAAAGTCCAGATCTTAGCAGATCCAAGACGTTAGACCAGAGACCAGACCAAGTCAAGATGATAGAAGAAATACGAAAGATGATCAGAATACCTAAGACGGCCAAGAAATAGAATTAAAGAAAGAGGTATGCAACATTATGATTGTTTAGTGCCAGTGAAGAAGGCGCTATGCAACACAATGTTGTATACCAATAAACATATAAGTTGTATACTCTCTTATTCTCCTGGTCATCTTTGGTATCTTATGTTCTTCTTCTAGCGTCTGGACTTCGTCTTGGGGATTTCATGTTTGGTCTTCTATTGAGGATTTCTCATCTATCATAAGCCCTGGGTCATTGGTAGTTTTTAGGTAATAACCCAAGACTTCGATTTGCTTTAAATCGTATTTTATTCCGAAATCCCCACCAGAGAACTGCGCAGATTGTGAGTATGGCAACGCGCCTAAGCACAACTTGCTCCCTTCGCGGTTTGGCTGATACTGAACTAAAGTCTTTCTAATCTAGACTAGAAGGGGCCTTCTCCACCGATGGGGTCAAGCCGTGTCACTCAATCCTTCAAGGCCGTCGGCTGCAACTTATAACAGCCATTTTGGTTTCTACACTACTGTAAATAAGTGTTAGGGTACTAACAATTATGTAACAGCAAGTGAATTTAGGAAAGTGGTAATGGTAACTCCATCTAGCTAATATATATTTTTTTTTTTTCCCCAGATAGGATCAGTTACGATCATGGCACGGACTGATGCACACTGTACATTTGTTGTTGAAATGGGTTTTTTTTAAGACTGGTGAATATGTAACTACCACAAGATAGCTTTTCAGGCTCATTTCATGTTATTTCAGAATGATCCAGATAGAATTTTCAATACATAGCAGTATCAATTTTCTATCAAGAACAGCATCATTGTGACATTATGAAATGAGCACAGAAAGCTGTGTGTAGCAATTACAGATTCACAAGTCATAAAAAATGTTTAAAAAGCACAATGTGCACCAGTGTCACAAGCTGCTGTACTCTCCTGTTTATATAAAATCACGGCATCTTGAACTAATTTCTTTTCATAGACTCTTCTTCTTTTTTTTTTCTTTTTTTGTATACTCCACTTCATATGCTGTGAATATTAAGAATTGTTATAAGATCAAGTTAGCTGAAATAAAACAGCCAAATAATTTATACTTATCTTCATATTATTGAATATATATGAAGTATCCGGAGACCTGGTGCCTCCTCGTCAAACAAGGAACGAAAAGGAGTGAAAAAAGAGGAAAGAAGCCGCAGCAGAAAAGAGAGCCACAAGGAAGGAGAGACAACAGCATCTCCAGCAAGCATGACTGTTTGGTTTGCAATCACTGCACCAGAGATTGCCATTCAAAAATTGGTCTGTTCAGCCACTCAGGCAGTTGCAAATAAAAAATTTAAAAAATTTTAATTAAAAAGAATAGAAATTTTTAAAAAGTGGACACTACGCCATCGTCTATAGTAGACGGAAGGATGCCAACACGCATGAAGTATCCAGAGAGAACTTTGGCACGATAAAAAGAAGGCACGAGGGGACTGGTTTGACAGAAACAGCATGAAACTAGGAGAACTTATTGACAACAGGAACCTAGCCAGATACTGAAGAATAAGTTCCAATTACCGTCGAACTGGGAAGACAAGGCAGCAATCGATTGTAACTTAAATACAAACTCGAATGCTACAAAGTCCACTGCAAAATGACAAAGTATATATAAGACTCCACAATGTCATTCAAATCAAGCAGTCAAGCAACCAATCAGAACTCAAGGAATGGAATGACCCAAATCACCCAGATTCATGAATGGATCATTCTTGATTCCTATTTATACCAGCTGTCTTGGACACTGCTTCAGTTGGACTTAGCTGCTGTTATTAAAACCAACAGTAGACTAACTGACTTCAATAGATACAACATGCTTGGCAGGATCACTAGACCTTTGAGAGCCAGATATGTCAGAACCTGCTGTCAACTCCTCCAATGGAGATGTAGAGAACTAAAAAATAAATGGTGGATGTCATATTATTATGAAAAGAATCTAATTTTACATGCTTCAATTATCACATGCCACATTTGGTGTGTACAATGTGTAATAGAAGAATTTTCATTTGGTTATGTAATTATTATCTTGTCAGTTTATGTAGTTTTTATCATATTTCATTTTGACAGTTTTTCAGTTTAAACAATGAAAGAGGATTTGGAAAAAGAATTTTGTGCAAAAGAATTTCAATTTGATCTATTATTTAAACAAATAAAACTAATAAAAAATTACAGTTACAGAGAGAGATTAGAGAAATTAGGATTAAAAACTTATCTAGAAAGAAGAATGAGAGGTAATCTAATTGAAACTTTCAACATAATAAATGGAATTTCTAATGTTAGACATTTTTTTAAATATTTCTCCTCAAACTGGAAACTTACTGTCAAGGCAGATTTCAAAAACTATGTCTATTAACCAAGTGGATTCTTTTGCTAATAGAATATTTTTTGGAACAAATTACCTAAACAGATTAGTGTAAAACATTTTAAGATTAATTTGGATGATTTTATAAATATGGTAAGAAAAAAATTTAAAGGGCATTTTTGGAAACTTTTGGATGAATTAATTAACTGAATTTGATGTAAATAGAATAATATATTTTTTAGAACAAATTACCTAAACAGATCAAAAAGAGCAATAGTGTAAAATATTTTAAGATTAATTTGGATGATTTTATTATTACTTCTTACCCAGATAGTCTGTGTGATAGGAACCAAGTGGCTGTACAGTTGCCCTTTTATGTAGTGCTGCTTCCAGGATTTATTTAAGACCACCCACAGCATCCTTGTACAGTTCCCATATAGCTTTTTTCTCCTAGTTTTTTGTTTTCTTTCGATAGTTCCCGAAAATGCCCTCTTGAATTCTTTTAAATGGTTTTTACATTTTTGTTGAATTATCTGTTGTTTTTTTTTTTTTTTACCGTGTGAATTCATTTTTTTTTTTTTTTCTCTCTTGTAGAAAGTACAACTTACTCTTTGACGAGTCTGTGTATCTTTTGTTTATTGCTAGTTTTTTTTTTTTAATTATTTTTTTAAAGTTTTCTTTTCTTTTTTTTTCTTTTTTCTTTTTCTGAAACATTCCTACTTGTCTATTCCGTAATAAAGTATAAAGTAGCTAAACTAATTTCAGAATGTCTTTTTCATAAACATAACTTCTTCCTCGTGAGTGGAATTATTTTCTGAAGGACATCAACATCTGTGCTTGTTTTTCCTGAATATCCCAAATATTTTTGAGCAGTTGTTTACCAATTTATTTATCTACAGTTTTCTTGTATTCAGCTATGGATGAAAGCTTTTATGTTCATCGCTTTTTTTCAAATATAAATATAAATATCAAATAAAATAGCTTGGCTTGCCTGCTTATATTTTAATATTAATATTTGTACAAAATAAACCTATTATATTGAAATAGATGTGTGAAGTGACAATTGAAAGCTATTTAAGGTAATCATTGTTCACTAGTCTCTATCCACTTTGACCCTAGCTTGGGCTAGACGGGCGGTCGGAGAGGCCCCTTCGATCAATCGGCTGGTCACGTCAAGCCCTAGCACCTATATGATTTTCCCAACCCTATTGCCCTTATGGCAAGCCCCAACCCCTTTTTATCATATGGGTGCTAGAAGGCGGTGGCTGCGGATCTACATGTCCTGGGAATGACGTTAAACTCTATCTGATGGTGAGGTTCCAGTTTTGGAGGTTTGGGGAATGTGGAGCACCCCTTCATCACCATTGCTCCCTGGTCCACTCTGACCCGGAGTGGTAGTACCTGTTAGGGTCCCATCTATGGGTTAAATAGAAAAATGTATTTATAAAAAAATTGTATTATCCATTAAGAATTGATTTATTTCAAAACTTTATCGGTATTAAATGACCCACTGAGGTTGATATGCTGTAAAACAAACCAAACCAAACCAAACCAAACCAAGATCTTACATCTGAGCTAATTACACTTAGTACTGCCAATTAGCATACACTGACACAATCTCAAAGCTCGGCAGTGTTTTCCTTAGATTAAGAACCACCATTCACGATCAGGAGGTTGCGAGTTCAGTCTCTGTAGTCATCTGCTACACTCATACTTATGTCTGTACAAGTGTTATCATGTTGCAACACAAAAAATGAGACCGTCCAAATCATCAAAGATGCAATGAAAAAATGCAAATCCTTATTATCTGGTGTCACTTATCTGCCAAATTTTTATTTCTTATGAGTGTTGTCACCTCCACTAAATAATGGACCATTCCATTTTTATTGTAAAAAAGAAAGGGGAAAAAAGGACATGCTATACAGAAAAAATATGATAAGAAAGAGTAGGGGAAAGATAGAGAGGAAGTGATAACACTAATCTGTTTCAATTGAACATAATGAAAAGGAGGGAAAAAAAGAAAAAATGTGTGCGGGAGAGTTGAATTAAGATTGTTATACTTTTTACATATTGGACTATTTGATAATAGCTCTTAAGTAAACATATCAAATGTTGAAATAATTAAATTATCGTACTGTGGTATATCCACAGGTCTTGCTAGTATTTTAATATTTTGTTATTTTATGTTGTCAAAGTCTTTGGTATTGTAAATCCCTTAAACACACTCAGTGATGTTAGTTGGTTGGTTGTGTAGAATAATCATACTAGTTCCAATTACCATCGAATTGGTAAGACAAGGCAGCAAGCATTCGTAACTTAATACGAACCTGAATTGCTACAAATACTACTGCAAAATGGCAGGTTATTTATGAAGCCTCAGAACATCATAGAAACCAAGCAGCCAATCAGGACTCAAGGAATGGAATCACCCAAATGCATGAATGGACTATTCTGAATTCTCATAAGTACCAGTTGTCTTGACACTGGTTCAGTTGTGCTTGGCCAGTTGCTGTTGTTCAAACCAATGGTAGACACTGACTGACTGCAATAGGTTGGTTGGATTTTACGGCATGTCAACCCTTGTTGGGTTATTTTATGCCAAAGACATTTTGTTTTATTCATTCTTGAAGGGTATTCAACATTTTTTTTAACTCAATATTTTTTTTTAAAGACATTTTTTAAGCTCATTTTTTCTTTAAATTTAACCCATAGATGGAACCCAAGCAGGTACTACCACTCTGACTCAGAGTGGACCAGGGAGTAATTGCAATGAAGAGGTAGTCTACCCTCCCCCAGAGCTCCAGAATTGGAAAATAATAAAAGTTCAAACAATATGGAAGAGTGACAAGACTTTCAGTTGTTACTGTTGTTTGACTAACAAGAACTGTGCCGCCCTGTCTGCTGGGGCGTTAGAATGCACCGACTGCACCTCTGCAGAGGGGTAAGACTCCCCCAAATGGGGCCACCTGTTGGCCGTGGGTGGCGACCCGTGATGCTTAAGGATGGAGTCCAGGCGGATGACATGCAACACTCCACTTAGACCCTTACTTAGGCTAGACGGGCGGTCAGAGAGACCCCCTCTGATCAATCGGCTGGTCACGTCAAGCCCTAGCACCTATATGATTTTCCCAACCCTATTGCCCTTATGGCAACCCCCATCCCTTTTATTATATGGGTGCTAGAAGGTGGTGGCTGCAGGTCTACATGTCCTGGGAATGACGTTGAACTCTATCTGATGGTGAGGTTCCAGTTTTGGAGGTTTGGGGAATGTGGAACACCCCTTCATCACCATTGCTCCCTTGGTCCACTCTGACCCGGAGTTGGTAGTACCTGTTAGGGTCCCATCTATGAGTTAAATAGAAAACATGAGTTTATAAACAAAATTGTATTATCCATTAAAAATGAAATTATTTCAAAACTTTGTTGGCATTAAACATTTTTGAATACCAAATTAACAATAGAAGTATTCAGCATAAAATAACCCAAGGGGTTGAAATGCCGTAAAACCCAACAACCAAACCAAGAACTGTGGATGAGCAGATTCCCATCCCCACGAACGAAACGTGCCTGGATATGTTTGGCCTGTGCGAGGGGGAGGAGTGTGGCGAGTGACCACGGAAATTGAACTCGTCACCTCTTCGTCGCTGAAATGCTGGTGAAATTCCGCACGAGCAGTGCAGAGTAACCCGGATGTAAAGGTTCGTTCGTGAGGATTGACGCTTGCTGATGAATGTCGAACGTACAGCACTGGCAATTCAGAGTAAGGAGCCCAGATGAACTCTGTAATTGTGTATTTAAGGACCTGCCCTCCAGATCGGGGACAAAAGACTGCAGTAGCATTTTGGTGCCGAAACCCCGGATTGAACCAGGGACCTTTAGATCTTCAGAGCTTCTTTTGTTTGAATTCAGAATTTTATTTCTAAAACCATTGCCATACCAAGATTAAAGAGCCCAATCTTCCCTAATATTCATCCATAGCTGGATGCATACCTTTCCCAAAAGTATTAGCGATATATGAAATGCAAACAACCTCGTCCAGGATTTAAACTCCAATCGCTGTGTCCATTCCCTCTGATGATAGATAACTGTTACACATTGAGCGCTTCCTTTTTTATATTTTAAAATTGAATAATATTGAATTACGCTACCTTGCTACTTAGGAATACATGGCATTTATATATATTTACCAACCCCTCCGCACACGAGTAGGATGTGACACAAGGTAAATTTCTTAAGCAGAGTTTAACGTTTGAATTCAGAGTTTTTCTTTTCTTAGACTGGTTACCTATCCGAGATTAAAGATCCCAGTCTGCCCTACTATTTACGTATAGCTGGAGGGAGAGTAGTTGAATTCATACCTTTCCCAAGGGTATTAGCAATATGTGAAATGTAAACAGCCTTGTTTGGAATTTGAACTTGGGTCTACGAGTCCATTTCCTACAACTCTAACGATTACACCATGTGCCTCCAATTATATATTTATAAGAAAGTAGCAGTAAGATGTGTTTAATAGATGAGTTCTTTAGACATCGGATTTATTTCCTCGGGTGAATTGTGTCAACACGGTAGATATATTTGCCAAAGAACAAAAAAGAATTAGATCACCTAGATTCTCTCTCTCATTCTCTCACTCTCACTCTCTCTCTCTCACTCACTCTCTCTCTCTCACTCTCTCACTCACTCTCTCTCTCTCACTCTCACTCTCTCTCTCACTCACTCTCTCTCACTCACTCTCTCACTCTCTCTCACTCACTCTCTCTCACTCACTCTCTCTCTCTCACTCTCTTTCACTCTCTCTCTCACTCTTTCACTCTCTTTCACTCTCTCACCCACTTTCATACTCTCTCTCTCTCTCTCTCTTTCATACTCTCTCTCTCTCTCTCTCATCTCTTTCATACTCTCTCTCTTTTCATACTCTCTCTCACTCTTTCATACTCTCTCTCACTCTTTCATCTCACTGTCTCTCTCTCTCTCTCTCTCTCTCTCACTCTCTCTTTCATACTCTCTCTCTCACTCTCTCTTTCATACTCTCTCTCTCACTCTCTCTTTCACTCTTTCTTTCATACTCTCTCACTCTCTCTTTCATACTCTCTCTCTCTCTCTCATACTCTCACTCTCTCTCTCTCTCTTTCATACTCTCTCTCTCACTCACTCTCTCTCTCTCTCTCTCTTTCTCTTTCACTCTTTCTCTCACTCTCTTTCATACTCTCTCTCTCTCACATACTCTCTCTCTCTCACTCTCTCTTTCATACTCTCTGTCTCTCACTCTCTCTTTCATACTCTCTCTCTCACTCTCTCTTTCACACTCTCACTCTCTCAAAGATATCTCCTACAAGATTCAAGAGTGATAAAACAAACCAGGAATACAATTTCAGCCTCTTCTTATGACAAAAGACAGAATAAATATACAGCTGTTCTTCCTTAGAATTTTCATAGACCACTTCATTCAAAGCATGGAGGGGGGCAGGGTGGGGTGAGATAAACTGTTGTTGTTTATAAGACTGTCCCCACCCCACCCCGATCTACTGAGACCCACATAGAATCACCTTACCATTCATTATTACAACTAAACTGATAACAGTGTTTCTTTGTTGCAGTTAAGTTATTCTTTGAGACATTTATGTAAATAATTGTTTTACTTACATCTGCGCAAGTAATTAATCTGATTAAATTTTGATCAGTTTTATTATAGAAAAAAGGTTATTTCCTATTACTCCAACATAAACAAAGGGGAACCACTCTTGACTGATAAATTATTTATTTTCCCATTAAACTAACCCTAACCCTAAACCCGTCTTCTTTTTTCCTAGTAAATCAATAAATAAATAAATGTTAATATATGAGGAAGTGTGTCCCGGCCTCCTGCCTCAGAAATTGCTACCTGGTGACTATTAAAATAATGTCCCCAGCTATGTCAGTGTTACTTGAAAGAAAACAACCAACTTAGGGCGTTAAATGTATTTTAGGGGGGGGGGGCTTCTTTTTTTGGCGTAATTTTTTTTTATTTATCGTAATTTGTCGTAATTCTTGTTCATTTATAGAAATTTGTCATAATTCTTGTTTATTTATCGTAATTTGTCGTAATTCTTGTTTAGATATGAAGAGGGATATATAGTTTGGAATAGACAAAATAACATAGATAGATATGAACAAATGGAGATAGATAGATAGATATTTTCTACAAGTAAATGTATTTGTGGGGTGTCGCTTCTTTTTTGTCGTAATTCTTGTTTATTTAAACTAAAAACAAGACATTAAACAAACATGAATAAAAGAAAATCTGAGACGACATAGCTGGGGACGTTATTTTAATAGTCACCAGGTAGCAATTTCTGAGGCAGGAGACCGGGACTCACTTCCTCATGAATTACCAAATAAATAAATAATTTATCAGTCAAGAGTAGTTCCCCTTTGTTTATGTTGGACTTATAGGAAATAACCGAAAAAAAGATTTTCTAAAATAAGTTTTATTACTTTAAATCAATATGATTTGTTAGTCATGGTTAAAAGATGTGTTGTGTGTGTTATACATACTAGCAAATATATGCACCCTCCGTAGGGTGCAAGTATTTAAGTTCTAATATAATAAAATATCACATTAAATTAGAAAGGCTAATGAAACTGAATAAGAATGCAGAAAAAAATTGGAACAGAGGGGGTATGATTGAAAAATAGAACAACTTTGAAACTAACTCTTCCATCATTTTCCATTACTCCTGTCTTTCATTGGTAAATTTTCTTAATTTAACTATTTAGTTAAAATAACAGTTATTTGTTCTTATTAATGGATTTTTAAAAATATTTTCATCAAGATCTTTGCTCGTATTCAATAAGATAAAACCAAACAATTAGAAATAAATAATACTAAGCATATATTTATTAAAATCAAATTTTTAGGATCAATATGCAAATTAGCCTTTCCATTCATACTGTAAACCGCTATTTTGTTGTATATATAAATACAATTGCATGTTATTAGAATGTAGATATGGTCAACAGTCTTAATGATGTAAAACAATTTTATTAATAATTGAGGTTTAAATAAAATAAAGTCAGGGAGAATGTGATGTAAATAACAAAGGGAATTGTGACTTGAGTAGTAATATAGTTTCAGTTACAGACAAACAAACCCACAATCTCCATTATAATAAGATTATGTTAGATATTGTTATGTTAAATTATAGATTATGTTATATATATTATATTATATTGTATATGTATATTTATATATACTAGCAACAGAAAACACCCTCTGGGTGTCGTTAAAATTAATTTTTGAAAGACATTGCCTGAGAGGGTGGGAGTTAAAAATTCAATGTCAGAGGGTTTGTATCATAAGTAAGCAAAATCCTCATATTTATTAAAGGAGTAAAAAAAAAAACAAATTGAAATGAAAACTGAACCTCATCCATTCTCAAATAAAATAACAATCATTTTGAATATTTTCCACATAAATTTTCCACAAAATCGTAGGTATTTATTTATTTGTAAACTTTTTAGTTAACTTCTTGTTACTGTAAAAAACAAAAAAAAAAAAAAAAAAAAAAAAAAAAACGAGAATAAAAAACAATTTTTAAAATTGCTTACTCAAATTTTGTGGGTATATAACATAAGAATATTATGACGTAATATGTGACGTAGAGCTATGACGTAGTTTTTGTTACAGACAGAAATACAGACAATCTCCATTATTAATAGATGTAAAGAGTTAGCATTAAATAACCCACAAGAGTTGATATTCCATTAAACCAAACCATACCAAACTGCCCATTCTGAAGTTCCAATTCTAGAGCTTTAGGGAATGTGGAATACCCCTTCATCACCATTACTCCCAGGTCCACCCTAACCTGGAGTGGTAGTAACCTGTTAGGTTCCCATCTATCAAAAAATGTGTTTGAAAAAAAAAATTGATTTTTTTAAAACTATCAAGAATGAATAAAACAATGTCTTCGGCATAAAATAACCCAACAAGGGTTGAAATGCCATAAAATCAAACCAGCCAACCAACCTGGTTAAAAGCACAGTAAGAGTAACCTGGAAGTCAAACTTTTTTAGACCTTAACAACTGAGGCTATTGTATTTACCAAACCCCTCCACACAAGCAAGATGTAACATGGGGTCAGTTTTTAAGTGGAGTTTAACGGGTTTCAATTTAGTTTTCCTTCTCCTAGACCAATTGCTTTACTAAGGTTAATGAGTCCAGTCTGCTGTAGCTGAGGGGGTGGATAATTTGATTCATACCTTTCCCAAGGGTATTAGCATTATATGAAATGCAAATAGCCTTGTCCAGGATTTGAACTTGGTTTGCTGTGTCCATTTCTTATGAGGATAACAATTACATTACAAATGCCTTCAATCGATGCTATATAACTGTGCAAACAAATTATTATTATACTCAAGTAAAACCAAAAGGCAACAAAAGAACATAAAACAATGAAATAAAAATAAAAGACAAAACTGGAGATGGGTATTATTACAAATGCATACATTTAAGGAGAAGAAATATCAGAAAAGGGTAAAGAAAAGTTCAATGTCTTTCAGCCAACCTCGGGTAAAGAGGGATGTGGAATTGGAGAGTTGTGTAGATGTGTCTGGATTGAACGACAGACTCGGAAGGAACTAAAGAAAATCTAAAACTAAGCACCAAAATCTGATGATGTAGTTGGTTTTGAATTAATAGTTTTCATGTATGTACATATGCCTGTCTGTAGGTATGAAGTTTCAACTTTTGAATCAGAGTTCATGGACTGAACAGGGGGATGGGCTAAATTGAGATGATGCTTATGTGTGGGGGGGGGGTGAAGGGTTTGCTTTCGATGAAGGCAGAACACTAATACTTTAAAGTCTGTTTTGTACTATAGACAGTAAGGGTTCAGTTTTTTTTGTTTTTTTTAACTCACAAATATTCAAAGATGTAATTTTTTTTTTACATACTAAAAATTACTTTTTTTTTCTCTATGAAAATGGTGAATCGATTAAATTGAATCTTGATCTTTAAACTTAGTTTGTTTGTTTTTTTTTTGTTTTTTTTGCAATATTTTTGAATGCTCAAGTATTATTTATTTTTTGTTTTTATTTATTAGAACATTTTTTTCCTTCTCTTGTGCATTGCATTGTAAAGTGAATTCATTCATCAGATATTCTTAGTGTATATAAAAATATAAACCATTTTTAAAAATCATTATTTATTGATAATTTTTTTATTTTTAGATTTACTCAAAGATTTGTGATTGTTATGGGAAATGTAATTTTATTATAAAGAAAGCATTCTTTTTCAAAAGAGAATTTTGATTTATTCTTTCTCAAGATTTAAACAAACAGCAGGTCGAGTGTGGGGAGGGGGCGGAATTTAGCTTAAATAAATGGAATGGCACATAATATTAAGCCATTTATAATTATTTTATTTTTTCTTGATTTCAATTTTGATTGTTGAAGAGTAATTGATTTCTTTTTTATATCAATCGACAATTGTTCCGGATTTAGATAAGATTAGTGAATTTTATTCCACTTCAATTATTAATTTTAAGATAACTTACATTCTTTAAAAAAAATGAAGGCGGCATCTCCACACTCGGCAATAAGCTTCTAAAATCTGTGGAATGATTCACATACCTAGATAGTAATATCTCATCCACTAAAAGTGATGTTAATATATGTATAGGGAAGGCATGTTCTGCCATAGACAGATTATCATCATATGGAAATCTGATCTCACTGACAAGTTAAAGTGACAATTCTTCCAACCGTAGTTGTATCAGTGCTACTGTATGGCTGCACCATTGGACCCTAACGAAGTGCCTAGAGAATAATCTAGATTGGGAGTTGCACAAGAATGCTCTGCATGATATTAAACAAATCGTGGAAACAAACCCTACAAGAAAGCATTTGTATGGCCACTTGCCTCCTATCACACACCGAGTGAGACAAACAAGACATGCTGGGCACTGCTGGAGAAGCCACCCTGCCCAATTCTCCTGGTAAGAAACCACAAGAATGCTGCATGCGATATTGAACAAATTATGGAAACAACACCCTATAAGATAGCACAACACACAGACCATATGAGTGAGATGAACAAGACATGCTGGGCACTGCTGGAGAAACAAGAACAAACTCATAAATGACATCCTTCTGTAGAAACCAGCACACAGGCCACACAGCAAAGACTTATATTCAACAGCTCTGTGCGGATACTGGATGCTGCGAGGGCAATGAATGATAGGGACAGTTGGTGAGAGTTTGTCATAGATATCCGTGCTACTTGCGTGACATGATGATGATGATGATGATGATGAATAGACATATTTTTTTTTTTTTTTTTAAATGTAAATATGGTGCTGCTGCTGCTGCTGATGATACAATATTACTTTTGTATGGTTTGGTCACATCATAACAGTTTTTGATTTTGAATACCCTCATTTTTATTAAGGAGAGAGGCAAATGTTGTTTTAGAAATATACAATACCCTAACAAGACCTTATATAAAATATTATACTCAGACCTGACCGCCCTGTCGGCTGGGGCGTTAGAATGCACCGGCTGGGGCGATAGAATGCACCGACTGCACCTCTGCAGAGGGGTAAGACTCCCCCAATGGGGCCACCTGTTGGCCGTGGGTGGCGACCCGTGATGCTTAAGGATAGAGCCCAGGTGGATGAGCAGTTCATGACATGCAATACTCCACTTTGGCCCTATCTTAGGCTAGACGATCAATCGGCTGGTCACGTCAAGCCCTAGCACCTATATGATTTTCCCAACCCTATTGCCCTTATGGCAAGCCCTAACCCCTTTTTATCATATGGGTGCTAGAAGGTGGTGGCTGAGGGTCTACATGGGAATGACGTTAAACTCTATCTGATGGTGAGGTTCCAGTTTTGGAGGTTTGGGGAATGTGGAGCACCCCTTCATCACCATTGCTCCCTGGTCCACTCTGACCCGGAGTGGTAGTACCTGTTAGGGTCCCATCTATGGGTTAAATAGAAAAATGTATTTATAAAAAAATTGTATTATCCATTAAGAATTGATTTATTTCAAAACTTTATTGGCATTAAATGACCCACTGAGGTTGATATGCCGTAAAACAAAACAAACCAAACTGTCTAGACAGTATTGTGATTTGAAGGCATACAAAAGAAGAGTGACAAAACTAATAAAAAGAGTGAAATATTACCGTTATAGAGAGAGAATGGAGGGATTAATTAAGATTAAGTTGGAGGATTTCAGAAATAATGGTAAGAAAAAATTTAGGATGGCATTTTTGTGTGTGTGATGGGTGGAGGTTAATCTAGGCTCAGTTTATAAGAGCCATAAAGCTCAAAATTTAAAGAGCTAAGATCTACTGTAGACAAACTGTCCGAGAATAATTTTAATGTCCACATTTTTAAGAGAAAGTCAGAAAGTATAAATCTGAAACTAAGGGTTAAGAGCTAATTATGGATGGTCCATGTCTGGAAAGGTCTTCCCCTGGATATAGGTTTGCTTGAAACTCTAGGAAGGGAGTTATGGGGTCAGGGGAGGCTGGAAGAGAGAGTTAGTCGATGACCATGGATCGGGGAAAGTCAGAAGAGTTGGTGAGTGACAGTGGACTGGAAGAGTTGATGTCAGCCAGGAAGATGGACTTAGGGAACTAAGAAGAGATTATTGAGTTGATTGACCAAAAGATAATGCCCCCTTGGGCATTATAGTTATAGTGAGGGGTGAGGGATTCAAGGGAACCATGCTGAGTGTTACACTTTTCCTCTGACCAGATAAGTTTCACCCTCTCTCTGGCTTTGTTCTTGTTCTGTATTGTTTGATTTTTCCCTGTTACGTGCATTTCGACACAACAGTCATGGGGTCTGACATGTCAAAGTGACACAGTGAGTTAAGATTAAGAGAAGCAATCTAGCCAAGAGACTACTATGTTACAGTTACATTAATTTAATAAGATTAAAAAATGCCATTCAAAATAAATTTTTGTCTGAATTTTTGAGATGAGGCTTGATAATTTGGATTATTTGGATTTTTCAGACTATTGTCCCTATTTTTATTGTTATATACACAATGTTTTGGCTGATGTGCCCCCCAGCCGTCTTCAGGTGTTTCTTGTCCAACTTGGAACCTTCTCTTTGAACTCTGGAGCCTTCATGTCATAATTGAGAGCCTTCCTAGAACATTGAACCAAACCCTTTATTAATCCTGACCAAGGGCAATAATAACATAGAATACTTAACACATTTAACACTTGTACTCGGTCATGGTTGGTGGAATGAGAACAGTCTACGCCCATGGATTGGATAAAGGACTCAGTTTGAAGTTCTGTAAAGGCTCCCGATTATGACATGAAGGTTCCCAAGTTTAAGAGAAGGTTCCCAAGTTCTACAAGAAACACCTGAAGGAGCCCTTTGGCTGAAACTGTCTCTCAGTTCCAGACTTTGTTACATACATTCAAGTCACAGTGAGAATCTAAATTCGTGCCGAAGTCATGACTGTCAAAATGACCAAAACAAAGTCTTTATATCCAGTTTCTCTGTGGGCATAATTTGCATAGGCACTATTATAATCACACCATGAATGAGACAAAACAAGACTTTACCCCATAAATCCACCTGTCAATGGTGACCATGTTTTTTTCTCTAAAACCTAAAATGCCAAGCAAATGCTTGTATATAATGATAAAAATGAGGACAATTGTCTGAAAAATCCAAATAATACAAAATAATTTTAATCTGATAGTCTAAGACTGATTTCTTGTATTTTGTTCTAATTTTTTTACTGTCCCCTAATTTTAGTTTCTATTGTTTCTTCTTCTTCTTTCTTTGTTTTAGAATACAATTCTCCAGCGTATGAATCACTGAGTTTTGACCTCCTGAAAGAACGGTTAATTTCCATTGGTTATCCCTCAGCCATTTCTGAGTTTCATTATGATGCATCTTTTCCTGTCAGGTAAATATGTTTCCATACTTTACATTCTTCACTGTTTATTCATTTACGTTTTGAGATGGAAAAAAAACATTTGGAAAGCGATTGTGGAAGAGTGGGGAGTGTTTGGAAAGAAAAAAGAAAAAAAAAAAAAGATCTTGTAAGTGAGAAAAAAATATTTTTCTCTTTTTTTTTCTTTCAAGTCCATTTATTTCTTATTTTCTGCACCTTACCGACTAATTTACTGTGCGGTATCTTTTGTATTATGGTTGAGCAGCCAACAAAATTGCTTCTAATGGCCGCCAAATACAGTCACTTTCACTGTTATCTTTCTTTTTTTAACTTGTTCAAAATCACTCGCTTATTTTTTTTTTCAAAAAGTGAGATGCTTGTTTTGTGCTAAAATTTAGCCATACCAACATGTATATTCATTACCATTTATTTTCTTGTATACTTGGATACAGACTCTATATTTGGCCTAGCTCTGCCTCGTTCTGGATTTTTATTTATTTATTTATTTATTTATTACTAGCAGAGCTACCCAGCTTTGCCTGGGCTTTAAAAAAGTTATAAATCTCTTATCTATATTTATACATAGATTGATAAAAAATTATTTTATATATATATATTTTTAATCTTTTATTCTCTATATATTCTTGTTTTTAAGTTGTTTATTTTTATTATTCTCGTTTGTATTTTTTTCTTTTATTTGCTTTTTATTACATTTTATCTTTTATTAATTTTTTTTATTTGTTAATTATTTTTTTGATATGTAAAACGTTTTCTTAACCCCCTCTCGGACAAAAATAAGATGTGGATTTCATTGGGTTTTTGCTGGTCTCCACAAATTTTTCTTTATAAAAGGATGTGCACTTGGTCGTTGTACTTGCATCCATCTGTCCATCCATCCATACATACAGAATCTTCTTTTATATAGTTCTAGCTCTTGGTATAAGTATTTAAGTTTTAATGTAATGAAATACATTAAATCAGAAAGACTAACAAAATTAAATAAGAATGCATATAAAAAGATTACTTATCTTAATCATATTTTAATTGGTTTCTATGTAAAATCATTCATAGGATTGGTTATAATACATTGGAGAATAAAACAATAATATTAGAGATCAACAACACCAAGTAATTATTTATTAAACCCGGATTTGTTAAAACCATTATGCAAATTAACCATACCATATATTATGTAAACCTTTATTTCTTAGTGATATATAAACACATTGCAGGATTTAAAATGCACAAATATCATAGGCTGTTTTAAGGCAAATCTAACTGAGATTTTTAAAGAGACATCATTAAATAATATTTCTTCTATGTATTAATGATTTTGACTATAAATGAATTACTCATTGATAAACTTCTGCAATTTTTGATGGTATTGTGTCGTAAGCAGTGACATAGTTTCGGTTACAGGCAGACACTGAATCTCCATTATAATAAGATATATATATATATATATATATATATATATATATATATACAGTGATGCTGATAGCTTTTTGATTTAGTGTATCCTGGGATGCAAGGATTTGATTTGAATGAGTCCCCGGTAAATTTGATGGGTCCCAACTAAAGTTTCTTAATAAATTGTAGAGTTTTTAGCTATGAACAACTAAAGCCGTCTAACCCCTACCTTGTACTCTATACAGTGTCATTTGTTTCCAAGAAAATATTGAAATATATTTACAGTTAGCTGAAAATGGTAGGGGAAGAGAAAAAACACTGGGATGCATGGAGACGATTTTTCTGCATCAGTGACACATACCTATCAGCATATATATATATATATATATATATATATATATATAAAGGGGCCGGGTTAGCTCAGTCGGTAGAGCGTTCGGCTAGTAACCACAAGGTTCCTAGTTCGATACCGGTCCTCGCCAACTCAGCGTATGAGTAGCACAGGGATCTGTGCGGTAAAGTAAGGAGCTGATGGTAGGTGTGGCGCACCACCTCAGATGCTAAAAAACAATCTCCTTGGTCTAGCGCTATTGAAAAGGGGATAGACTCCCTCGCTGACTGGCTGATACTGACTTTAGGCCGCCCCGTCGACTTTACTTTTTTATATATATAATCCAAAAGTCCAGAGAATAAATCTTCCTTACGACACAAGAGTTTTATTTTAAAAAACCTGTCACAGTTTGAGAGCTCAATGTGTGCTCTTAATGTTAGAGTCACAGAGCAAATATATAAGTAAAGAAATAACAAAAGACTTAGAGATTTAGCATTATAGTCTATTTCACGGATCTTAGACAAAGTCGGGAGAGTTAGACTATTTGTCTAAGCTCCCTGAAATAGACTATAATGCTAAATCTCTAAGTCTTTTGTTATTTCTTTACTTATATATATATATATATATAGCTTTCTGTTATTCAGAGTTTACTCACTTGGTAATCTTTTGTTAATCTGACATTTTCTTTTTCGTTTTAGATTCCAATTAATTTTCTCAGCCCAAAAGATTTGACTAAGATGCACCAGACTTTCTAGATTTAGTTTTTGTATAAATAGAAACTAATGGAATTATTTTCGAATATCTTTAGAATCTTTATCTACATCAAAATACAACCTGCAGAAATACACGTTTTCTGCGTTAACATTCCTCTGAAGGTTCACTTCTACCAAATCATTCTTTAATGCAACTTGTAAGCTTGTATGATTATTGTGAATACAAAAGAATAATTTTTCATTAATTCAATTGTTTAAGTCTTGTTGGGAAATTGTCTGGCTATT